>JAHMTN010000120.1:2651698-3314623 GCA_019915205.1 Eucalyptus rudis
GCCACCAAAATACTTGCTACCTTCGGTCCAATCGGTTTCCTTTTTCGGCAAGCAACTCATTATAGGTTCAGCCTCCACCAATGATATCCCTACTCCAATCCTCATCCCTGATCTTCTTCTCCTCTCCCCTAGGCCAATCAGAAATCAATTGGTTCTAGTGGCCCATGCACTCATCCACCCAATCCCCATCTCTAATCAAGGAGTATCACTGGCGATGAAGCCGGTGATCCAACCTATTCCACAGCTAAACTAGACGGTCCAACGACTTGCTAGTGCTCTGAAACTTGTCGATTAATCTCACCAACTTATATCTGAAGTTCTTGCAATATCCTCGAATTCAACCCTTATTTTAGTCCCAACTAGGAGGCTAGGCTAGATAGGCCTTGGATTTGTCAAACCTTCCTATAAAATAAGTGTGAACAAGTGTGAAAAGTATTAAATGAGGATGATGAGTGTAGAAGCTTATGTGTCCCAAGTAATTAATGAAGGGAGGGTGACTCATGACCTAAGGAAATGATAGCGAGTGATCTTGCAAGCCAAGTAGAGCACCACCTCTTCCCCATAGACTTGCCACCTTGAGTTTCATAGGTTTTAACTTCTTAGTTTTTCGAAATGATTGGATTTTTCCTACTTTCCAATTTTATAGAGCTTTTGTGATTCAAATTTGGAGAAGCTTCATTCATAAAATTTGTTCAAAACATATTTATCTACAACATACTTAAATTTCAGATTTTTCTGAGGTGAAATGATTGGGACGAAGGCTCAATCAATTACCGTATAGAACTTGCCCAGTATAGTAAAAACGATAACCAAGTTACTTTCTTGAATTTTTATAAATCTTCCATTTTGAATTTGGATATACTTTCTTCACAAAAGTTTCAAATAACATCCATATCTACAACATATTAAAATTTCAAATATTTTTGTGAAGATTTGGATTTCATAATGAGTCTCTCTCTTTGACCGTTGAATTTGCTCGACGGATGAATTTTTGAGTTGTGTTAATGATTTGCTACTCTTTCCACAGAATGAATTTGGCTTGGATTCCTGCATGAAAAATGTTTTTTAAGGTCTTTTCTACAACATATTAAAATTTTATAATTTTTAAGCCCTTTCGATAAGGTAATAGTACTAATTTCAAAAGTTGCTCAAAACTGTTTTCGCCTTAAATTGAGAGAACCACATGCCCAATTTGGAGGGGAAGGGGGCTGCATGCTTAACTTGAGGAGGAAGCCAATCTGGAGTCTTCTTGGCTTGAAGATCATAATGTATTAAATGCTTTTGAAATTTAGCTAATTAATGAGCTTAATGAGTCATACACTCATGTGGTTAACTTGGAAAACAAATTGTCCAAAGTCAAAGTTTCTTGACGATCAAATCTTAGGTAAATCTTAGGGTATGATGGCCCTAGATTATAGCCTTGGTAAACAAGTCAAGAACTAGCCAATTTAAAGAGGACCTAATGCATTAAAAGGCTTATGTGTCCCTTAGGCACGATAGGTAATAATGAGTCTAGAGTGAGCCTTGGAGAGCAAGCAAATAGGTGAACCAATCACAAGCCAACACTAAAGGAAGAGGCCTATAAATAGGAGAAGCCATCCTCACATTTTAAGGCTTGGCATTTCTCTCATTTCCTCTCCCGTCCTCCTCTCTTTCACACCCTTCTCTTCCAAGCCACCCTAGATGTTGACCGACCACCAAAGAAACATCTTGGAGCTAGGACCAAAAAGTAGTAAGTAAATTTTTCTAACTTTTCGATAGGGCAATGTGCTACGCTTATTGATTTTAGAATCATGTCATCATTTGCTTGTGTTAGCTTTGTGCTGTTATTCTTGTTGTGTTTCTATTGCTTGTTGTTGAATTAAGCAAGTTCATGATTCTGCATGGGTGTCAAGCACACCCGGATGTTGAGGAGAGGTCTCGGTGACTATGGACAATGCTACAGCTTGAGCATATGGTTCCAAGTCAAGGTCACGAGCCCGAATCGCATTCGGCATGAGTTTAATTTAATAAAACACGATACTTGTTCATTAGTTCATCTTGCATGGCACGCCTTCGAGCCTTTCATTCGGCTAAAAGTCTAAACAAAAAATGAATCGATTGATGCTTGAAATGCATGGACACACAATGGACTTATATGCCGATGCTGGGGGATTTCGGGTCATTGCTTGGGGTAAAGCCCTGGACGCTATCTCAATATTAAGATTGCGGACGATGCTGGCCCAAGTGAGGCTGATGCTTGGGGGTCACCCTGGATGCCACCTGATAATGAGATCAAGACGATGTCTGTTGCCAAGAGGGGGACCGATGCCTAGTTATTACCAGAAGAGTCGATTAATTTTGACTAATATGATACTAAAAAAGAAAAATGAAAGTCTATGTGTGATGCTTGCAAAAGCTAAGTTTGTTTTAATATGTATTGTTAAATCCTTGGATCAATTTGAGTATATGTTTGAATTAGGTCACTTAGTGCTAGAACGAGTTTCATGAGATGTGTGACATCCTGAATTTCAGGTTCTGTTTTTGATTGGATAAGTTGAGCCTTTCATCGACATGCCTATAGTTCTTTTCTCTAAGTAGGCCACTCACGAGATAACTTGCCTATTAAGCGAAGCTGTTAAGGGATTTTAAATGCAATAGACTTGAGAATTCGACCAGGAATTGACTGCTTGATCGTGCTAATCTACAAGGGTCATTACGGTACGATTAAAAATCGATTAGAAATCAGAGATAGGTCAATTCGACTGAGATATTGAACAAAGTGTGAGTGATTCCACCTGATTGCAAAATTCTCGTAGATCAGCACTAGACTGATTTTTCTGTCGTTTGGGTACGTTGTGTCTGTATTTGAAATCTCGAGATTTTCACAACAACCGAGAGTTGCTAACGTGTCGAAAATGTACATTGTGACTCGACAGGAACAAATTAAAGACCACTCAAAACCGCCAGAAAAGTTATGTAGATAAGCATCGGAGGCCTTTGTATTTCCAAGTTGGTGGTCACATCTCTCTAAAGGTGTCACCAATGAGGGATACTTCACGCTTCTATAAGAAAGGAAAAACTAAGTCCGAGGTACGTAGGGCCCATTGATATTCTGGAAAGATAATCGAGATCCTAGCATATCGTCTTGCATTGCTGCCGAGGTTGGCGCAAGTGCATGACGTCTTTCACGTGTCGATGTTGAGGACGTATGAGTTTGACTCGTCTCACATGTTAAATCTTGAAGAATTAGGCATGGATGACAGAGTGTCATGCGTGGAAAGCCTGGTTTGGATCATGGATCAGAAAGAATCGATTCTACACACCAAGACGATCCCCTTGGTCAAAGTGGTCTGACAACACCACAGGACGGAAGAAGCATGTTGGGAAAGTGAAGACTCGATGAGACGACAGTACCCCCACCTTTTTGTTAAGAGATTCATAAAGGTTTAAATTTCGAGGATGAAATTTTTATAAGAGGCGAAAAGTTGTGACATTCTGAAATTTATGTTCTGTTTTCGATTGGATAAGTTGGGCCTTTCATTAATGCGCCTATATTTCTTTTCTATGTGTAGGTCATTCACGAGATAACTAGCCTATCAAGCGAAGCCGTTAAGGGATTTTAAATGCAATAGACTTCAGAATTTGACCAGGAATCGACTGCTAGACCATGCTAATCTGCAAGGGTCATTATGGCACAACTAAAAATCAGTCAAAGATTAGAGATAAGTCAATTCGACTAAGATATGTGATCATAGTATGGGTGATTCCACCTAATGGCAAAATTCTCGTTGATTGGCATTAGACCATTTTTTTTTGTACCATGTGTCCATATTTGAAATCTCGAGATTTTCACAATAACCGAGAGTCTCCAACGTGTCAAAGATGTACATTGTGACTCGAAATAAATCGATCATGGGTCAATTGCACCAAAAATTCTGGAAAACTACCCAGTACGTTAGGTCACACTAAAATCGCGTCAGATTGAAATTAACCACGAATTTGAACTCGATTTCATAAATTGAAAGTTTTGTCATGTCACGATTTATATTAAAAAGGTCGACTCATCATTTGAAGAATTTTTGACGAGTTCTCGGGATTTTTATGGAAAATCAATTCAAATGATTTGGAAAAAAAAAAAGAAGGGAAATTCGGAGGGGCCAAATTGAGGGGATTTTTTGCCTCCAAAATGAGCTATTTGGTGACAGGAAATTGTAGAAATTGTGTGGGCCTCTTTCTCAACAAAATTCGACATCAAATTGGAGAGAATTGATGAAGAATTGAAGTCCAATTGGATGAAATTCGGAGCCTAGTATGGGGGCTGTAGCATTTGTCGCCAAGATGGTTAATTTGTGGGTTTATCAAGCGAGAAAGTAATAGGGGACCAAGCTTTGATGGGTGGATAAGTTTGTTTGATTTTCTTTCCCCCCATCCTAAGCTTCTCTCACATGCTCGGCAGTCCCCCTCTGATGTGGACATCAAGCCATATCGAGGAGGTGGTGCTAAGGACCCATTGTCTATTCCTACTGGTTCGATTACTCGAGCGCCGGCCAAGCAATTTAGGCAAGCTGTTGGCATCATGGTTCGTAATCTTTGGTGTGAAGATGACCATGGATCAAATCTTGAAGAATCTTGGAAATTTTGGTGCAATTTGATTATCTGGTCACCAAATATTTGACAAAGTCAAAATATATATATTCTTGTTTAGGTATATTCTAGAATATAACGCTTTAGATTTTTAGGGTTGGTTTTAGGGTTTGTGTGGCGACTAGAAGGCCTATATTAAAAACTGACTGAATTTCTTTGAGGGACACATATATTCTTATATTTTTTAGGAAAAGAATTGAGAGGTTCTCTTCTACTGTTCTTGTGAGGACTTGACCTTATCAAGATTCTCTTGTGGTGGTTGATTCGACTTATCGAGCGAGATAGCGAATTCTTTCGTTTGTGGCGCCTATAACGTTGGTTGGTTGACACGCGTTCGTTAACAAGTCACATGTATACCGAGATTTCCAATCACAGGTTCGATTGGAGGTTGAGGTTCGCAATTCGCACCATCTGGACCTTCGTAGAACGATCTTTCCGCAACGATTAACATCACCCTCTCTTCGCGCGCTCTCTCTCTCTCTCTCTCTCTCTCTCTCTCTCTCTCGCGGATGCCAGCCTTGCCAACCCTTTTCCCCCATTCGACAACCCTTTGTAGTAGCCTTCAATTCTCTTTTCCTCCTTTGACTTTGGGTCCTCCCTTATCCATTCATCCCACGCACGTTTCTCCCTCTCTCTCCCTTTTCTTTATTTTTTTGCACGTTCTTTTCCCCCATGGCCGACACTCTCTGCTCCCTCACCCCTTCTCTTTCATATTTGTCTTGCACACCAGGCGACCAAACCTCTCCCTCATGCTTTTGTCTCTTCTTTCATCTCCTTGGAAGCTCGATTTCTTCCTTTTGTTGCTCCATTAGCATTTGTCCTCCACCGAAGCTACTGATCTTCACACCAGTAGCTGCCACGAAAACGCCAACCCACTCCACTGAATCAATTCTGCTAGCAATCATCCCCCACTGAGTCAATGCCCTCTCCACTGAATTTCTTCAGGTTAGTGCCAGCCCATTCTCCTACGCCAGCTGCCTTCTCCCCTCCAGACCGACGTTTAGCTAGTCCACAACTTCTTCATCAAGTCCACCGAATCAACCGAATGCCACTCCCCCTCAACGTCATGCCCATAGCCTCACTGTAGCCCGTAACTCAGCTGAGCCAAGCCACGACCAGCAGCAACCGTGAGCCTTATGGGGCCGATTTCGGCCTCGGTTTGGCCTCCTTTGGTGTCGCCGCTTTAGAGTTTGTCACCCGTTTCCACGTTGCCATCGCCGTCACTATGAACTCATCAGATTTCAATACCGGTGAGTTTACTCACTAATCTCCTCTTAGGGAGTTAATTATGCTTAAGGGTTTATTAGTTTAGGCTAAGTATGGTTTAGATTGTTAGTTAGAATGGATTAGCAATTTAATTATTCGTTTATGCATGTTAGGTGGTTAGAGTAGCGTAATTAGAGACTAGATAAACTGTAATATTTATCTAGATTGGTTCGGAACTTTCTAGGCCTATTTCGGTATTTAATTAGGTTTTTCCGGCCTAAATTTGCATTCATGGCATTTATTTGTATTTATTTAATTAATTTTGCTATTTATTTAATTACTTATTATTTTTAAAAAATTATACCGAGATAGCCAGTGATTGAAATTTCTTACTGATTGCAATGGTGTGCTTGGTTTATTTAATTGGATGCTAATTTGTGCTATTTGAGTGATAATTGTAATTTTGGGAATTTATCCCAAAATTGAGTAATTTATGTATTTCATCGGGAAACACCGGGCATCGGTTTATAATGCCAAAAATATCGTTGTGGACTATATTAAATGGGGGGATTTTTGGAAAGGAAAATATTGTATTTTTTGTTAGGGCCGATTGTGTACCCACACACGATTATTTTTACCGTGTATTATAAAAATAGTGAATTGTTAGTTGATGATGATAGTATACTATATCAGCCTATGGGCATTGATATATTAACTTAGGGTGAGTAGTCTACTCTAGCAGCTTTGGTGAGTATATTTAGTATCACACAACTTTGATGAGCAATATAGATATATAGCAGCTTTGGTGAGCAGTGTTATTATATAACTATCAGCTTTGGTGATCTATACCATCTATTATCAACTTAAAGTGAGCAATGCTTGAATTGATCATATTTTATGGATGGTATTGACGGTATGGAATCGAATGGATCGATTGACCAATGATTTGATTGAATTGAAGTGATTTAGTTGAGTATTGAATCGTACTAACTTACAGGAAAAAACTGGGGCAAAGGTAAGTCCTCTGTCTTGTGTGTGCATAAGATGCCTTTAGGTGTATTTCCTTCCTAGTCGAAGTTTAGAGAGTGAACTTGCTGAGACATTGTCTCATGCCGTTGTGGGCTCAACTTTTCAGGTCCCTAGGGTGAAGAACCTGGAGCTTGAGACGGAAGGGTCAAGAGCATGGGTGGCTCAGAAGTTCTTTTTGGAGATAGACCTCCTATACTTAGACCCTAAAGTCGGTCTATGTTTGTAAACCATATTGTGGTTTCTATTAATGTGTTTGATTTGAATTTGGTTATCCTGCTTTTCTATCCCATGTTTGGATGGTCAGGGGTTTAGTAATTTGCTTCCGCATGTGCATTAAAATAAATGAGTCGGCGACGAGTCCTGGGACGTTGCATTTTTAATGGACCACCGAGGGATGGGCACGTGCCCGAGGATTAGGCATGACAAGATGCATGTATCCTTTTTTGTGACTGAAATGATCCTATGGAACATATATCGGCTAAATAAACATAAACGCAGCGGAAGCAAAGATAAAATTCTACTATACATGTTCCTCTAAAGGGGTTGTTCATGCGTTTTAATAAAAAATTAGAATATCAAAGGGAGTTACACGGAGTACCTCTCGAAGTGCTTCAAACAACTTGATTAAGTGCATCTAGTTTAGACACACCACCAACGCACCTCGAACGAAAAGGAGCTTGTAGGTAATCTCCACTGTAATTGTGCTAGCATTCTTGTAGAGACAATTCTCTGCACGTGCTTAGCAACCGTTTGCTAACCAAATAGTTCTCTCTCTCCCTTTTTCTCCCATTCTTAACATAACCCACTCACCCTCTCTCTGCTCCATTTATAATGTCCTGGTGAAGTTAACATTTCACTTCCTCTAGAAGCTAGTCTTTAGCCTCTCAAAGAAGTTATTGACTACTTTTTCCAGAAGCTACTTCTTCTAGAAGTTAGTCTTTAACTTTTCAAATAAGTTATTGACCACTTCCTCCATAAGCTTGTCTATAACTTCTCAAATAAGTTATTGACTACTTTCTCTAGAAGTTGGTGAGCAAGAGAACAGTTCTCATGATTGGGCTGTGTCCGATTGAGTGAATTGGTTATGGTGTGTGACATCCCTAGGTTCATCATTGATTTGCTAGTAAGACTTGCACTAACACATTAGTACTCACAAGAGAATTGATTGTCCCGATCAATCTCTAAGCCTACAAGCCATGATTGACATCTAGCAATATGTTATGGCTACCCAGACAGTGTGAATGCTTTAAGAATATAATGAACCTGTCAGCTCTGGCTACAGTGTAATTCAATCCCTCTGTCTTACCATGTCCCGATCGAACAAAGAAAATGTAATATTTGTTAAGTCACCAATTCGATCATATGCATAAACCTAATTGACCTACATTTTATACAAGACATAAACAATTTTTTCTCGGTTACAACCCTGGTCGAGGATTTCAATGTAATGTCACAATTAGATCGCATAGGACATCATTATTGTACCTTGCTTGTAACAAGGAGATAGATTCCATGTTGCGCACACGTGTAACTTCGTATGTGGACAAGTTATGACCATCAGGTACAGAGACGGATCAATGAGCTGCCAACTATGTAACACCGACATGCGACACAACACGATACGTCGACACGTCATTTCTAAAAAATAGAGAATTTCGACACATTGCAACACGTTGTATATTAAATAAATATTTTTATTTTTAATTAATTTGATTCAAATTCATAAATAAATAATTAATTTAAAAAGAGCCTATAATAAATTTACACTAATAATATTAATAAATCAATTCATTTGAAATTCGAAAGATATATTTATAGTTAATGCGGAATATTTTTTTATTTTTAACAAAAGTTATCGATGAAACTAATAATTAATAAGAAATTAGAATAAATTTATTTAAATAAATCCATGATTTTCTACCATGATCAAAATTTATCATTATTCAAAATTCAATACTTTTATTTTTCAAAATTATATTTTTATTTCATTTATTTAATTTTCCGGCTAAAAAAACAATCCTCAAAATCCACCCCCTTCTTTCGTTCGTCCTTTTCCCTCCACCCCAAGTTTTTTCACTTTTTTCCCTCATCCCACCACTTGACAGTGACAGGTAAGCTGTCACTTCTCCTCCCCCTCACGCCATCAGCCATCAGATCTCCTTCTTATGTTTTTTGGGTTTCTTTATGAAAAACCCTAGCGAGCCGCCGAGCCCTCCTTTTCCTATTCCTCCTTGCCGCTCGTCGCATGACCCCCTTCCCTCCTCTCCTCTTCCTCTCGTTGCTGATCCATCGCAACAATGATGGCCCTCGCCGCTCTCTCTGGCCATCTCTCGCCGTCGCGGTGGTCCGTTCATGGCTGCGTCTCACCGGTGGGAGTTTGCCTTCTCTCTCCTTTCTCTCTGTTTGGCTCTTTCTCTAGCCGTCTCTCGCCGTCATGGTGGTCCGTTAGTGGCTTCGTCTCACCGGCGCTCACGGCCTCTGCTCCCTCGCCCTCCCTCGCCTCCACCCTTCATCAATCTTCCGGACACGCATCGACACCCGTGTCGAGAAAAGTTGACCGCATGTCGAAAAATCCGACATGCGTTGATCGCGTGTCCGACCGTGTCCGACCGTGTCGACATGTCCGACACGCTCCGATGCGTGTCGGACACGACACGGAAGCATGGACAACGTGTCCGTGCTTCATAGGCTGCCAATATGTGTACTCCCGAACCATAGCCGTCCAACACCCAAGCTAACATTGTGCCTCAGGTCTAAGGATTATTTACACAAGACCAGAGCAAGAACGATTAGTCATTGACCTTGCTAAAAGCTTCCATGTTGCCAATCGTTCTATGTATGTCACGTTCGGTGAACTTGTTTGCTACAAGCACCTGTGTTCTAACTCAAGCATCATAATACCTAATAACTCGTGACTCGCCATTACCTTAAGCATCCAATACTTAATGGTAAAGCTAAGAACACACCGATCTCAACAGGATCATTAATATCCACTCAATGATCCATTGGTTAGGAATAATTTAAAGATTCAGTCTAATTGTGAATTTGTCACACATATTCTTACCGTCTCAAGAATAAGTCTAGTCACAATTGATCTTATGGAATCACTCATATAGATAATTGGAAAAATGAATGAATACGTCTTTGCCATTAATTTGACAACACAACTGAAATCCCTAACATGTACACTAACTCCTTGTCTTTCATTCCTAAAAGCCACGAGTCTTTGGAAAACTTGTTCATATACACTAACTCCTTGTCTTTCATTCCTAAAAGCACATAGAAGATTGACAGCCTTTCATATGCATAAGCAAGGCAAGGCACAAACCTTGCTATTGATTTGCCATCGACAAGTGGGTGGTGATCTTGTATCCGACGATCAACGGCGAGATGTCTTCTTATAGGAGAATTAGTGATTTATACTTACTGAGTCATCGACTCACTTCTGTTGTTCTCACAATTTCAAGTGCGTGAAGGTGAACCAATCCCGCTGCCTATCCATCCCGACCTCCCTATTGATATGACTATCACCATGATGGACATAGTAGACTTAGAAGGGGACATTACTTATCGGAAAAAAACTATTACCTTATGGGTTCAAGAAGGGAATGAACCTAGCATGGGGCACTTTTGGGAGCAGCTCGATAGGGGAGTTAGGCTACCCTAGCCTTTGATCATTAATGTGTGGTGATGAGTATAAGTAACCCAGAACTAGGGTGGGCATGTAATCAAAATAGCTTTTATTTTGTGTATATATGTATGACTATATGTTGCTTTTATTTGCTTAGCTTGCATATGCCATACCTGGCTTCCATGTTTGTTTGTACGAGGATTGTTTATGATTGCTTCTGTATGTGCTTAACTAAAGATAAAAGACTTTTGGGATGTTCGACGTTGCCTGACGCGTCAATGCTAACCCACCGGGTCATGCTCTTGTGCTAGATGTGGGGTAGGGGTGTGATAGTTCTGGTGGCTAGAATCCTTTTGGATAGAGATCGGAAAGCCTCCCATCAGAAGGATCTTCACAGCGGCCCCAAAATCGATCCAAATCGGATTGTTTATTCAATTGCCTAAATCGATGGTCACCAGCGATCCTTTGAGGTTCTGATCACCTTCAAGCAATTCTTAAGAGATTCCCCCACCTCAGAGTAATCAGGGATTGGTGGATCAACGGCTGGTTCATCTCCGGTGGCTCCTTATCCCCAGTGGCCTCAAAGCAAGTCCAGACTTGGACTAGTTTTCTGATTTTTCTTGCAAGCTGTGATCTGGTGGTTCATCCGTTCCTTGTCTTCATTCAAGGTGTTCGATCGTGACTTTGGCGTTTCAATGATGTTTGGTCGAGTGTTCATTGGTTCGATCGTGTAATAATCGACAAAAACTGCATCAAATATAGTATCCTTGATCTCGAACCCCTTGAAGCAAGATTGGATTAACCGGTAGAGGCTATGGTTCAATTTTAGGACAATATGCTATGTGCAGATGTTTGTTTGATGGATGAGAATGTTCATTTGTTGTGGTTGAGTGTTCTTGAGTTATCATGAATGATTGAGTTTGATTTTGCCTAAATATACATTTCCGTGTCATTGAACTAATCTGTTGTTTTAGCCAAAATGAGATCCGAAATGACCTTATTTTAGTTCAAGTCCTTCTAGACTTTGAAAACATATGTTACAAGCTTCAAATCAATAGCTCGCACGCCTTGATCGGACAATTTTTGAAACTTGAAAAACACCTCTGAAGTTGCACGATTATGCAGTAGTTTAGGTCTATTCTTAGTTTTGTTTCAATTCCAAAATCTGATTTTACAATTTTTGTACTGATTTCAGTGTTGATTTCTATTGGAACTTTCCTTCATGAAAGTTGCTCTAATTGTGTGGTGTGTATCTTGTATTTTTTTCATAATTTTTAAGCATGATTAGTTAGGTCAAATCACTTCGATCTGAGCTAAGGTCAATCTGCCCTATTTTGGCCGAGGATGCAATTAGTTAGGATTGAATGTGAAATTGTCTTTCTTCAATCCCAAGACCTTCATGAAAGATGAACTACATGTTATGTGTGTTCTATTGATGCACGATTTGCAAAATTTTGATGTCGTTTAGAGCATCGATTGCAATAGAGGAAGGAGTAGGGCTATTACTACAGCTAGGGATATCAAAAATTCGTGTCTGTTGTGTCATTTTTCTCACAACTTGTGTGATCTCAATTAGTTTTTGGACTCTTAACGGAAAATTTCCTCGTCTTGTGTTCTGCATGTGTGACTTTTCATTAGATTTTTGCATGTCTCTAGGTGATTAAAATCATATTTGTTCTGTGATGTTGAGATTAGGACGAAACCTTATCACATATGCACTTTGCCATGTTCGTTTGGGTTTTTTAAAGACTAAATCTTGTATTGATGTTATCTTGACTTTTAAAGTACACATAACAAGGTTTGTGTACTTATGTGAATTGTCATGATCAGGCATCATTTTGCACGTTAGATTTGTGTTGCAAAAGCACATTTTACAATTGGAAATCATCAAGTAGGTCATTTAGGTTTTAAGTCATTTGGCATTGACTTTGATTTGCATAATCCCTTTGCATAACAACTTAGGGTTAGATGTTTACTGGAATCTTTTATCGCATGAAATCCTTTATCCTTTGTGAATTGCATGCCGTTTGTGCATTGCATAAGTGATTTTTAGGCTTAGTTCATTTAGGAAAACTTTCTTCGCGAAAGTTGTTCATTATCATCTCATGCATGTTAGTAAATTTTTCCATAGTTAGATTGTCAATGGGTGTCATCCAATTTTGCTGATTTGTCATGCTTGGTCTGAAGTTTTATGATATGAACTTGGTTGTGATTGTTAAACTAGACTACTTAGTTTAGTTTGCACATGAATTTAGGCCATGCCATCTTCATGAAAGTTGCTTTAAATTCTTTGATATTTGTTGCCAAATGGCTTCAAATGGATTAATTTTCCAAATCATATCTTGAAATCACTTTGGTAGATGTGATGTTTCTGAAAGCAACCTTTTTAGAAAATCTTTTTCAAAGCTCAATTTGACATTGTGAAAAGTCATTGGTTTGGACTGTATTTGTAATATCTGTGATGCTTGTGAGTGCATTTATGCAAACCCCATGCTAGTCTTGGCAATTGAATGCTTTCCATAGCCGAGACATCACTTTGTCTCAAAAAGTTTGTGGAAGATTTCAAAAAAATATATATCTTTGAAATATCACACGTACTCTCATACATATAATCACGTCATTCATTAGAAACATCTGCTTTTGTGATTGGCACATGCCCTTGGTAATAAGTGATCCGCCAACAATTCACTTTCTTGTTTGATTGGTTGAGAAATGAAGTCCAAAAGGCTTGCCTGTGTGTTTAATTCATGCTCATGCATGTGACTTCTAGATGTATGTTAAGGCCGATGCATGATATCGAGGGAAAACCCTAGGATCACATAGATCGCTTGGTTAGGAGGCTTATAAGTGTTATTGGTTATGCAAGAATATAATTGGTCAATAATGGTTGTAAGTCATAAAATGAATTGGGGTAGGTGTCTTAGAAGGACCTATGCATGAATTACAAAGGCCGACCCTAATGCCCAAATATGATTTGTGAATTGAACTTTCTTCAATTGATTGACTTCAGTATGATGTTGTGCTTTTAGTTGTTTTGACGTGTATGCTTGTTTCTTTCTATTGTATGTACCTAGTTACAATCCTTAGACTAGGTTTAGATTAAGATCTCCTAGATGGAGTGTAACATTCTCGATTCCGACCCCATGAGGATCGGCCATAAGGTCTTGAATGGATCGATCATGGGCCATTGGCCATGGGATCGATCAGTTCGATTGGTAAGGAATCAAGGATTAGTCATGGTTCGACCAACCAACCGATTGACTAGCCATGAATCAGTCGAGGTGCTAGCCGTGAATTGCCTACCAACCATACCGGTGGGATTAGATCATCAACTAATAAGATGACTTTTGAATCATGAGGATTGGTCACAGGATGATTTTGGATTAGCGGATGGTCATGGGTAGATTTAACTGGTCATAATACTCGACCACAGGTGATTCCACCGACTATGCACCGATACATGTACGATCCAACTCGATTAAATGTGATCATCTTCTGACCAAAAATGCATTAGTCCCTATTTAATTCTTAGTGATCGGAAAGGAATCTTGAATTGGTGATGTCTAATTGTGGATCAGTAATGCACCAACCATGAACCATACGGATGGATCAAGCGTCGATCGGAATGAGTCTCAAGATAGACCCGACTATTCCGTCACTAATTCTAAGGTCCACAAGTGTTTTGGCTTAGTGTTAGGCCATGGATAACCTTAGTATTAGCCTTGACCGACCGAAAGACCAATGGACCACCATTTAGGCCAACCGAACGTCCAAGGGAACGGTTTGGCTGAGCATGAGGTACGATGGCTGAGCCTCGAGTGTATGTGATTCAATTTTTTAAGGTGTACCTAATGATTGCTTCTTCAGCCTTGGAACCAACTTAGACAACGGAATTCTCTAGACCACCTTCTTGAGGAAGAAAAGGACAAAATAGAGAAAATTCTAGAACACCCTCATTAAATGAAGGAGGTGATGTGTCCTTTGACTTTTCAAAGGTTATGATGAAGTCAAAAATATCCTTGTTGGGCAAAAAAAAGACGACGCACATGTGGCTCAATCGGAAAGCAATACCTAAAGCCCTCTTTAATGACCTAAGAAATTTAGGCGCCTTGTTGGCAATCTTGACAACCTTATCTTCAAACTTCATTAAATGCTCATTAAATGCGAGATACAAGTGGTCCAATGAAAGGGCAAAAAGTAGGCCATCATTGATGATGTCTATAAGATAGATTGCCAAGCAAGATCTTTTAGCCGTCAAACTCATTCTTTAGGTGCAATCATTTGACAAGTAGACTTGCCACCTAAAAAACATAGGTGGGCCACTTGGAAAATTTAGAATGGACCATTTAGCTCGGTAATGATGGTGCTGAGTAGTATAAATAGGAGGACCTCTCCTCATTTTCACCATTGCCATCCACTTTTCCTTTTCCCTTCATCTTGGACGCCATCTCCTCCTCACGCTTCTCTCTCTTTCTCTCTCTTTTGGCCTTGCTCGCCCACTACCTCATAGGACGGCCTTCTCTCGATAAAGCCACTTATAAGTTATCGATGTTCATCGAAGGTAAGTAGAATTCCTAACCCTTAGCTAGGGTGATATGCTACGTCGTCAAGTTTTAGTCATGTGCTTACTCGTAAGTAGTCCTTTTTTTTTTTTTGTCGCGGGTCCATTTTGTATGGTTTGCTCATGTGTGGGTTAAGCTAGAAGAGAATAAATTGGCTTGTGTGACACATGACATATGATTATTAAATGAAAGAAGAAGACCGTCATCACATAGTGTTGGCAGCGATGCCTTGTTCGTGAGAACGGGATGCCTTGGTTGAGCTAGAATACCTGGGTTACGCCTGGATGGCTCAGGTAAGCTAGCCCCGAGATGCCTTGGTTGAGTAGGGATGCCCTAGCTAAGCCAAGATATATATTAATGAACCTTTTATGCATACTCGTATGTTTATTGCTACGTGACTTGGTGTGTTCATGGATAAACCGAAGGTAAGCATGCATTGGAGTTACACTGAAGGGATCATATGTGTAGTAGACGTGAAGCAGTAATATTACTATCAATATGCCATCGATGTTTTAATACGAGTGCCATTCATGCTAGATTTGATGATGAGTTGTCATCCTAGTAGAGGATTAGGGGTTTTTACTTGTTGAGTCTTGGACTCACTCCTTATTTTTCATACTTGTAGGCAGGAAAATGTCATATCAGTTTTGGAATCTGTAGTCACGCCAACGAAGATAGAAGTTTCCCCGACCTATGTGGAGACTTGTAGCATGGTGTAAAAAGGAAAAAGGTCTCGTAGAAGGAAAAAGGGGCTTGTAAATGAACTGTTGTAATATAAAGTGACGAGTTCTGTTTGAAGTATGTCCTAATCTTCTAGCTATTGCTTGTCTAGGGAGTTTGTTTGTTCACGCCCGCGCCTGTGTTTCTTAATAAGATTAAAGAATCAGGATGGTGACGAGCCTGGGACGTCGAAAAAATTAACGTCTATTGCTAAAGACCCTGGAGATGGAGTTGGAGTCGTTACATGGAGAGGACACGAAGATGGTGGAGGTGGTGTCCATTCCGACCATTATTCTGTATCATTCATCCCCAACATGTCTCCAATTCTTATTATTTGTCTAAAAGCCCAATAAGTTGCGGGTCATTCTCTTTCTTGTCCTTTAGTTCTATTTCTCTTTTATCTATCTTAGGATTGCATGATAGATTTATCATTTTCCCTGATTGTTTACTTACTGTCTTGCAATTTCAATTCAATTGATTGCTTTCTTTTCACTTTTCTTAGAAATAGAATAACATGGAAATGACCAACCATGCATGATCGATTAGTTTAGGAGAAAAGATCCTAAGAAATTAAAGAAGAAATGCATTGACACATTATATAAACACGACATACTATTAGGTACCGAAAGAGCGCTAATAGAAATATTGGCGTAACCCAAGTCCCCGAACCTAGATATCTGGTTGCATAGAAGTTGAGAGTATACCCCCAACCCTCAATTGGGGTTTCTAGTCGATCCTAAAAAATGAGGCTAATGACAACTCCCGTCTTATTTCTAGGTTGTCTTCTTAACACATGACTTTTAGCCGACATGCCACAAAATCTAAATTATTTTGATAAGTAGATTTTAAAAGTCTTTATCTAAGTCTCTCTTTAATGCTCGTGCCTGAGTTTCTTTTTAACACATGACTTTTAGCCGACATGCCACAAAAAGTAAAAAGTTGAAAGTAGGGATTATGATCGCGATGGGGCCCATTTCTAGCCAAAAAGAGTCCTTTAGCATTTGAATCAGCATTGATCTTCATTTAATAGTCATTTGTGCTTAATTTGGAAAAGTCAAAAAGTTGACTTTAGAGTTGACTTTTGTCAAAATTAGATTTTTTGCCAAAAAACCCTATAAGAGTGTCAATTTCACTTCTACACTTACAATTTCCAGGAAAACAATCAAAGTTTGGCACATTAATTGACTTTTTGGTAGCACATCATTAAGAATTGACTTTTGTTCAAATTTTTCTAGAAAATAAAAGAAATGGAAAATTTCACAAATCAACCTATTTATACTTCAATTTGATTTTTGCATCATCAATTTTACAAAATTCAATTAGCAATTGACTTTTCCTCAATTTGGAAATTTCATTATCCAATTAACCAAAATCAAAATTAGTTCATTTCTAATCATCTTTTGAAATTGTTTCTTTTACAATATGATCTATAGGTCGTAATGCATCCAATTTTCAAACCAAATTTTGAATTCTAATTTGGAAGTAAAAACCTCAAATTTTGGCTCGTGATTTTGGTTAATTCCGGTTACAGTTGAGTGTAATCCTTTTGACACAATTCAATTCCAATATCAATTTCAATAAATTCATGCCAATTGAACTCAATCTGGTTAATTTGGTAATCCAACGATTGAGAAATATAAGGAAAATTGATCCAATTAATACAATTTAAATTGACCCATTCTAGACTAGCGAACAATTTGATAAATTGAGGTTCAATTTGGCCAATTAGACTTCAATTAAATTTAATAGTCTAGTTTGGTAATGCAATTTAGCCAGACAAATCAAAATTGGTTAAATTTCGCCCACATCTCAAATTAGTTTAGCCCCATTTAATCGAATCAAATCCAACTGGGTCAATTGATCATACATGGGCACAAAATCAAGAAAATTGGGATAAAATCGGATCAAGAAGTGAGCTGGTTCAACCCGGTCAAGCCCGGGTCAAACTTGGTCCCACCCAGTTTGATCGAATTTGATCCATCCAACTTCCGGCCATTTTGTGTCTATTTTCCGGTGGCTCGTGCCCTATTCCGACCAGCATAGCATGGCCAACCAGCCAGCCTCTCCCCCTTTGCATAATCACTAAAATGCCTTTGTCAATTAAAATCGACTAATAAGGACAATTCCTTATTCAGTAATGCTTTTAATGGATGTTAGAAATTGTGGTATGTTGTTTTGACTTTGAGATTGCGTCCTTTAGTTAAAGAGAAGGAAAAGTGGGAACAAGATAATGGAAAATAACAAGCATCCCATGCCCATAACACATTTCCAAGCAAAGAATGTCTGAGGAACATGGTTATTTTGAGGAAAGAAGAAAGATAGGTTCTTATGAATTCATTATTACCACTGTTTTAACTTTTTACTTCCTTTTTTTTGTCAAAACTTTTTACTACTTCAAAATCTGAATTTTTTCAACACTCACCTAAAATTTTAATCGTGTAGACATACTGAAAGAGGTGGTAAGTTACAAGATAAAATTAAAAAATGTGGGTCATGTCTACCACCGAATGACAATTCCTCACATCAATACCATATCAACTATGTAAACCTGTCTCATCTTTGAGTCCGAACCTAGTGTGCCCTCTTTTTTTTTGGTCGATAACAGTGATTCTTACTTTCATTAATAGCACCGTGCTTTACAAGATAAGTCAGAGTCATAACATAAGATAGACATCAAGGGGGCAGGTGGTTCCCATTGCCAATTAGAAGGAAGAGTTTTGCGGCGTAGCGCCTTTGAGATCCAATCCGCCGCGTGATTTGCCTCTCTCGGACAAAAGGAGATTGTTACTGATGGCAGATGTGCTAAAATACTTTTGCATTCCTCTACCTGAGTCATAATGGCCCAAGGAGCTGCTTCTCAGCCCGGGATGGAGTGCACGAGCGTCTGACTATCAGTTTCGAGTAGAAGACTTCGGTTCAGTTCGTGCAATTGTCCCACGTGCAGAGCTTCTCTTTGTTCCAGCATCTTCAACCCATAAAACAGAGCTAGGGTTTCCGCCTGCAGGGGGGAAGATGCGTGGACCTCTTTGGCGAACCCGTCGATCAAGATCCCATCGGAATTGCGAAGAATTCCAGCCATCGCGCTGGGCGAGTCATTGCTGTCCACGAGCTGTCAACGTTCATCTTCAAATTTGGCGACTGCGGTACCATCCAGGTTGCTGGTAAGGTGTTTTTTTCCTTCAACCCAGAACGATCCCTCGGTGACCACTTCTGATAGGCTTTCCTCTGTGCTTGAGTTGTGTCGATCAAAGCCTCAGGTTGGCCTTTGGTCTTCCGGAATACAAAGTTATTTCGATTTTTCCAGATTTGCCAGAGGACTTCAACAACCAGTTCGCGATCTGGTGCGTGCCACTCGGCTACAAGGTGTTCCGCCACCCACTTATCCATTCTGGTGGCCGACTGTGTGATTTGGTTTAGATGTAGGCGAGGGTCTGACCAGACCTTCTGGACTTGTTTGCAGTGAAGGAATATGCGTTCGACTGTTTCAGGGTATTTGGAGCAAAGAGGGCACACCGGATCAGGCAATATCTTCCTTTGGTAGAGCTTTTCTTTGGTTGGTAAGGCGTCTTGACAGAGACTCCAAAGAAATATTCGCAATTTAGGGGGGATTGCCAGATGCCAGAGACTTGTCCACAATCTGCGAGGGGGCTGGTAGGAGGAGGAGGCTCTGTTTCGGTCTTGTGGTAAGGAAGCATCATGAATCTTATTATAGCCACTTTTAACTGTGTATTGCCCACTACGATTGCCTGTCCAGATCAATTTATCTGCCTGTTGCTGCTGTGCTATAGGAATAGTGAGAATTTCATTGACTATTCTCTGTTCAAATAGTTGCTTTAACATCGGCTCATTCCACTCTTTTCTCTCCTGATTAATTAGTTCGGCCACTAGGTTGGGGTCATCTCTGTTTTCAGGTCCGCCTAGGATTCCTTGTGGGAGCCAATGATCTTGACGGATGTTAATAGATTTCCCATCTCCCACGGTCCATTTTAAATCTGGTAGAATGGCATCTCGACCCATAAGAACACTTTGCCATCCCCAAGAAGGCCGAGGACCTCTGTTTGCTTTCCATAGGTCTCCTTGAGGAAAATAGAGGCCTTTCAGTAGTTGGCTCCATAGGGCTGAGGGGGATTGGTATAGTCGCCAGGCTTGTTTTCCCAACATAGCTACATTGAAAGAAATCAAATCTTTAAAACCTAATCCTCCACGATCTTTCCTGCATTTCAGAGTCTCCCATTTTTTCCAGTGCATACTTTTCTTTGCATCGTTTTGCCTCCACCAGAATGCTGCTATCCTTTTCTCAATTGCCCTACAAATTGATACATGTATCTTGAAGATTGACATAGCGTATTGCGGCAATGCTTGCACAACAGTCTTGACCAAGATTTCTTTCCCAGCTTTCGACAAGTTTTTCTCTTTCCACCCTGCCAGTTTCATATTGACTCTGGATAAAATCCAAGCAAACATGTCTTTTTTGGTTTCTCCCCAATCTGAAGGAAGCCCTAGGTATTTCCCAGTCCTTTCAATAGTTGGCACTCGCATTTCTTGGGTCATATTCCATTTTAGATCTTGTGGACAGCCGGAACTGAAAAACATGCCTGACTTATTTAAGTTAATCACTTGACCCGTAGCATAACAGTATTGATTGAGTATAGCGGCCAAACTCTGGCATTCACGAACTGAACCATCCATAAAGAAAATAGCATCGTCAGCAAACAATAGATGGGTTAAGGTGGGGCAATACCTATTTAACTTGATCCCTTTAATGCTGCCATCTGCTAGGGCTTTGTGTATCATCCACGACAGGACATTGGCCATCAGAATAAACAAGTAGGGAGAAAGAGGGTCGCCTTGTCGTATTCCCCGTGTAGGACGAAAAAATTCTGTTTGCTCTCCGTTGACTTTCACATTTAGAGAAACTAAAGATACACATTGCATAATCAATTGAACCCAATGATCTGAGAAACCCATCTTTAGCATACTCATTTGTAGAAAATCCCACTCCACTCTATCATATGCTTTTTGCATGTCCATTTTCAAAATGGCCTGGAATTTTCTTTTCCTTTTTCTGATCCTCATTTGATGCAGCATTTCTTGAACAATTATTATATTGTCCTGTATTTGGCGTCCATGAACAAAAGCACTTTGTTCTTGTGATATAATCTGTGGTAGCCATTGTTTTAAACGATTTGCCAGGACTTTCGAAATGATTTTATAGCTAAAATTGCATAGGCTAATTGGTCGGAATTGGCTAATATGCTATGGATTTTCGGTTTTTGGTATGAGGACAATGAAAGTTTGGTTAAGAACAGGATCAAACTGACCTGACTTAAAGAATTGCTGGACCATGTTCATGACGTCGCTTTTGATTTCATCCCAAAATGCTGATAGAATTGCCCACTTAGACCATCTGGTCCTGGTGCCTTTAGGGATCCAAGCTGAAAGACAGCTTCTTTGACCTCCTCCTCATTTATATCAGCCAACAATATCTGATTTATCTCTGTTGTTACCACTTTTGGGCAGTGATTTAAGATGGGCTGGAGATTTCTTGGTCCCACCGAATCATAGAGAGTGTGGAAGTAGTCCGTGACGTGTTGCTTGAGAGTCGTAGGATCCCTGGTCCAGTGCTGTTCATCAATCTTTAACATGGTAAGTTTGTTCCTTTGTCGCCTCTGAATTGTAGTTGCATGGAAAAACTTCGTATTTTTATCGCCCCATTTAAGCCATGTGATGCGAGATCGAAGTCCCCAATACATCTCCTCTTGCCTCCATAGATGATCAATTTTTGCCTTAATCAATTGAGTTTCTATTTTACTGGAATCAGCAGAGCTGCCATTTGTTAGCTCCGTTAGACGCTGTTTGAGCCCCTTAATTTGAATAGAAGCATTGGAGAACTTCTTTCTGCTCCAATCCAGCAGAGCCTCTGTTACTTGCTGGATCTTTTGTGGCAAACTTCTGTTGTCTAGGTGATATTCATCCCAAACATTCTTGACAACATCTCTGCATTCCTCCTCATCTAGCTAGTAAGTTTCGAATCTGAACTCCTTTTTCCTTTTGCCATGACCAGGGTATAAAGAGAGAAGGAGGGGGCTGTGGTCTAACCCTACCGCTGGTAAAGCAAAGATTTCAGCATTTGGGAAGGTAATGCGCCATTCCATTGTGCAAACTGCTCTGTCTAACCGCTTTTTGACTAAATTTTCCCCTTCTCTGTTGTTAGTCCATGTAAACTTGCATCCTTTACTGTCTATCTCCATGAGTGAACAGTCGTTTAGCATGTCCCTGAAGGCTGTGACTCGATAAGAATCAGTCTCCCGTTTCCCTTCCTTCTCCCAGGTATAGAGAGTATCATTGAAATCCCCTATACACAACCACGGTAAGTGATTGGTTGCATAAAAACCTCTTAATTGCTGCCATAATTGAAGTCTATCTGGGTAGCTTGTTGGAGCGTGAAGGAATGTTATCCTCATTAATTTACCACTTCGGGGATCTTCACAGTCCATATCTATATAATTGTTGGAGCTGCTCCTCACTTTTACCTTAAACTCTTCATTCCACAGGAGAGCGAGTCCACGTGCAATTCCTGTTGGGTGTACCAGAAAAGACTGTTGATAGTTAAGTCTCTTCCTTACCTTTTCCACCATAGTTGCTTTAGTTTTAGTTTCCATCAAGAAAACCACAGAGGGCCTTTCTAGAGCCACTAGGGCTCTAAGCTCTTGGAACGTCAGGGGGTTGCCCAGCCCCTGACAGTTCTAGCTCAGAATTTTCATGGTGTCGCTGGTGGCTTATTAGGGCTAGCCACCAAAGCCCAATCATTCCCTTCTTTCACCAGGTGAATGGGAGTGTCTAGTAACTCCATGTCTTCTATCAATTGCACCCTTGATTCCTCAATCTTCTTCTGCTTTTTTGCTCTGATGAGCTTTGACTCCTTCCTAGTGGACCCCTCTGTTTCATGGTGCCTTGCTGCAGTTGAGTCTAGTAGATATAAAGGCTGCTTTCCTTGGGCTGACTTGCCTGCTGTGATAAGCATGTTTTCTGCTCTGTTGTCATCTGCTGATGGATTCTCCACCCTTTTTTTCCTTCGATTAGGTGCATCTGATCCCGCTATCTCGAGGTTCGATTGAAGAGGAGTTTCAGGTACATACTCCTCAGTCTCTGGTTGAGGTATGACTGTGCCATAAAAAGCTTCCCAATGAGGGCTTTTGTCTCTTGACTCAGCTTTAAGCCACGATCCATATTTTCCTACCTTGTTTGCTGCCCAGTCTGACTGTTCATAAGGTATTTCTTCGCAGTTGGCAGCATAATGCCCCATTTTGCCGCAGGAGTAGCAGTAATGGGGAAGGCGTTCATACTTGAACTCAACCCACAGTTTTTTGGCGCCCATCTGCACCAGTGTCCCAGTTTTCAAAGGGGCTAAAAGGTCTAATGTGACACGTGCTTTCCCAGGTTTAGTGAAAGTATTGCCTTGTAAATCTAACTGGATTTCCTTTACTGCACCTATTTTGCCAGCCACATCAGCATATACTTCCTCCAGAATCCACCCCGGGGGCAGGCCTTGAATATGAACCCAGAAGTCGTAACTCGTGAAATCATAGCAATGTTCGGGAATATCAGGTACGCATTGCTTCAAGACCAGTAAGTTACTTGAAAAAGACCAAGGACCAGAATGGAGTACTCGCTCTTTGTCTTCATTTGATTCAAACATAAAGGAGAAAAACCCAGGTTCTTTTTGGGTTATTAGAACTGCATTGATTTTCCAAGCTTTCTTCATCGTTGTACAGAATGCTTGAAAGTTGATAAGCGGGCGCGACAGCAGTTTCCCAAAGAGGGTATGTTGACACTCTATGATTTTATCAGTGGGGACTTCCTCCCTAACTGTAACGACCTCCTTTTCTGACCATAGGTGCCCTAGACTCCTACACAGAGCTGCAACACGAAGCTGATTTTCTTCCTCATTCTCCATTTTCAACCACTCTTGAAGATTCTGGACACAGGGCGTCGTACCTGATTTGGAGGGGATCGTTGATTCCGATTGAAGGGAGCTCGAGGCAGGGGCTTGGGTGGGTGACCACTGTATGGATCAACACTCTATTTCTTTTGATGTCCAGGAACGATCGCAGACCGAAGATGGGTAGAGCTCCCGATGATGTCCGTCTGTTTAGGGTTTGGTTAGGTTTTGATATTTGGGTTTTGCGGGCTATAGAGACTGAGGGGGGACGAGAGTTAGGGAATCGGTGTGAGCGGGAGTATGGGGTTAGGGTTTGGGAAAGCTATCACCCATTGGGGATAGAGGAGGACTCCATGGAAAGAGGGGCAACTCTACATGCGAGAGAAACCTACGACGGAGTGGAGAGTTTGATTTAGTGTGCCCTCTTTCACTCTCTAATCTTTGAGTCTTCGAACTTCAGCAAAATCCCCCTCAATGACGAAAGCACCGGATACTTTCTTGTCCCTTGGTCAGAATTTGGCTTGCTCAAGAATCAATCTAAGGGTGAGGCACCCTTTTGAAGAAAAGCACAGAAAAAATGAAAAAATAAAATAAAAATGTAATAATAAGAAGAAAAAAAGACACGCCCTGCACACCTTACATGGTCGCATGTATACAATGTAATATCTAATTTATTTATTTTTTTGGTCGAAACTACCGATATATTATATTAAAAGAGAAGTACAGCCTGCTAGTAAAGCGTCACTTAATACAATATCTTGGAAAAGAGGAGGAGGGAAAACAAGCCAGTGACGGTCCGGGCCATGAAACCTGTGGGCTTTGGCAGCCCAATCAGCAGCTAGATTAGCTTCTCGGCGAACATGCTAGATAGAGACATTAGGGCACTGAGAAAACAGATCATGAAGAATCGCGAAGAGGTGAAGCTCCTTCCATGGCGGCTGTTGCTTCTGCCGAAGGACTTCTACTAGTAATAAGCAGTCTGATTCAAGCAAGATGCTGTGGAGATGAAGCCCCTGCTTGATCAAGTGTTGGAGAGCCAGAATAAGAGCGTAGATCTCAGCTTGAAACGCCGATTGGGCTGGAACGCTTCTCGTGAACATATCAGTAAGTGCTCCATTAAAATTTCTATAAATACAAGCTACCGCACCTTGCTCATTTCCTGGTACAAAAGCCCCATCAATATTGCATTTTATAGTACCTTTTTCGGGGGGTTTCCATTGTCGATCAGGACTGACGTTTGATTTTTGAAAACGAGGTGTAGAGGGCTGTGGAATTTGGAATATCCTTCGCTGGGCTAGGGCATTCTCCATGGCTTGGATGGGATCCGAGGTTCGCTGCTTGAAGATTGCGTTGTTACGCTGACGCCATATCTCCCACAGCAGATTGGCAAGCACTTCAAAGGTTGGGGAGGATCGAGAATGAGTGGCTCTGGTCGCAACCCACTCATCCAGACAACACACAGAGGTAAGTGAGATTAGGATCCTGATCTTGGCATGAGTACATATATCACGAGTCCAATTGCAATAGAAGAACATATGTTCAATGGTTTCTGGAATATTTTGATTACATAGGGTGTAGTAGGGGTTGGGGGAGATACGTCTGTGGTATAGGTTTGCTTTTGTCGCAAGGGCATTTTTACAGGCTAACCATAGGAAAACACGGATCTTAAGAGCCGTTTCCATATGCCATATCTTTTTCCACAATTGAACAGGATTCTGATAAGAAGAGGAAGCAATAGTGGAAGGGTTTTGGTGGTTCGAAGACAGATAGTAATAGCAGCTTTTAATTGTGAATACACCTAAGGAAGTGGCAATCCAGACAAATTGATCGGTACGAAGTGAAGGGTTTATAGGGGTGGTTAGGATCGCTTCACTTACCTATGCATTAAAAAAGTTAGAAATAAGCTCCTTCTTCCAAGTTGCAGTAGATGAATCTAGTATATCAGCAACTATAGTGGGTTCCCCCTCCTCTGCTAGACCTCCTAATTTGCCAATTGTAAGCCAAGTGTCTGCTCTAATGTTAATCTTGGATCCATCCCCCACTAGCCACCGAAGTTTAGGGAGAATAGCATCTCGACCCTTTAACATACTCTGCCACCCCCATGAAGGTCTATAGCATGACGTTGCATTTTGAAAAGAAGACTGTCTAAAGTAGAGGCCCTTGAAAAGCTGACTCCATATTGCATTAGGTTGCTGGAAAAGACGCCAAGCTTGCTTACCAAGCATCACTAGATTGAAATTTATTAGATCTCTGAAACCCATACCCCCCACTGTTTTCGAGTGCTTTAATTCTGACCATTTCGTCCAATGAATACCTGATTCACTATTGTTTTTGCTCCACCAGAATGCTGAGATCTTCTTTTCTATTAATCTGTAGAGTGCTAGGGGGATCTTAAAGATGGACATAGCATACTGAGGTAATGCCTGAATGACTACTTTCAATAAAATCTCCTTGTCGCCTTTTGATAAGAATTGTTCCTTCCAACCAGCTAATTTTGCATTAATTTTTGCCAGGATCCAGGAGAACATCTCACGTTTTGAACGTCCCCAGTCATAAGGGATGCCCAGATACTTGCCATATCTGCTCACCACAGGTATTCTCAGTTCTCTTGCTAAAGTATTCTGTAGAGTCATAGGACAGTTCTTGCTGAAAAATAGCCCTGATTTATTCCTATTGATAAGCTGTTCGGTTGCTTGGCAATACTGGTTTAGTAGATTAGCAAGATTTTGGCATTCAGAAACTGTGGCTTTGAGGAAAAATACTGAATCATCAGCAAAAAATAAATGAGATAGCTTAGGACAGGCTTGATTAAATTGGAGCCCCTGTAAATGACCCATACTCACTGCTTGCTTTATAACTGTTGACAAAGCATTGGCAAGTAAAATGAAAATATAAGGGGATAGGGGGTCACCTTGACGGATTCCTCTAGTAGGTTTAAAATATGGCAACTGTTCTCCATTGAAATGAATACTAAAAGAAGCCGTAGTGATACAAGCCATGACCATTGTTACCCATCTATTTGTAAAGCCCAACTGCTGTAAATAAGCTGCTAGAAAGTCCCATTCAACCCTATCATAGGCCTTCTACATGTCTGTTTTCAGAATAAGATTGAATCTTTTTGTTCTTGATCGAACTTTAAACTGGTGGAGTACTTCTTGAACGACCATGATATTATCTTGAATCTGTCTGCCACTTACAAATGCTGCTTGTTCGGGAGTGATCAATTTGGGTAGCCACAACTTCAATTTGTTAGCCATAACTTTGGAGATAATCTTGTATGCGAAGTTACAGAGACTAATAGGACGATATTGGTCGATGCTTTCTGGATGATGTACTTTAGGAACCAGGGTCAGAATCGTTTTGTTTAAGTTAGGATGCATGTAACTTGATTGAAAAAAATCTTGCACAGTTTTGACAATTGTCATTTTGATGATACTCCACTGATGTCTGTAGAAAAGACCGCTGAGGCCATCTGGTCCAGGAGCCTTGGAAGCACCCAACTAAAAGGAAGTGTGGTATACCTCCTCTTCTGTTACCATACTCATTAGATGACCATTCATTTGTGATGTAACTATTGCTAGACATTGCACTAGAAATGGGTGAAAGTCTCGGTTTCCAACTGATTGATATAGTTGAGAAAAGAAACCCATAGTCGTGTCTTTGAGCTGTTCTGGCTCCCGTATCCAGTTCTGGTCTTCGTCTTTAACCATACAAATTATGTTTCTTTGTCTTCTTGGCACTGTACAAGCATGGAAAAACTTTGAATTTTTGTCACCCCATGTCAACCAGTGGAGACGTGATTGCATCGCCCAGAACTGTTCCTCTTGATTCCACAGTTGTTGAATTTCAGTTCGAATTGAAGTGGCTAAATCTTTATCTCCCTGCTGATAAGATTTCCTATTAGTAATGGTTTGTAGATGTTGCTGTAGTTGAAGAATGCGTTGTCTGGCATTACTAAACCGAGACCTACTCCAGCTAGCTAGCTTGAGAGAGACTGCCAGCAATTTTGAGGTTAAGGAGGTATGACTACTCTCCTATGCTGATTGAATCACCTCTTTACATTCATAATGTTGACTCCAGAAAGTTTTGTAATGGAAGGTCTTTTGTGGCTTGATAGATTGATAATGAGTGTGCAGCATTAGTGGGCAGTGATCCGAGCCGATCGAGGGAAGAGCAAACACTTCTGCAGCAGAATTTAATAAACTCCAATCCAAGGAGCAGATGTGGCATCCCGGAAATTCAAAGCCTAGCCTTAAGGTGTGTTAAATGTCTTTAATTAGGTGATAGAATTTTATGGCCTATGCTTTAGCCAATTTGTCTTTTAATTTGATGAATTTTGCTTGTGATTGTGGAAATTTAATTTAATAGATTAATGCTTGGCCATATGATTTAAATTTCAATAATTAAAATATATCCCAAGACTTTGGCCAAGGTGAAAATTTGGAATTCAAGAATATTTATAAAAGAATTTCAAAAAAAAAAAAGGGGGAAAAAGGGTTAATTTTTGGAATGGGCCTTAGACCCATTGGTCTAAGTTTAGTGGGCCGAATGGCCGGCCCAAATGGAAGCCCACAAGAGGGAATTCGACCAGCCCATTTGCTGGCCCAAGACAGGCCCAAAAAGAAGGCCCAAGCCCACCTTGCATGTCCTCCAACACTTGTCTTCAACCTTGCCACTTGTTCTCTCATTTTTGCCACTTGTCCCCCATGCAAAATAAGATGGCATGCAAATATATATAACCAAAAAGAGAGAGAGAGAGGGAGAGAGAGAGAGAGAGAGAGAGTATTCGGCCAAGTGAGGGAGAGAGGGAGAGTGGCCGAGAGAGGAGGAGCTCGTCCGTCGCCGGTGTGCTGCCGTTCGTGAGGTGTAGAGGCAAGTTGGGAATCCACTTTCTACTCTTGCACCATTGTTTTCGCATGAACTGTTTGGAGTCAGAATCTTGTTTGAGCTTGCATGTGTGTTTCGAGTCCGATTTTGGCTTCGATGTCTTCATGAAAGTTGAAGCTAACATCTTGAGGTATGACATACTCGAATTTCATGGAAAACGATGGTGATATGAGGGGTCAAAAGTTCTATTTCACGGAGGCTTTAGATCTGCGAATTTCTTACTGACCTCTTGATGATTTCTTGGTTGCATGTTGATTTCTGTTGGAGATCTCACTTTGTTGTCTTCATGGAAGTTGTTGGTAACATCCTAAACTACAACATACTCAAATTTTAAGAGAAATGAACAAGTGTAGCCTAGTTAATCGGCTAGATCTTTGAGACGGATGGTTCTGTTGAAGTGAACCGAGACACCTGAGACTTCAAGGACTTAAAAGAGGATCATACTTTGGTTATTTAACCTAGATCTCTTCATGAAACTTGTAAAGGACACATTGATATATAACATACTCGAATTTCAGAAGAAACGAAAGAGATTTGATGGGTCAAACCTAAGTTTTTCGGTGATGTACGTTCTGGACGAAACGGTAGAGGTTCCAGAAGCTTCATGGAGTTTTATAAATTAATCTATAAAGAATTTGGCTTAGAGTTCTACATGAAAAATGCACGAAAATGTGTTGGCTATCACCCTGTAAAATTTGGGAATTTTCGGAGGTCATATGAGTATTTTAATTGAATTAATTCGAAAACTGTGCAATCTGGCCATTCTCCGAATATTGTGTGTATTTTGTGGAAATTTGGGAAATTATGTAAAATGCAAATTAGCCATGGATTTTATGTGAAATTTGATTCTAATTGTTTGTTTAATGATTGATTGAAGATTATGATTTTTGGAAAATCATAAATATAATATATAATATTTATTTATGAAAATAAATAATATGATAATATAATAATATAATAATATAATAATATAATATAATAAAATAAAAGGGTGGATTATTTTATTGGCCATGAGTCCTATGAATTATGATGCATTGCTATATGACATTGATGCATGTATGATCATGAATTATGATGCATTGTTATATGGCATTGATGCATGTATGATTATGAATCATGATGCATGTGTGTGAATCATATGCCATGAAATAATAAGATGAAAAGGATGATAAAAAGTGGAAAGTGGTATGTGAGTAAGAGGTTGTGGCGGAGGATGTTGTCTGGTGGCCTGGTGGCGTAATTCCAGAGATTCCCTGGGAGTTTCAGGATGCCCGGAATGTGGGGGGCCGGAAGTCCGGTTGTATCTTGGATACATGCCCGGAGATGCCTCGCGACACCAGGATTGGGGTGCGGGATGCCTGGCTAGAAGGGTAAAGGCCAGAAGTCCGGTTGTATCTTGGATACATGCCCGGAGGTTCCTCGTGATGCTAGTTGGGATGCGAGATGCCCGGAATGTGGGGGGCCGGATGCCCGGTTGTATCTTGGATACATGCCCGGAGGTTTTCTCGCATGGGATGCGAGTGTAAATTGTGGGATGATGAGCCCTGTCGGAGGTTTCTGCCCAAAGGGTTGATGATGATGATATGCATGGTGATGCATGGCTAATGATGATGTGATATGCATGGTGATGCATGGCTAATGATGATATGATGTGATATGCATGGTGATGCATGGCTAATGATGATATGATGTGATATGCATGGTGATGCATGGCTAATGATGATGTGACATGCATGGTGATGCATGGCTAATGATGATATGATGTGATATGCATGGTGATGCATGGCTAATGATGATGTGACGTGCATGGTGATGCATGGCTAATGATGATATGATGTGATATGCATGGTGATGCATGGCTAATGATGATGTGATATGCATGGTGATGCATGGCTAATGATGATATGATGTGATATGCGTGGTGATGCATGGCTAATGATGATGTGATGATAATGATATATGAGACGCCATGATGATGATGTATATATATGCTATGATGATGCATGAATACGCTTGACATCAAAAGGTAAGCAATGCCTGCATTGTATGATGGTATGCATGGTGCACTGAGTTGTTATTGGATTTCCTTTACCTGCTGAGTGGTTGTACTCACCCCTTTTGGGGACCAACATTTCAGATTAGTAGATGGATTGAGCGGTTGGATATGACCGTAAGAGGGAAGATAGCAAAGGAGGGAACCTTTGGACGCCGACACTAATCGATGGACTCTAAAGTAGACGACTGTTGGAAGCGACGTCGGTCATCTTTTGAAATATAGCCAAGTATAGAAAGACTATGGCATTTTGATGTACCGATGAATGATGTCCATCTGCTCTATGTAAATAAACGCGTTCGGTTTTAACTTATATAAGATGTTTAGTAGGTGTGCATCGATTTTTGAATGTAGGGAAGGGGATTGTTAGATATGCTTCCGTTATGTAAATTGCGCAAGGGACCGTTAGTAAAAGATGTAAACCCCCATGGTTGTATGGACCCGCTACAACTGAAAAAAAAAAAGGTATCAGAGTGACACGTTATAAAAGGAAAGAAAAAGGAAAAGCGAACTGTGGTGACCCTAGCGGATCGGGGGCCGTCGAGGGGTGCTACAGCCTGTTTTGGTATCAGAGCTATGGTTTATTTGGAGTGATAAGGTGCCTCAGATGGAAATGAGGATAGAAAGATGCGCACCATAGGATATAAAACGAAATAATTGAATAACGGGTGATGAGTATTCACTCGTAGATCCTTAGTAGTTTGTTTTGAATTGCCTTTAGGTGTCAATAACATGTATATGTTACTTATGTGGTAGTGATAATTGCTTTGAGTGGAGGCAGTGAGTCTCAGATTATTCCTGAGGCAATGCTTGGAAATTGCAGGAGAGTCATGGTGCGAGTTGGAAGTGCTCATCCATCGAGGGCTGAAGCCTCTGCTGCAAGGGCTGAACCCCGAATGGAAGACATCCTGCAGGCATTGGCCAATATTGGAAATCTGATGGAAAAGCAAGTGCAGCAACAACCCGGAATGGAACGTCGCCCTAAGGGACTGGTGGAACAATTTCTGAAGTTGAAACCACTTAAGTTTAGTGGAATGGGGAGTCCTGAGGAGGCAGAACAATGGATTGATGGAATGGAACGAATTTTCCGGTTGTTGGACTGCAGTGATGCTGAGAAAATAGTTTTAGCAGAGTACCAGCTGGAGGGAAATGCAAAGTTTTGGTGGAGAGCTTCGAAGGATACGATCTTTCCACCTGGTACTGATGTGAACTGGGAAGAGTTTGTTAGGGCTTTCAATAGGAAGCATTTCTCTGATTGTGCCAAGGATAGGAAGATCACTGAATTTGTTCAGTTAGAACAAAGGGAGCTGACAGTAGACCAGTATGAGGCAAAATTTTCTGAATTGTCTAGGTATGCTCCTAGGTTGGTTGAGGATCGAGAGGAAAAGGCCAAGAGATTCCTGAAAGGATTAAGGACTGACATTAGAAGACAACTGGTGCCTCTGAATATAAGGGATTATAATGAGATTTATGAGAGGGCACAGTTGGTGGAGCAAGAATTAGTGAGAGAGCAATCAGAATCTAAGAAACAGATGACCTTTAATGATGTTCGAAGGGGTAAGAGACCTTATCCTGACCAAGGTCAGACCTGGGAATCTAAGAAGAGGAATAATTTTGGGAATTCTAGAAAGGTTAGGAGCGACCCGATTCTAGGAAAAGTACCCTACCAGGGTAATAATTGTCAGAGATGTGATGGACAACATGGACCAGGACCCTGTAATGATCGATTGAAATGTTTTGGCTGTGGGCAGAGAGGTCACTTTAAGAAAGATTGTCCACAAGGAAGGTCGCAGCCGAATGTCAATTCGATGCGACAAGTACAACAGAGTACTGGTGGACCAAATGTACTAAGGAACCCACAGAGACCACCACCACAAGGAAGGGTGTATGCAGTCACTCAAGAGGAAGCGGGGGCTTCCAAAAGTGTTATCTCAGGTATGATTTCGATAGAGGGATAAAGAGGTATATGCGTTATTTGATATAAGTGGCATGCATTCATTTGTGTCCGAAAAATATAGATGATTGTGAGGAGTAGGAACAAATCTCTAGGTATGCCTCTTCGTGTTTCTACATCGCTGAAAGATATGTTGTTATCTACATTAGTATGTGGGATGAGTGAGATAACCCTAGTGAAATCAGATCTGGAAATGGACTTGATAGTGATAGTTATGTATGACTTTGATGTCATCGTAGGAATGAACTAGTTCCGTAAGCAATGGACTATGATGAATGATCTCCTGAGATAATATTTACTCATGTGCTAAGGATAAAACCATGAGGCTAAGAATGGGATAAGCCAAAGTGGATAATAACTCTGTAAGTTAGTCCCTATTGAAACGAGACCTTTCAGTAGATGTGTAGTTTGGGTTCGAACCAGGCGAAAGCTGGTGTACCTGTAACGTCCCGGTTTGATGAGAGCGAGGAGTGGACGCCGAGGTCAGAGGACCTGAGCAAGGAGTGGCTCCTGGCAGGCTTCTAGAATGACAAAAGGGGGCAGGAGTGAACCGAACTATGAACTGAACTGGAAATATAGTGTTTCTAGGATAAGTCTATTAGAGTGGCGTAGCGGAAGCATAGTTAAGCTTGTAGAACTCTTGTTTGTGAAAAAGAAGAACAGGTGGATGCGTTTGTGCATTAATTATGGGCAATTGAATCATGCGATTGTTAAGAGTAAGTGCCCATTTCCTAGAATTGATGACTTATTTGACCAACTGCAAGGAAGTTTGGTTTTTAATTGACTTGAGATCAGGATATCGATTAAGGATTAAGAAGGAAGACATTTCTAAGATTGCATTTAGGACTCGCTATGGATACTATGAGTTCCTAGTTATGCTATTCGGATTGATGAAAGCCTTAGCTGCATTGATGGGTTTAATGAATAGGATACTTAAGCCTTATTTGGATTAAATTGTGATTGTCTTCATTTGATGATATCCTGATATATTCTAAAGGACCTGAAGATCATGCGTAGCACCTAAGCGTAGTGCTGCAAGCAAGGCTTAAGAAGTGAATTATGAAGAGCGAGTTACGAATTTAAGGATTAAGTTATGATCATTTGAGCTAAGTAGTGACTTCCTATTTGAGGATTTCAGTGGAAGTCTTGATGCGTTACATGGAGGTATTTAGTATGTATAGATTGATCTTGGAAGTCATGAGATTGAGTGGTCATATGAGACATAAAATTATTTGTGGTTTATATGTTGGAATAATAGGTTTAATTGATGATGGTCAACTTTTAATTGTAGGTGATGATCTCAATTTGAAAAGGTTTGATGGAATTAGTGAATATGATCATTTGTGGTTATAGTCTTTCCAAGGTGAAATAGTGGAAGTTCAAATTGCGGATTTGATAAGTGATTAGTCTAAGTAATGATCATTTAGGATGAGATCTGAGATATATTCGGTGGAAACTAGACAAATATTATTTTGGTGGATTGTCGATCTTTGAATTAAATAAGTTTTGGTGGACTATAGATATTTGAATCGAAGGAATGATGCTATATTTTAGGCTTGAATCTATGTTGTGGTGAATGCATAGTGAATGTCTTTGTTGGACTGAACCAAATGAGTTATTGGTGGTGTTGATTTTGATGGTTCTAGGCTTGAATTGGTGGTGACAAAGGTATAGGAATAATTTGGCTAAGTGGTGCGTTCGATTGAGTCGAGAAGGTGGAATTCTTTAAATTTGAATCCCATTGATAGTTGCACTTAGGATAGAGCTTAAAATAGATGTTTTCACAAAAGGAATTGAATATGAGATAGAGGAGGTGGATGGAATTATTAAAAGATTTTGATTGTGAATTGTTTTAGAAAACCTCTTGAATTTCATCAGAATTTATGAGTACTGTGATACCGTGCCCAAATGTTTTAAGAAATGTTTTCTATTTCGAAGAATTCTGAACTTTTTATAAAAAAAAAATAATAATAAATTCCAACCCATTGGAGATGGGATTGAGATTGAAATTTTGCCAACATATCGATTTAAATTTTACCAAGGGTTTTGATAAAGTATTTTATTTCGTGCCGTGATGCAAGTGCGACTCGAGGTTTTACATGTGGATTCCGAAAAACATTTGAAATTTAAACGTGATCATGGATTTTATGGAATTGGTATCATGCTTTTGATTTTATGAATTGGTTTCAACGATATGAGATTTACCTATTCTCAAATACTATCATTGTTATACCGCTGTGTCTTTGAAATTCCTATTTTGCATTATTTGATATCATGAGGTGGAATTTTCAAGAACTCAAAGGATTTCCACATTGGTGATTTGAAAACGTTTTGACATGGAAATGATATATGATTTCAAAGCTTGCTGTTGTCGTTGAATGCTTTTGAAAACCTCAGTTTGTATTGTTTGATTTCATGAAGAAAGATTTTCAAGCGTTCAAAAGGAATTTCAGATGTGGTTATTGTTTTAAAATTGTTTTGGTGTTGAGATAAATTAAGAAATATTAAGAGCCTGCATCCTTGACTTTAAAGGAAGTTGGGATGAAAAGTTATACCTGGTAGAATTTGTGTACAGCAATAGCTTTCAGAAAAGTATAGGCATGTGCTGAGGAAGCATTAGTTAGACCCTGGTCACATACTTGATCATGAAGCCATCAAAGTGGATGAGAAAGTGAGATACATCAAGGAGCCTGTGCAAGTATTGGATCGAAAGGAACAAATTATCAGGACCAAGAAAATTCCATTGGTTAAGATATTATGGCAATATCATGATGTGGAGGAAGCCACACGGGAGAGTGTAGATGAGATGAGAGAAAGGTACTCTCACATATTTCAAGAGACATAGGGAATGTCTAATTTCGAGGACGAAATTCTCTAAGGAGGGGAGAATTGTGGCATCCCGGAAATTCAAAGCCTAGCCTTAAGGTGTGTTAAATGTCTTTAATTAGGTGATAGAATTTTATGGCCTATGCTTTAGCCAATTTGTCTTTTAATTTGATGAATTTTGCTTGTGATTGTGGAAATTTAATTTAATAGATTAATGCTTGGCCATATGATTTAAATTTCAATAATTAAAATATATCCCAAGACTTTGGCCAAGGTGAAAATTTGGAATTCAAGAATATTTATAAAAGAATTTCAAAAAAAAAAAGGGGGAAAAAGGGTTAATTTTTGGAATGGGCCTTAGACCCATTGGTCTAAGTTTAGTGGGCCGAATGGCCGGCCCAAATGGAAGCCCACAAGAGGGAATTCGACCAGCCCATTTGCTGGCCCAAGACAGGCCCAAAAAGAAGGCCCAAGCCCACCTTGCATGTCCTCCAACACTTGTCTTCAACCTTGCCACTTGTTCTCTCATTTTTGCCACTTGTCCCCCATGCAAAATAAGATGGCATGCAAATATATATAACCAAAAAGAGAGAGAGAGAGGGAGAGAGAGAGAGAGGGAGAGAGAGAGAGAGAGAGAGAGTATTCGGCCAAGTGAGGGAGAGAGGGAGAGTGGCCGAGAGAGGAGGAGCTCGTCCGTCGCCGGTGTGCTGCCGTTCGTGAGGTGTAGAGGCAAGTTGGGAATCCACTTTCTACTCTTGCACCATTGTTTTCGCATGAACTGTTTGGAGTCAGAATCTTGTTTGAGCTTGCATGTGTGTTTCGAGTCCGATTTTGGCTTCGATGTCTTCATGAAAGTTGAAGCTAACATCTTGAGGTATGACATACTCGAATTTCATGGAAAACGATGGTGATATGAGGGGTCAAAAGTTCTATTTCACGGAGGCTTTAGATCTGCGAATTTCTTACTGACCTCTTGATGATTTCTTGGTTGCATGTTGATTTCTGTTGGAGATCTCACTTTGTTGTCTTCATGGAAGTTGTTGGTAACATCCTAAAATACAACATACTCAAATTTTAAGAGAAATGAACAAGTGTAGCCTAGTTAATCGGCTAGATCTTTGAGACGGATGGTTCTGTTGAAGTGAACCGAGACACCTGAGACTTCAAGGACTTAAAAAAGGATCATACTTTGGTTATTTAACCTAGATCTCTTCATGAAACTTGTAAAGGACACATTGATATATAACATACTCGAATTTCAGAAGAAACGAAAGAGATTTGATGGGTCAAACCTAAGTTTTTCGGTGATGTACGTTCTGGACGAAACGGTAGAGGTTCCAGAAGCTTCATGGAGTTTTATAAATTAATCTATAAAGAATTTGGCTTAGAGTTCTACATGAAAAATGCACGAAAATGTGTTGGCTATCACCCTGTAAAATTTGGGAATTTTCGGAGGTCATATGAGTATTTTAATTGAATTAATTCGAAAACTGTGCAATCTGGCCATTCTCCGAATATTGTGTGTATTTTGTGGAAATTTGGGAAATTATGTAAAATGCAAATTAGCCATGGATTTTATGTGAAATTTGATTCTAATTGTTTGTTTAATGATTGATTGAAGATTATGATTTTTGGAAAATCATAAATATAATATATAATATTTATTTATGAAAATAAATAATATGATAATATAATAATATAATAATATAATAATATAATATAATAAAATAAAAGGGTGGATTATTTTATTGGCCATGAGTCCTATGAATTATGATGCATTGCTATATGACATTGATGCATGTATGATCATGAATTATGATGCATTGTTATATGGCATTGATGCATGTATGATTATGAATCATGATGCATGTGTGTGAATCATATGCCATGAAATAATAAGATGAAAAGGATGATAAAAAGTGGAAAGTGGTATGTGAGTAAGAGGTTGTGGCGGAGGATGTTGTCTGGTGGCCTGGTGGCGTAATTCCAGAGATTCCCTGGGAGTTTCAGGATGCCCGGAATGTGGGGGGCCGGAAGTCCGGTTGTATCTTGGATACATGCCCGGAGATGCCTCGCGACACCAGGATTGGGGTGTGGGATGCCTGGCTAGAAGGGTAAAGGCCAGAAGTCCGGTTGTATCTTGGATACATGCCCGGAGGTTCCTCGTGATGCTAGTTGGGATGCGAGATGCCCGGAATGTGGGGGGCCGGATGCCCGGTTGTATCTTGGATACATGCCCGGAGGTTTTCTCGCATGGGATGCGAGTGTAAATTGTGGGATGATGAGCCCTGTCGGAGGTTTCTGCCCGAAGGGTTGATGATGATGATATGCATGGTGATGCATGGCTAATGATGATGTGATATGCATGGTGATGCATGGCTAATGATGATATGATGTGATATGCATGGTGATGCATGGCTAATGATGATATGATGTGATATGCATGGTGATGCATGGCTAATGATGATGTGACATGCATGGTGATGCATGGCTAATGATGATATGATGTGATATGCATGGTGATGCATGGCTAATGATGATGTGACGTGCATGGTGATGCATGGCTAATGATGATATGATGTGATATGCATGGTGATGCATGGCTAATGATGATGTGATATGCATGGTGATGCATGGCTAATGATGATATGATGTGATATGCATGGTGATGCATGGCTAATGATGATGTGATGATAATGATATATGAGACGCCATGATGATGATGTATATATATGCTATGATGATGCATGAATACGCTTGACATCAAAAGGTAAGCAATGCCTGCATTGTATGATGGTATGCATGGTGCACTGAGTTGTTATTGGATTTCCTTTACCTGCTGAGTGGTTGTACTCACCCCTTTTGGGGACCAACATTTCAGATTAGTAGATGGATTGAGCGGTTGGATATGACCGTAAGAGGGAAGATAGCAAAGGAGGGAACCTTTGGACGCCGACACTAATCGATGGACTCTAAAGTAGACGACTGTTGGAAGCGACGTCGGCCATCTTTTGAAATATAGCCAAGTATAGAAAGACTATGGCATTTTGATGTACCGATGAATGATGTCCATCTGCTCTATGTAAATAAACGCGTTCGGTTTTAACTTATATAAGATGTTTAGTAGGTGTGCATCGATTTTTGAATGTAGGGAAGGGGATTGTTAGATATGCTTCCGTTATGTAAATTGCGCAAGGGACCGTTAGTAAAAGATGTAAACCCCCATGGTTGTATGGACCCGCTACAACTGAAAAAAAAAATGGTATCAGAGTGACACGTTATAAAAGGAAAGAAAAAGGAAAAGCGAACTGTGGTGACCCTAGCGGATCGGGGGCCGTCGAGGGGTGCTACAGCAGAAGACATGATCTAGCTTCTCCTTCACCAAATCATCCCCTTCTCTATTATTAGACCAGGTAAATTCATAGCCTTTACTGTCCAATTCTATTAAAGCGCAATCATTGATTAATTTTTGAAAAGATGTCATTCTGGAATAAATAGCTAGTCTTCTGCCTACTTTCTCCTAGGGGGATAGGAAGTCATTGAAGTCCCCAATACACATCCAAGGTAAGTGATTTGCTGCGTGGATTGTCCTGATTGTATCCCAAAAATCATGCCGAGTGTGGTATATTGCAGGGGCATGCAGGCAAGTTACATGCATCGAAGCAGCTGTTTGAGGATCCAGAACTATCATAACTACAAAATGTTGCCCCGAAGTAATAACAGTAACATCGAAAAGGTCATTCCAAAACACTGCAAGACCTCCAGACAAACCTACTGGATCCCTTAAAAAAGAGTGAGAGAAGTGAAAACGACGTTGTAAGTTCTTCAAAACTGATCCTACATTCTTTGTTTCCATTAAGAAAACTAAGTCGGGCTTTTTAGAGGCTAACAAAGCCTTTAGGGCTTGAATTGTCAGGGGATTGCCCAACCCCTGACAATTCCAACTTAATATTTTCATTTGGAACGTGGTGGCTATTGAGGGCCAGCCGCCAAAGCCCAATGAGAGTATCATCAGCCACAAACACAGGGGTGTCCAACAGTTGAGTTTCATCCAACTCAGAAGTATAATTAGATCGAAACTCATAAGGGGAGTATCGCTTAGTTTTCTTGCTTGATCCCACTGCTATCTGTGTTCTAGGGGTCTTTTGTTTCTTCTGTTGAGGATTGTCTATGGAAGAACTTTGAATACCCTTTAACTTGGCATTTGCAGGTACCAAGTCTGTGGTTCTAGAGACTAAATTGAGAGTATCCATCTTAGTGGAAGGTCCATATGGAATAACAGGGGTAGAAACAGTGGTCTCTGGAACGGGTTCTATTGGAGGTAAAGCTAGGAGGGGGAGGGGCATAGTTGGAGGGGTTTCAGGTATGGTCTCTTCCATGGGCTCGATAGGAGATATAGGATTGTAAAAGGCATCCCAATAGGGGCTATGCTGTCGGACCTCTGCCCTCAGCCATGGGCCATAGACCATTGTTTCTCGACCCTCAAATTGAGCTTCCTCATAAGGGTAATCTTTACATGATGCTGCATAATGTCCTAGTTTCCCACAAGAAAAACAATAGTGGGAGAGTCTCTCATACCGAAAATCAAGCCATAGGGGTTTTCCTTCAATACTAATGAGCTTGCCTGTCTTTAAAGGTGTTTGCAAGTCCATTTCAATGCGAACCCTCCCAAAAGTATCAGATTTCACGTCCAGCACTCTTCCCATCTACTGTACCGCTCGCCTTAGAAGTGGAGGAGTATTCCATTCTAGAGGTAATCCTATTACATGAACCCAGAATGGACACTTGGAGAAATCATAGCAGTGTAAAGGAGTATTTGGTTGCCATGGGCGTAAATTGACGAGATGACCAGAGAATAACCAAGGGCTTCCATCTAATATACGTCATTTTTCTATTTCAGATCGAAATTTGATGATATAGATGCCACCATTGCGAAGAGATATTTCCACATGTTCAACACGCCACGCTTTCTTCATCGCGATTTGAAAAATAGGTAAATTGACAGTAGGGTTTGTGAAAATATTACCCACAAGGATGAGTCGACACTCTTTAATGTTGTCCGTTGCATGTACATCTTCCCAGACCTCCAATTCTTGTTCCGAGCATAGACGTCCCAGATGGTGACACAGTGAAGCAATAAGCGAAGAATTATCTTTCTCATCCGTAGCCATTATGAAAAGAGAAGTTACTGATATAGATTAATTGACAGGCACCCAGGTCAGAGCACAAGCTTTCATGGGTTGCATGTCAAGGATCGACCACATGCAATGGAGAAACTTCGGAAGTAAAGCGTGGTAATCAGCCAGAATTACAAGTAACCAGGAGAAAAAACCAGAGAATAACTTCAATGGATGATGAAGAAGGAAGGCGTTTCCCTTGAAATTCCAGTTGCGAGAACAGAGTTTAAGGAGGTTGAAAGCAAGGACAGTCGGAGAGGGTAATTCAATTTGTTCAACGGAAAGACATGAAGAAGAATTTCAAGCCCTAAAGAGTTGTCAATGTTCATATCAAATGCTTGAGATGTCAATGTTCATAACAAATGACGTGTTTTAAATATAACCGCCATCTGAAGTGCAATTGAAATTTGAAATTTGTAAACTTTGTAATTGGATCCTAAGAGTTGTAAATACTGGGTATCTCCATCGATTTAAAAGCCAAGTCCTTAATCAAGAAATCCAAAAAGAAAAGTGATGATTTTCCTTATATTGATTATACTATTCTCTATGGATTGGATAAGCTGACAATGTTCTCATTCGATAGCTATAGATTGTAGCAAGAGGCTTGATTATTCTATTCTATATGATTTTCCTTATATTTATTTATATTATTGTTTGATAGTCAGGTGGCGTCCGGGCGAACTTTTGCACACTTCACAAGTCCACCTCCACAAGCGACTTGTTTAAACTTCAGTTCCTCTCGTGCGTGTACCTATACATTTGTCAGATAATCAACGAAGTGCGACGGACAAATCTCTTTCATCTCTCAGGACTTACATATTTTGGTTAGTGGAGTGACAGGATTATGGACATCAGAATTCAAAACTTGCTATTTAAGCAACAGCAAGCACAACCAAAAGATCGCCACACTTTGCATCCCTCGAGTATGGAAAATGACATGACCATCCTCTTATTCAAAAAGACCCAGTCTCAAACACAAATCAACATAAACCTATTATCAAAATATATATTCATTTTTATATTCAACAAAACAAGGAGCTATTTACAGTTTTTTTTTTTTTTGGTAAGGAGCTAGTTACAGTTTTAATGTTTCTAAAAACCAAGAAAAAGTATACATGTATCTCCAACTCAACTAAACCCAACATATATCATCTTAGATATATACAACTATCTAAACTAATAAACAAAAGTCCAACTACCAAAAAGTTCCTCACTGAGGGAGCTCCCCACCTATCAATAGTCAAAGAACTTGAAAAACATTTGGAATAAGTAGTGGAAGGAATTCAGCTCAATAAGTAATATATATATATATATATCTTATAAATAGATCAAGCATCCACTATGTGTATTTTTAAAGTAATACTAGAAGCTCAATAATCCAAATGCAAGATATAATTTACATATCAAATCAAATATGAGTTATTTCATTTCAATAGAGCTTACATTTCAAAAATACTCATTTAATCAAAAATAACAAATCAAATATCAATGGTCCATTCCATCAATCAACCTAGTGCTCAATATCAAACTCACTATTAACACCCGTAACAAAGACAACCAAGATTCCCTCTTGACTAGGTCTCCACTTATATCAGCTATTGGCTAGGCCCATTGTCGCAACCCGATCTCGCCACTGATCCCTCTCATGAGGAGAGGAAGAGGAAAGGTCAGGTTTAGGGATACTTGACTACGAAAGTTCCCTTAGGGTTCTCAATCATAGGGATGTCATCACCTCACCCCCCGGACGAACCTCTTGTGAGTTCACTTAATCGTGAACGTGAGCTCTCTCAAGCTCATATCCCGCGTGACAGTGGAGTGTTGCGACCCAACCTTGATGCCATATTACATCTCAATCGACGGTTTTAAGGAAAAAAAGGAATCCATACATAAAGGCGAGTTTAAGGGTACTTTTACAATGATAATAGCCCTCTTGAGATGTCACGCCCCAATACTTTGAGCGCATGCCCATCCCTCTATGGTCAATTAAATAGCGACATCCCAGGACGCATCGCCGACCCATTCATTTTAATGCACATGTGGAAGAAGATAAATAATTCCCAGACAACAAGTCAATGGGATAGAAAAGTAGGGCCACCATTTTTAAAACCACAACATACTTTTATACATATCAAGTTAATTTATATACATTATTAGCCAACATTTACAAGGTCTACAAAACGGTTGATTCTCAAAACTAGCTGTGCTATGACCAGCTAATCCGACTCGTTTGCCAACTCTTCAGTGTCCAAGGGATCCGAGCGAGACGGTGGTTCTTCCACTACACCATCAGGAGGGTTAGCTAGATCCTCGTGTAGAGCAACATCAATTACTGCAGCAGGGATATCAAAACCCCTGAGGGGGCCTAGCCTAACACCATAGGGAATGGTGCGGAACCAGGCTCTGAATTGATTAGGTATTTTCTGGTGTGGAACCTCTTCGACCCAGACCGTGGTTACCACCAGCTCGTAAATCCAAATACTTTTGGGATCGGGGAAAACAGAGAACTGCTCAGTAACCCTCATGGGATGACCATGACGCCTAGGGGGAATCGACATTTGCGAACTTGAAAATGTTATCCCACAACGGAGTGAGACGACGTCTTAGCAAATTCAACTCCCTAAGACCCGACTAGGAAGAATATACGCCCTAAGGGCTGCCTAAGCATAAACATGAATCAGAGGACTTACCTTGGCCTCAGTTCCTTCCTGTAAGTCGATATAATTCAAGTAGACATTCGATTATTTCAACCCATTCACCTAATCAAATCGAACCAACAATCAATCAACTCAGTCGATTCAATGTCAATGAGACCATTCCCCGATCATCTCAATTAATACTATCTATAAAGTCCGATCATACTCAGGATTGCTCAATCTAAGCTGATAGTAGATAGTATAGCTCACCAGAAGCTACCACAATACTGATATAGTATACTAAATATGCTTGCCAAAAGCTGCCGCAATACTGATATAATATACTAAATATGCTCACCAGAAGCTGCCGCAATATAATCTACCTCACCAGAAGCTACCTCAAATATATTATAGTGTACTAATCAAATCACCATTTTTATCCTTCATGATAAAAATAATTGTGTGTGGGTGCACGGTCGACCTTAGCCAAAAATAAAATATTTTCACCGTCGAAAATCCCACTAATTTCAACAGTCCACAACATATTTTTGGCACTGTAAACCGACGCTCAGTGATTTTCCAATTAATTACAAACATTAAATAAATTTAGAAATAAATTCTTAAAATACAAATCACACAAAATCCACACAAATTAGAACTCAATTAAATAAACGGATCACACCACTACAATCAGCACAAAATTCCGGTCACCAGCTATCCTGGTCTAATTTTTCGGAAAATAAATAATTAATTAAATAATTACGGAAACTAATTAATAAATACCAATAAATAGGACCAAGGCCCGTAAAGCCTAATTAAAAGCCGAGATGAGCCCGGAAAATTTCCGAACCACTCTAGATAAATACTAGAGCTTGTCTAGGTCCTAATTGCACTATTCTAACCACCTAATATGCAATAACGGTTAATTAAATTGCTAATCTACTCTAACTATCCACCTAATCCATACTTAGTCTAGACTAATCAACCCTTAAACATCATTAACTTACTAAGCAAGGATTAGTGAGTTAAACTCACTTGATTAATGATCTGTTCGGATCAAAACAACGAGGACGCGGCAAAGAACAACATCCCCCAAAGCGGGACCGTCAAGCGGGGCCGATATGGGCCCGAAAATGGCCTCGCCAAGCTCACAATTGAGCTGAATGGGCTGCTTCGGTTCAGCCTTATACTGACTCGGGGTTGATGGTTGGACACGAGACTGCGGTTGGGCTGAGATGCAGAACTAGTGGCTGCAATCTAGGGAGATGCGGCTGTTGACCTCGAGGACGCCGGGTGGCTAAGCTAGGCCGAACACCCAACCGAATAGGGTTGGAATTGTGGGCCGTTCGGACACAGAAACGCGGGGTTGATGTCAGGGCTTCGACGGGCAGCTGATTTGGTGGGGTACACGGATGCGTTGCTGGCGTGGACGCGTGAGGGGCAGCATAATCAACGAAGTCCGGTGGGGGCAACACAGGTGCTAGTCCACCGAAATTGAAAGAAAAAACAAATGAAGGCAGAGGAGCCGTCGAGATTGGCGAGGCTAGAAGGAAGACTAAAAGAGACAAAGGGGGAGAGTTGTCGAAGCCAGTGAGGTCATAGAGAGAAGAACAAAGAAGAAACAAGAAAAAGAAATTAAAAGATAAGAATGCAGAGGATGTTGGCTATGAGGGGGAAGAACCGTGAGAGAGAGAAGAGAGAGAGAGAGAGAGATTCAGAGATGATGCTAGCTGGTTGACCGAGACCAAAGCACAATGAAGACCATAGAAGGGGGAAAACCGTCAGCCGAATGAAGGGGGGTTTTGAAGTCAAGATATCTTAAACAAGGTTTTATTAATCCTTAATTTCAGCTCAACTTCAAACAACTTTGTCAATTGGTCATCCTAGGGCCAATTTCTTCACCATTTTGCACACTTTGAAGTCCAATTGAGGATCGAAATAAAACAGTCCCTCAAACCTCCGAATTTTCTTCAATTCCGAATTCTATTTCCTTTTTCTCGGAATCTGATTTCTTAACAAATTTCTTCGATTGAAGCCCAACTTTGTTGAAGAAAAAGCCCACACAATTATGTTTCACCAAGTAGCTCATACCGAAGGCCAAAATCCCTTCCAATTGGCCAATTCGAATTTTCGTTAGTTTTCCGAATTGTTCGAATCGATTTTCCGTAAAAATCCTGAACTCGCTGGAAATTCCTCGAAAGATGAGACGACATTCCTAAAATGACTCGTGACATAATAGAACTTTCGATTTCTGAAATCCAATTCAAATTCGAGGTTAATTTCAATTTGGCTCGATTTAAGCGTGACCTAGCCTACGGGTAGCTTTCAGAAATTTTTGGTGCAATTGACCCGTGGTCAATTTTCTTCGAGCCACACGTACCTCTTCGATACATTGGCGACTCTCGGTGGTCATGAAAATCTTGAGGTTTTAAATACGGACACAGGGTACCCAAAATGACAGAAAATCGGTCTAGTGCCGATCGACGAGAATTTTGTAATCATGTGGAATTACCCATATTTTTATTACACATCTCAGTCGAATCGATCTATCTCCGGTCTCTGATCGATTTTTAATTGTGCCATAATGACCCTTGCAGATTAGCACGATCGAGCAGTTGATTCCTAGTCGAATTCTCAAGTCTATTGCATTAAAATCCCTTAATAGCTTCACCCAATACGTCAATTATCTCATGAGTGGCCATCTTAGAGAAAAGCACTATAGGTGCGTCGATAAAAGGCCCAACTTATCCAATCGAAATCAGAACTTGAAAATCAGGATGCCACATGAGATGTATATCCACTAAAGATGACATCACTTCATCTTTATCCATCTCACCATCTAGAGTATGCTAAATCATAATTGTGGACCTTTTCTAAAGATCCATACCCCTTAGGACAAATTGATTTATATGGCCTAATCGTTTAAGACAGCTTAGAAATAAGATAGGAGTTACCATTAGCCTTGTTTTTGGGAGGTCAGCTAGAAAACTCAATCGAGGGTCAGGAGTATTCCCTTGATCCTACGCAACCAAATATCTAAGTTCGAGGACTTAGGTTACACCAATATTTCTATTAGCACCCTTTTGATACCTAATAGTATGTCGTGTTTACCTAAGGTGTCAATGCATTTCTTCTTTATTTTTTTAGGATTGTTTATCCTAAACTAGGTTATCATATGTGATTGGTCATTTACATGCTATTCTATTTCTAGAAAATGAGAAGAGAAAGCAATCAATTAAATTGAAATTGTGAGACAATAAGCAAACAATCAAGGAAAGCAATAAATCTAGCATACAATCTTAAGAAAGATAAAAAGAGAAACAAAACTTAAAAGTTAAGAAAGAAAAGAGCCCATAACTTGTTAGGCTTTTATACAAACAATAGGAACTCGAGACATATGTTAAGGATGAATGATATAGAATGATGGTTGGAATAGACATCGACTTTCACCATCTTTAGGATCCTAATCTAAACTTCATCAAAGAACTATAACTAGGCACATGCAATGTAAAGAAACAAGTGTACACACCAAAACAATCAAAAGCACAACATCATGCCAAAGTCAATCACTCAAAGAAAGTTGAATTCAAAAAGAAGATTTGGAGCTCGAGGTTGACCTTTGTAGTTCATGTGTAGGTCCCTCTAAGACACCTACCCAATTCATTTTATGACCTACAGCCATTATTGACCAGCTATATTCTCGCATGGCCAAGTCTCCTAATGAAGTGATCTATGTGATCCCAAGGTTTTCCCTCCATATCATGCATCGACCCTCTCATACATCTAAAAGTCACATGCATTACAAGAATTAAACATGTATGGATGTCTTTTCGAACCTTATTTCTCAATCGATCAAACAAGAAAGTGAAGCATTGGTAGGTCACTTATTACCAAGGGCATGCGCTAATTACAAACACAGGCATTTCTAATAAATGACGTGATTGTATGCATGAGGTTACATGTGATGCTTCAAAGACACTTTTTTTTTTTTTTTAAATCATCCACAAAAAGTTTTGAGAAAAACTGATGTCTCAAACATGAAAGGTAATCAATTGCCAAGGCTAGCTTGGGGCTTGCATAAATACACTCACGAGCGTTGCAAGCATTTTGATTACAATTCAAACAATGACTTTTCTCAATGCCGGATAGAGTTTTGAAAAAATAATTTCCTAAACAGGTTGCTTTTGGAAACATCACATACATCAAAATGATCTCAAGATCATTTTGAAAATTGATCCATTGGAAACCATTTGACAACAAATATCAAAGAATTTATAGCAACTTTCATGAAGATAACACGGCTTAAATTCATCCACAAACTAAACTAAGTAGTCTAACTAAACATTCATGACCAAGTTCATATCAGAAAATTTCAGACTAAGTATGACAAATCGGCAAAATTGGATCATACCCATTGACAATCTAGCTATTGCAAAATTTCCTAACATGCATGACATGATAATGGACAACTTTCATGAAGAAATTTCTCCTAAATGAACTACACGTGATTCTACAAAAATCAAACAAGCAACAATTCATTAGAAATTTGTCAAGTCATCAGGACATTCAGTCATTATCACGAGGATTTGTCCTACCAAAACAGTTCTAAAAATCACCAAATTTTCACACAATATAACTAACAGGATGGTAAACAAATTTCATTAGGGCTTAAGTGCAGAATCCTTATAGAAAAAATGGAACAAAAATGTCAAAGGTCTGTCCAAACAAGAGTTAGAACATGAGTCCAAATTTGATCTCATGTCCAAATTAAAATCTAGTTTGGAAAAAATGGAAGGTGGCCCTAATGATGAACGATCAATACAAAATTAGTGGCATTAGAAAGCTCTGGGTGTGCTTTACAACTTCGTAGAATGGTTCGGTTCCAAATGAGGTCAATTTGGTAGTCTAAGACCAAGATCTTTAGAAGTGTGCATGTTAGTAATTAAAATATATATATAACATAAGCATGCATTAATAATGTCATGCCCCAAACCTCAAGCACGTGCACATCCCTTGGTGGTCGATAAAATTGCGACGTTCCCAGGACGCGTCGCCGAACCAATCGATTATACACTTGCGGAAGTGAATTAAATGATCCCCTGACAACAACAAACATGGGATAGAAAAGCAGGACAACCAAATCAAACCAAACACACTTTATAAACACATCGAGTCTATATACAAACTGGTCCATATGCAAAGGCCTAACTCCAAAAAAAAGAGCTACTAAGCCATCTAGGCACTAGACTCCTCATCCATGGCCTCTGGGGGCTTTGGATCTACTACGACACCATTAGGAGTGTCGAGATCTAAAGGATGCACTACCTCCCACTCCCTAGTCCCAACGGGAGGCCCGTCGAAACCTCGTAAAAGACCCTCTCAATCCCCTTCACGGAAGTCAATGAACCATGCTATGAATCGGTGAGATACCAACTAAGGCAAACCCTCATCGACCCATACCATGGACTCAACTAACTCCCGAGTCAAGTAGTCCTGGGAATAAGGAGGAAGGTATGCTCAAAATCCATCATTTGCAGAACCCCATATTGTACGTGACACTCCTCCATCTAAGAACCTGTAAAATGTTAAACCACAATGAGGTGAGACAATGTCTCAACGAGTTCATGCGATAAACCCCGATTAGGAAGATAATACACCTAGAGGTAGCCTAATCACACAACCAATGAGACTCACCTCGCCTTAGTTCCTCCCTGCACGTCAGTACAGCTCATATAACACACATATATAGTAATAACACTCTACAATTGGAACACCTCAACTTATATCTCAAACAATCACAGGAGTCCCGATTATAAGGCTAAATCGTTATGACATGTCCTATTCCATTCCACATAATTTTGTCCTATAATCAGGCGCGTTTATCTCAATCATTCAAGGGTTCCAATTGATTATGACCCAATGGCCATGGCCGACTTAGCAGTCAGTGGTCATCCAGCATAGCCGGGTGTCGTCTCGCCCCATCGAGCATGACAACGTCTACCTCTAGATGGCATTCCCTAAGGAGCATCGGCTCAGTCTCCATTACAACTGGCATTCGTTGACGTGAGGCATTCCCGAAGGAGTATCGTCCGGCATAAAAGCTCGTGACGGGTTCTCATGATGATCACACACACATCCAATCTCGAGCAAGGACATCGTGCTTTGCACTTAAATGTCTCAATTTAAATAATGAATTTGGCCTATTTTCTTCCTATTAAAAACACTCGGTAATATAGTCGTGTACGAGTACACAATAAGATTTGACCATAAAAAGTGATATCCTCTCTTTTAAAAAAATCCAACGATTTTATATAATACCTAAAAACATTAATTGGCGTCAAAAACCGACACCTGGTATTTTCTAATTAAAATAGCAAAATTCCACATTTTTGAAATAATAAATAAAAATCAACAATCATCATTCAATTGCACAATTTAACACTTAATTGCACAAACCAACTACACCACAACAATCAACATGAAATTCTGACAACCGGCTATCTCAGTGTAATTTTTGGAAAATAATAAATAATTAAATAAATTACAAAATAATTAAATAAATTACTAATTAAGCTATATACACTAATCTAACCACCTAATTGGACTTAAATAAATAATGTACTAAGCTAATTAAATCACACAATCTAATTAACCCATAACTAAACTAATCTAACTACCTAATTAATTAAATAAATCACTAATTACACTAACTAATCCTCCTAATCCAATCTTAGTCTAAACTAATCCTACTCTAAGCATAATTAACCTCCTAAGTAAGGTTTAGCAAGTAAACTCACCAAATTAGCGAGCGGATGAGTTCTCGGCAACGGCGACGCGGAGGCGAGCGAGACTCGAGCCTACGGTGACACCTGAGGAGGTCTGGAAAGGCCTGGAAATGGCCCATGAAGTCTCAACACCCAGTTGGGACTTTAGTTCCAGAGGGCTGTTGGACCGGCTAATCGAGGGGCTCGGCTTGGCTAGAACGGCGAGGGAAGAGGTAGCAAGGAGGCTGGACGGATGGTGGAGGCTGCGATGGTACCTCAGGGATGGTGACGGGAGGCCAGGGGTGCAGACGGTTGGCGAGCTGGACGGTGTCACTAGCTCAGCGGACACACGAGCTCAGGACGACGGGTGAGTGGGCGGGAGTCGTGTGGGCTGGCAGACGGCGACACCGGCACTCAGGTGGCTCGCGAGCGATGTAGGTGGCGGTGAGGGGTTGGTTCGGCTTGCAAAGGGTGGTGGCTGGCTTTCTTTGGTTTGCTTTAGCAATAATGGAGGAGAAATGCTAAGAAAGAAGAAGAAGATAGGAGCTACAGCTGGAAAGGAGGGGGATAAGGCCTTCAATGCTCCCTCAAAAGATCTAAAACACTTGAGTATGAAGCCCCCAAAGTCCACAACCCTTATCAGCAGTCATTCCTCTCTAAAACTTCTCCAAGAAGCCAAGGATGAAGCTAAAATGTTGCACCCCCCCATGGCATACGAATCTCAAGCAAATCCCCTTCAAATTCAACTCAATTTCAATTCAATTGGACTCAAATTAAATGGCCAAAATACCAAGGTAGGAGCCCACATCAAATTCTTGCATTTCCATCACCATTTGATCCAACTTGAAGGCCAAAATTGCACAGAAAAATGGCCCTCCGAATTTCCCGGTTCAAAATCGTCCAATTTTGATTTTTCGCCAAAAATTAAGGCTTGCCAAAAATTCTTCGAAAGATGAGTCGACATTTCTAAAATAAATAGTGACATGCTAGAACTTTTCATTCCTGAAACTAGGTTCAATTTCGTGGTTAATTTCAACCGGATGTGATTTTAGCGTAACCTAACCTGCCGGGTAGCTTTTAGGAATTTTTAGCACATTTGACCCGTGATCGATTATTTTCGATCCACATTGTGCATTTCCAACTCATAGGTGACTCTCGGTTGTCATAAAAATCTCAAGATTTCAAATACAAGCACAGGGTACAAAATTGACAGAAAAATCGATTAAGTGCCGTTCGACAGAATTTTTGCAATTAGGTGGAATCACCCACACTTTAATTATATGCCTTTGTCGAAACGACCTATCTCCAGTCTCTAATTGATTTTTAAGAGTGCCGTCTTGACCATTGTAGATTAGCACGGTTGAGCGGTCGATTTTCTGATCGAATTCTCAAGTTTGTCACGTTTAGATTCCTTAAGGGCTTCACCTGATAAATTAGTTATCTCATGAGTGATCAGCTCAGAGAAAAAAAACTATAGGTGCGTCGATGAAAAGCGCATTTCATTTAGTCGAAAGCTGGGTTGAAAATCAGGATGTCACAAATAAACCTCAAACTTACTCAAGTAATGCACAAATGGCATGAAAAAATCACACACGACTTAGACTTGGATGGGATAAACAATTGGGATGATCATCTAACCCTAAGTCAACATGCGAAGATGTCATACAATTCAATGACAATACAAGATAATTCGATATTCATAATGACGTGCTTGGAAGTGTTTAAATGTAACAAGCACTTTTGTGACATTAATTTAACATTCAAAATGGCACTCAAATGCAATGACCTAAACATATGCACGAACCTTGTGACATGTAGTTCAAATGACAAGGGGGAATCATTGCAAGATTTGGTCTCTAGATGACCCAAATGAGCATAGTAATGTGTGTACACGATAAAGTCTAATTCCAACTTTAACATCACAGAACTGATATGATTTTCGAACAACTTGGGACATCCAAAAATCTAACGAAAAATCTCACGTACAAAATATCCAATGATGAACGTTTTTTGTTAGAGTTCAAAGCATAAATATGTGGCCATGTGTTTTATAAGTAGGAGTTTATTGATTTATGATTTCAAGGTTTATGGCCAAGTGAATAAGAATGATCTGGTATTTATATAAATGGATAATTATTTTGTTGGAAACGCGTCCTATGTCCATGTGAGACCAAGGATTTTATTTGATGAGGAAATTATGTTTTTGGCCATGAATTTTATAAGTTGGATTTTATTAAACTATGTTACAAAGTATTATGGCCATTTAAATTTGTAATTTGGTACCTTGTATAAGTGGGATTAACATGGATTATCAAAAATAAATATGGGCCATTTAAGTTTGGACTTTAGGCCCAAGAGTGTTGGCCTAAAGTGGGCCAAGAGGCCCGGCCCAAGGAGCCCATGAAGTGGTCGACCAAGGCTGGCCCAAGCCCAGTCAAATGAAGGCCCATCATATGCATGGCAAAAATGCCAAGTGGCAAGAAAAGCTTGCCAAGTGTTGCCCCTTTGTAACCAAGTGTCCCTCCATGCAAGAAGTAAAGCATGCAAGGGTTTTAATTCAACTAAAAGGAAAAGGGGGAGGGGGATTTCGACCAGAAGAGAGAGAGAGTACCGTCCAAAGAAAGAAGAGAGGAAGAGAGGAAGAGAGGAAGAGAGGAAGAGGAGACGCCGTTGAGCCTGCTTAGTCCCGCCATCGTTCTTGCTGTGTTTTCCTTCGAATTTGAGGCAAGTGAAGTCCTAAAACCTACCCTTTGCATTGCTGTGTGTATGTGTAGTAGATGGTAAGTCTTGGTTGTGGTAGATGGGATGAAATTGCAGAGCTTTGAAGAGAAATTCGTTGGCCATGCATGCCGTTTCTGGAAAGACCAGTCCGACCGTCCATGAGATTGTGTTGCATGTGACTTTTTAGTCGGAATCTTGTTTTGATTTCTTCATGAAAGTTGTATAGAACACCTTGAAGAAAAACATACTAAAATTTGAGGCAAAACGAACAAGAAATGGTTAGTGAAATGATTTTCTTTGGAGAGACTAGATCTGGAATTCGTTGTGCTGACCTTCAGTGGTTTCGTGGTCTGTAAAGTAACCTTCTTGTGAAAATCTCACCTTGATCTCTTAATGAAAGTTGTAGTGTACTGCTTCAGGTAGAACATATCAAAAATTTAGAGAAAACAAACAAGAGTAGGTGGGTGAAATCGTTGTCTTTCGGAGATGTTTAGATCTGGAAATTTCGGTACTAGGAACAGAAGTTTTAACCGCCTATATTTAATTACCTAGGACGAATCTGACTTTGATGTCTTCATGAAGTATCTACCTTATGGTCTTGGCTATCACATAGTTGAATTTCATAATTTTGAAGGTCATTTGGATATTTAATCGGAACTGTTTCTAAAACTGTGCAATCTGATGTGTTCGGACTTTGTAAGTTGCAATGCGTGGACTATATCATTTTGTATGAGGTTCTTTTGGAAACGTGTCCTACATGAAATATCTCTCTTCATGTCTTCCCTACAACATATTCAAATTTCGTAATTTTTGAAGCTCATTTGCCTATTTAACCAAAAATGTTTCAAAAACTGTGCAAGTTGAACTGTTAGAATAGTAGTGCTGTGATGCATGGTCTATACCGAACTATATGGGGATCTTTTGGTGTAGTGTTTTTCATAAAGTATCTGCCTTTATGTCTTGACTATCACATGTTCAAATTTCATAATTTTTTAATGTCATTTGGGTATTTAATGAAAATATTTTCTAAAACCGTGCTAGCTGGATTGTGCAAATTTCAAAAGCTGTGATGCATGGACTATCCTGTTTTGTATGAAATTCTAGTGGTGCTGTGTTATTCATGAGATATTTGCTTTAGGTCTTGTCTACAAGGTGTCAAATTTTCAGAATTTATTAATACCATTTACTGATTTTTTTTCTAGAATTTCAATTAGAAAAATATATTCTGATTTATTTGAAGCATTGATGTGTTTTGAGAAATAAATGAAATTATCCTTGTGATGTAATACTTTGAGTGGTTGATTTGACTCCATATGTGATGACTTATGGCATGTTATATGGCATGAAAAGTTGGTTGAGATCTTTGACATTATTGCATCAAATGCCATGTAAAAATTGAGAAAATAACGAGACTGTCGGAGGTGTGAGCCAACAATGCCCTGGGAGTGTCAGGATGCCCGGAATGTGGGGGTACCGAATGCCCGGAATGTGGGGGTGCCGGATGTCCTCGAGAGTTTCGAGATGCCCAGTGGTATACGGTACGTAATTCTAGGGGGAATGCCCGGTGGTATACGGTACGTAATTCCAGGGGGAATGCCCGGTGGTATATCGTTACGTAATCCCAGAAGCCCTGGAGGTGTGTGCCGGGGAGATTCCTCGTGATGCTAGTTGGGATGCGAGATGCCCAGAATGTGAGGGTGCCGGAAGCCTCGGAGGTGTGTGCCGAGGGGATACCTCGTGATGCCAGTTGGGGTACGAGATGCCCGGAATGTGGGGGTGCCGGATGCCCGGAGGTGTGTGCCAAAGGTTCCTCGTGATGCCAGGTTGGACACGAGCGATAAATGAGGGATGCAAACATTGGTCCTTGGGAAGAAAAATTGATGAGATCCTTGTGAAAGATAAGAATTGAAAGTGAATCATGTGCATGAGTATATGCATATGGCATGATGCGTGATCTGCTTATGAAAGTAAATTGATGCTATTTAATATTGAAAATGCGATCATGAAGGCATGAATGAATCTCATGGTGATGTATGCTTGATAGCATGGATGATATGAATCATGGTGATATATGTGCGATGGCATGGTGAGATATGCATGACTGCATGGTGATATATGCATGAATGCTTGATAATAAGTGATGGTGGTATATGCACATATGGCATAAAGATATATGCATGAATACTTGATGATAAGTGCATGGTGATATATGCACATATGGCATGGTGATATATGCATGGCTGCAAGGTAAGGTATGCTTGAATGCATGAATGATATGTGTTTTGTTCATGATACCTTGATTGTTCTATTTGATGCATTGAGTAGTTTGGTGGATCTTTACTGCTGAGTGGTTGTACTCACCTCGTTTGGGGAATAACATTTCAGACTAGATAAGATACCTCTGCTGCTACTGCCACCAGTAGATGGATTAAGTGGTTGGATATGATCGCGAGGAGGAGGATAGCAAAGGAATGAACTTTTGGATGCCGATACTGATCGATGGACTTTAAGCATACGACTATTGGAGAAGATGTCGGTCATCTTTTGAAGTATAGCCAAGTATAGAAAACTATGGCATTTTGATGTACTGACTAAAGATGTCCATCTGCTTTATGTAAATAAAAGTGTTCGGCTTTAACTTATATAAGATGTTTAGTTGGTGTGCATCGTTTTCTGAATATAGGGAAGGGAGTTGATGGATGTACTTCTGCTATATGAATTGCGCGAGGGACCGATCTAAAAGATAGAAACCCCCATGGCTGTATGGACCCGCTGCAATTGAAATGGTATCAGAGTGACGTGTTATTAGGGAAAGTGAAAGGTAAGTGAATTGTGGCGACCCTAACAGATCGGGGACCATCGAGAGGTGCCACAAAATAAGATCACGCGAGTCCTAACAAAAATGGCAAAATAGACTCTCTGTCATGCCCTGAACCTCGAGCGCGTGCCCATCCCTCAATGGTCGATAAAAATTGGGACGTCCTAGGACGCGTCGCCGGCCCAATCATTTTATTACACATGCGGAAGCATATAAATAAATCCCCAGACATCACAAAGATGGGATAGAAAAACAGGACCGCAATTTCATGAAACCATATTTCATAAACAGCCAGGTCAACCTATATTTCATACACAAAAGGTCTATCTCCAAAAGAACTACTGAGCCACCTATGCTCCTTACCCTTCCGCCTCAAGTTCTAGGTTCTTCACACTAAGGACTTGAAAATGGTAACCCACGATGGGGTGAGATATAAATCTCAGCGAGTTCACGCCCTAAATCCCCATTAGGAAGATAATACACCTAATGCGTCCTAACCACCCAGCCACACAACTATACAACCATAGAGACTCATCTCGTCTCAGTTTCTTCCTGCATGTCAGCACAGTTCATTTCATAGATGCATATAATAAATGCACACATCAATTAGAGTGTCTCAAATCACATCTCTGTCAATAAACACATCTCAATCAATCAATTCATCCATCAATCTACCACAAAGGTCCTAATTATAAGACCAAATTGTTATGACACGTCCCATACCGTGTCACACAATTTCGTCTCATAATCCAGCGTGTTTCACTCATTCAATCATGCATTCCAAGTGATTACAGCCACACGGGCACGACTTATCATGAGTTTCAATTGATTATGGCCACACACGCACGATCTAACCGTCACACAGTGGTCTTCCAGCGTAGTTAGGTGTCGTCTCACCCCCATTAAGCATGGCTACGTCTTTCGTAGATGGCTTTCCATATAGGAGCATCAGTCCAGCTTTTGTTGTGACCGGAATCCATTGTCGAGGGCTTTCCACATAGGAGCATCACCCACCCGACACACAGCGGGTGACGGATTCTCTTAACCAACACACGATCATCTAATCTCGACCAAGGACATTATGCTTTGCACACCAATTCCTCGATTAAAATAATGCACTTGGCATAATTTCATCATGTTAAAAATACCCGATAACAATAATCGTATGTGGGTACACGGTTAGTCTGAGCAAAAATGTTATATCTTTCTTTTGAAAAATCCCACTATTTAATATAGTGCCTAAAAACATTTTTGGCATTAAAAACTGATGCTCGATATTTTCTAAATAAAATACCAAAATTCCCTAATTTATGAATAGATATCCAAAATTACAATTTCCACTCAATTTACACAAATTAGTGCTCAATTAAAGAAACCAAACACACCATTGTAATCAGCACGAAATTCCAGTCACTGGCTATCCTGGTATAATTTTTGGAATATAATAAATAATTAAATAAGTACTAAAAATAATTAGATAACTATAATTAATTACCAAAAATAGAAACTTAGGCTGAAAACGCCTAATTAAATACCGAGACGAGCCTGGAAAATTTTTGAACCAATTTAGATAAATAGTACGATCTATCTAGTCTCTAATTAAGCCATTCTAACCACCTAACATGCATAAATGAATAATTAAATCACTAATCCGTTCTAACTAACCACCTAAACCATACTTCTAACCAACTCTTAAGCATCATTAACTTCCTAAGTAGAGTTTAGTGAGTAAGCTCACTGGTTTAGCGCAAAATCCAATTCACGGTGACGGTGGCGCAATAGTGGCCAAAACTTAGGCTTACGACGGCACCAACGGAGGCTTGGACCTGGCTAAAAAAGCCCAGCAAGCCCACTACTTGCTGCTCAATTAGTTGCTAGGTATGGGCTAGTTTTGGCGGCCGCGGGTGGTGGTGCGGGTGCAACACGAAGATTGGGGGGCTGCTAGTGTGCTGCGGCTATTTGATGGACTCTGGATTGGGCTGGGCCACTGAAGTTGGGCAGTGACATCGCTACTGGAGGGGATGAGACAGAGGAGTCAACTTCATGAGGGCTTCACTGGAGTTGACCGAGCCAACGAAGATGCGAGGAATTGATGTGAGACAGCAGAGAGAGAGAGAGAGAGAGAGAGAGAGAGAGAGGAAGTGGAGGAGATTATGGGGCAGACGGTGGGATGGAGTGGACGAGTGGCAGTTGGCACACAAAAAAGTTGCTGTAGTCAGGTTCGAGGGAGGCCTCATTGGGTTGACTAGTGGGGGGAGGGGATGAGATGGTAGAGGCATGTGGTAGGGAGACAACCGATGGTGGTGGAGCAACTTCGGTCACTGCTTAGGGGAGCGTTGCGGACAAGACAATGGGATGGCAGAGGGGAAATGGATGAAGGAAAAAATGAAAGAGAAGTAGAGATAGAAGGGAAAAATGAAAGTGAAACCGCGGATAAGTAGTCGGTTGAGGGATAAGGCATAATGCACGAGAGAAAGCGGGAGAGAGAGGAGGGAAGGAAAGGAAAACAAATAAGTCAATGGAAGGGCCAATTAGAAGCCTAGAGGAAATATCTAATACTCATTGCAATGACCACAAAGTCTTGGCTTCCTCTAATAAGAATTTACCTCAATTTCCCACAAACAAATCCATTTTAGGGGCCAAATAACCCTTTTCCTTTAGCCATCCGAATTTCCACCTTTCTTACCGATTTGTCTGAAATTCAATTTCTTAACAAATCTCTCCAATTTGATTGCCAAATTGTTGAGGAGGGAGCCTACACAAATTCCATAATTTGCCTTCACCAAGCAGCTCACTATGGAGGCCAAAAATCCCCTCAAATTGGCCCATCCAAATTTCCTTTATTTTCCGAATCGTCCAAATTGATTTTCCGTAAAAATCTCAGGCTCGCCGAAAATTCTTTGGTAGATGAATCGACGTTCCTAAAATAAATCGTGACATGACCGAACTTTCAATTTCTAAAATCGGGTTCAATTTTACAGTTAATTTTAACCGGACGCGATTTTAGCTTGACCTATCCTACCAAGTAGCTTTTAGGAATTTTTACTGCATTTGACTCGTGGTCGACTATTTTTGAGCCACATTGTACATCTCCGAGACATTGGTGACTCTCGGTTGTCATAAAAATCTCGAGATTTCAAATACGAGCACAGGGTACCAAAATGACAAAAAAATCAATCTAGTGCCGATCGACAAGAATTTTACAATTAGGTGGAATCACCCACACTCAATCACACACCTCTGTCGAATCGACCTATCTACGGTCTCTAATTGATTTTGACGGTGCCATAATGACCCTTGTAAATTAGCACAGTTGAGCAGTAGATTCCTGGTCAAATTCTCAAGTCTATTGCGTTTAGATTCCTTCATGGCTTCACTTGATAAGCTAGTTATCTCGTGAGTGGCCAACTCAGAGAAAAGAACTATAGGCGCATCGATGAAAAGCCCAACTTATTCTATCTAAAACAGAACCTGAAAATCATGATATCACACTCTCGATATGATTTACATGAATGCATGCAATTGACATGCTAAATCACATCAAAACTTTGCAAATCATGCATCAATTGGACACATACAACATGTGTGACATCCTGAATTTTCAATATTGTTTTCAATTAAATTAAATGGAGCCTTTCATCGACGTGCCTATAGTGATATTCTCAGAGCTGATCACTACTGAGATAACTAGACTATTTGGGGAAGTCATTAAGGGATTTTAATGTAATAGACTTGAGGATTCAATCAGGAATCGACTACTTGATCGTGCTCATCTGTAGAGATCATTACGGCACAGTAAAGATCGATTGGAAATCCTAAATAGGTCGATTCGACTGAGATGTGTGGTTAAATGTGGGTGATTTCACCAAATTGAGAAATTCTCATTGACCGGCACTAGACTAATTTTTCTATTGTTTTGGTACCCTATGTTCGTATTTGAATTTTCAAGATTTTCATGACAATTGAGAGTTACTAATGTGTCGAAGAGGTTCATTGTGACTCGAAAAAAATCGACCACGAATCATTTGCATTAAAAATTCCTAAAAGCTATTCGGTAGATTATGACGCACTAAAATCGCGCCAGATTGAAATTAACCATGAATTTAAACCCGATTTCAGAAATTGAAAGTTCCGTCATGTCACAATTCATTTTAGGAATGTCGACTCATCTTCAAAAAAAATTTCTGCAAACGAGATTTTTGGTGGAAAAGCAAAGTAAGGCCGTTTTTTATCAGGAAAGCTAGAGGGCCACTTTTGATTTTGTTTTTGGGATTCAAGTTGGACTAAATGATTAGGAAAAATGTGGATTGGGATGATGGCACCTTGGTTGGATTTATGGAAATCAAATTGAGCTCAATTGGAGCCAATTGAGGGAGAATTGAAGGGAATTGAATGTATTTGATGAACAAATGCCTCAAATTCGTATGCCATGGGGGGAGGAACAATTGGACCACATGGGAGGCTTCTCCTGGAAGCTTGTGGAGAGAGAAATGGGTTGTGGATGGCAGAGCAAGTGGTGGGGCAGACACTTAAGTGTTTGGCCAAGTGTTGGAAGCCTAGGAGCTCATTTGGGGTCCCTTCTCTTCAACAACCCTTCTTCCTCCTTGAAGCATGGCTTTCTCCATGGGCGATGTCACGCCCCGATCCTCCGAGCACGCGAACATCCCACTCTGGTCGATACAAATGCGACTTCCCAGGACACGTCGCCGACCCATTCATTTTTATTGCACATGCGGAAGTGAAACAAATCCCCTGACAACATCTAACTTGGGATAGAAAAGCAGGCAATCAATCACAACCAAACAAGCTTTCTTATAAACACATAGGTTTATATACAACAATGAATTGACTACAAAATAGACCGACTTAACAAAAAGGGAACTGTCCTATGACCAACTTGTCAGACATGTTCGCCGATTCTTTAGCCTCCACCTTCCAAACTCCAGGACTTCCGGTCCTCCACGACCGTCATCTAGGGACCTGAAATATTATCCCACAACCGAGATGAGACTACGTCTCAGCGAGTCCTACCCTCTAAAACTCAATTAGGAAGAAAATACGCCTCAGGGCGCTCTAGCCACACAAGATAGAGGGCTTACCTCACCTCAATCCCTTTCCTGCACGTCAGTGCAATTCATATTCACGCAATGCTCGTACAAGCTGAAACTACCGACACTTATATCGGTCTATTAATTCAATCAATCCAATCATTCGCAATGATTCAATTCCATCATACTATCTATCTTTCCATTTCAATCCGTACTATCTATCAACCATTACTATCTATCATTCAATACCGTCTATCAAACCAGTCGTTAATACGACACATGCTTTCCAAAGCTGTAATATATAGACGGTAGCTTGCTCAAGCTGTATAGATAGATAGTATAATAGCTCGCCAAAGCTGTAGCTAATAGATAATATGATAGCTCGCTAAAGCTGTAGCTGATATAATAGCTCTCAAAAGTTGTAGCTCATATAATAGCTCACTGAAGCTGTAGCGTATAGATAGCTCACTGAAGCTGTAACGTATATGTATATAATATTTGCTCGACCAAGCTGATACATATATAAACAACTGCTCGCCAAAGCTATCAATTCAACAATAACCCAAACCAATCATCAATCAAATCAATCAATAGATTCAAACTGGCCTACCAACCAATTACGATGCCAATAGCTGACACCGGGTATTTTCAAGTTAAATACCAAAACTTCTCCAATTTCACTTAATTCCACATTATTGGAATTATTAATCATAATCATCAATCACTCAATTTCTCAATTTAAACATACAATTAACACAAACCGACCGCACTGCTGCGATCAGCGCGAAATTCTAACGACCGGCCATCCCGGCATAATTTTCGAAATTATTAAATAATTAAATTTAATTCCGAAAAGTAAATAATTAAATATTATTTTATAATAATATAATTTAATAAAATAATATTTATAAATTCGAAATAATTATTTAATTAAAAATAATTAATTAGGGCTTAAACTAGATTACACTAATTTAAACATACAATTAGCCCTAATTAAACATCCATTAAACTAATCATACAACTAATCTAAATTACATTAAAATAATCTAATTTAATCACATAAACCTAATTAGACTAATCTAAACACCCCTTAAGCGTCATTAACTCACTAAGCAAGAATTAGAGGATAAACTCACCGGTTTTGCGCGCCGGTGAGTTCACGGCGACCACGACGCCAAGGCGGTCGATAAACCCCAAAGCGGCGACACCAACGGAGGCTGGGAAGACACTGAAAATGGGCCTCTAAGTCTCCAAAACCTTGCTGTCTTCTGCTTCTGATCTTGGCCGAACTGCAGAGAAGAAACCAGCAGCTTCAATGGCGAAAACGGGCCGATCGGAGCTCCGGCAAGCGGGTGGTTGGCAACCGGCGGCTCCCGGGGGTCTTGGGGATCTTGTAGGAGGTTGGGATGGACAAAGGAACGGTCGGAATAGGGCGAAACAGCAAGAAAACCCGAAACAGTGCAGGCTGCAGGCGGACCGACGGACCAGCGACCGGTTCCTTCATGGCGGCGCCCAGGCCGGCCGGCGGCTCCGTTCGGGACAAAATTGGGCTCGTTGGAACGGTCTGTCTCTCCCGGTCACGGTGATATGTGGCTCGTTGGCTGATTCATCCGGGAAGACCACTTTTGACTCGATTCTTTGACGAATGGTCAGCTGGAGCAGAAACTGAAGGAGAGGGAAAACGAGGAAGAGAGGAGCTCGTCCGGTTTGGAGGCCGAATGGGGGAGAGAGAGAGTGAAGTGAGGGCTGTCAAGACCCCCATAAATGCTTGCTTCAAGTCCCCATGCCAAGCCATCATCATTTTCTCTCTCTTCTCTAGCCTTTTCTCCCTACCACTAGGGGTATTTTGGTCATTTCACCTTGCACAAATTACAAATCTGACCTTGGGCTGAAATTGGTGGATGGGCCTAAGAAATGGGCTTGGCCATGAATAGGAATGGGCTTGGGAATTTGGTTGGGCTTGATTGGGCTCAAAGTTGGACCATGGGCTTTGAAAGAGAAATAGTAGGTTTGGCCCAATGGGCTTATTTGCTTGACTTAGGCCCATTAAGGTGGCTGTCCAACTTTGGGCCTAGGGCCCACACTGGCTTATCCCGGCCCACGATCTCACGGGCTTGCTTCCTCGGTCCGAAAATCCCTTTTCCAATTGCTCGGCTTAACTGGCTCTGTCGATTGTTTGATGTAGCTTCATCCAAAGTCCGTCCCGGACATTCCCGATAATTCGAAGTCCAATAATAAGTTCTCTTGCCATGTCAATTTCGCCAAATGCCATTTCGGTTACAACTCAGACTGACGGGTGGCTTTGAGGATTCACGCGTGACCGACTCGTATCAAATCACGTTCAAGACATCTCGACGCATGGACGTCCTTGACTGCATGAAATTACGGGGGATAGATTCTTATTTCAAAGTACACGATTACTGAGGACCGACATAGGGTCGTTCGTGGATTCGATAACAGTAAACGGAATCACCCGTCGTTCCATTATGTTCTGTCCGCGAATCGACTTTTAGTCGTCCTTATAATCTGCCTACCTATCTATAGGATCGTCCTCACGTAAATCTCACGGTCAAGTCGTTTTCCCAGGTCGAGTCCTTTAGTCGCACGAGTTCTGTCATCAATAGCCTTTCCCCTCAAGGTCAGTATCTCAGGAGTGATCAATTCCGAGTGAGATCAAGCAACAATGCATTGACGAAATTCACATCCATTCATTCCTCAGAGGACTCGAATTTCAGGATGTCACAGGCGAGGCTTGGGAAAAGCTCAAGAGAACCAGAGAAACCAAGTAGCATCAGCCCCTCCATTGTCGCATACCCGCCGGACCATTTTTCCCCCTCTGTTTTATCTTCTGCCAGTTTCTGCTCTAGCTAACCTTTCGCCAAAGATCTCGTCGACTTCCCGGATGAATCAGCCAAAGAGCCACCCACTCGCCAGAGCTTCAGCCAAGCCCATTCAGCTCTGTTTCTCCTCTGGTGACCAGTTTTTCCAAGTTGCAAAGGGAGTCCGAATTTGTGGCTGTTGTTTCGGCCTTGGGACCTCCTTGGATCATTGTGGTTGAGATTCCCAAGCCTCCTTGGATCATTGTGGTTGAGATTCCCAAGCCTCCTTGCCACCATCCATCAGCCGTACGCCGCCCCCAAGCCGCCGGACCTTCGCCGCTCATCGTTTCCGCGTCAAACCACTGCCAGTTCCAGCAGCTCGACTTAAGAACAGAAATCGAGGACAGCAAGGGTTTTCGGTCGTCGAGGCCCGTTTTAGGTGTCTTCCTGACCTCGCTTGGTGTTGCCGCTTCGAGGTTTATCGACCGCCTTGGCATCGCCATCGCCATGGACTCACTGGAATGCTAAACTGGTAAGTTTCTTCTCTAATCTCCGCTTAGGGAGTTAATTATGCTTAAGGGGTATTTAGATTAGTCTAAGTAGGATTAGGTGGATATATTAGATTATTTAAATGTTAATTATATTAGATGAATGATTAGATTAAGGGTTGGACTAATTAATCTAATTGTGTAATTAGATTAAGGTTAATAATGTTTAGACTTTAATTAATTATTTTATTTACTTAATTATTTATTTAAATTAAATATTATTGAATATTATTTAATCATTATTTAATCATATTATTTTATAATTAAATTAAATGATTTGCAGAATTAAAATAATTATTAATTAATATTTTCAGGAAATTATACTAGGAGAGCCGTTTATTAGAATTCCGTACTAACTATAGTGGTGTGGTTAGTTTATGCTATTGATCGTTAAATTGTGAAATTGAGTGTTGATTGTAATTTTGTGGATTTATCCCAAAGTTGAGTAATATCAATGTTTAAACAAGAACTACCGGGCGTCGGTTTACAACGCTGAAAATATCTTTATGAACTACATTAAATAGTGGGATTTTCTAAAGGAAAAATATTGTATTTTGGGTAAGGCCGACCGTGTACCCACACACAAGTATCTTTATCGAGAAAGATAAGAATGGTGATTTGATTAAATGAGTATTTTTAGCATACCATGAGAGTATGGCTGGCAGCTTCTGGTGAGCATTATAATTTTCAGCATACTATGAAAGTATGGCTAGCAGCTTCTGGCGAGCATATATAATATACTATATCAGTATTTGAGGCAATTTTTGGCAAGCATATATATAGTATATTATCTCAGTATATGAGGCAGCTTTTGGTGAGCTACAGTATATTATATGATTATAATTGTGGCAGCTTCTGGTAAGCTATAGTATACTATATGAGTATAATTGCGGCAGCTTCTGGTGAGCTATACTATCTATATATCAACTAAAGTGAGCAGTCCTGGATTATGATCGGACTTTATAAATAGTATTGATTGAGATGATTGGGAATGGTCTCGATGACATGTAATCGACTGAGTCGATTGATCGATGATTCGATCTGAATGGATGAAGTGTTTGATTGAAATGATTGGATGATTATTTGAATTGTATTGACTTGTAGGAAGGAACTGAGGCGAGGTAAGTCCTATGTCCTATTTGTGTGGCTAGAGTGCTCTGAAGTGTATTTTCTTCTTAATAGGAGTTTAGGGGGTGAACTTGCTGAGACAATGTCTCACCCCGTCGTGGGCTCAACATTTTTCAAGTCCTTAGATGGCAGTCATGGAGGACTGGAAGCCATAGAGTAAAAAGGAGGTGAAGACCAATGGATCGGCGAACGTGTCTAACTAGCTTGTCATAGGACAGTTCCTTTTTGTTGAGCCGGTCTATTTTGTAGACAGCCTAGTGTTGTATATAAACCTATGTGTTTATAAAGAAGTGTTTGGTTGTGATTGATTGCCTGCTTGTCTATCCCAAGTTAAATGTTGTCAAGGGATTTGTTTCGCTTCCGCATGCGTAATAAAACAAATGGGTCGGTGATATGTCCTGAGAACGTCGCATTTTCATCGACTAGAGTGGGATGTTCGCGCGCTTGAGGTTCGGGGCTTGACAACATGTACCTCATTCATCATGAAGGACTTGAGGTTGAACAAGGTCAATTACATATGCAATTCTACTTAAATCCATTTTAAATTAAGACAGTGCAGATTGACCCTATCTCAGATCTGAGGGCTTTTGACTTAGCTAAACATGTCCAAAAATTTCGAAAAAATTACAGGACATACTCAAGACAGTAAAAAAAAAAAAATCTTGTAGACAAGTTCTTTCAAAAGTGAACATAGAAAGCAGCACAAAAATAGAAAAAGTTGAAGTTGAACATAGAACTAAAAACTGACCTAAACTACTATAGAATCGCACATTTTCAGAGGTGTTTTTCAAGGAATAATTATCACTCAATCGGGGCATGTGACCTATCGATTCGAAGCTAGCGATGTGTATTTTAAAAGTCCAAGAGGATTCGAACAAATATAAGGTTTTTTCGGGCCTCATTTTGGCTAAAACATCAAATTAGTCTAGAGATACAAAAGTTCAGATTTAAGCTAGATCAAGCTCAATCATCCAAGTTCATTAAGAACAATCAATCACACCAACTTCAACTGTACTAATCCATCAATCAAACATCTAAACATGGCATATTAATCTAAAATTAAACCCTAGCCCTAACAGGTTAATCCGGTCTCACCTCACGGGGTTTGAGATCAAGGATTTTACCTTCGATGCTTTTTTTGTTGATTATAGATGCGATCGATTGAAACTACTTGCCAGAACTAGATTGGACTCCAAGGATCAGATCTAGACAGCAAGGAACACCTTCAAGAGGTAGTTTAATAGCTAGTTTGAGACTAAAATAGAACTTGTCCAGTCGGACTGGCCTTCGTGCGCCGGCGAAGGAAGATCAGGTTGATCGAAGCCCGCCGATGACTGATCGGCCGATCCTCACCATAGCAAAGTTAGAGATGTCTGAAGCCACTGATCACTAGTGGTTAAGGATGCTTGGGAACACCAGCGGCCTCTGGGTCAGGTCAAAATAGAACCAATCCCACCTGGACTAATTTTGGAGCCTCCAATGAAGATTAGGCCACCGAAACTGTTCCTACGGCTAGTCTATGGGTTCCCGACCACAGCTAGGTCAAGATTAGACTCAAGGATAGATCTGAGGCAGTTGTTTCGCATGAAAAGACCTCTGGATTGCCAGTTAGCTGAGGAAAGACTAGCAACCTCTTCATTAGTTCAACCGCCAGTGTGAGGATTGGGCACCAAACCGAGAGGACGAGGGCTTTATAACAGATTAGGCCAACTGCTGACAGCTCGAAAAAGACAAGAAGAGCGTCAATGAGAATGAATCGTCATCAGTGAGGGCTGAATCAACGGCGATCTAGTCGCCAGAAGGAGGAACGGGCCTGACCAAGCAAAGAGAGAGAGATGAGGGTTTTAACAACAAAGTTCAGAGAGAGGAGAGAGAAAGAGATCTAAAGAGAGTGGATTTTGTTCAAATGAGCCCTCCAAACAATGGTGGGAAAATGGGTATATATACCCTCTCCAAATCAAGCAATTTCAATCGTCAATTTGATTCGACGGTCGTAATTTTGATCCGATGGTGAAAATTCGATTTCAAATGTTGCATTATGATTTTGAGGTGTCAGGTAATCAATCTAGTGGATTTGGTTCGCGAAAACCTGAGCCAAAATGAAGAATTGCGTCAAAATGTCCTATGAGAGCATAACTGCTTTGACTTGGGGCTAAAGGGCTAAAATGATCAAATTTGTGATTCAGTGGACAAAATTGCAACTTGATTGAAATTGAGTTCAATTAGTGCCTCAATTACCCTATCTAATCAATTGCCCATGTGTAAGATCACTTATCTGATTCGAATTGGCCTCAAACTGAAGTGCTCGAGCTTATCCAGAAAATGAACCTAGGTCTAATATCAAAATTGGACTTAGATTTATGAAATTAAATCATAACCTTAAATGGGTTGACTTGAATTTTACCAATTGAAGCTTAATTGCTTGACTTCCTTATGCTTAGAAGAGTATAATTCTTCAAATTTGAGAATTTCTGATGTAAATTTCCCAAAATTGACTTTGGATTTGGACTTATCTTAAGAAAATGAGTGAAGAATAATCGTCTGTTGACAATTCATGAAGAATCAATTTTGGTCCCTCAATTAAGGCTCAAAATAGCAATTTGTATTTTTATTGGGCAATTCACAAAATTGAATTCACTAGTGGATTTAAAATAGTTCATAAACCAAATATCGAACAAGGAATTACACCTAATTATGACTACAATAAAAGTAATTTGATTTTTTGGCTTATTTAGAACCTAAAATCAAAAATTTTGGAAAACAAGGTTCTTAATCAATTTTTGCGAAATTTTTTTATGCCAAAGTCAAATTGACATTAAAAAAATGTATATGAGAATTTTTATTTTTTATAAATTTTTTGGTCAAAGGTTTGACCAAAAGTGAACATTTTAGTTAACTTTTGATTTATTGGTCAAATCTTTGATTTTTTTTAAAATTGATTTTACAAAAATGAAATTAAAGTTAAATGGCATCTTTTGGGATGAATAGCTAATTTTTAAATTGGTGTTAGCTTTTGGTCATATGGTTGACCAAAAAGTCAACTTGAAAATCAACTGTTTGACTTTTCCGGTTTTTCTTGAAAATGACTCGAAATCACTTAATAGTGACAATACAATATAAAGAAATGAAAAACAATACTTTTTGGCCTAGAAATGGGCTCTATTGCAATCAGAAACCCAAATCTCGATTTTTTATCTTTCTTCGATGCGTCAACTAAAAATCATGTGTCAACACCTATATTGATATCTTGACAACTTTACGCATACTCAACCCCTTAATAGAATCTAAATGTAATGATATGGAGTGTCAAATCACTATCTCATCCTCTAATAACTTACAAATCAAATTCATAATCCATATTATAAATTAGAATACAATTCATAAATCACAACATATACCTTTTTTGGTAATTCAAATCAACATCCCAAATCATTTTATAAACCAAGGTCATAAATTAGTACTTATCACTTTTTGCAATTCCTTTCACAAAAGCATTTCTCAACCATTCACAAAAAGTCAACTTAAACTATTTTAAAGGATATTTCATCGTCTCAAACAGCCAAAATGGTACTAAATGCCCGACTTAATTTTTATGCAACTTTGCTTTAACCATCACACCTTGCACATGATATATCTAATCTTTATTATTTTCAAAATGTAAGTTTAAAATTCAAAGCAGAGATAAGTATCACACATCTAGGAATGCCAAAAGCAAACAACTAAGGTTTTGGGGTGGTCCCTTTGGGTGCGCTTACAAACTATTATAAGTATCCTTTTTATTGAAGAACTTTGTATCTGTGTTTGTATCGATGCTAGCATGTCTCCTTCATGAAGTTGAAGATCGAAGAAAATTTAACTATTTATAAGATCCAAAAGAACTTCTATTTGTCAATGCGCATTGGGAAAAATGGGACTCTTGCAAAACTAATTGACGTTCCCAATCTTTCTGTTGAAGTAGAAAAAGAAAAACACACACACACACATACAACGATATGATAGATTTTCTAGAGACCTGCCAATTGTATATTGCTGTAGGGATTGCTGCCTAGTGTGGCATTGTAAGATGAGTTGAGATCTTAGCTTTTCACTCGAGATGATGAGAAAGCTCCTGTAAAATTAACTGGTCGATAAAATGATACAGAGTATTGTCTTACGTTTTGTTGTCTAGTTTTATATAAGCTACGTACTATCATCAATGTTAGTTGATATCATTATGTTCCAGTAGCTGGATAGCCACCTGAAATCTATAGTGACGTGTAGGTGGATTGTCCAAAAAATGTCAGACAAATGACTATATCTTCTTTATTGGGCACTCTTACCATAATCCCCGCCTGAAGTACGAGTATTTTCAGGAACGGCATCCATATTCCAACCGTGCTGCTGAAAGGATAAAGTGAAAAGAAGATCATAGAAAGGCACAAGCATCTTATACCCAGACATTTCCAAGCAAAGAATGACTGAGGAACGGGGTTAACTTGTGGGAACAAAAAAAGGCCGGTCCTTATGAGTTCCTCATTCCACTGTTTTAACTTTTTACTACTTTAAAATTTGAAACTTTCGCAAGACTCGCCTGTGGTAATAATCTTAGTAAGTGAGCAAACTAAATGGTGTGGTAGGTTACAAGTTAATATTATAATAAGCTGGTCATGATTACTATCGAATAACAATTCATCACATTGATAATATATCAACTGCCTGAACTCGTCTTGTCTTTGAGTCCGAACCTAGTGTCTCCTGTCTAATTCTCTCATCTCCAAGTCTGAGCTTCAGCAAAATTGGATTGGCTTATTAATCATTTAACCTACCAATGACTAAAAGCACCGGATAATTTATTGTCTCTCGGTCAAAATTTAAGACAAGAAACATATAGAAAAAATCTACAAAGTTCCCTTCTTTTCATTAGTAGGGGTACTATTAAGACAAGAAACATATAGTTCTTTAGTGGTTTCTTGCTTCCTACAGTCATGACGATGACGAGGACGCTTCCCCTTGAAGACAAGCCACTAAGATGATCTTTGGAATTACATATATGTATATGTCCCATCCTCCCACTCTGCCAACCCTTCCCCCCCTCTCTCTTCATGTAACAGTTATATTATGTAACAGTTATATTATAAGCTTACTCTTTCTTTAGTCCTAGACATCTATTTGGCATACACTTAGTGAATGAGGTCAGAAAAGTACGAAAGCCCAAAAAATAAAAAAAAAAGATGGCTTAAATGATGATCTGGAGCCACAACTAATAAGCGCATGTCCTAGGAGTCATGAGCTAAACAACTAATTTAATCAACCACTAGCTATTAAATATATATAAATATATATATATATATATATATATATATATATATATATATATATATATATATATATATATAAGAGAGTGGAAGAAGTCGAAACATTAGAGATTAGTCTAAAGCCCCGTTTGTTTCGTAAAAATTGTAATAAATATTTCTATATCAGGAAGTCATTTTCCAAGAGAATAATCATATTTTCCAGTGTTCGGCAGAAATTTTGAAAATGAACTAGAAAATATCTTCTATCATTCGGTATGGAAAATTTAAATTTTAAAATTATTTTTAAATTTTAAAAAGTGCATTTTTAATTATTTTTTAAATTTTTAAATTTTGTTTCTACTTTCATCTTTTATCTTTTTGTTTTTGTCCACTTTCTTCTTCTTCAACTAATCGCCGGCCATGGCAATAGTGCTGACAATAGGCCAAAGGCAAGCTTGAGCTCGCTAGCCTCAAGCCTTGCCACATTGACTTGCTAGAGGTTCACGCTTGTCATTGGCAAGAGATCGGCTCACTAGAGGCTCGCACTCGCCACTTGCTCATCGATTTGGAGAGTGTGAGGGCGAGCCTCAAGCTCGTCAACCTTGGGCCTCACCAAATCAATAGGCCACAGGCTCTCGCTTGCCTCAAGCTCGTCGATCTAGTGAGCTTGAGGCTTGCTTGTAGCCGGTTGCCGACCATAGTTGTGGCCTGTGGCTGGTGATCGACCAAAGAAAAATGTGAAAAATAAGAAGAAAAAGAAAAAGAATTAAAATTTTGAATTTCTAGAAAAGGAAAAAAGAAAGAAGAGGAGCTAGTAGGGTATGCGATAAGAGAAAGTAAGTGAGGAAAATATTTTCCCCAACTTGAAAAGTTGAAAATATTTTTCTTTATTTTAGAAGACTTTTTTCCTTTGATGGAAATCTTTTTCCCGACCAGTTTATTTTCCATAAAATGAATGTCAGAAAATTTGGAAAATGTTTTCCTATAAGTTATTTTCCGCAAAATAAACAGACCTTAACTAGCATCAATCAGGCGCCAATGCTTATATTGAAGAGCTTAGACCGGTTAAGGATCTACAAGCCCTCATCCCATCCTCCATTCGTTCTCAAATAGTTTCTCCAAGTAAAAGAGCGATCTACCGGTTGACATTGCAAAACACAATGATATGATAGATTTAAACAATAAGACACAAAACGAAAGTTGTGACAACGATAATGTTGCAAAAATAAGGGATCGAACAAATAATAAACAAAACAAGGAAATAAGTCCGATGTCGGAATTTTTTTTTTTTTGTGTGCCCTTTTTGTCTCCGCAACCAAGAAGTCCATGTACTTCACTTTATTTGGGTGGCGTTTTCTTCGAAGGACTCAAACTCCAAATATATTTTCAACGTATAATGACCCTTCTCATGAAGCCAAGCTTAGTTTTCTATAGACCTGCAAATTATGTATTGCTGTAGGGATAGGTATGTTGAGTCAAGATCTTAGGTATTTACTTGAGATGACGAGATAGACCCTCGAAAATTAACAGGTCGATGATATGATATAGGAGCCATTGTCTTGCTCTTATATGGCCTAATTTTATATAAGCCACATACTTTCATCACTGTTAGTAGATGTCATTATATTTTGATCAGTGAATAGCCATCTGAAATCAATAGCGACCAAGATGGCTTCTCCGGAAAATATCGAACTAAATACTAGACATACTTTATCACGTACTTTTACTACATTCTTTGGCTTAAGTGCAAAGTACCATTAGGAATGACACGCATATTGTTAGGATTAGCAACATAACGACAAAGAAAATAGAGAGTAAAATCGAGAAAGAGAATATGAGACACAAGTTTTTATCCTAGTTCACTCTTAAACTAGGGTTACGTCCAATTGATGATTCCACTATAAGGTCCGTTGCGTGTGTGCCTGTATTTGGTAAAGGTTAAACCAAATGCACCATAGTCAATCCAAGGACAGAGCAAGATCAGAGAAGAAATAAATGCGAACTCATTAGAGGTGAAGAACGTTTTACTTACTTCCCTTTCTGCTATGAAAACAGATAGATCTATGTCATTTTAAATGAAACGATTCTCAGAGAATATTTGACTCACTATGTTGTTTTGCCGTATATCTAATTTTAGAAATTTTGGAGCAACAATTTAAGAATAATGAATTTAATGCCACAACTTTATGAATGATCACTTTAGTACCGAAACAAGCAACCAATTAAGTGACTCCGGCGAGCCACAGCAGATTTTCCAAAAAACTTAGTCACCGTAGTCATTTAGGTGATCGTTTTTCCAAAGTTGTGGTGCTTAATATGATTGTTTGAAAAAAATTTGCACTAAAGTGAGCAATCTATAAAAGTTTTGGCACTGATGACGTACTTTTTACATCAGGAAAAAATAAAGTTATTTTGATGATATAATTTTTTGGACTTTGAAGTTTTCATAGGTTCTTAGCCACATATTTCTAACCTTGATTTGCAATGTCATGGGTTTGATTAATTTGAGCTAGAGTTTCTGGGGACAATAATGTGGATGAAAAAGATGTTCAGCAACCGTCATAAACCACAAGCCTCGGAAAAAAAAAATGTTTGGCGAACGTCACACACGGACAGCAAGTAGCGATCACCGTGATCATAAAGCACATCAGCTAACAACAATGTAGTGTGAGACGTGCGCTCTCATGGGAGTGTTTTATCGTAGTGATGACTTCATTCGATGATTTAATACAAAGATTAGTACCCAAGGACAATGACGTGCTGTGTGGGAATGGAAGCAATCAACTCAATGCATTGGAATCGCTTCAACTTGGAGTAAGCATTTATCACTCTATTTTTGACCTTTTTGTGCATCTTTACTTGTTGTTATAGCAACCCAAATAGGTGAATTTAATATTTCACATGAATGACGTTGGGTTGGTAGGGCATGCCAACCACAGTGTTGTAATCACAACGATTATAGTAAAATATTATTGAGCAAATATTAAATTCACCTATTTGGAAGGAGTGGGAGCAACCGTCGCTCCCACTCATTCCATAGTATAAATATTATAGTAAAGTATTCTTGTACAAATGTCGAAACCCGATTTTGTCACTTTACTTCCCTCTTGAGCAAATGCAAAGTATTCTTGATGATTATACATCCAAAAGTGGTGTCGCGAGTGCTGTGTCGTGTGTGTTTTGAAAAGTGTATTGCTTTAAGTTCCGGTAATGTTACGTTGGGTAAACGAGTGCTACTGTATTTGATTCCTATATCTAGTTTTTGGTTACAAATAGCGGCCGTCCAGAGGATGTTGCCGAGGTAAATTTAAGGCCAAGGCTGTTTTCCCTTGCTTTGTCATCTCCATTTGCAATCCTAAGTTCGACCACTCTTTAAGAGGTGCCCGATCGTTGCACCTTTTGGTGCCGACATCGAGTTCAACTATGGGATTTTCGCTGCTCCCCCAGAACACTCGAGAACTATGGAAGGAGTGGGAGCTACGGTTGCTCGTCCTCCTCAGCTTATTCCTCCAATTAACCCTTGCAACTCAGGGCTTCCGGAGGAAATCCATCTATAGGTACTGGATCCGAGTCGTGGTTTGGACGACATACCTATCAGCCGACTCCATTGCAACCCTCACTCTCGGCGTCCTCTCGAACCGCCTGGCCAACATCAAGGAAACAAAAGGGATGATCGACTCGAAGAGCCAGATCACTGCTTTCTGGGCTCCATTCCTTCTCCTCCACTTGGGGGGGCCCGACACAATCACCGCATATGCCCTGGAGGACAATGAGCTATGGTTGAGGCAGTTGGCACGGCTTTGCGTCCAGGTAGGACTAGCTTGCTACATCTACTTCATGGCCTTGTCAGGGTCTACACTGTCAATTTTTGCTGCTGGCATGATCCTGGTGGGGTTCATCAAATATTCAGAGAGGACATTGTGTTTGTACTTGGCAAGCGAAGGTCGACTTCGAGATTCGATGCTTTCGCTTCCCGATTTTGGTCCTGTATATCCCAGGATAATGGAGCAGTACACTCTGAAGAAACAGGAGGGTTACCAAGTCGGCATTGATGAGGTCTTGGAGGTTCTGGCTCCAGAGGATCTCTCAGTGAGCAGCGATCAAGCCAGCGACAAAGAGAACGCCACGACTCTGGTCAAAGCCTACGAGTTGTTCAAGATCTTCAAGCTTCTCTTCGTGGGCCTTGTCCTCAACGCTGGCGATCTGGAGGCCAGCAAGCGCATGTTCAGGAATCCTTATGCCATGAACTCAGTGACAGCTTTTAAGATTGTGGAGATCGAGCTTGGATTCATGTACGATTTGCTCTACACCAAGGCTCTGTTGCTAAACCGCGCTTGGGGAATCATTCGTTGGGTCATCAATCTCTCGGTGCCGTGTGCTGTGTTGGTATTCTTCTCCTTACAGGATAGAAAGGATTACGCCAAAGTTGACATCTGTATCACCTTCTTGCTGATAAGTGTGGCTATACTTTTAGAGATTTACTCGGTTCTTCTTGCAATTTCATCCGATTGGGTTGACCATTGGCGGCTTCAGAGACCCCGGAGAGCCACAATTTCATCTGTCGTGGCTTTTTTCCGGTTCTGCCCTAAACAAAGGTGGTCAAATTCCGTGGCTCAGTTCAGCCTCTTGGGATTATCTATCAGGAAAAGAAACAGGATCTTCTGCAAGTGTCTGAGGCTCACTAAGTTGGATGAGAAGATGGAGAAGAACTTCTGCATCAATTACAAAGACTTCGAGAACAACATCAAAGAATGGATCTTAGATCACATGAGGGATACGGTTAAATATCTGCAACAGGAAAGATTGAGTCTTAAGCAGGAGACTATCGAAGTATTGAGGAGGTCAAACAACGATCATCTGAACTGGAGTGTGAGAGATATGGAGTTTGACCAGAGCATCCTCATCTGGCACATCGCCACTGAGCTCTGCCACTACAAAGACCTCAACGAGAGCCAGAAGAAAGGCCCACGAGACATCAAGTACTTCAAGATGAGTAAGTTGGTCTCTCAGTACATGCTCTATCTTTTAGTATTCCATCCTTCCATGTTGCCAACAGGGATAGGGTTGCTCCAATATGACAACACTTTGGTCGACGCTCAGAAGTTCTTCGAGGACAAGATAGCGGTGTTGTCAAAGAAAAAAGCCAGCATCATCTCATTGGGTGACATGAAATGGGCGCAGAAATTATTCAAGAAAGAGAAACATTCCCACACCGATGATGAAAGCAGCAAAAAGGTGCACAAGTCGACAGAGTCAGGCCGTTTATGCCAACTCTGCCATCTTCTGCTCCAAGTGGGAACTGAGCTGCCCGCCAGGAAAATAAGTGGTGGCAAAAGCAGGTCGGTGCTGTTTGATGCGTGCCTTCTGGCATCCCAATTAAATGACATTGAGCGGAATTACAACGATTCGAGTAACTTCAGCAGGAAATGGGCCTTGATCAGCAAGGTCTGGGCAAAGTTGCTGATATACGCAGCTTGCCAAAGCAAAGGCTCCGAGCACTCCAAGAGCCTGAGCAGAGGAGGAGAGCTTATCAGCCAAGTTTGGCTTCTAATGGCACATCTCGGCATAGCAGAGCCAGTACAAACTTCCGAAGCACAATACATTACCAAACTGATCGTGAACTAGAACTTTCAGGTGGAAGGGGTCTTTTGCTTAACCCACTGTTACTTGATTAAGATGAATAAATTAAGCTCATCAACTTGAGTTGATGAGGGAGTTATTTCAATATTTGTTATTGTTGTTGTTGTTTTTTTATTTTATTTTATTTTATTTTATTTTTTTCGGTCTGATTATTTGTTGTACTTGAGGAGTCAGGAAAGGAAATAATGAAACTGTGTATCAAGTTGTTGTTCATAGGTGATGGATTTTTCTTTTTTTTGATGGGCCTGAGTTGGCCCGTCCACCCATGTTGGGTCCAAAAGGCCCGGCCCGTGAGTTGAGGGCCCATGGAGGAAGTTATTTAAAAATAAAGAAAAATCAGAGAGGCGGTTAATAAGAGATTGAAGGGTTACGTATTCTAATAGGATTTAGAGAGATTACGCTCTCTCGCTCTCGGACTGACGTTCGCTCTCTGACGCATGTCCTCTTTCAGAAGAACTTACGTCCTTTCAGACCGCTCTCTCCCGAAGAACAGTTTATCCTCTAAAGAATGGCGTGGTTTATCCCTCTTTGATTCGCAACACCGGGGTTTAGTCTGTGGAAACAAGGTACGTTCATTTATGTGACGTGCCTTAGGATCGGTGATTCATGAATTTCTTGGGCTTCGCTTCCGCTACGTTTGTGATTGATTTTGTGTCGAATCACCATTTTGGGAATCCGTTTCCCGAATCTCATCCCAACATTGGTATCAGAGCCTCTTAATCATGTTTCCCTATTACTGTTTACGTTGATTGATTGGTTTTTGGTTAAACATCATAGTTAATCGTTTTAGAGAAAGATAAGCCTCGACGCCGTACTGTTTCCCTTGTTTTTGGTTTGTCTGTAGATCGAATTGCGATTCTGATTACTTAGGATTGAAGTGCTCAGCGATACGAGAATTTCGAGTGGTCACTCGCCGTCCGGACACACCGCCACGTGCGGCTGAAGAGTTCGGCCCCGTCGGCACATGCAATGCATGCACTGAGACGGTTCCCAGGCGTGTGCGACGCACGCGCGAGCGGTTGAAACCACAGGCGCGTGCAACGCACCCTCGCGGTAACCGCACGTGTGCGTAGCAACCGCCTGCGCGTGCAAGGCACGCGCCGGCTGACGTCATCGTGACGTCGGCTGGCGATTGCCCGTGCACGCGTAGGGCACGTGCTAGCCCGACCGGCCCGTCCGGCCTGACCTGTCCGACCGGCCTCACCGGTCCGACTGGCCCAACCCGATCCGACCCGGAGGACCCGTTGACCGACCCGTTGACTTGACCCGGTCATCCGTTGACCGTTGACCGTCGTTGACCGCTGTTGACTACTGTTGACCTGCGTTGACTTTCACAGTTGACTTTAAAAAAAAAAAAAAAGGAAACATAATCTGTTTCTTTTTCAATTATGTCTTTATGGATTATAAGTGATCCATTTTTTGGTTCTGCATTTGTTGCAGGAACTATGATGCGTTATGCATGGATACCTGCATTCCCGAGAACGGACGAAGGAAAAGCAAGACTTAAAAGGCTAATGACAAAGTTAGCTAATTATCGATGGCGTGACGATGATTTAGTATCACATGTGGTCAGGGTCAATCAGATGATACAGAAAATCATCTGGAATTGTTATCTTACGCCGGATTTTGAGAAGGTGCCGGCCTTGATGAACACTCTTCCACCTGAATGGCAAGCATTGTTAGATCACCTATGGGAGGTCAACATGGTCTCGGGTTATAGGAGGTTAGTAGTAGATTTAGTAATAAAGTACTATAGGATTGAGTTAACCAAAACTTCAACCCTTAGATTGAGCGTCACATGGCGCAGAGTAAATGCGCCTTGGAGGCGACATGAGAACTCTCCAAAAGTTTTTCCATGGTTGGCAAATGTGCCTTCAGATTTTTTAGATATTTTGACTGATAGATTAGAAGGGACTTTCCCTATTTATTTCTTAGATTAGTTTGAGATTTTTTTTAGGTGTAAATATCTCTTTCTATGTTGATATTTTCCTCTGTGTATATTACTTAGTGTAGTGGATAGTTGTATTATGTGAAAGCATTATTATTCGATTGGATGTCAAATATTATTTGCTTTCTGTTATTGTTGATTGCTATGGGTAGTTCATAGAAGTTTTTGTAATTTCATAGAATTTATTTTGCATAAGACAATTATATTAATAATAATTTTAAGTTAGGATTTTTGGAGGATGATTGGAAACATAGTAACCTTTTGATTCTGAAACCTTACTTGAAATTGTTTATTGATATGATGGGTCTGTGCAAAGTGGATGCATAAATGATAGGCATTAATTATTCGTGCATATATGTCTGATGTGTTCAGATCGATGGTTTCAGCAACTAAGAACGTAATTGCTACTATGAACAGCAACAATTGTGAAATATTGAATATGAAGATTCAATATGTGCTGGAAAAGCAAGAAGCATTAGAAGCTCTGGACCATGTTATGAAAGATCTTGAGGATGCTGTGCGCCACCTTGAGCTAGTAGAGGACTGCCTATCGGCATTTGAGCCGAAAATAGATATTTGCAATGTTGGTTCTAGCTCAGAAAAGGCTTTGAGCTCTAAGCGCAAGCGTATTGATTTGTTCAATATGTGGGAAGGCAAAGAATCAAGTCCTTATTGCAAGAAATCAAAAGTTAACCAACACAAGAGAGGAAAACGTCCTCAAGTGAAGAAAATGTCAAGGGTGAGGTGTTACAATTGTGACAAGAAAGGTCACTATTCTCGCAACTGTTGTGAGCCAAAAAAGGTAAACACCTCTTGTGCATTTGAGAACTTTGCTTATGTATCAAGTTCTATATTATTGACTGAATCCAATCCTTTGTGGACTGTAGATTTAGGAGCGATAGACCATGTAGCAAAGGATAGAGAATCCTTCGTGGAATTCCGATGAGTACCAACTGGAACTAAGTGGATCTATGTGGGAAATAACTCCAGAGCTGAAGTTAAAGGGATTGGCACTTGCCAATTGAACATGCATGGTGAACGCACCTTGTTCCTACATGATGTTTCATATGCTCCGGGGATTCGTCGAAATTTAGTGTCTGTTTTGGTGTTGGTCAAGCTTGGTTTTAATATGAACTTCCATAATAGAGGTGTAGGTTTGTATTTGGATACAAACTACTATGCTTGTGGTTATTTTCTGGATGGTTTCATTGTATTAGATATTGACTATGTTAATGCAGATGTTTGTTATTCCCTTCTCACGTCTTCTAATTCATATGATAATGATGTGAATGTGTGGCATGCTAGACTTGGTCATATTGGCCAACAAAGTATGAATAAACTAGCCAAAGAAGGCTTGTTGGGCAACATTGAAAAAGTCGATTTGCCCATATGTAAGCATTGCCTAGTAAGGAAAAACGACAAAGAAACCATTTGGAAAAGGGAAAAGAGCTGAATTTCCCCTGCATTTAATCCATTATGACGTCTGTGGTCCAATGAATGTGAGAGGAAGGCATGGGGCTGTTTATTTCATCACTTTTATAGAAGATTATACTCGATTCGGATATGTCTATTTGATTTCTCATAAATCTGAAGCATTGAGTTGTTTCAAAAAGTTTATGAACTTGGTAGAAAATCAATTAGACAAGAAAATAAAAGTATTAAGATCCGATCGAGATCGAGAATATTTATCTGATGAGTTCAGAAAATTATGTGATGAAAAAGTAATAGAAAAATAGTTGTCTATTCCATATACTCCTCAACAAAATGGTGTTGCGGAAAGAAAAGAAACAAAACGCTACTAGAAATGGTTAGGTCCATGATGGCACATGCTAACTTACCTATCACTTTTTGGAGTGATGCGTTGTTAACTACTGCCTATATACTTAACCGGGTGCCTTCCAAATCAGTTATTTCCACTCCATATGAGTTATGGATAGGTAGAAAAGCGGACTTAAGTTTTCTTAAGCCATGGGGTTATGCTGCCTATACTCATGAGTCCTCTCACAAGTTTTTGGGAAATTGGGTCCCAAAGGAAAGAAGAGTATTTTCATAAGATACTCTGAACACTCAAAAGGGTATGTGTTCATAGGTGAGCAGGAAAGTGGGAGTATAACTTAATTTGAATCACGGGATGTCACATTCTTAGAGGATGAATTTCCTAAGAAGGGCGAAATAGGTGAAGATTACTCCCTATTTGAAACCTTAGATCAATATAATGATATTAGTGGAGTTCGTCCAAATGGGAGTAACATGAGAAGTGATGAATTTAATCCGACTCACTCTCAATTACAACTACATGATGAGATGATATCGTCATTATCCAATCCGAGTGGGAGCATGATGGGGAATGATGTGCAAAGTGTACAATCTCCCATACGGCGAGCAAGTTGCAGAAGTATTCCCCGTCGATATTTTGACATTGAAGGGGAAACTTTTATGGTTGCTCCACAAGATGAGGATGAGCCAAGAAATATTAATGAGGCTCTAAATTACCCTAGTAAGGAAAAATAGATTCATGCAATGGAAGAGGAAATGGAGTCAATGAAGTCAAACCAAGTTTGGGAACTGGTTGATCTTCCAAAAGGACGCAAAGCTATTGGGAACAAGTGGGTTCTCAAAATAAAGCAAAAAGCTGATGGCTCAATAGAAAGGCATAAGGCTCACCTTGTAGCGAAGGGGTATAATCAATATGAATGAATTGATTATGAAGAAACACTTTCTCTTGTAGTGAGATTTACCTCGATTTGCATTATTCTGGCAATAGTGGCTAGTATGGATCTTGAGTTATATCAAATGGATGTAAAGACTGCTTTCCTCAATGGAGAATTAGAGGAAGAAATATATATGGAATAACCTGCTGGTTTCATAGTGAGAGGCCAGGAAGAAAAGGTATGTCGACTTTTGAGGTCGATATATGGCCTTAAGCAGTCGTCAAGATAATGGTATATACGTTTTCATAATCCCATAATGGCATATGATTTTACAATGATTGATGAGGATCATTGTGTATATATCAAAAGATCCAAGGATCAATTTGTGATCATATCATTATATGTTGATGATATACGAATTGCCAGAAACAATATGGAGTTTGTTAATACTGTCAAGAGTTGGTTGTCTTCCAACTTTGAGATGAAGGATATGGGTGAGGTTGTATACATTCTTGGAGTTAAGATTTTAAGAGATCGTTTGAAGAGATCGTTATCTCTTTCGCAATAAACATATATAAATAAGATTCTTGAACGATTTCGTATGTAAGACTGTAAACCCATTGATACTCCTATTGCAAAAGGTGAATGATTGAGCCACAGATTGTGTCCAAGGACTCCACAAGAGAAGGAACAAATGCAACATGCTCCTTATGCTAGTGCTGTTGAGATGCTTGATGTACGCTATGATGTGTACAAAACCTGACATATGTTTTGCAGTTGGAATGGTGAGTAGATACCAATCCAATCCAGGTTAAGCACGTTGGAAAGCCATTAAAAGAATACTAAGGTATCTAAAGGGAACTGCTGATTATACGCTAAGTTATTAAGGAAAGGATCTACGACTCTAAGGCTATTCTAATGCTGATTGGAGAGGAGATTTAGATAAAAGGAAATCTATCTCTGGATTTGTTTTCTTACTAAATAATGGCGTCATATGTTGGAGCAGTAAGAAACAAACGTGTATAGCCTTGTCCACGATGGAAGTTGAGTTTGTGGCATTATCAGCAGCAGTATAAGAAAGTGTTTGGCTTAAGAGATTTTTTGGATCATTTAGGTGTTATTGAGAAAGCTGCAAGTCCAATTATTGGTTAACTGTGATAGCCAAGCAGCAAAAGTGTATACCAAAGATCCAAAATATCATGGCAAGACCAAACACATAGATACCAAGTATAATTTTGTCAAGAATATGATTGCACGAAAAGATGTGAACTTACAGTACATATTACGCATAGAATGGTAGCAGATCCTATGACAAAGCCAATACCTAGAGATGTTTTTTTGTAGCCATATGAAATCTCTAGGATTGCGTAGAGACTGATATACTGAATATTGTAATTTCCCTAAGTGCTCACATTTGATGAATTTGTGTTTTCATCATTAATGCCTATGAATCTTTGTTTGATATTTATGCATCTTAATGCTCAGTGCATTACTTTAAGTTGAGAAAGTATGTCAGACAGATAAAAGATTAGCCCACTCACACGAGTAATCGCCTCTATTTACTGTGTGACAAATAGAGATGAGACTGTTTTTTAAGCTTATTATCTAGGTGATAATCGAGAGCTCAAGCTTAAAATATATTTGTCGCCTTAACTGAGTGTTAAAATGAGGACATAATATTTACTATGTCCGAAAGTAAAATAACCCACATATTTTACTTTATCTGTCTATGATGCTAGATGTGAGTTCTGATGAATTTTGTGAATAAGTAGATATGTGAAATCAAGTTAGACATTGGGTATGTCTGAACTATCATCTGTACGGTATTGAAGGTGTAGACATACGCTCCATGGGAAAGGAGTTAATACCGTAATACGTATTTCATACTACATATGCATGAGACGACCAATAAGAGTGGCAAAAGTTTCATCTCAACTTTTATGCCGTGTGAGACTCTTGAGGAAAAGAGTTCCTCAATTATAGTGCCCTCATGACTTTTACTTATTCTCAAGATTTCTATTTAGTGTTTGTTATCTTAGGATGTTGCCAATGGTCATGAGTTGATTCGATCTAATGGGACATTTTTAGAAACGCAAGCTGAACTGAAATTGAGAGTTTGAATGAAAGAGGAAGATCGAATTTGGAGAATCACATTGTAGTTTTGTATTTACTGGTTAACCAATTATGACTGTTTTTGGGATAATCATAATTGTGAATACAATATATATATATATATATATATATATATATATATATATATATAATCATTGTTTAAAAGAGATCAAGAGAGATATAAATGTGATCGATCGATCTAGGGTACTGCATACTAAATCTACTCAAGATGTGATGCCCATTATGAGCTGCTATATATTCCTAACAGATGTATCGCAACGAGCTCTCAAAGTATGCTGGTCGCACGAACTATTCACCAGTATGAATGTTGCAGTGAGGAAAAGAGGATTATGTTCGGCCCATGTTAAGTGGGAGTCTGTGACGGATTTTCTCTGATGGGCCTGAGTAGGGCTAGTTTGCCCATGTTGGTTTTGGACCACTATGTGCGAGTGGGAGATGATGGATTTTTCTTTTTTTTGATGGGCCTGAGTTGGCCCGTCCACCCATGTTGGGTCCAAAAGGCTCGGCCCGTGAGTTGAGGGCCCATGGAGGAAGTTAATTAAAAATAAAGAAAAATCAGAGAGGCGGTTAATAAGAGATTGAAGGGTTACGTATTCTAATAGGATTTAGAGAGATTACGCTCTCTCGCTCTCGGACTGACGTTCGCTCTCTGACGCACGTCCTCTCTCAGAAGAACTTACGTCTTTTCAGACCGCTCTCTCCCGAAGAACAGTTTATCCTCTGAAGAACGGCGTGATTTATCCCTCTTTGATTCGCAACACCGGGGTTTAGTTTGTGGAAACAAGGTACGTTCATTTATGTGACGTGCCTTAGGATCGGTGATTCATGAATTTCTTGGGCTTCACTTACGCTACGTTTGTGATTGATTTTGTGTCGAATCACCGTTTTGGGAATCCGTTTCCCGAATCTCATCCCAACAATAGGAGGCATTACCCTGAAGCCAACCACAATGGTGCCGAGAATTCGAGTCCCTCAAAGTCGTTTAGTAACTTTCGGCATATCAGCAAGGAGCCACTTCTTAGAGTGTCACGTAACTCTGCATATGGTGATTGCTTGGCGACTCCTTAACTCTATCAGCAAGTAACTCTGTATAATTTTCACTTTGATTTGAGGACTTCTAACTTTAGGAAAACGAGTATGTACCTATATGCGAGACCAAGGCTGGTAACTTTTTTAGAGCGATTTGTAAGTTTCTATTAAAAAAGAGTAACTTTTAACCTATCATAAATTAGTGGCTAGCTTGTTTACATGGTTAATAACATTTTACTTAGAAAAATCCAGTTTGGGGCTGCTTTTTGCCTATTTATCACTTCTAGTTAGGACTTTCTTTAAAAATTTTAAAAATAAAAAAAAATATTTTAAGTCTCGAAAAATAATAGAAACTCGTTGTATATGATTTTACGTGACAATATTTTGAATACTTTGGAAACTTTCGAGCGTTTCATGATATATAAAAGTCAAAAGATGAGCACCACAAAAAATTCGTGGAAAATTAAAAAGTAACTCGTTTTTCTTGAAGTGGTTAGTAAATGATTCACATTCAAATTTTAAACGGTTCGCTTTTTTTTTTTTTTTAAATCTCCATAAAATTATGCAGCAACTTCTTCATCTACACTTAAGGCATGAATGGTGACCATTTTGTTCTATTTTTATACCCCAAATGAGTTTCTTAGCAAAAATACGTATTTGACAATGATAACAAATTCATATTCCTAGAATTGAAATTTGTTTGATAATGACACAAAAATTTTCCCTCCTAAGTGGTGGTGGGAGGAGGCGTGTGACTAGCATCGGATAACCGACGACTAGCAATTAACAGCAATCAGCTTGTGATCGACGATTGATGGGTAGCGACGAGAGGCGAGTGGGTGGCGGGCGATGATGAGAGTGAACAATAAGAAAAGTTTTTATTTCTCACTTTTGTTCCAGAAATAGAAAAGTTAAAAATTTTACCTTATAAATTTTGTTCCAAGTCTATTTCTAGAGCAACAATTTGATCCAAAAATAGAAAAATGAATTTGCCTTACTATGGTCATCATGCGTACCCTTATATTTTTAACATAAAAAGAATACTAAAAGTGTCAAAAGTTGTGTGGCATTTATAATTAAAATTTTAATATGACCTTGCATGTTTTTCTAAAAAGTCCAATCCACATAGATGTCCAAAACAATATTGCACAATCTTACATGACTCAGTCAAGCAAACAATGTCACACCATCCTCCGGGCAAAAGGACATTGCACAGGGAAGATCAAAATATCATTGGGGGTCACCATCATTTAGGCCTACAAACTCTTTCTCGTTATTCACTCACCATCGCTCATCGTCACTCGCTTGGTCGCCATTGTCACCCATGTGCCGTCTCTATAAGCCTCAATTATTTAGATTTGTCATCTTCTCTCCCCGGTTCAACGGGCCAAAAATATTAGGGCTCGGAGGGAAATATTAGGGTTCTTGATGGAACCGTGGGGACAACTGTGAAGTTGCTTTCAATTCAAAGCTAGCTTTTGTGACATGCTCAAAAATTTACCTTATTCAGGATATGATAATGAGTTTACTTTATCAATGTGCAATTAGTAGAATTAGACTTTGAATTCGTTCGTGAATCATTCAAAAATGTTCAACCTATTAAGAATGGCAATTTAGGATTTCTGTCACGCTCCGAACCCCAGACACGTGCATATCCCTCGGTGGTCAACTACAATTTGTGACGTCTTAAGACGAGTCGTCGACCTTTTCATTTTATGCACATGCAAAAGCGAACTAATAATCCCCAGACAATAATCAAACATAGGATAGTAAAAACACATGCCAACACCTTTTTACAAAACACCCTTTATAAGCAAACCTAGTTAACCCTACAAGTTCATGTACAGAAGGTCTGACTCCATTAAACCACTAGGCCACCTACACTCTAGACCTTCAGCCTTGGGCTCTGGATCCTCCACGCTACGGCCTTGAAAATGGCAATCCACGACAGGGTGAGATAAAAATCTTTGCAAGTCTACACCCTAAACCTCGATTAGGATGAGAATTCACTCAAAGGTAGCCTAACATTTATCACACACAAATTTATCTCGTCTCAGCACCTTCCTGCACGTTAGCTCATCACAAAAATCATATGCATACAGCAAATGCATTTAATAACCAAGACAGTTCATTTCATTCTCAGACAATCGCATAGGTCCCAATTATAAGGCCAAACCGTTATGACACGTCACATACCGTGCCACACAATTTTGTCCCATAATCAGGCGCGGCTATCTCAAACACTCACACATGTCCCAGTTATTACAGACCATCGGCCCTGGCCAACTCCCTAGTCAACAGTACGGCCAACTCCCCAGTTGACGGTACGGCTAACTACCTAGTTAGCAGTACGGCTAACTCCACAGTCAGCGGTTATTCGGCATAATCGAGCGTCGTCCTGCTTTGTTGGACACGGAAACGTCTAGAACTCCCGCCTAAACGGCATCCCTAAAAAGGGCAGCGGTCCAGCCTCTACCGCAACCAGCTCCTGGACTCCCGCCAAACATTCGATAAAATCGGGCATCGCCTCCCCGACTCCCAGTGGGTGATGGGTTCTGATAGTGACCACATGCACATTCATACTTGGCCAAGAACACTGTGCTTTGCACTCAAATACTTCCATTTCAAATAATGGACTTGGCCAATTTTCTTCATATTAGAAATTCCCAATAAAATAATTGTGTGTGGTCACACATTTAAATTGAACCATAAAATGTGACACTTAGCCATTTCAAAATGCCACAATTTTATATAGTACATAAAAAAATTTTGGCATCAAAACCCGACACCCGGTATTTTTCCATTTGAATACCATAAACTCCAATTTTTGCAATACTAATAAACAACCATCATAGCATAACCATCCACATGATATCACGCATACGTTCTCAGCATGCCAAAAATCAACCAAGTCACATAATATAAAATTCTAAGCAAGCAAAACATCAAGAACAACCACAAAATCACAACTGGCCCTAACCGGCAGAAATTGGGCCACTTGCGCGTCTCCGAGTTTAAATCTAGAAACCCAATAAAATGAGTTCAGAAAATTCTAAAATTTTAATATGTTGTAAATGACACATAAAAGAACATTTTTGATGCAAACACCTTAACCCAGATCCTTCTAGATTAAGCCCAGTAAATCGCTCAATCCAGTACAAAAACTGAGTCTGTTTCTGGAAAGTCTGTTTTCTGAAATCAGTTTAGTTCAAAGTCAAAAAATTGTCCATTGGATCTAAAATTTGAATATGTTAAACCAAAAGATGTGACAAAAAACTTCTGTGAAGAAATTATTTCGAAATTCGAACCCTAAGAATTGATAAAATCCCTTGAATCCCAAAAGGTCACCTGTTCCAGCAAAAACAGAGGTTTTGTTTTCAAATGACAAAGCTGAAATCTCCTTCTTTTTACATCCCTAAAATCTTCAATAAAATACATGTCATATAGGAGGATGTCTAAAACATTTTTCAAGAGGAATCAACCTTGAAATCTCAGCACATTTTGATCTACGAAAATGGAAAACAAAGAGGGTCCACAAACCAGATCTGAGAAAAACCCAGTGAATTGGACTAATCCCTCCTCATTAGTGCTAATCTCACCAATTAGATCAACACTAATCCATCTTAAGGCTAATTTAACCATTCTAGATTAGCACTAATACATCTTAAGGCTAATCTCACTTAGTACTAATCTAACTAAGCTAATTAACATTAATCTAACTTTCTAAGTGTAATTAACAACCTAATCAAGGATTAGGGAGTTAACTCACCTGATTAGTGAATAAATAGGCTCACGGCAATGGCGACGCAAAGGCGGTGAAGACCCGTGTCTACGGCGGCCCTAAAAGAGGCCTAGAAGAGGCCGAAAAACACCTCGCAAGTCACTACTCGGGCTAGTTGCTCTGGAGTTGCTGCCTTCTACTCGATTCTATTCTGCTTGGTTAAGGGCTGAGCTTGGGTGGACGGCGAAGCTGCTAGCAGTTCAGTAGCTGTTCGGAAACGACGAGCTAACTGAGGCAGAGCTGGTCCCGTGAGGGTGAGGCAAATGGAGGGCTCGCCAGGCAGAGGAAGCTGGGCGGTCATGAGGGAGACGAGCTTGATGGAGAGATGGTGAGGCATGAAGGGGCTAGCTGGTCGAGTGGTGGTGTTTGCTACTGGACCTGTGGGTGAGGGATGGTTGGTTCAGCTGTGTGGTGATGCTAGAAATGGAGATGGTGCAGCAACAAGTGGAAGGGATGAAGAAGAAGAAGAAGAAGAAAGGAAGAAGAACTGGAAGCTATTCTGCCGGGGGGAGGGGGGGAACGCACGTCCAAGGAGGGAGAAAGAGATGAGGGAGAGGGGGGACAAGGCCTTCTAAGTCCATCAGCTAGCCAATGGTGTCTCAAGGCAAATATCAAATGGATGATCACATGTCCACAAAAGTCCTCAGCCCCCAAATGTCAAGGCAACCACCAATGGTGATTTTCCACCATTTCCTCACCCAAAACCAACCCAAAATGAAGATCAAATAATAGCAGCTAGCAGCCCTACGAATTTCTTGAATTTCTTCTTCAATTTCACACCAAATAATTTCCATTTAATGGCCCCAAAAAGCCATGGTAGCAGCTCACACAATTTCCCTTCAAGCCTTCACAAAACAACTCAATTAGAAGGCCAAAAATATTACCCTGCTGTCCATACGAATGTACACCCATTTCCCTTCCAAATTCTCACCAAATAAACCAAATTGGCATCCAAAAATGCCAACTAAGGTGCCCAAACGAATTTCCATAATTTCCCTCACCAACTCACTCATTTTAGAGGCCAAAAATCCACTTAAAAATGCCCCTCCGAATTTGCTTGATTTAAATTTGCCAAATTTCGATTTTCTGTAAAAATTCCTTGCTTAACAGAATTTCTTTAAAAGATGAGATGAAATCCTAAAAATAAATCATGACACGCTTGAACGTTCAATTCTTGAAACCGATTTCAATTTCGTGGTTAAAATCGACCGGATGCGATTTTAGTCCAATCCAACCCACCAGGTAGCTTTTAGGGATTTTACTGTGGTTATATCCCTTAACGGCTTCATCTAATGTTGGTTAACTCGTGAGTAATCGGCTCAGAAAAAGAGGACCATAGGCACGTCGGTGAAAAGCCCATTTCATTTTATCAAGACAGGTCGAAAATTCAGGATGTCACAATTTTGATGCGCATGACTAGAGAACTCAACTAGGATTGTCAATTTGATCATAAGGATCGATGAGAGACAATCTTAAGCTATTTCAAACCGATCAAGGAATAGCTATAGATTGTTTCAACTATAGTATATAATTGAATTGCGGGTGATTTCGCACTTTTAATATATTAATTACAAACGACCCTAAACCAATTCCAGATGATTGTGTACTTCGAAATGAGCAATTAACCCCTCACAATTATATGACAACCATTGGACATTGTTTCATCAAATTCTTTATTTATTAATAAACCTTGAATCTTTGGAAAAATGAAATAGGACTAGAAATTGGAAGCCCAAAGGGGGCAAACGAATTTGGAGAGGCCCGATGGGCCACATTTCCTTTAAATTTCGGCCACAAGGGCCCAAATACATGGGAATTATAGTTTTATCCTTTAAGGCCCATTTTGGATTATTTTGGGAAAATTGTGCATAAAGGGCCAAAGATGAGAAGCCCACAACAAATCAAGCCCAAGAACAAGCCCATTAAGACAATTAGGCCATTTTGGACTTGGCCCATGTGTGTGAATAGTATGTGTGAATAGTAACTAGCATGAATAGTGAAATGGCTTAGTGCAACTACCATTTTACCCCTTTCTAGAAGCCTAAGCCTAATAAAACAAAATTTTGTACACAAGGAAGAGGAAGACAAAAAAGATGATATCATCCCTAGCTTATTCTACCTAGCCCTTAGCTTGACACATGTAAGGTTGAGATCTATCCTTACTCTCCAAGTTTAGGCCATTGAGGGGTTGAAATTTGACCTTGCTCCCCAAGTTGGGCTAGCATTTAACGCTTTGGAGACCCATTTTTCTCTCTCATTCCCTCATTTCTCTCACTCTTTTTCTCCCTCTTCCCATTTGAACAAATTTTCCTCTCTCTAGCTCTCCCTTTTCCCTTTGCAGTTGAACCCTTTACCCCATTTTTCTCCTCATCTCATATCCATTTCTCTCTCATTTTCCCTTTTGGATCTTGCCTCGCCACCCTCGCCGTCCATCATTGTCCACCGTCCACTGTTCAAGCTTGTTGTCACTTCGGCTAAACCACTGTCCTTACCACTACAAGTCGCCATCCCTTGGCTTTTTTGGCCTTGATGTGGGCTCCCAATCACTGACTAGCCACCATTGAGCCTTGCTGAGCCTCACTGTGAGCTGTTGCTGCCGCCATGAGGCTTTCCATTTTCATCGTCGCTCACCGTAGCCTAGTTTCGAAGTGAGTAACTTCCTAACCCTTGATTAGGGTTGTAATTGTGCTTAGGAATAGGTTTAGGATTAGATTAAGGAATAATAACGATTACCTTAACTGAAAAGTGGATTAAGGTAATAAGTAGTGGTGATAGGCTATCATGATAAGTGATAGCTAGATGTGATAAGCTATTGCGATAAGCTATCATTGGATGTGATAAATTTCCATGATAAGCTATAGATGTGATAAGTTATCATGATAGGCTATCATTAGATGTGGCAAGTTATCTTGATAGGCTATTGTTAGATTAAATAAATTATTGTGATAGGCTATCATTAGGACACGATAAGCTATTGTGATAGGTTATAATTAGTTGCAATAAGCTATTGTGATAGGCTATTTTGTAATATGATAAGCTATTGTTATATGTTATAAGTTATCATTGGAAGCAACAACCTATCTTGATTGTAATAAGTGCTTACTATATTGTGAATTTTAAAGCGATTGGTGCTTGTTAAATGCTAGTTTTAAAGATGGTATATGCTTATGCAATCCCTAAATCGGAAAATGGTAAGTATTCGTGGCATTCAATGATTATATGTAATGAATACTTATGGAAGGCTAATTTGAAAGATAAATTGTTGAAGTGTTTAAATGACATCATTGTGTGATACATTATGAGATGGATGCAAGATTACTTTGATGAATGATTAATAGGATGTAATCACGTGGCATGATAACATAACATAGGTATATGCGGTTAAAGTTATTGCATGTGGTATGAGCATTACATACTCTTGCATTGACTAATGAGGAAAATAAGAAATGGACTTGAGTGGTGGTATGCTCGAGTGATCATATAACAAGCCTTGATATGTATGATTATGTCGGGTGACACATGATTATGAAGAATGATGCCCAATGCATTTTGGATGCCCCCACATCAATGGGATGCCATTTGCGGATAGATTTAAGAACAAAGCTCTTTTAATGGAATGTCGTCCTTATACATATGAGTATGCGAGACATTACTATGCCCAATGTGGTGAGACATTGCCTAGTTATGCTGGAAGACCGCCAACCATCGGGTTGGCCATGGTCAAAAGCGGTCATGATAATCTGGACATATACGTATGCAATGTGCATGAAAAAGAAATCTGATTACATCTAGATTATTAAATGGCACTTGTGCATAGTTATGCGACATTGCACGTGCTTGTTATGCCTCTTGAAGATGTGGATTATAGTGAGAATTGTCTACGTCATTATGTGTCGAGGACTTTAAGAGGATGAGTTATCTACTTCTTCTTAATAGATAAGTTGCTATTGATCTGCCCTCAATAGAAAAGTTGCATGTTTAGGGTGATTCCAAGATGAATTACTTAAGCGAAGAAAAGGAAGATTATGCATTGAGTTTTATTTCACTATTGTTGTTTAAATGTTTTCAGGCCCTAAGCATGTTTGAACCCTTTTGTCACGTCCATTTTGGGGTACCCATGGTTTTGAAATGACCTAATATTTGGTTGTGGGGATGGATGACCGTTATGAGTGCTACGTCACTACCATATAGATAGATGAGGAGTTAACAAATTTGGTTCCCCAAAAACTTATACTTTGGTACTATAAGGTAAAGGAGGATTTATTTGGCCCTCTTAGAGGTTTTGATGGACCCTCAGGTGCAAAACTCGGGAATATCGGCTAGGACCCAATGGACCTGTACATCCCGGATGGTGCTGTGACTGATTTGGATTTTGACCCAAATTAGGACCTTGACCATAAGCCCTGGTACCTTAAGCTAATAGGGTGTTAGCAGCGTATGTGGTACATCATTTTTTGAGGTCACCCTTATAGTAGTAGAGGTGCTAGGCCAATCCCGAACCCTCATGGAACTGTGTGGATGGCTAAGCTTTTGGATGTAAATAAAGTCAAGACATCATTTTGTCTCAAAAAACCTTCTTGATGATTTCCAAGCCTATTGTCGAAACATCACTTGTACTCCTCATGTACATTCATGTCATTCATTAACAATGCTTGTGATGGTGATTGGTGCATGCTTTGTAATAAGTGACCCACTGACGGTTCACTGACTTAGTTGATTTCTTGGGAAACAAGGTCTCAAAAGCTTGCCTATATGTTTAATCCATGCTCGTGCATGTGATTGTTAGATGTATGTTAGGTGAAATGCATGTTACTAAAGGAAAGCCTTGGGAAAACACTTAGAATGCCTTGTTAGGGGCTTATAAGCATTATTAGTCATGCGAGAACACAAATAGTCAATAATGGCTATAAGTCGTAAAATGAATTAGGTAGGTGTCTAGAGGGACCTACGTATGAATTGCAAAGGCCAATCCCAAGACGGAAATTCAATTGATCTCAAACTTTGTTGTGTTAAATCATGTGATCTTGATCTTGTGTTGTGCTTTTTGACTGTTTTGATATGCGTAAGTGAGTGTTTCTTTCCTTTGTATGTACCTAGCTATTATTCTTAGACCAGGATAAGATCAACATCTCAAAGATGGAATGATTCGAAGATGGTGGAAGGTCGATGTCCATTTTGACCACGCTGTTGTACTATTCATCCCCAACATATGTCTCAAGTTTCCCCTTTCTGTATTAAAACTGGATGAGTTGTGAGTTCCTTTCTTTCTTGTCCTTCCATTTTATTTCTCCTTTTATCTTTCTTAGGATTGCAAGATAGATTTAATGCATTCTCTGGTTGTTTACTTACTATTTCACACTTTCAATACAATTGATTGCCTTTTTTTTTCTTAAAAATAGAAAGGCACAAAAATGACCAACCATGCATGATCACTAAGTTCAGGTTAAACGTCCCCAAAAATAAAAAGACATGCATGATCACCTTAGGTAACACAACATACAATTAGGTATCAAAAGGACGCTAATATAAATATTAGCGTAACCCGAGTTTCCAAATCTAGATGTTTGGTTGCATAGAAATCGAGGGACAACTCCCAACCCTCGATTGGGTTTTCTAGCCGACCCTAAAAAATGAAGCTAGTGGCAACTCCTGTCTTATTTGTAGGTTGTTTTAAACGATTAGATCTTATAAATGAACCCGTCGCAAGAGATATGGGTCTTATTAAGGCTCACCTCAATTTAGTATACTCGATATTGGCAATACCCCAAAAGGATGAAGTGATGCCATCTTTATGGGTGAAACGTCCTATCGAAAGGGCTATCATGGTAAAGATACCCCTAAATCCAATATCCACATATGTCCTCCTCTCTCAAGGTGTGTTGCCTGTGTGGATTTGGGTCGCGACTCTCCGCTATCACTCGGGGTATGAGTTTGGGGGAACTCGCGACCTTATAGCGGGAACTCACAAGAGGTCCGATCTAAAAGGCGAGGTGATGACATCTTTTGGAGCACGAACCGTGAGGGAACTCTCATGGTCAAATACCTTTAAACCCAACCCTTTTTCCCGAGGGTTGGGTCATGGAATATATAATTATCACTTATTGCAATAACTTATCACTTATCATGATAGCCTATCACCACCACTTATCACTTAATATGATTATCATTAACCTTAAACTAATCCTAATTCTACTCTTAAACCCAATTATGACCCTAATCAAGGCTTAGAAAGCTATCACTTCCGGATCTAGGCTACGGCGAGTGACAGCGATGATGGCAAGGCTCACGGCATGGCAGTGGCTCTCAATAACACTCGGCAAAGCACGGTAGTGGCCAATCCTACTCGGCAACCCACGGCAAGGGCTAAAACAGCCAAGAAATGGTGGTACAAGGCTTGAGAGAGGTCCGACGGGGGCTTGGGACTCACGGCCAACTTGCGGGAACAACGGCACGACGAGATCTCATGGTGAAGTTGCCCGACGAACTGAATTATGGACAGTGGCTCATGACCACCATAGCCAAGAGGGAAAAGAAAATGAAATGGGTATGAGACGAGGGAGAGAGATGGAGGAAAATTCATCTAAAGGAATGGGTAGAGAGAGAAAGTGATAGAAACAAGGGAAAAAGAAGAAACTTGGGAAAGAAGTTCGCCTTTTAATGCTCATTGACTTAAAGTCCTAACTTGGGGAGCAAAAACACATCTTGGCCCTCCATTCCAACTTGGGGAGTAAGGATAAATCTCATCCCTCCATCTTCATGCCCATAAAAGTGAAAACCTTGTAGAAGCTAAATTACTATTCACGCACACTATTCACATAGGTCACGGTTCACGCACATGGACGATGCCCAAAATGGCCTATTTGTCTTAATGGGCTTGTCGCTGGGCCTAACAAACTTGGGCTTGGGCTTAGTTCATCCAATTTGGGCCCTAGCAAGCTTAATGGGCCTAAAATGGGCTTTAAAGAGCAAAACCGAAATATCCACCTAGTTGGGCCCTTGAGGCCGAATTTTAAAGGAAATGTGGCCCATTAAGCCTCTCCAAATTTGTGGGCCCTCTTTAGGTTTCCAATTTCCGACCTAATTTCATTTATCCAAAAATTCAAGATTTATTGATAAATAAGAAATTTGATTAAATAATGTCCGATGAAGGTCACTTAATCCTCTAACATCCAATACCCTTAATCGAATTAGAATTTGTGATTGAAATCCATCAAGTACAACCTTAGCATAATTGAAACCAACAGGCAGCCTTTAGTGGTTTCGTGAGTTCGACCTGTGCTTGACTTAATATCAGTCCACGTTTCAGATCCTTTTAGTTCATGGTTGATTCTCGGCTATCATGTAATCATGGGGTGTTAATTGCTCGTGCCAAAAACACGATCATTTGGAATTGATTTAGGGTCATTTGTAATTATTATAGTAATCATGCGGAATCACCTGCAATCCGATTATATACTACTATCGAATCAATTTATAACCATTCTTGGACGGTTTGAAATGGCTTAAGGTTGTCACTCATTGATCCTTATCGTCAAATTATTAATCCATGGTTGAATTCTCTGGTCGTGTGCATTAAAATCCTAAATTGCCTTTTCCAATAAGTTTAACATTCTTGAATGGTTCACGAACCAATTCACAGTTTAATTTTACTAATTACACATTGATAGAAGTAAACCCTTTATTATATCCTAAATAGGATTGAATTTTGAGGATGTCACAGTTCCTATCTTCACTACCCCCTAAACGATCCCACATCTACCCAAAAAACAAAAGTCATCAACTCTAGCTTCATCATGAATTGGGTGCCTAAGCACCACCTACCCCAACTCTAGGTCCTCTAGCATTTGCCTGAAGAGGGCCAAATAGCTCCCCATCATGGTTTATGAACCGTGCCACAAATCATATCGGGATCTAGTCTACCTTGCCATCATCCATCAAGAGCATAGCCTTGTCTCTCGTATAGGTTAGCTCGATATCGGGGTAAAAAATGTCGTGAAAAGAAACATCTATATAGGCTATCACCTCATATCGTGCGATCGGTGGCATTTGCATACTAACAATCTAAATAATAGAAAGGAATGAACGATGCCCAGTAAAGAAATAATAAGACCCTAAACTAGACAATCCACTGTCGCCAAAGAAATCCAGAGAACATAACCAAATAGCTTATACGTACTAAGGCAGGATTATCACAAGTATGGCAAGATAAACACTAAGATGTTGCATAAATAATCACTTCATGTCAAATACATCAAATGTACATGTATGCTTCCTGCTCCTAACCAGGACCAAGATGAGATGTAACAACAATAGGCGAACTCACAAGCCAAGTGGAATCATATTATAGTGTGTATCAAAGTCCACCCTTGATCAGTTTACCCACTGGAACACAAGCTTGCTCGATCTAGTCACTTCCAAAATCCCACATTTGGAATTCTACGATATTACTGTCATGGCATCTCACTTCGAGGCATCCTAGTATCACACAACTGAGGCATCCCATGATCACACAATAGGGGCATCTCACTCTGAGGCATCCCGATATCCCACAACCAAGGCATCCTTAATCACACGCAAGGGCATCTCACTCTGAGGCATCCCATTATCGTACTCAATTGAAGCATCCAAGATCACATAGCATGAGCATCCCACTCCTTAGGGCATTATCGATATCTCAGTACTGAAAATCACTTACTCATTTTTTTCACACATTTCACACATCAGTTAATTCCCGTGAGAAAACTCTAATAACCTATATGTTGAAGCCTAAAGTTGTCGAGTATGCTCTTAAGAAAATTAGTTCTTTCCATCGACTACACATTTAAACCCAAAAGTGACATATAAACTAGTAATTACTACCCTTATCTCTCCCAAACAAAGCATCTTGAGCCCTTGTCTCCATCTATGGCTACCACAGGTTGTTTAGTTGGTCTACAACTCCTTTTAGAACCTGGACACCACAACCACCGGACTTCATGCAACTAACCTACTATCCCACCCAAACCGGAACTCACCTCTCGGCTGCTCAAAACCAACATACAGCACTTGTTCATCCCTTAGTAGTCATCTACTCTACCATGTCAACCAACACAGCTCCCACACATGCGGTTCTTCATCCATCCGAACCCAGATCATCACATGTAAAGATCAAAGACTCCACTTGAGCACTCGTCTAGCCTATTCTAGCCCATAACAGAAGCATCAAGACTCGATTATCCACTATCCAGCATGCTCTGCACGTTTCCTCAACAAATAGCGAATAACTTTGAGTTTAGGACCTCATCATTTCCTCACATGTGATTCAACTTTATTAGTGCCCCACTGCTCTTCATAAATCTGCCCTCAAACTCACACAAGAAGAAGAAGAAGAAGTCATTAGGGTCAGCAGGCTTTAGTTTTGTGCAAGCCGCGAAAGAGAGAGAGAGGAAGGGGCAAATGGAGAGAGAATTCCAAGGAAATCAAGATATGTGCAAATCCTTGTTTTAAATCCCAAGAAGTGAAGTAATTATTAGAAAGGAATAATGATGGTGTCTCCTATGCAGGCTGTGGATTGAGAGAAACCGAGAGGTTAGATGAAGGTTCCAGCTCCATATATGCATTCCTCTTCATGGTCCATACCTAGTGCTCGAGAATGAGTTAGAATTTAGCTCTAATCCATGTCGTCAACTAGTCTATTAGTTTCTAACATCTTCAACTTAGTTTCATTCCAAACCTGTAAAATTTTTGGTCTTTTGATAACTATACAAGTCTACGAGTTCACACGAATTGAGCTAACGTATTAATGTCTCGGCACTAATCTACAATCACAAGTAAGGAATAATCACGAGAAAAATACTAAAGTTAGTGTTCCATTAAAAATTATAGTCACTTATGAATTTTAATAAAATCACAATTAAATCTCTCATAAGGTTATCCTATAATCTTAATTGAAAAATTTAAAGTGCTCGGGCCTAAATACCCCTTAGTAGCCCACTGGGCTCATCCCACGGTACTTCACAGCTGACTACACTTTATTTACAACTTTAATGAATGTGACTCTTTGGCCTATTCCAAACCAGCCCAAGTCCATAGCCCATTCTTTGGTCCATCGAGCCCGTGCTCGATTCCTTTGTGTGGCTCGTTAACTCCTTAAGCCCACCCTTTCCTCATAGCCCATTAGGCTTGTCATCCGACCCACTTTAACTAATCCAAGCCCATAATGGTTTGATTATACTCATGGGGCTAGAAAATTCAGGATGTCACAACCCTCCCCTACTTAGAAAATTTCGTCCTTGAAATTTGGAATCTTACTAGACTCATTAAAAGAGTTGAGGATACTTGTGTGTAATTTCTTCTTCGCTTTCTCCAATTGACTCCTTTAAGTCGTGGTATCACCATAAAACTTTAACCAAAGGTATGGTCTTTCTCTTTAGCACCTGTTCTCTTTGATCGAGAATTTGTATAAGCTCTTCCACTATCTTATCCTTTCATCTATTTTAAGCACCTCAAAGTCTAACACATGTGCTGGATCCGGCTCATATTTTTTTTAATAGAGACATGTGAAAGAGATCATGTATGTTGGATAACTTCGGTGGTAAGGCTATTTGATATACCAATTCCCTAATCCTTCCCAATACCTCAAAAGGTCCTATGAACGTTGGGCTCAATTGTCATTTCCTTCCAAACCTTGACACATTTTCATAGGTGACACTTTTAGGAACACATGATCGCCTACATTGAATTCTAGAGACCTACAGTGTCTGTCTACATAACTCTTTTGCTGACTTTGAGTTGTCCTAAGTCATTCTCGCACTGTCTTTATAGCATTTGAAGTCATTTGAAATAATTATGGCCCAGTCCACTTTCGTTCCCTGACATCATTCCAGCAAATAAGAGTTCTACAATTTCTGCCGTATAAAGCTTCAAACGGAGCCATCCCAATGCTTTGTTGGAAGTTATTGTCGTAAACAAACTTCACTAGATGTAATTTGTCATCCTAGTTTCCTTTGAAATTAATGACGTAGGCTCACAGCATGTCTTCCAATGTCATTATAGTCCTCTTTGACTATCCGTCTATCTATGGATGAAAACAGTATTATACTGGAGCTTGGTCCCTAAGGCAACTTGAAGGCTCCTTTAAAAATTTGACATGAATCGTGGGTCTTGATCTAACATTATGGTCATAGGGACACCGTGCAATCGTACTATTTGCTTAACATATAATATGGCATATCTCTCAAGTGAATAGTTTATCCTCATAGCTAAAAAGTGAGCTGATTTCATCAATCGGTCCACTATCACCCATATTGAGTTGTGCCCACTGAATGTCCTTGGTAATCCTTATACAAAATCCATGGTTACATGTTCCCATTCCCATTCTAGGATCTCTAATGGCTGTGACATTCCCATAGGTTTTTGATGTTCAGCTTTCACCTGTTGACACGTCAAGCATCTTATGATGTACTTAGCAATATCTATCTTCATCCCATTCCACCAAAAATATTGACGAAGATTCCAAACATCTTTGTACTTCCTAGGTGGATCTATAACTACTTCGATGAGCTTTTGATAGAATTTCCCTTTTCATCTCTTCATTATTAGGCATATATAGATGCTCAGGTAACTTAACTATTCCATCATTTGAAACTTGAAAGTCCAACCTCTTTCCTTTTGAGGTTTCATCTCAAATTTTTAGTACTTTAGGGTCCGATTATTGTATGGTCTTGATTCACTACATAACTTAAGGTTCAAATCTAAGTGTAGCTATTACACTAGTACGACCTCGGCCTTGAACTCATAATTGGAAACCGCTTCTAGCAAGTTCCATTCCTTGACCATCATATTAGCTATTCTCATTGTTGATTTTCGACTAAGGGCATTCGCCTCCTTGTTGGTCTTTCCAGGGTAATATAGAATCTCATAGTCATAGTCCTTAAGCAATTTCATCCATCGCCTTTGCCTCATATTTAATTCTTCCTGAGAGAATAGGTACTTTAAAATCTTATGGTCTATATAGATTTTGAATCTTTCTCCATATAAATAATGCCTTCAAATCTTTAAAGCAAAAATAATGGCAGCTAGTTCCAAGTCATAGATAGGGTAATTAAACTCATGATTTCAATTATCTTGACACATATTAAATAACTTTCCTGTGTTGCATTAGGACACAACCCAATCCTTTATGAGACGCATCACTATAAACTACAAAACCTCTAGATCTTGAGGGTATTGTCAACATTGGCACTGTCGTCAACCTCCTTTTGAGTTCTTGGAAACTTTGGTCACATTCTTCTGACCATTTGAAACTTGAATTCTTCCAAGTCAACTGCGTTAATGATCCTGCAATTCCAGAAAATCTCTCCACAAATCTTCGGTAACACCTTGCCAAACCTAGAAAACTTTGGACTTCCATCACTATTGAAGGTCTAGGCCAATTTGTTACTGCTTCAACTTTGATTGGGTCCACTGATATTCCTTCATCGGTCACTACATGTGTAACGACCCCAACTCCATCTCCAGGGTCACGAGTGACGGGAGTTATTTGAGTGACGTCGCAAGCACATCGCCATCCCGTTCCTTTTTATCTTTTCATTAAGCACATACAAAAGTGTTACAAACAACACCCAAACAATAATAAACAACCAGGAGAACAACCACTTGTAAATACACAATTATATCGATTATTTTTACTAGCCCTTTGTCACAGGTTGTTATATTTACAACCACTACATTTTTTATGCTTCGAAGGCCGGGTAAACCTTAGCTCTTCTTGTGGCATCCGAAAATTTTTGTCGACCCTTAGATGCGCGATGGTTCGTAGCTAAGTGATGGAGGTATCATTCGGACTATGTCATTTATATTATTTACGGACATTGATTCGTGTTATTGTTGGATCAATACATTGTGTTTAGTGATTGTAGAATAAACTATGGTATTGTCAAGTTCATTCTCCATGCAAGTAATTAATTTGATGCTTGTGTAATGTATATAAGTTTGAGGATTAAAATTTTGAAGAAATGGGCCACCCATTAGGATCATATGGCCACGGTTTTGCTGGCCCAATAAACCGAGACACCCCCTTAATGATCGACAAAGCAAGTCAATAACCCACATCTTTCTCCAACTTAGTTGACCGAGGGAGAGCCAGGGGAGGCCACGTCGCTTCCTTGTGGGGCTGCCAACGAAGAAGAAAACTTGGACAGCTGCTGCCACGTGACTTTGTCTTCGGTAGTCAGCGAAGGGAGAAAGAGAACCGAGCGATGGCCTCGTTGCTTCCACCCGTCCTCACCCCCTTTCTGCTACCGAGACCCTCCTCGATTGTTGACTGGTTTTCAACAAAACCAGTGACCAGAAAACAGCAGGCGGTCGAGCAAATCAGAGAGCGAGAGAGGAGACCGCATGCAAGCCACGTTCCCATCCACCTGTCCACGCCTCCTCCACCTGTCCCCATGCATGCATCCACCGAAAAATCCCCCTCTTTGTTGGCTGGTTTTTAGCAAAACCAGCAGCTAATCTGCTCGTGTAAGTGAGCTAAAGAGAGTGACCGAGCAGAGCCGAGAGTGGAGAGAGAGAGATCGAGCGAGGAAATTCGTGAGTGAGCAGCAAGTGGGTGAACGGTGAAGAGGAAGAAGGGACCACCTTCTGCCGTGCTCGAGCTGCCGCCGCCTCGCCGCCGGTTCCCATCGCCGACTGGCCAAGCTGCGACCCCCGAACCTCCATTTTCGGACAGCTACCGAGTGAGAGAGTTTAAGGCAAGCAATTGTTCTTCAATCTATGTTTTTGCAAGCTGTTTTGCCTAGAAAAGAAGTGAAATGGGTAACTAGAATGGAGTACTTGAACTGCATGTGGAGTCTTTGATATGTAGGAGGGTGTTAGATCAAGAAAACTGGATGTGGATGAGGTGCATGTGCTGGATTTCGAATTTCATGAAGTGTGAGTGTTGGATTTTGAACTTGCAAGTGAAACCAAATGAATTTGAGATTCTGACCATGAGGAATCTTAGTGATAATCATGCTGTGGTACGGTGCATTGTGTGTATGGACAAAGAGTATAATGATGGGAGGTTGAAATCTAATGTATAGGAGTTTTGTGAACCTATGAACTGTTTCTGTGAAAAACACTGTGACCTCAGGCGACATTTAAATTTTTCTGTAATTATCTGGCCACAAATTGATTTTGAACCCTTGATGAAAGTTTTAGAGCACATCTTCATGAATAACATATCCAAAATTCAGAGAAAACGAGCAAAGTATGACCCTCGAAATAATTTTCCTACAAAAATATGAAATCTGGAATTTTACAGAATGTTGGGTAGGAAGAAAGTCGAAGTTTTACCCTCGGTTCCTATGGAATCTGACCTAGTAGCCTTCTTGAGATTTGTTCCTGTAGGTCTTATCGATAACATGTCAAAATTTCGTAATTTTCTGAGCCCGTTTAGTAATTAATTCGGAATTGTTGCTAAAACTGTGCAATTGTAGAAATTAAGTTACTGTTTCGAGATTTCTATAGAATTGTTCTATATGAAGTATAGTTCTCGAATTGCCATGTGACTTAATGATGCTGATGGTGGGAGGTTTGTGACTTGATGATGCTGATGGTGGGATATTGTGATTGATAAAAAGTTTGTCAGATATCTTGTTTGACATATGATGATGCATTTGTGAATTAAAATGCGATTTGTTACCCATTGAACCCTAGGATTAATGATGCCCCGGGAGTCGGGTTGCCCAAAGGATTGAGTGAGTCGATGCCTTGTGGATGCCCGGTGGCCTTAAATGGCTGAATGCTGGAGGTTTTTTTCCCCGGGAGTTTTGGGATGCCCAGTGGTATGCTAGTCGGCACTTAATTCTGGATGGCCAGGGTAACCACTTTCATGGGAGGCCCTCGAGGTTCCTCGTGATACCAGGTGGGGTACGAGATGCCTGGAGGCGTGATTCACTCCAGATGCCCGGTGGCCCTAAGTGGCTGAATGCCGGAGGCTTTCGCGATGCCTGGAAGGATGCGAATGCCGGAGGGACACAAACATTGGTCCTCCGGGGATGAAACCTTTTGAAAAATAAAATGAATGATTTGACTATAAATGTGTGGGGTCTGAATATGTTGTAATCACATTGAAGGGTTTCATGATTGTGATATGATTATGTGGCATATGATTCTTATAGAATTTGCAATTGCTTTAGTATTGAAGAATTCCATGATATTGATATCCATTTATCCCTTGTCTCCCTGCCTTGTCTATCTTGTATGAAATTAGATGCTGATTGTTATGCTCAATATAGCTTGTTGAATCTTTTGCTGTTGAGTGGTTGTACTCACCCCGTTTGGGGGCTAACATTTCAAACTAGACAAGATACCTCTGCCGCCACTGCCACCAGCAGATGGACCGAGTGGTTGGATATAGCCGCGAGGAGGAGGACAGCAAAGGAAGGAACTTTTGGACGCCGACACTAATCGATGGACTTTAAGTATATGACTGTTGGAAGAGATGTTGATCATCTTTTGAAATATAGCCGAGTGTAGAAAACCTTGGCATTTTGATGTACCGACGAATGATGTCCATCAAGTTATGTAAATAAAAGCGTACGGCTTTAACTTACATAAAATGTTTAGTTGGTGTGCACTATTTTTTTTTCAATATAGGGAAGTGAGTTGTTGGATACGCTTCCGTCATATAAATTGCACAGGGACCGACCTAAAAGATATAAACCCCCAGGATTGATGGACCTTCAGGTCACGAAAGAGAAAGGTAAGCGAACTGTGGCGATCCTGACAGATCGAGGGCCGTTCGGGGGGTGCCACACTTCTAACGCAACTCCAACACTAGTGTGAGTCCTCCATGTGGCATCCCCAAAAATTTCATGGCAATTTCAGAAGGCATTACAACCTATGGAAAGGTGATGGAAGTGTCATTGATTCATGTTGTGATCATTAGACCAAATAATTGTAATAGACTAAGGCCGAGAACCTTAACGAAAATGTATCTGGTGTTCATGGGTTATTAAAGTTGGTACGATAAGATAATTTGATAAGGAGAATTTTGTTGTTGACTATGCACCTCATAGATTTGATTCTTATGGTTTAATGTTGCAAGTTTTATGGCTATATGAAATTGTAATTTGATATTTATATAAGAGGGGATTACGATGAACTATTAAAAATAAACATGGACTTATTTAAGAAAATTTTTGGGCCATTTAAGTTTGGACTTTAGGCCTAAGAATGTTGGGCCTAAAGTGGGCCAAAAGGCCCGGCCCATGAAGCCCATTGGGCTGTCGACCGCATGGAAGGGGTGGGGGGAGGAGCCGGATGGCCTCCTCCATGTGTCTTCAACAAGGAAGACACTTGTCTCCTTCTTGGAGACAAGTGTCCCTCCATGCAAAAATGGAAGCATGCAAGGATTTTATTCAACCAAAAGGAAAAGGGGAAGGGGGCGGTCGAAGCTAGCTGCCGAGAGAGAGAGAGAGAGTGGGTCCGAGAGAGGGAGAGCGAGCGTGCGAGAGAAGAAGAGGAAGAAGGAGGAGAACGTTCGCCGCCTAGTCACCGCCGTTCGTTCGCTGCCTTGCCCGCCGTTTGTCGCCGTGTTTGTGCTCGGATTTGAGGCAAGTAGAGTCCTAAAATCCATCCTTTGCTTGCTGTGATATGTGTTGTAAGGGATGATAAACTTTGGTTGTGGTGGAAGTGATGAAATTTCGAAGCTTTGGGGAGAAATTTGTTGGCCTTGCATGCTGTTTTCTGGAAAAATCGGTCCGATCCTTCATGAGTTTGTGAGCTGCATGCGAATTTTTTGTTGGAATCTTGCTTTGATCTCTTAATGAAAGTTGTAGGGACATCTTGAGGAATAACATACTAAAATTTGAGGCAAAACGAAGAAGTATTGGTTAGTGAAATGATTTTTCTTTGGAGAAACTAGATCTGGAATTTGTTGTGCTGACCGTTGGTAATTTCGTGAACTTTAAAGCAACTTTTTAGTTGGAATTTCATTTTGACTTCTTGATGAAAGTTGTAGAGAACTTCTTATTGAGTAACATATCAAAATTTCAGAACAAATGAACAAGTATAGACCGGTGAAACTCTTTTTCTTTTTGAGGAGTCAGATCTGGAATCGAAATGCTGACCTAGTATGATTCTGTGAATTTTATAAAATTCTCCGGTTGAAAGTTGATCTTGTGCTCTGAATTAAAGTTGGTGATGACATGTTAATGAGTACCATACTAAAATTTTAGAAGAAATGGATGAGTTTATATTGGTGAAATAATTTTATTTAAAATGGTCAGATCTGGGAAATTTTGCCGAAGGTTAGAGACAGCTATGGTGATTATAGTTTTTAATCTATCACAAATCTGCTTTCAAGTTCTGCATAAAATATTTACTTCTGGACCTTCTATATAACATACAAAAAATTTCAGAAGTTTTGGAGCTGATTTATGATTTTTACCGAATTTGTGAATAAAACTGTGTATGGCAATATTCTGAAATTTTAAGGACTGTGGTGCGTGAATTTTACTGATTGGGGTGATGCTCTTTTGATTTGGTGTTCTTCACGAAATATTTTCCTCCAGATCTTGCATATAACATGTTAAATTGTTATGATTTAATAAGGCTGTTTACTAATTTTTCAAGAATTATGACCCAAGGAGCGCAGTCTGTTTTTATCCGAAATTTTGTTATATTTTCAAAAATAAGTGAAATTGCTCCATGTAATATAATGTCTTGAGTGGTTGATTATGCTGCATATGTGGTGACATATGGCATGTTACATGACATCAAAAGCTGGTTGAGACTCTTGATATTGATGCATCGAATGTCATGTTGAAATTGAGATACATGTGTGAATATAAATTGAGATAATAACGAGACCGTCAGAGGTGTGGGCCGACGATGCCTTGGGCCGGATGCCCGGAGTGTGTTTGCCAGATGCCCCGGGAGTGTCGGGATGCCCGGAGGTGTGTGTTGGAAGCCCTGGAGGTGTGTGCCGGGGGGATTCCTTGTGATGCCAGTTGGGGTATGAGATGTCCAGAGTGCGTGTGCCGGATGTCCGGAGGTGTGTGCCGGAGGCTCCTCGCGATGCCAAGTTAAATGCGAGTGATAAACTGTGAGATGCAAACATTGGTCCCTAGGAAGAAAAAAAATGATGTGATCTATTTGAAAGATAAAGATCGAGAATTGAATCATGTGCATGGATGTGTGCATATGGCATGGTGATATATGCATGGCTGCTTAATGATGAGTGCATGGTGGTATATGCACGTTGCATGATGATATATGCATGGCTGCTTAATGAGATAAGTACTAATGCATGGTGATATATGCATAGCTGTTAGGTGAGTTATGCTTGAATGCATGAATGATATGAGTTTTGTTCATAATATCTTGATTGTTTTGTTTGACGCATTGTATAGTTTGGTGGATCTTTACTGTTGAGTGGTTGTACTCACCCCTTTGGGGATTAACATTTCAGATTAGAAGGATGCCTCTTTCACCAATTGTGCGTGGTACCTTCTATGGCATACCTACTGACGTTGAGGTGGAGTGCATAGAGCATTCTTGTTTTAGTGTACCTGGTTTGGTGTTTGTCCGAGTCTGTGTCTTGGTGATGTACAACGTGGGCCTTGCTGATGGTCCTGTTATATAAGAGTTTTTGTCTATTCACGTTCAACGCAATGGGGTGATGCAGGGGATGTTGCCGCCGCCGCCGCCTGATGCACCGGGTTGGGTGTGATGGCACGTATAATTGGTGGGAGCTGACACTTTTTGGGGATAGCCGACAGTTGTTGATGGAGGGGTGTACATGTTTGATGTAGGGTCGAGTTCTCTTTTGAGCTATAGCCAAGTATAGTTAAAAATCTTGGCCTTTTGGTTGTACCGACCCGAGATGTCCATCGTGAAAATATAAATAAAAGTGACTCAGCTTTGTCTTTTCATTTGGAGCGTAGTTGGTGTGCATTGCATTATTGTTATTGGAGTAAGGGATGGTGAGGCTCGTTATACTTTCACTGATGAACTGCGCTGGGACCTTTACAAAAAAAAAATGGGAGAATAATTCTATTGATCAACCCTTATGAACTATGGTTTCACTTTAATTAAAAAGTTATTAGACTGGTATGTAGTAGGATAAGTGTCAAGTACCTTGTTGACCCTAAAGGATTAGGCGCCGTCGAGGGGTGCCACAGCGGGATTGGTATCAGAACTTAAGGTTTAGATGTGGAGTGATAAGGAGCCTCATCTGGAAGTTGCGGAATATAAATGGAATAATTGGTTAACTTTGAATAATGGGTGATGGGTATTCACTCGTAGATCCCTAGTAGTTTATTGTGAGAAGTCTTTAGGTGCTAGTAACATGTATATGTTACTTATATAGTAGGAGTTGCTTTTAAATGGAGACAGTGAGTCTCAGATTATTCTTGAGGCAAATGTTTGGAAATTGCAGGAAAGTCGTGGTGCGAGTTGGAAGTGCTCATCCATCGAGGGTTGAAGCCTCTGCTGCAAGGGCTGAACCCCGAATAGAAGACATCCTGCAAGCATTGGCCAATATTGGAAATCTAATGGAAAGACAAGCGCAGTAACAACCCAGAGTGGAACGTCACCCTCCAAGACTGGTGGAGTAGTTTCTGAAGTTAAAGCCACCTAAGTTTAGTGGAATGGGAAGTCCTGAGGAGGCGGAACATTGGATTGATGGGATGGAACAAAATTTCCGGGTGTTGAACTACAATGATACTGAAAAGATAACTTTGGCAGAGTACTAGCTGGAGGGAAATGCAAAGTTTTGGTGGAGAACTTCAAGGGATACGATCTTTCCACCAGGTATTGATGTGAATTGGGATGAGTTTGTAAGAGCCTTCAATAGGAAGCATTTCTCTGACTGTGCTAAGGATAGGAAGATTACCGAATTTGTTCAGCTGGAACAAAGGGAGCTGACAGTGGATCAGTATGAGGCGAAATTTTCTGAATTGTTTAGGTATGCTCCCAGGCTGATTGAAGAACGAGAAGAAAAAGCTAAGAGATTCCTGAAAGGATTGAGGACTGATATTAGGAAACAACTGGTGCCTTTGAATATCAGAGATTATAATGAGATTTACGAAAGGGCACAGTTGGTGGAGCAAGAATTAGTAAGAGAACAATCATAGTCTACGAGACAGTTGAGCTTTAGTGATATCATAAGGGGTAAGAGACCCTACCTTGGTCAAGGTCAGACTTGGGATGCTAAGAAGAAGACCAATTTCAGGAATTTTGGAAAAGCTAGGGATGACCTGAATCTGGGAAAAGCACCTTATTGGAATGAAGAATGTCGAAGGTGTGATGGACGACATGGCCCAAGACCTTGCAATGGATGACTAAGATGTTATGGTTGTGGACGAGTAGGTCACCTTAAGAAAGACTGCCCACAAGAGAGGTCGCAAATGAGTGTTGGCTCGGTGCGACAGGCACATCAAAGTGCTGTTAGACCAAACCTACCAAGGAATCCTCAGAGGCCACCAGCACAATGAAGGGTGTATGCGGTCACCCAAGAGGAAGCAGAAGCTTCCAGAAATGTTATATCAGGTACGATATTCATAAATGGCAAGAAGGCATATGCATTGTTTGACACGGGTGCTACACATTCATTTATATCCGAAAGATATAGGCAAATGAGTGAAGTAGAAGCTACGCCTCTTGAGACGCCTCTTTGTGTTTCCATGCCTTTAAAGAATATGGTATTATCTACGATGATGTGTGTAAAATGTAAGATAACAATAGGAAGAAAAGATATGGAAATAGACCTAGTCGTAATAGGTATGTATGATTTTGATATTATCATAGGAATGGATTGGCTTCGTAAGTATCGGGCCAAAATGGATTGTTATAGGAAAGTGATCCAATTTGTTTTACCTGACCAGTTTAGTTGTGAATTGTTCGAAGGTTAAACCAACCTATCTATAGCACTAATTTCGGCAATAAAGGACCGTGCATTACTTGACGAAGGATGTCAAGGGTACCTGGCAGTGGCTAAGGATTTTACTAGGGAAGAATCTAAGCTTGATGAAATTCAAGTAGTCAAGGAATTTCATGATGTGTTTCTTGAGGAATTGCTTGGATTACCACCAGAGTGAGAGATTGAGTTTGAAATTGAACTAATGCCTGGAATGGGACCGATATCGAAAGTCCTGTATATGATGGCCTTAATGGAATTGAAGGAATTGAAGGTGCAACTACAAGAGTTGCTTGATAAAGGATTCATTAGGCCAAGTGCTTCACCTTGGGGTGCACCAGTTCTATTTGTGAAAAAGAAGGATGGATTGATGCATTTATGTATTGACTATAGGCAACTGAATCAAGCGACCATTAAGAATAAATATCCCTTGCCTAGAATTGATGATCTATTTGACCAACTACAATGAAGTTCGGTCTTTTCTAAGATTGACCTGAGATTAGGATACCATCAGTTAAGGATTAAGAAAGAAGACATTCCTAAGACTGCATTTAGGACTCGTTATGGACATTATGAGTTCTTAGTTATGCCTTTTGGATTGACGAATGCACCGGCCGTATTCATGGATCTAATGAATAGGGTATTTAAGCCTTATTTGGATCAGTTTCTGATTGTTTTCCTCGATGATATCCTAGTATATTCTAGAGGACTTGAAGAGCACGAGCAACACTTGAGCATAGTTTTGCGAACTCTGAGAGATCATAAGTTGTATGCCAAATTCAGCAAGTGTGAATTTTGGCTGGACCGGATAATATTTTTGGGACACATGGTGTCAGGAGAAGGAATTGCAGTGGACCCAGCGAAAGTTGAGATGGTAATAAATTGGCTGAGACCGACAACACCCACTGAAATACGGAGTTTCTTAGGACTGGCTAGTTATTACAGAAGATTTATGGAAGGGTTTTCATAACTGGCAAGCCCCTTAATGAAATTAACGCGGAAGAATGTAAAGTTTGAATGGAGTGGAGAATGTGAAAGGAGCTTTCAAGAACTTAAAAGATACTTGACCATGGCTCCAATCTTGACTATACCGTCTGGGTCTAATGGTTTTACAGTATATAGTGATGCATCTCACAAAGGACTGAGATGTGTTTTGATGGAACATGGCAAGGTCATAGTCTATGCATCTAGACAATTGAAACCTCATGAACTGAATTACCTAACGCATGATTTGGAACTGGCAGCTATAGTGTTTGCTTTGAAGATATGGAGGCACTATTTGTATAGAGAAAAGTTTAAGATCTATACAGATCATAAGAGCCTAAAATATCTATTTTCACAAAAGGAATTGAACATGAGACAGAAGGTGGATGGAATTGTTGAAGGATTATGATTGTGAAATACGATACCATCTAGGAAAGGCGAATAAGGTAGCGGATGCCCTTAGTCGTAAGTCAGCTATGCAGATGGCCAGCTTAAGTATGGCAGAATGGAACCTATTAAAGTCTGTAGCAGACTCAGAGTTTGAATTGAAAGTGGATCACCTTACTGGCATGCTTACTGCATTAAGGATTAAGCTTGAAATTATACAAAAAGTTAAGATCCTACAAGAGTTCGACTCGGAAATTTTGAAAGGGAAAAATGCAGTATCCTTAGGAAAAAGACAAGAATTTCAAGTCTCTGAAGATGGAGTGGTAAGATGCCAAGGACGACTTTGTGTTCCCAATAATGAAGAAGTGAAGAGGGAAATTCTATCGGAGGCACATAGGAGTAATTATAGTATTCATCCGGGTAGTACAAAGATGTATAGGAATTTACGTCAACAATTTTGGTGGAATGGCATGAAAGTACATACGGCTAAACACGTTTCTCAATGTTTAACGTGCCAACAAGTGAGAGCAGAACACTGCAAACCCGCAGGACTGTTAAGGCCATTAGACATACCAGAATGGAAATGGGAGCATATAACGATGGACTTTGTGTAAGGACTGCCAAGGACATCAAATGGTCACAATTCGATCTGGGTGATAGTGGATCATTTGACTAAATGTGCTCATTTCCTAGCTGTCCGTATAGACTACTCGATGAGTAAACTTGCTGAGATATATGTAAGCCAAGTAATACGCTTACATGGTATTCCGGTAACAATCACCTCTGATCGAGACTCTAGGTTTACTTCAAATTTTTGGCGAAGTCTCCAAAATGCCTTAGGGATGGAGCTTCAATTTAGTACTGCCTTTCACCCTCAAACAAATGGACAAACAGAAAGAGTGATCTAGACTCTAGAAGATATGCTGAGAGCCTATGTTATTGACTTGGGATGAAAATTTGCACCTGATAGAGTTCGCCTATAACAATAGTTTTCAGAAAAGTATAGGCATGGCTTCGTATGAAGCATTATATGAAAGAAGGTGTAGAACCCCTGTCTGTTGGAATGAAGTAGGTGAAAGAAAACTGATAGGACCTGAGTTAGTGCAAGTTACTACAGAAACGGTCGAGATAATCAGGAAAAGACTTAAGACAGCCCAGAACCGATAAAGAGACTATGCGGATAGGCATAGAAGGCCTTTGGAGTTTAGTGTGGGAGATCATGTATTCCTTAAAGTATCCCCTATGAAAGGAATATCTCGATTTGGAATGAATGGTAAGTTAAGTCCTAGATTTGTTGGACCTCTTGAGATACTTGAAAGAATAGGAGATGTAGATTATCTTTGGCGCTGCCTACCGAATTGGGAAATTTACATGATGTGTTTCATGTGTCGATGCTGACAAAGTACCAGCTGGATCCTGATCACATACTCGATCATGAAGCCATCAAAGTGGATGAGAAAATGAGGTACATTGAAGAGCCTGTGCAAGTGCTGGATCAAAAGGAGCAAATTCTTAGGACCAAGAAAATTCCATTGGTAAAGATATTATGGCAACATCATGATGTGGAGGAAGCCACATGGGAGAGTGAAAATGAAATAAGGGAAATGTACCCTCACCTGTTTCAAGAGACATAAGTGATGTCCAATTTCGAGGACGAAATTCTCTAAGGAGGGGAGAATTGTGGCATCCCCAAAAATTTCATGGCAATTTCTAGAGGCATTACAAACTATGGAAAGGTGATGGAAGTGTCATTGATTCATGTTGTGATCACTAGACCAAAGAATTTTAATAGACTAAGGCCGAGAACCTTAATGAAAATGTATCTTGCGTTCATGGGTTATTAAAGTTGGTACTATAAGATAATTTGATAAGGGGAATTTTGTTCTTGACTATGCACCTCATAGATTTGATTCTTACGGTTTAATGTTACAAGTTTTATGGCCAGATGAAATTGTAATTTGATATTTATATAAGAGGGGATTAAGATGAACTATTAAAAATAAACATGGACTTATTTAAGAAAATTTTTGGGCCATTTAAGTTTGGACTTTAGGCCAAAGAATGTTGGGCCTAAAGTGGGCCAAAAGGCCTGGCCCATGAAGCCCATTGGGTTGTCGACTGCATAGAGGGGGGGGGGAGCCGGATGGCCTCCTCCATGTGTCTTCAACAAGGAAGACACTTGTCTCCTTCTTGGAGACAAGTGTCCCTCCATGCAAAAATGGAAGCATGCAAGGATTTTATTCAACCAAAAGGAAAAGGGGAAGTGGGCGGTTGAAGCTAGGTGCCGAGAGACAGAGAGAGAGTGGGTCCGAGGGAGTGAGATCGAGCGTGCGAGAGAAGAAGAGGAAGAAGGAGGAGTTCGTTCTCCGCCTTGTCGCCGCCGTTCGTTCGCTGCCTTGCCCGCTGTTCGTTGCCGTGTTTGTGCTCAGATTTGAGGCAAGTGGAGTCCTAAAATCTACCCTTTGCTTGCTGTGATATTTGTTGTAAGGGATGATAAACTTTGGTTGTGGTGGAAGTGATGAAATTTCGAAGCTTTGGGGAGAAATTTGTTGGCCTAGCATGCTGATTTCTGAAAAAATCGGTCCAACCCTTCATGAGTTTGTGAGCTGCATGGGGAATTTTAGTTGGAATCTCACTTTGATCTCTTAATGAAAGTGTAGGGGACATCTTGAGGAATAAAATACTAAAATTTGAGGTAAAACAAAAAAGTATTGGTTAGTGAAATGATTTTTCTTTGGAGAAACTAGATCTGGAATTTGTTGTGCTGACCGTTGGTAATTTTGTGAACTGTAAAGCAACTTTTTAGTTGAAATTTCATTTCGACTTCTTCATGAAAGTTTTATAGAACTTCTTATTGAGTAACATATCAAAATTTTAGAAGAAATGAACAAGGATAGACCGGTGAAACTATTTTTCTTTGGAGAAGTCAGATCTGGAATCGAAATGCTGACCTAGTATGATTCTGTGAATTTTATAAATTCTCCGGTTGAAATTTGATATTGTGTTCTGAATAAAAGTTGGTGATGACTTGTTAATGAGTAACATACTAAAATTTTAGAGGAAATGGATGAGATTAGGTTGGTGAATGATTTTATTTAAAATGGTCAGATCTGGGAATTTTTGCCGAGGGTTAGAGACGGCTACGGTGATTATAGTTTTTAATCTATCACAAATATGATTTCAAGTTCTCCATAAAATATTTACTTCTGGACCTTGTCTATAACATATAAAAAATTTCAGAATTTTTAGAGCTGATTTAGGATTTTTACCGAATTTGTGAATAAAACTGTGTATGGTAATATTCTGAAATTTTAAGGACTGTGGTGCGTGAATTTTACTGATTGGGGTGATGCTCTTTTGATTTGGTGTTCTTCACAAAATATTTTCCTCCAGATCTTGTATATAACATGTTATATTTTTATAATTTAATAAGGCTGTTTACTAATTTTTCAAGAATTATGACCAAAGGAGCGCAATCTGTTTACATTTGAAATTTTGTTGTATTTTCAAAAAAAAATGAAATTGCTCCATGTAATATAATGTCTTGAGTGGTTGGTTATGCTGCATATGTGGTGACATATGGCATGTTACATGACATCAAAATCTGGTTGACACTCTTGATATTGATGCATCGAATGTCATGTTGAAATTGAGATATATGTGGGAATATAAATTGAGATATTAACGAGACCGACAGAGGTGTGAGCCGACGATGCCCCGGGAGTGTCGGGATGCCCAGAGTGTGGGTGCCGGATGCCCAGAGTGAGTGTGCCGGTTGCCCCGAGAGTGTCACAATGCCCGGAGGTGTGTGCCGAAAGCCCTGGAGGTGTGTGCCGGGGGGATTCCTCGTGATGCCAGTTGGGGTACGAGATGCCTGTAGGTATGTGCCGGAGGCTCCTCGCGATGCCAGGTTGGATGCGAGCGATAAACTGTGGGATGCAAACATTGGTCCCTGGGAAGAAATAAAATGATGTGATATATTTGAAAGATAAAGATCGACAATTGAATCATGCACATGGATGTGTGCATATGGCATGGTGATATATGCATGGCTGCTTATGATGAGTGCATGGTGGTATATGCACGTTGCATGATCATATATGCATGGCTGCTTGATGAGATAAGTACTAATGCATGGTGATATATGCATGGCTGTTAGGTGAGTTATGCTTGAATGCATGAATGATATGAGTTTTGTTCATGATATCTTGATTGTTCTGTTTGACGCATTGTGTAGTTTGGTGGATCTTTACTACTAAGTAGTTGTACTCACCCCTTTGGGGATTAACATTTCAAATTAGAAGGATGCCTCTTTCACCAGTTGTGCGTGGTACCTTCTATGGCTTACCTGCTGACCTTGAGGTGGAGTGCATAGAGCATTCCTGTATTAGTGTACTTGGTTTGGTGTGACATCCTGAATTTCAGGTTCTGATTTTGATTGGATAAGATGGGCCTTTTGTCAACGTGACTATAGTGTTTTTCTCTGAGTTGGCCACTCACGAGATAACTGGCCTATCCGGTGAAGCCATTCAGGGATTTTAAACGCAATAGACTTGAGAATTCGACTAGGAATCGACTGCTCGACCGTGCTAGTCTGCAAGGGTCATTAGGGCATTGTCAAAATCGATCAGAGACCGGAGATAGGTTGATTCGATTGAGATGTGTGATCAAGTGTGGGTGATGCCACCTGATTGCAAAATTCTCATCGATTGACACTAAACCGATTTTCTATCGTTTTGGGTACCCTGTGCCTGTATTTCAAACCTTGAGATTTTCACGATCATTGAGAGTCGCCAATGTGTCGGATGGGTTCATTGTGGTTCGAAGAAAATCGACCACGGGTCAATTGCGCCAAAAAGTCCTAGAAGCTACCCGGTAGGTAAGGTCACACTAAAAGTACGTTTGATTGAAAATAACCGCGAATTTGAATTCGATTTCAGAAATTGAAAGTCCTATCGTGTCATGAGTCATTCTAGGAACGTCGACTCAAATTTCAAGGAAATTTCGGGGAGTTCAGGATTTTTCGGAAAACCGGATCGGACAATGCGGAAAATGAACGGAAATTCAGATTGGCTAATTTGAAGGGATTTTTGACATCTGGAGTTAGTGAATTAGTGAATGGAAGTTGTTCGGGCTTTTTCTGAATTCAAATCGGACCTCAACTGAATTTATTTGTTCAGAAGATCGGATGCCGAGAAAATTGAATCAAAATTCTGCTTTGAGAGAAATTCTTGAGATAAAGAGGCCGTTTTATCTTGGTCTTCGTTTAGACTTCAAATTTCGAAATGGATGAAGAATTTGGCCCGGGAGTGTCCTGTTGTCAAAGTCGTTTTAAAGTCGATTAAAATTATAATCTCAATTTAATCTCAATTTAGTTTTAGGTCATCATTCTTTTATTTCTTTTGGATACACTCTCTCTCCCCTTCCACGCACGCCTTCTTTCCTTTTCCTCGTGTGCGAACCCCAGCCGCACGTTTCTCTCTCCCTTTCTCTCACTCGGTATATGCTCCACCGACGGTTCTCTTTCCTGCAGAGTCCAACTCCGTTTTCCCTTGCTTTGACTAATCCATGTTTATCCAACAATTGGATATTTTCTCCCCAGCTGGCCGAGACGACAACGACACCCTCTTCCTTTTATCTCTTTCTTTTACTTTCCTCTTCTGTTCTTGACCTGCACGTGAATTCAGCCCGATAAAGACGTCCAACGCTGCTTCCTTTTTCTTCCCTTCGGTCTGGTTTCTTTCATGCTCTCTGTCCCACTGAATTCTCTACCCCTCCTTGTTTATTTGTCTTTCTCACGTGTGCTGCCCCCACAAAATCCCACCGAACTCTCTGCTTCCCTCACGCATCCTTGCTAGCGAAGCAGCCGTGAACTCCACCCAATTAGTCAACCACCGAAGCCCCAAGGTCGACTAAAATTTCTCCTGCAAGTTGGCCCACCATCTTCGGTTAACACCTCACACCACCGAACTCCATGTCTCTGCCAAGTTCGGTCAACAAAAGAGTCCAACAAAACTGAGTTGTTGACTCCTTGTCGTGCTGTCATTCATCCATGCGGCCATCTTCACTTTTTCGCTCGCCTAGAGGAGTCCATCAAAGATTGACCGAAGACTAGCTGCTAGCGAAGCCCCACGGATCCAGTAGCTACTTCCATCTTTGCAGTTTCCTTGCTCGTATCAGCCCCCCTCGAAGACGAGTCACCGAAGCAGCTTCATCTTCACGTGTCTTCCGCAGATTGAACTCTTCAGCTGCTTCAGTCTTCACTAGCTCGTGCGAGTAGCCCAGCCTCAAGTCCAACAGCCAAGCGAATTTCTTTCGGGCCCAATTGACGCCAAAGTTTGGTCCACGAAGATTTGCAACAGTCAAGCCCGCAGCCCATCCAGTTTATTCTCATCCCAATTTCAGCTCGGCCCACTCCGTGCAGCTCACTTGAAGCCCAAGAACCAGGCCCAAGCCCAAGTTTAAGTCCAGAATTTTCTGTGGGCTTGTGAAGTTTCTTGACCCGGCCCGAGGGTGCTTCGACATCGCCGAAATTTTGGATTTCGGCTGCCGCCGTCGCATCGCCTTCGCGGTGATTCGGTCTCCGCTTTTATCAAGTGAGTTTTACTCACTAATGCTTTATTAGTTTGCTAATTATGCTTAAGGTTGGTTAGATTTAATTAAGTGCAATTCGGTGGTTAGATTAGGTTAGAACAATTAATTTAGTGACTTAATGATGCATGTTAGGTGGTTAGACTTAGCTATTAGCAAGTAGAAATGTTTGGTTATTTATTGAATGCATCTCGGGATTTTTCCCGACCCATTTCGGGCTCCAATAAGGCAATATGGGCCTAAATTGGATTTTTTATGCTTATTTATTTATTTTCGAAATTTATTTATTTAATAAATTAATTTTCCGGAAATTCAACCGGGATGGCCGGTGATCGGAATTTCGTGCTGATTGTCGTGGTGTAGCCCGTTTATTTATTTGAGCTCTACGTTGTGTGGAATTGAATTAATTGTGAAATTTGAGGATTTGTCCTAAATTGTTTGTTATTGAATATTTTATTGATGGATGGCTGAGTATGGATATATAGCGCCAGTACGTTGATGGGCTATATAGTAGGGAGAATGGTGAGAGCTAACTGAGAACATTATTGGTTGAGACCATCAGGTACGATATTATTGGACATACGTGGTTCGGTGATTGGGAGTATCACTGGCGAAAACGGTGCCTTAAAGAACGCACGTAAATGACTTATAGACAAACGTGGTTCGGTGGTTATGGGAATATCACTGGTGAAAACGACGCCTTAAAGAACTCACGATGTTGTCTATAGCCGATGTCACCTTGGCGAAAACGGCGCCCTAGAAAGGACACGTGGTTCGGTGATCGAGGATATCACTGGTGAAAACGGCGCCTTAAAGAACGCACGGTGTCGGTGATCGGTATGTCATTGGCGAAAACGACGCCCGAGAAACACATGTGATTTGGTGAATGAGTACACCACTGGGAAATCGTGGTATGAGTGGGAATGACCTAGAAAGGGTCTGGCTGACATGTAATCGACTTAGTCGATTGACCAGTGCTTGATCGTATGTCGTGAATTGTTTGAATATCCGTGTTTAACCTTGAATTGCAGGTTGGAACTGAGGCTAAGGTAAGTCCTCTGACTCGTGTTGTGCTTAGGCAACCGTATGGCATATTAGTTTACTAATCGAGTCGTAGGAGGTAGGACTCGCTGAGACGTGGTCTCATTGGTTATTGAATAACCATTTCAGGTTCGGAGATGGCAGATCCCCCTGGTAGTTACGGTCGTCCTACGAGAACGACCGATCGGGTCTATGCTTTTCCTGATCCAAAGGGCTTTTGGACATATGAGTTGGTGATAACTTCAGTCTAGACAGAAGAGGCCCCAAATCAAGAAGTACCCGATCTTTTTAGAGCCTGGTTCAAAACCACTCCATATGGTTTAAGGATAAGCCCCCTTCTAAAGTTCGATGTTCCTGCCGAAGTGATTGATGCGGCTAAGGATGTGGAACAAGCGGACCTACCTAATGGTGATGTAGAAGACCCGTCGTCTCGCCCGGATCAAGTGGACCCTGAGAGTCCAAAAGTTGAGTCTAAATAGTTGGTCTTAGAACAATAAATTTTGATAACCAACCTTTTGTTTGACCTTGTAAATATTGGCTGGCGATGTAAATAAATTAACCCGGTATGTATAAAGGTATGTCCTAGTTTCTATGAGTTGCAGTCCTGCTTTTCTATCCCATTGAATTATTGTCTGGGGATTTTATAATTACTTCCGCGTGTGCTTATTAAAATAAAAGGGTCGGCGATGCGTCCTAGGGCGTCGCTATTAATCGACCAAGGTAAGGGATGTGTGCGTGCCTGAGGATCATGGCGTGACAACCCCTTTTTATGGTAGCAGAGCAATGGTTAGGTATTGGAGTGATAAGGTGCGATGACCTTTGGGATAGTAGTAGGGAAGGCCTTTAAATTCATGACTGGTGCATGTCTATGATAGCTGAGTGTTTAAATTGCTTGTTATTTGGGTCACTCTATTTCTAATTTGGTGTGGAATTGGAAGGAGGCTTGAGTAGTTAAAGTTGAGCCGTGAGTGACCAAGAGCTGAGGACTCCTATAAGAGGACAATAGCCTCTGGAACTCGGAATAGAATGCCGACAAGGATTGGTGCCCGAGGTGGTGGTGGCAGAGCGTCGGCTTAGGCTAGCGCGAATGTAAAAGTACCACCGTGGGTTGGTACTGAGAGTGTAGCAGCACCAAGCGATCCTAAGTTCGACGGGATCGTTTAGGCACAAGTGTTCCTAAGAAGCCTGTCGAGCCAGTAAGCTCAAGATCGAGCCGCCATTGCCATTACTGTCGTCAGTACCAAGATCGCTGTTGCTGCCACACCTACCAAGGTTCAGTATGGAGGTGTGATATGGGAGCAAACTGTTGCATCCGAGACGAGGTTCAGATTCAGTAGAGATGGAAATCAGTTTGGGAAGGAGCCTATGATTGAAAAAGTATGTTCTATTCCACCCATGGGATAGACGGGTCAGCATTGATTTAGAGTGTTGTGTGTCATGAAAGACAACGTGAATCAACCTCGAGCCATGTTAGGACGAGTGGTTATTCCGATCGTGGTCGATAGGGTCATTTGGCAAGAAACTGTTCTAGAAGGTTGATGGGACCTCAATAACAGTTGTCGTGATCATTGATGGGATCGCAAGTGCCAGCGTCGTTGATAGGATAGATCAGCAGGAGTGTGCCGTAGAACACACCACGGGAATTTTTGGGACAGACCCTGGTATAAGTAAGTGTGCATGCTGCCATCCGACGAGAGATTGAGAACTCACCAAGTGAGTGCCAAAAGTATGGAATGAATGCATGGATTAATCCTATGGTTGAGTATGACTAGAATGCGCTTTGATGGTAGTCAGCACGGCCATCAGGTGAGGAACTATCAGTTAGAGTTCAAGAAGAACACCAACATTGCTACTACCGATGGAATGCCACTAGGATGGCGAAAGGGACAAAAATAAAACCGGCCATGCATCGAGCAGAGAAATAATGTCTTGAAGTAATTTTATCAGAATGGTGCCTCCAAGTTTCAGGGATTAAGTTGTGTAATTTCAATATGTGTGTTAAGGTGGTAGGAGAGGAACCACTGATTAGAGCTGTACTCGATTGGCTATTGGTGTACGACACTATTGTTAAGTGTGGAAAGGTTTGGCTCTGGAGCATCTTGTGGTGATGAATTGTTATAGTGGAGTGACTCAATTTGTTTCAGAAGCAGATAAAAGTGCTGAGTTTTATTGAGAGTCGAGAAGGGTCATCGACTTCTTTAATCTCTTCACTTGAGGTGATCCGCTTGTTAGACGGAGGACGCCTAAGTCACTTGGCGATTGTCATAGATAAGACAGAATGAAATATTGGAAATTGAGGACTCCTCGGTAGTCCAAGAATTCTTAGAAGTGTTGCCAGAGGGATTGTTAGGCTTGTCGTCAGTAAGTGAGGTAAAATTTGGGATTGAGTTAGCACTCATGACGGAATCATTCTCTAAAGCTTCTTATCTGTTGTTGTTGTCTAAATTAAAAAGGACTGATGGTGCCGATGTGAGGATTGAGGAATGAGGAATTCTTACATATTGGTGCATTACCTAAGGGAAACATTAGTCTTGTAGTGAGAAAGAAAGAAAGGTGGTTCGTTACAATTATGCATCAACTATAGTCGACTTAATCAAGTGACAATCAAGGATAAGTGTTCATTGTTAGAGATCGACAAATTGGGTGACTTGTTATAAAGAGTGTTGACGTCTTCAAGGATCGACTCGATGACAGATTATTGTCAGTTGAGAACCAGGAAGGAAGTTATACTGAAGACAACTTTTCGCACTTGATTTGGCCCTTGTGAGATTAATGTAAAGCCATTTGATTTGACGAACGCTCCAACCGTTGTCATAGATGTGACAAACCGAGTGTTCAAAGAATATCTAGATCAATGGTGATCGTGTGGTATAGCGACATTCTAGTGTATTCATTAAGTGATGAGGATCATGAGAGCCACCTAAGAATGGTCATGTGATTCTAGGTGAAGGAATCTTCAGGGACCCAGCCAAGACCGACTCAGTTGTTAGCAAAACAGGATCAGCAGCCGTGTGGATTGGACAGGTTACTACAGAGGATTGTGGGAGAAGCTTTAGTATCAGTACCGCCAAAGACTCGACTCCTGAAGAAAGAAGAAAAGTTCGTATGGACAAACAAGTGTGAGTGTAGTCTCCAAGAGCTTAATGGAAGCTGACTACCGTGCATGTATTGATCATTTCATCTAGTCGTGGAAGATACAAGACCTATGGAAATGGGTCGTTTAGAAGACCAGGTTGTGTGCTAATGTATTATGATAGGGTTGTTGCATAAACGCCCTGCTAGTTGAGACCTCATAAATTAAAATTTCCAGCGCATGAATTGGAAATTCGCAGCATTAATTTTCGCTCTAAAGATTTAGAGACATAGTTGGTATGAGGGAAAATTCCATATCTTCATCATCTATTAAAGTCTCAAGTGTTCACTCTCTTAGAAGGAGTTGAATTTGGAATGGTGTTGTAAATCAAAACCTTGAGAGGACTAAAATGGTGATATTCGGTGTCACCCTGGAAGGATAAAAGAAGTCTCTGATGCGCTGAGTCAAGAGTCTTCAATTTTGTATGGGTTGGTTAAAGTATGGACTTTACTTGAGAAAATTTAGGATTCGGTTTTCAAATTTGAGGTAGGCCACCTTTTGAACCTTATGACCATCCTCAGAATTGAACCGGATGTACATGTTAAAAGCAGACATTTCAATTGACAGATTGGGATGCTCGAGAGATCCTGTAAGAGGATACTAGTAAGAGAAAGGTTGACTTTCAAATTTCGAGATAGAATACGGAGATATCGTGGGTAATGATCGGCGTCAGACAGTACGGAACTTGAAGAGAAGACCTTGCCAAAGATTCACTATAGTAGTTGCAGTATTCGACCAGGCAGTTTAAAATAGGTTTGGATCAGTATCAGTTCGACTGGTAGATCACTTTGAAGATAATCATCACCAGACAGATTGCAAGTATCATATGTGTTAGTAATCAGAGACTCAGTAATGCAACTCAGCAGAACTTTTATAGTCACTTGAGAGCCCCGAGTGGGAAGGGAAGCATAACATGATAGAATGTTAAGACAGGCTTATCAAGGAGCTGGGAAGAGTACTGATCCTTATGAGGTTGTGGTTGACGGATGAATGGAGTCAACTCACCTTAGTGCAATATGAAAAGATCTCGATTGGAATGGATATACCGAAGTGTGTGTATATCAGATAATTCATCGGCATGGAGTGCCAGGGATGAATTGTATTTCAAATCTAGATCAAATGTTCCAAGTTGGCAGAATTTTCAGATGGTTTTTCAGATGGTTCTCTCTTAAGCAGTGCATAGCAGAGAATGCAGAACTTCAATTGCCGAGATGAAGTCAGGGAAATAATGATCACAGGCTAGGGTCAGTACAGTAGTCAGTGATTGCAATTGCCGATATCAGTGTCAAAGTAAAGATCGCATAGAACTGCCAAAAAAGTTGAAATCAGAATCAATGAAGGTCCTTAGAATTCCGAATTGATGATTGCATCTTTTTGAAGGTGTCACCAATGAGGAATGTCTTGCACTTCAGCAAGGAGGGAAAGCTGAGACCGAGGTACGTAGGTTCCTTAGGGATTGTAGAGAAAGAATTAGGATCCTAACGTATTGTCTTGCATTGTCACCAAAATAGGTGTAGGTGCATGGCATCTTTCACGTGTTGATGTCGAGGACATATGAGCCTGACTCAACCCACATGCTAAATCTTAAAAGAGTTAGGAGTGGACGACAGAGTGTCGTACGTGGGAAGCCGGTTCAGTTGTTGGTTCAAAAAGAGCAAATTCTGTGTACCAAGATGGTCTCCTTGTTTAAAGTGGTCCGACAATACCACAAGACCGAAAAGACAGCGTGGAAAAGTGAGACTCGATGAGACGATAGCACCCCCACCTTTTCGTTTAAGGATTGATAAAGGTTTAAATTTCGAGGATGAAATTTTTATAAGAGGGGAAGAGTTGTGACATCCTGAATTTCAAATACTAATTTCGATTGGATAAGATGGGCCTTTTGTCAACGTGACTATAGTGTTTTTCTCTGAGTTGGCCACTCACGAGATAACTGGCCTATCCGGTGAAGCCATTCAGGGATTTTAAACACAATAGACTTGAGAATTCGACTAGGAATCGACTGCTCGACCGTGCTAGTCTGCAAGGGTCATTACGGCATTGTCAAAATCGATCAGAGACCGGAGATAGGTTGATTCGATTGAGATGTGTGATCAAGTGTGGGTGATGCCACCTGATTGCCAAATTCTCATCGATTGACACTAAACCGATTTTCTATCGTTTTGGGTACCCTATGCCTGTATTTGAAACCGATCATTGAGAGTCACCAATGTGTCGGATGGGTTCATTGTGGTTCGAAGAAAATCGACCACGGGTCAATTGCGCCAAAAAGTCCTAGAAGCTACTTGGTAGGTAAGGTCACACTAAAAGCACGTTTGATTGAAAATAACCGCGAATTTGAATTCGATTTCAGAAATTGAAAGTCCTGTCCTGTCATGAGTCATTCTAGGAACGTCGACTCAACTTTCAAGGAAATTTCGGGGAGTTCAGGATTTTTCGGAAAACCGGATCGGACAATGCGGAAAATGAACGGAAATTCAGATTGGCCAATTTGAAGGGATTTTTGACATCTGGAGTTAGTGAATTAGTGAATGGAAGTTGTTCGGGCTTTTTCTGAATTCAAATCGGACCTCAACTGAATTTATTTGTTCAGAAGATCGAATGCCGAGAAAATTGAATCAAAATTCTGCTTTGAGAGAAATTCATGAGATAAAGAGGCCGTTTTATCTTGATCTTCGTTTAGACTTCAAATTTCGAAATGGATGAAGAATTTGGCCCGGGAGTGTCCTGTTGTCAAAGTCGTTTTAAAGTCGATTAAAATTATAATCTCAATTTAGTTTTAGGTCATCATTCTTTTATTTCTTTTGGATACACTCTCTCTCCCCTTCCACGCACGCCTTCTTTCCTTTTCCTCGTGTGCGAACCCCAGCCGCACGTTTCTCTCTCCCTTTCTCTCACTCGGTATATGCTCCACCGACGGTTCTCTTTCCTGCAGAGTCCAACTCCGTTTTCCCTTGCTTTGACTAATCCATGTTTATCCAACAATTGGATATTTTCTCCCCAGCTGGCCGAGACGACAACGACACCATCTTCCTTTTATCTCTTTCTTTTACTTTCCTCTTCTGTTCTTGACCTGCACGTGAATTCAGCCCGATAAAGACGTCCAACGCTGCTTCCTTTTTCTTCCCTTCGGTCTGGTTTCTTTCATGCTCTCTGTCCCACTGAATTCTCTACCCCTCCTTGTTTATTTGTCTTTCTCACGTGTGCTGCCCCCACAAAATCCCACCGAACTCTCTGCTTCCCTCACGCATCCTTGCCAGCGAAGCAGCCGTGAACTCCACCCAATTAGTCAACCACCGAAGCCCCAAGGTCGACTAAAATTTCTCCTGCAAGTTGGCCCACCATCTTCGGTTAACACCTCACACCACCGAACTCCATGTCTCTGCCAAGTTCGGTCAACAAAAGAGTCCAACAAAACTGAGTTGTTGACTCCTTGTCGTGCTGTCCTTCATCCATGCGGCCATCTTCACTTCTTCGCTCGCCTAGAGGAGTCCATCAAAGATTGACCGAAGACTAGCTGCCAGCGAAGCCCCACGGATCCAGTAGCTACTTCCATCTTTGCAGTTTCCTTGCTCGTATCAGCCCCCCTCGAAGACGAGTCACCGAAGCAGCTTCATCTTCACGTGTCTTCCGCAGATTGAACTCTTCAGCTGCTTCAGTCTTCACTAGCTCGTGCGAGTAGCCCAGCCTCAAGTCCAACAGCGCAACGAATTTCTTTCGGGCCCAATTGATGCCAAAGTTTGGTCCACGAAGATTTGCAACACTCAAGCCTGCAGCCCATCCAGTTTATTCTCAGCCCAATTTCAGCTCGGCCCACTCCGTGCAGCTCACTTGAAGCCCAAGAACCAGGCCCAAGCCCAAGTTTAAGTCCAGAATTTTCTGTGGGCTTGTGAAGTTTCTTGACCCGGCCCGAGGGTGCTTCGACATCGCCGAAATTTTGGATTTCGGCTGCCGCCGTCGCATCGCCTTCGTGGTGATTCGGTCTCCGCTTTTATCAAGTGAGTTTTACTCACTAATGCTTTATTAGTTTGCTAATTATGCTTAAGGTTGGTTAGATTTAATTAAGTGCAATTAGGTGGTTAGATTAGGTTAGAACAATTAATTTAGTGACTTAATGATGCATGTTAGGTGGTTAGACCTAGCTATTAGCAAGTAGAAATGTTTGGTTATTTGTTGAATGCATCTCGGGATTTTTCCCGACCCGTTTCGGGCTCCAATAGGGCAATATGGGCCTAAATTGGATTTTTTTATGCTTATTTATTTATTTTCGAAATTTATTTATTTAATAAATTAATTTTCCGGAAATTCAACCGGGATGGCCGGTGATCGGAATTTCGTGCTGATTGTCGTGGTGTAGCCCGTTTATTTATTTGAGCTCTACGTTGTGTGGAATTGAATTAATTGTGAAATTTGAGGATTTGTCCTAAATTGTTTGTTATTGAATATTTGATTGATGGATGGCTGAGTATGGATATATAGCGCCAGTACGTTGATGGGCTATATAGTAGGGAGAATGGTGAGAGCTAACTGAGAACATTATTGGTTGAGACCAATCAGGTACGATATTATTGGACATATGTGGTTCGGTGATTGGGAGTATCACTGGCGAAAACGGTGCCTTAAAGAACGCACGTAAATGACTTATAGACAAACGTGGTTCGGTGGTTATGGGAATATCACTGGTGAAAACGACGCCTTAAAGAACTCACGATGTTGTCTATAGCCGATGTCACCTTGGTGAAAACGGCGCCCTAGAAAGGACACGTGGTTCGGTGATCGAGGATATCACTGGTGAAAACGGCGCCTTAAAGAACGCACGGTGTCGGTGATCGGTATGTCATTGGCGAAAACGACGCCCGAGAAACACATGTGATTTGGTGAATGAGTACACCACTGGGAAATCGTGGTATGAGTGGGAATGACCTAGAAAGGGTCTAGCTAACATGTAATCGACTTAGTCGATTGACCAGTGCTTGATCGTATGTCGTGAATTGTTTGAATATCTATGTTTAACCTTGAATTACAGGTTGGAACTGAGGCTAAGGTAAGTCCTCTGACTCGTGTTGTGCTTAGGCAACCGTATGGCGTATTAGTTTACTAATCGAGTCGTAGGGGGTAGGACTCGCTGAGACGTGGTCTCATTGGTTATTGAATAACCATTTCAGGTTCGGAGATGGCAGATCCCCCTGGTAGTTACGGTCGTCCTACGAGAACGACCGATCGGGTCTATGCTTTTCCTGATCCAAAGGGCTTTTGGACATATGAGTTGGTGATAACTTCAGTCTAGACAGAAGAGGCCCCAAATCAAGAAGTACCCGATCTTTTTAGAGCCTGGTTCAAAACCACTCCATATGGTTTAAGGATAAGCCCCCTTCTAAAGTTCGATGTTCCTGCCGAAGTGATTGATGCGGCTAAGGATGTGGAACAAGCGGACCTACCTGATGGTGATGTAGAAGACCCGTCGTCTCGCCCGGATCAAGTGGACCCTGAGAGTCCAAAAGTTGAGTCTAAATAGTTGGTCTTAGAACAATAAATTTTGATAACCAACCTTTTGTTTGACCTTGTGAATATCGGCTGGCGATGTAAATAAATTAACCCGGTATGTATAAAGGTATGTCCTAGTTTCTATGAGTTGCAGTCCTGCTTTTCTATCCCATTGAATTATTGTCTGGGGATTTTATAATTACTTCCGCGTGTGCTTATTAAAATAAAAGGGTCGGCGATGCGTCCTGGGGCGTTGCTATTAATCGACCAAGGTAAGGGATGTGTGCGTGCCTGAGGATCGGGGCGTGACATTTGGTGTTTGTCCAAGTCCGTGTCTTGGTGATGTACGATTTGGGCCTTGCTGATGGCCCTGTTATCCAAGAGTTTTTGTCTGTTCACATTCGACGCAATGGGGTGATGCAAGGGATGTTGCCGCCGCCGCTGCCCGATGCACCGGGTTGGGTGTGATGGTACGTATGACTGGTGGGAGCTGACACTTTTTGGGGATAGCCGACGCTTGTTGATGGAGGGGTGTACATGTTTGATGTAGGGTCGAGTTCTCCTTTGAGCTATAGCCAAGTATAGTTAAAAATCTTGGCCTTTTGGTTGTACCGACCCAAGACGTCCATCGTGAAAATATAAATAAAAGTGACTCGGCTTTGTCTTTTCATTTGGAGCGTAATTGGTGTGCATTGCATTATTGTTATTGGAGTAAGGGATGGTGAGATTCGTTATGCTTCCGCTGATGAACTGCGCTGGGACCTTTACAAAAAAAAAATGGGAGAAGAATTCTATTGATCAACCCCTATGAACTATGGTTTCACTTTAATTAAAAAGTTATTAGACTGGTATGTAGTAGGATAAGTGACAAGTACCTGTGGTGACCCTAACGGATCAGGGGCCGTCGAGGGGTGTCACACTCCATACCTACAATTCTGAAAATAACGGGGTGAGTCATGGACTCAGTAAGTAAAACTTACTAATTTTTGGGTAGGGGATGCTTTCCATATCAACAATCATATAACTCAACCAAGACATTAGTTGATGGTAGAGGAATAGCAAAACAAATGATTTGTCTTAGATGAAACATGAGAAATCCTCAATCTACAATATGCAAGTATAAACCAAGATTCACGCACAACATGAGGAACTCACGCCTCACTCAACATTATGCAAGCATAATCAAGATCCATTCTGTAATACGAGGAACTCATTCACATGTGATTTATTTATTAATAGTCAAAATCCATTGACTCTTTCGGAATCCACTGGGCATCTAAACTTAATCGAGCAACGTCCCATAATCGAAGGGTGATAGCTAGAATTATCACAACATCCTGTTCTGACGAGGCATCCCATTAACGTGGGGGCATCGTCGCCAAAATCCATTGGTCGGTGCTATAAATTACTCCCTCACGTGTCCATGCATCAAGTATCACATTCTGGTTCTTATCTTCGCTTTTAGTTCAAGGCTCAAAGCCATGCCATGCATAAGTGTGTGAAATGCCTTACTAGTTCCAAGTCGTTGAACATGCCGAGAATGAACTAAGGTTTGCAGCTTGGTTCCATTCGCTTGATATACTGATTTGGTACCAAACTTGGCTCGAGAACAATACGCCTCAATATCGCACCGAAACCATGAAAGGGACCAATCAATCGTGGTCTTGCATTAGTCCAAGCTTGACATAACTCTCATCCCGAACTTGGGGTAAGTACACTATCAGTGCCAAAAGTTGTGTACGGCGCTTACTTTAGTGCCAAAAGTTTTCATCGGATCACTTAAGTGCCAAATCGGAGAAAAAATGATCACTTTGGTGCCACCGGCAAGAGATTCCAGAGATTAATTACGTGGCTTTTATATTATTTAAAAAAAAAGTTGCAGTGGCTTTTAAACGACGCCATTTTCCATCCTCCTCAAGAAACGACGTTGTTTTGCCATCATACGTGGACATCATCGCAAAAACGACGTCGTATAACTCATATGTGGATTGAAATTAGGGTTTCTTTGTCTTTGCTGCTCGGCCACCGTCGTTCACCCGCCATCACTCGGCCACCATCGTAGTTGCTCGACCAGGCGAACGAGGAGAGACTGAGATTGTTGCTCAAGCAAGAAGTGGCATGAAGAATTAGAGGCGAGGGCGGAGGAGGATAAGGAGGAAGAGGGGTCAAAGGTGCCACTTCTAGTGCGCCGCTGCTGGTGCGCTGTTGGTGCCATTGCAGGTGCTGCTGCTGGTGCACTAATTTTGCTACTACTAGTGCCGTTCACTGCTGGTGTTGCTCTTCGGGGAAGAAGACGACATGAGACAGGTTGCGTTCAGGATCAATAGACAAGATGATCAAGCACCGTGAGACACTCGAACAATTCAAATTAAGATATTGTAATAAAACCAAAGTACCAGATCGTCTTCCTCAGGCCTAATCCCCTTAGAAAACCTATCTCTAAGCTTTCTGTTCTCCTCCTCAAGCAACGCACATCGCTCTTGCATGAAGCACATATCTGACTTGATCAACTTCAGCTCCCTCACGAGTGAAGCCGCTTTTGTTGCCATAGACACTACAAGCTGAAGAAGAATCTGAAATCACGAACAGCTTAAGTCAGCTCAAAATGGTACTGACAAATCATATGGCCAATTTAAGACAACAAGAGAGAGCATAAAAACCGACATTTACCGACATTTTTTGCTTTGTTCAGCTTTGCGAGTTTCAAGCTTGGAGCGTTTTTCATCCTACGAATCGCCTTCTTCGAAGCAATTGCTCGAATCGAACTTTCTTTTCAACACTTTTTTCTTTTGCTCTTCTTCTTCTTCTTCTTCTTCTTCTTCTCTGGAATGTTGCTTTGTTTCTCTACTTTCATCTAAACTCTTCTTAAGATTGTTGCGGAAGATGGCCATCAGAGTAGGCGGCTTTGCCAGATGTCTAGCTTCCTGATGAAAAACAGAGGGAGGAATTAGTTGCAAAAGCCTCAAAATTTACACAATCGGCATCGTCAAACACTCTAAAACTCTTCAAATCAACATTTTTCATAGATCAAGAATGAAGATGGATCCAAATGGGAAAACGCCGGAAGAAAATCCAATTTCACCTAAAGGGCGTTGTCAATGTTGTCGAAGAGCTGAGACAGACTGTGGGCAATAGAGTTAAACCCTATGAGTAAGAGTATCGAGTCCTCCTTCATCCCATTGCCTCCATCTACTCTGCCACCAGTAGCCCCACGGCGTTCTCGATTCTCGAGGAGAGTGTTGACATGGCACCACAGGCTGCTCCAGAAGCGCTTGTTAGAGGAGGGGCTAAACAGGGGGGAAGTGGAGAGGGTAGGAGAAGAGCCCATGGTGTGGCACCCCTCAACACGGCCCCCGATCCGCTAGGGTCACCACAGTTTGCTTACCTTTCCTTTATCCTAATAACATGTCACTCTGATACCATTTGAATTATAGTGGGTCCATATGTCCAGGGGGTTTATGTTATCTTAATTGGTCCTAGCGTAGTTCATATAATGGAAGCATATTCAATATTTCCTAACCCATACTCAAACTAAATAATACAATGCAATGCACACCAACTACACCTTTCATATATAAGTTAAAGCCGAACCACTTTTATTGACATAACTATGATGGACATCATGAGTCGGTACAACAAAAGGCCAAGGCTTTAACTAAGCTCAGTTATAACCCAAAAGTACTCGACTCTACATCAGACATGTACATCAATCCATCATCCAGTGTCGGCCATCCAAAAAGTGTCATCCTCTACTAGTCACACGCGCAATCACACCCAGCCTGGTGCATCGGCTGGTGGTGGCGGCAGCATCCCCCTCATGATCCCGTCGCGACGAACATGGACCGATAGGAACTCCTGGACTACAGGGCCATCAAGTAGACCCACGTCATACATAACCAAAACACGAACACGGATAAACACCAGTCCACGGACACCAACACAGGGGTGCTCCGAGCACTCAACCTCAACATCAGATGGTAAGCCATAGAAAGTACCACATGTGATAGGTGACAGAGGCATCTCTCAATTTGAAATGTTAGTCCTCAAAATGGGTGAGTACAACCACTCAGCAGTAAAAGATCCATCAACCCACAAAATGCAACAAACAAGGAAATCAAGATTTCATGTGAAATGCACATATCATCCATGCAATCATGCTCATATCTCCATGAGATCCATTCAGAACCTTAATGACCACATTTCCAATGCCAAGCAATACCAATTCAAGTTCATGGACAATTATATCCCATGCCATATGCACATACATGTGCATGATTCATATCATCCATACAATCATGTATACATCCCCATGAGATCCATTCAATGCCTTCATGATCGCATTCTCAATGCCAAATATTTCATAGGCGATTCATGCACCATGCCATATGCACACACACATGCATGATTCATTTCCCATTTTGATATTCAAAAGGATCTCATTTTTCTTCCATGGACCAGTGTTTGCATCCTTCATATCGCTCGCACCCAATCTGGCATCGCACGGAACCTCCGACACACACCTCCGGGCATCCGGCACACACCTTCGAGCATCTCGCACCCCAATTGGCATCACGAGGAACCTCCGGCACACACCTCTGGGCATCCAATGGCATCGACTCACTTGACCCTTGGGCATCCCGACACTCCCGGGGCATCGTCGGCTCACACCTCCGACGGTATCATTATTATCATCACAATGCATATTCATATATATGTTTCACTTTCACAATAGCATTTGATGCAATAATGTCAAAGGTTTAAACCAGCTCTTTGATGTCATATGAAATGCACAAATGTCACCACACATGTCATATAAATAATGACTCAAGGTACCACCTCTCATAGAGTAATTTATTCTTAAAAATTAAAACGAATTTCGGTTAAAACAGATTACACTTCTTAAGTTAAAAATTATGGAAAATTAGTAAGTGGTCTTAATAAATTCTAAAAATTTAACATGTCGTAGATGAGTCCTAAAGAAAAAGTTTTTATGAAGAACACCATGTCAAGAAAGCTCCATAGAAATCGTATAGGTCCATGCATCACAGCAAAAGAAATTCCAACACCACTTTTGCACAGTTTCAGAAATAATTTCGATTAAGTCCCTAAATAAACGTAGAAAATTCTGATATTTTAATATATTTTAATATGTTATAGTCGAATTCATTCTAGATTAAAAGCTATAGTTATTATAACCCTCCTTAATTCTCGGTACAGTTTCCAGATCTAACACTTTCAAAGAAAAATTACTTTACTGAGCAATACTTGTTCGTTTCTTCTGAAATTTTAGTATGGTACTCCTCAAGATGTCATCTACAACTTTTATCAAGGACACGAAGTCAAATTCCAACTGGATAATTTTATAAAATTCACGGAATCGCAAAGGGTCGGACAGTTCTTACATGCAACAGCTTACTTGTTCTAGGAAGACTACTATCATTCACTCGAATTTCAGCATCCAACATCACAACTCAAACATCTCCAACACCCATTACACTTCACACACAACCACAGCAAGCAAAATGTAGGCTAAGGGACTTTACTTGCCTTAAGTTCAATGAAATCAAGCAGGCAAAACAGCGACTCGAGGCTTCGGCGGGCTCAATCAACGGCGGAGCTAGGCGGCATCGATGGCGGCTGCTGGTGCACGCACGTTGGGGCCAGTCTCCTTCTTCCCTCGCCGAAGCACCCTCACTCCTGCTCGAACCATCCTCTCTTTCTCTTGGATTCTCTCTCGCTCGCCTGCTCGGTCTCCTTCTCTCTCGTGAACACTCTCTCCCTCTCTCTCTGTTGCTGCCTCGTCCATTCCGCCCCCTCTCTCTCTCTTTTTCTTCTTTCACCCTCTTGATTAGCTAGTAATCATGAGGTTTTGCATGGCATTGGACACTTGGTGAACCCTTCACGCCACTTGTAGTTCTTCATGCAAAGATGATGGGCCTCATCTAGCCGGGCTTGGGCCAGCCTTGGTCGACCAAATGGTGGGAAACGGTGGGCTGGTTTTGGGCGGTTTTGGGCCTTAAGGAATCAGCCCACTCCTTCTCCTAATAATCCACCTTAATCCCCACTTATATAAATACCTAATTTCAAATTCATATGGCCATAAAACTTTGTAACATAGATCAATAAAAATCCAACTTATAAAGCTTATGGCCAAGAACAAAATTTCCTTATCAATTTATCCTGTAATACAATCCTTAATCACACATGGACATAGGATACATTCCCAATACAACAATAGTCCATTCAATGGTCGGCCTTGTTAAATTGTAATCCATTAGTCTAATGACCATAATATAGTTCGATGGTGCTTCCATCACCTATTCATGGGTCGCAGTGTATCTAGGGATTGTCATGAAATTTTAGGATGCCACACATGGCGAAGCCGCCGCCGCCCATGCCATCTTGCAATCGATCAAACACGCCCATTTTGGGTAAGACGATCTTGCTTGAAGAACCCAAACAGTGTTGTTTTGTTGTTTAGATGCTAACTCAACTTTCCGACGAGCCACGTCAGCTTCAAAAATTAATAAAAAAGCGTAACGTCGGATTTCCGACTAGATTGATTAGCATTGGCATTGAAATGATCGTTTTTCAAATTTGTTGGCACGTAAGTGATCTAAAATAAACTTTTGGCACCAAAGTGAGCACCGTACACAACTTTTGGCATTGATAATATACTTACCCCCCGAAACTTGGGACGTGAACATACAATTACAAAAGTGGTTTAAAATAGTTTGTAAAACAACATCGAGTCTTCTTTAAAACACATGTCAAAACTATTATAACCGAGGTAAAGTGAAGGCATAGTAAAACAAGCACAAGGACTAGGCTACTTCAAAAAGTCAAGCCAAGGTACAATAACTGTAACAACACCAACTCCATCTCTAGGGTCATGAGCGATGGGAGTTATTTTCGTGACGTCCCTGCCACGTCATCGTCCCGCTCCCTTTTATCTTTTCATTAAGCACATGTGGAAGAATTAAAAATAACACCCAGACAATAATAAATAGCCAGGAGAGCAACCACTTGTAAATACACAATAACATTAGTTATATTTACAGGCCCTTTGTCGCAGGCTGTTATATTTACAACCACTACATTTCCTACGCTCCGAAGTTTTGGTAAACCTTAGCTCTTCTAATGAGATTGCAACTCCAACACTAGTGTGAGTCCTTCATACCTACAATTCTGAAAAATACCGGGGTGAGTCATGGACTCAATAAGTAAAACTTACTAATTTCCGGGTAGGAAGATGCCTTGCATATCAACAAGCATATAACTTATCCAAGACATTAATCAATGGCAAATCATTAGCAAAACAAAAAAAAATTGTCTTAGACGAAATATGAGAAATCCTCAATCTACAATATGCAGGCATAAACCAAGATTCACTCTTACTCAACATTATGCAAGCATATCCAAGATCCATTCTGTAATATGAAGAACTCATGCACACATGATTCACTTATTAATAGTCAAAATCCATCGACTCTTCCAAAATCCACAGGATATTTGAACTTAATCGGGTAACGTCCCCTAATCGAAGGGTGATGGCTAGAATTATCACAACATCTCGTCCATCTAACGAAGCATCCCGTTGGCGTAGGGGCATCTCACTCTTATTAATGAGGGGCATTGTCACTAAAATCCATCAATCGACGGCATAAATTAGTCCATTGTGTGTCCATGCATCAAGCATCACAATCCGGTTCTTATATTTGCTTTTAGTTCAAGGCCTGAAGCTGTGCCATGCCTAAGTATGTGAAATGCCTTATTGGTTCCAATTCGTTGAACACGCCAAGCATGAATTAAGGTTCACAGCTTGGTTCCATCCGCTCGATACACCGATTTAATACCAAACATGGCTCGGGAATGATATGCCTCAATATTGCACTAAAACCATGAAAGTGATCAATCCATCGTGGTCTCATGTTCATCCAAGGCTAATAGAACACTTATCCAGAACTCGGGATGTGAACATACAATTACAAAAGTAGCTTAAAATAGTTTGTAAAATGACATTGAGTCTTCTTTAAAACACCTATCAAAACTATTAGAACCAAGGTAAAGTGAAGGCATAGTAAAACAAGCACAGGGACCAGGCTACTTTAAAAACTCAAGCTAAGGTACAACGATCAAGCACAAGAACTATGCCACTTCAAATTCAAAAGCTAGAGGCCAAGCCACAGAACAACAAACAGGCACAAGAACCTAGTCACGTTAACAAGACAAGTCAAGGTACAACAATCAAGCATAAGAACTAGGCCATTTCAAATTCAAAAGCCAATGGTCAAGCCAAGGCACAACACAATCCAAAACCAACTTAAGCAAGCATAAATAAAACCTTAGCTAGAACAACAAATCTAACATGGTCTTGTTATAAGCTTGGACAAGTGTAACACGACGTTTGAACCAAATGTTTCTAAGTTTACTTACTACTTTCGAAGCTGGCGGCAGGGGTGGTGACAAGAACTTCTAGGAAAGAGAGCCAAACTATGAGTAACAAAGGGAGTGATCAGTGATGGAAGGGGAAAGAGGGGAAATTGGCTTAGGTGTGGTGTGATGGGGTGAATGGGTTCTACCCCTATTCATAGGAATCCTCCCTAAGAACGATCCGAATGGCCATATATGAAGGTGGCTTAGGTGGAAAGCACGGGGTCGATATGGCCAATTTTTTATTGGTCCACTTCATCCCTCAATTAATGAACCGACTCACTTTGTCTACCCTCCTCCTAATAGGTGTTATACGTCTCCTAATAGGTTAGCATTATTATCCTCAAACAAACCGGTCAAGAGGCATTTATGAAGGATATTACTTGGTCTTCAAGGCTCAAGATGGGGTAGGGTTAGAGCTTAGCAGATTGGGACACCTCAAGAGGGCAATTAAGGACTAGAGGCCAAGCTAGGTCGTGATTCACACATTTTGGATAAGAAAAATAGTTTTGACTGGTTTATGAAATTATTGTCATTGCCCTATCGAATGGCCTTGAAAAATATGAAATATTAATATGTTGTAAAAAAGAACTTGATTAAATTTTTCATGAAGGAAATTAAGTCCAATTTGTGTTGTAGAAAGAGCAGTAATTTGTGAAACATATCCCAAAAATTTATCTGTCTAGTAGATTCAACATTTGCAAATAGGGACCCATTTTGAAATCCAATTCTTTTCTAAACCCTTTGAAATTTTTGTATGTTGTATATATAGATGTCCTTTAAAAAATTTTAGGGAAGCATTTTCAAATTTGAAAGGGAAAATTTTATAAAAATTCAAGAAAGCAACCTTGTCACTAATTTCCTTACATGGGGTAGGTTCTAGGTTGTGATTGATTGGGCCTTCATCCCTGCCATTTCACCTCAAAAAAATATGAAATTTAATATATGTTATATATTAAGATGTGTTGAACAACTTTTATGAAGGACGTTTCTTCAAGTTCATAACACAAAAAGCTCCGTACAATTGGCAAAAAACAAAGGTCCAGAAATTTCGAAAATTAAAAGGGTTAAATTCTAGTTGAAAAGAGGAGTGTTCCCACTTGGCCTTGTGTCAAGGGTCATCCATGTTTGTACAACCTTATCTTCCAAGATCCTAAGTAAGCTCTATACTAGCTTGGACACTTGTCTTGGTTATTTATTGGCTAATGCCCAAAAGAGATAAGGTAGACTTGTCTTGGTCCAAAGTTGGACCTGTCTTAGCCTTTTCTTCTCTCTCTCTCTCTCCCTTTGGGCATGTGGCCTCTTCGTTGTGGGCTCTAAAGTCAGCTTTCACACTTAGGTTCTAGGGTAGAGATAGGCTTTGGTTCTAGAGACTTCTATTTCCATAATTCTTTTGAGGCGTTCACATTTGTTCACATCAGTTCTTTAAAGAGACTTTGACTAGCTAAGACTTAGGTGTCACTTTCCTTATTTGTTCCAAGTCCAAGTCTAGTTTTATCCTATTTGGTAAAGTCCCAACGTACCAAGTGTACATGCCTCCTAATTTACTACGTGACGCATGTTTTAAATGCAACTTGGAAAAATATCTAAGTTTGTGAAGGCCTTGTCATAAGATAGGGACCTAATCGAGTTCGATCGTGATCAACCATGTTATTTAGCTCGAGGTTCATGCCTAAGCCATTCCCATACGGAGCCGGATGCAACTACGCTCAATTAGCCAAACCAAGTTCGAGCTCCCCTTTATCGAGAAAATGGGCTCTTGACTAGGTCCTAGGACTAGGGCTTGGCCTAGTCAATTGGTTCTCTGACCGATTCATGGGCTAGTCCATGGGCCAGTTCCTCTTGACTAGGCCTGTAATCAGTCCTTGGGCCAATCGACCAGTTCCATGGGTAGTCTTGTGGCCAATCCAAGGTCCTACACTACAAGTCATAGTCAATTTGAAGTTGAACCCTGTTGAGTTCATTCGATCCAAGATTAATTATCGATTGTCATGTAATTGTGTGAAATCGATTGATTCATTCTGACTCATGGTCATCTTGGATCGACTCACGGTCATCCACGGCTGGTACAATGATCAAGAGGAATCTCTCGTGCCCGGTGCATTGACCAGGTGGAATTGAGTCATGACCGTCCATTGATCCATGATGGTACGTAATCGTCCCACGACCGATCCTTTTGGTCGAATAATTGCTCCATAGTTAAATACCCTATAACTGGACCTTGGGTTGCCGATCCCTGAATGGCCAATTGACTCATGATCAGCCCTTGGGCTGACTCATGGCCAAGTCTCACCATTGACGTTCTAGGCTTTGATCTACTAGTCGAATAAAAATAATGGTCGAAATTGATGATGTTACAAGAACTATGCAACTTTAAATTCTAGAGTTAGAGGCCAAGCCAAAGCACAACAAACAGGCACAAGAACGTGGTCACATTAAAAGCAAGTCAAGGTACAACAATCAAGCATAAGAACTAGGCCTTTCCAAATTCAAAAGGCAAAGATCAAGCCAAGGCACAACAAAGTCCAAAACCAACTCTAGCAAGCATAAATAAAACCTCCACTGGAACAACAAATCAAACATGGACTTGTTATTAACTTGGACAAGCGGAACATAACGTCCTAGCCAAACGCTAGTAAGTTTACTTACTACTTTCAAAGTCAGCGGCCTCGAGTTGGTGATGATGAGAAGAATGGCAGCAAGTGTGGTGGCAAGAACTTCTAGGAAAGAGAGAGCCAAACTATGAGCAAGAAAGGGAGTGGTCAGCGATGGAAAGGGAAATAGAGGAAGGTGGCTTAGGTGTGGTGTGATGGGGTGAATGTGTTCTACTCCTATTTATAGGAATCCTCTCCCAAGAATGATCTAAATGGCCATAAATGAAGGTGGCTTAGGTGGAAAGCACGGGGTCGATGTGGCCAATTTCCGATTGGTCCATTTAGTCCCTTAATCAATGAACCGACACACTTTATCTACCCTCTCCCTAATAGGCATTATAGGTCTCATAATAGGCCGGCATTATTGTCCTAAAAAAAACTAGTCAAGAGGCATTTATGAAGGATATTACTTGGTCTTCAAGCCTCAACATAGGGTAGGTTTAGAGCTGAGTAGATTGGGACACTGAAGAGAGTAATTAAGGACTAGAGGCCAAGCTGAGCGTGACTCACACCTTCTGGATAAGAAAAACAGTTTTGACTGATTTCTAAAATTAGTATCGTTGCCCTAACAAATAGGCTCGCAAAATTTAAAATTTTAATTTGTCGTAAAGAATATCTTAATTAAAAATTTTCATGAAGGAAGTTAAGTCAAATTCGTGCTGTAGAAAGAGCAATAAGTCGCTAAACATATCCAAAAATCTGTTCGTCCAGGAGGTTCCTTGTTTGTAAAGAGGGACCCATTTCGAAATCCAATTATTTTTGAAACCCTTTCAAATTTTTATATGTTATAGATATAGATTTCCTTTAAAACTTTCATGAATGAAGTATATTCAAATTTGAAATGGAAAATTTTATAAAAATTCAAGAAGATCACCGTTTTTCCTAGACTGGCAGGTTCCAGGCGGTGAATGATTGGGCCTTTGTCCCTATTATTTCACCTCAAAAAAATATGAAATTTAAGTAGGTTATAGGTCAAGAGGTTTTGAATAACTTTCATGTAGGAAGTTTCTTCAAATTTGTAACATAACATGCTCTGTAAAATTGGCAAACAACAAAGTTCAAAACATTTTGAAAATTAAAAGAGGTAAATTCTAGTTGGAAAGAGGAGTATTCCCACTTGGTCTTGAGTCAAGAGTCATCCATGGCTGTACAACCTTATCTTCCAAGATCCTAAGTAGGCCCTCCATTAGCTTGGAAATTTGTCTCGGCTATTGATTGGCTAAGGTCCAAAAGAGATAAGGTAGATTGGTCTTGGTCCAAGGTTGAACTTGTCTTGGCCTTTCTCCTCTCTCTCTCTCTCTCTCTCTCTCTCTCTCTCTCTCTCTCTCCCTCCTTGGGGATGTGGCCTCTCCTTTTTGGGTTCCAAAGTCTACCATTCGCACTTAGATTCTATGACAGTGATAGGTTTAGGTTCTAGAGTTTTCTTTTTTTTCCACTACTCCCTCAAGTGTTCACACTCGTTCACACTAGTTCTTTTAAGAGACTTTGACTAGCTTAGACTAAGGTGTCACTTTCCATTATTGTCCCTAGTCCAAGTCTAGTTTTATCCTTTTCGGTAAAATCCCAATGCACCAAGTGTCCATGCCTCTTAATTTACTACATGACGCACGTTTTGAACGCAACTTGGAAAGATATCTAAGTTTATGAAGGCCTTGTCATTAGGTAGGGACATAGTTGAGTTTGACTGTGACCTACCACATTATTTAGCTAAAGGTTTGTGCTTAAGCCATGTTCGTATAGAGCAACAAACAACCGGGCTTGATTGGCCAAATTACATTGAAGCTGCCCCTTTATCGAGAAAGAAGCTTGCAACTGGATCCTTAGGTCGGGCCTTGGCCTAGTCGATTGGTCTTCAAAAGTCCATGGGCCAGTTTCTTTTTGGCTAGTCATTAGGCTAGTCGATCGGCTCCGTGGCCAATCTTGTGGCCAGTTCAAGGTCCTACATCACAAGTCATGGTCAATTTGAAATTGAACCTTGTTGAGTACATTCGATCCATGATCAACTATCAGTCGTCATGTAATTGTGTGGGATCGACTGTTTTGTTCCGAGTCATAATCATCTTGCATCAACTCATGGTCGTCCACGACCGATATAATGATCGTGCGAAATCACCTACAATTGGTGCATCGATCAACGGAATCGAGCCATGACCGTCCGTCGATCCATGATGGTATGTGATCGTCCCATGATCAATCCTTTTGGTTGAATAATTGTTTCATGGTCAAATACCCTACAACCGGACCTTAGGTTGCCGATCCCTAAATGGCCAATTGACTCATGACTAGCCCTTAAGCCGACTCATGGCCAAGTCTCGTCATTGACGTTCTTGGCTTTGGCCTACTAGTTGGGCCAAAATAACGGTCGAAATTAAGGACATTACAACACGGCTTAGAAAAGTCACTCGATCCAACCAAAATTCACATTTACTAAATTTGGCACAAAGTTGGTGTTCTCTAAGGGTCTACAACATAATCCTTAAGTGCTCTTCGTGATCACTTCATCCTTTCGAATACACCAGAATATCATTTATAAAGACTATCACAAACTGGTCCATAAAAGGCTTAATTACTCCATTGATTAGATCCATAAAAGCTCTTGGTGCATTTGTTAGTCCAAACGACATGACCGAAAGGCTGTTTTAGAGATATCCTCTTTCTTTACCCTTAATTGATGATATCCTGACTAATTAACATAAGATTTTTAGTCAACGTGTCATTAAAAGGTAAAAAATCGAGATTGGGTTTGCAATCGCAACGGAGCCCATTTCTCGACCGAAAAATGTTTTTTTTCATTTTTTTTCTTTTGCTTTGTCATTTTTAAGCAATCTCTCATTCATTTCCATTGAAAATTTAAAAGTTAAACAGTTGACTTTTAGATTGACTTTTTCATCAACCCTTTGATCAAAAGTCAACACTGAGTCAAAAGTTAGTTTTTTGCAAAAAAGATGTTGGATAGTTTTTGTCGCGACCCGATCTTACAAAAGTTGGCTTATTACATTTAGAAATCTGTCTGTCATGGTTCTCAACCATAGGGATGTCATCACCTCATCCCTTGGACGAAGCTCTTGTGAGTTCACTTAATCATATAGTGAGCTCTCTCAAGCTCATACCTTGCATGGCAATGGAGTGTTGTGACCCTAACTTAATGCCATGGTATGTTCCGATCGACAGTTTTAAGGTCGAAAAGGAATCCGGACATAAAAGTGAGTTTAAGGGCACTTTTACCACCATGATAACCCTATCGAGATGTACATCCACCAACGATGGCATTACTTCATCTTTATCGGCTTCACTATCTCAAGTATGCTACATCACAACTGTGGACCTCTTCTAAAGATGCCTACCCATCGCGACAAATTCATTTATACAATCTAGTTGTTTAAGACAACCTAGAAATAAGATGAGAGTCGCCACTAACCTTATTTTTAGGGGTCGGCTAGAAAACCCAATCGAGGGTTGAGAGTATTTCCTCAATTCCTACGCAACCAAATATCTAGCTTTGGGGACTTGGGTTATGTTAATATTTCTATTAGTACCTTTTCAATACCTAACAGTATGTTGTGTTTACCTATGGTAACCATGCATTTCTTCTTTAATTTTTTAAGATCGTTTATCCTAAACTAGGTGATCATGCATGGTTGGTCATTTACATGATATTCTATTTCTAGAAAATGAGAAAAGAAAGCAATTGCAAGACAGTAAGTACACAATGAAGGAAAGTAATAAATCTATCATGCAATCCTAAGAAAGATAAAATGAAAAATAGAACTAAAGGACAAGAAATAAAAGAACCCACAACTTGTTGGGCTTTAATACAGACAATAAGAACCCAATACATATGTCGGGGATGAATGGTAAAAAGTGATGGTCAGAATTGATATCGACCTTCACCGTCTTCATGTCCTACTCATCTTTAGGATCCTAATCTAAACCTTGTCTAAGAACTATAACAAGGTACATACACTATAAATAAACAAGTGTACTTGTCAAAACAATCAAAAGTGCTATACCATGCCAAAGTCCATCAATCAAAGGAAATTCAATCCACAAATCAAATTTGGGCCTCTAGGTCGGCCTCTATAGTTCATGTGTTGGTCCCTCTAGACACCTACACCAATTTATTTTTCGAGAGGTGTTTTTCGAGAGCCAAATGTCGCTTGTTGGGGGTTTGACCTATCAATTTGAAGCTAGTGATGTGTATTTTAAAAGTATAAAAGGACTCAAAATAAGATAAGGTCGTTTTGGATTTCATTTTGGCCAAAACATCATATAAATTTTAAGCTATATCGAGCTGAATCATCCAAGTTCATCAAGAACAACCAATCACGGCAACTTTAACTACTCATCAACGAGCATATGAACATAGCATATATCCCTAAATCAAACCCTAGCCCCAATCGGTTAATCCGACCTTGCTTCACATGGTTTAAGATTGAGTATATTACGTTTAATACGTTTTTTGTCGATTTTGATTGCAATCGATTGAAATCCTCATCCGAACATGATTGAACTACTACAAACTAGCAAGGATTAGATCTGCATAGTAAGGAACACCTCTGAGAGGCGACTGAACCGCCGGTTTGAGGCTGAACTAGAACCGACTCGAACAGACCGACCTTCGTGCGTCGATGAGGATTAGGCTGATTGGAATCCTTCCGACTACTGGACGGCTGACCTCCAATCACCTAAGGCTTTTGGAATAGCTGAAGAGAGGATCAGTGCTTTCCAACACCTCCGGTGGACGCTACTTAGATCCATAACAAGATCAATTCTGGAATGAAACGGTTGCACCGGTGAAGATTTGGATGCCAAAATAGATTCGGCCAGCGATTAGCAAAACTCCAGCCACCTTATGATCGAAAACGCTGTCGATCTTTGATCAAATAGAGGAACCACCACCGGTTTAAAGGTGGTTTGACCACCAAACGAGAGAAGGCTTCAGCGAGCTGATCTGGTTCTTACTGGAGCTGGAGCTTGCTTCGATCACTATTGGGAGTGAGAGATGAAGAGGCTACACAGTGGAGCAAGGATGAGGACTGCTGGCGTGGGCTAGAGCTGATGGCGAAAAGCCCGCCAAAGAGAGATCCGATCAAAATGAGATAGGGAGAAAAAGGTAGGGTTTTGGCGCTAAAATCCAAAGAGAAGAGAGAGAGAGAGAGAGAATATTTTGTGCAAATGAGCCCTTAAAAAAATTGAGGGAAAATGGGTATATATACCCTCACCAAATTAAGCAATTTCGACTGGCGGTTCGATGCAACAGTCAAAATTTTGATCCAATGGTCAAAATTTGATTTCAAATGTTGCATTATGATCTTGAGGTGTCGAGAAATTAATCCAGTGGGTTTGATTTGCAAAAATCTAAGCCAAAATCGAGAATTGCATCAAAATATCCAATTAGGAGCCAAAATCAGCTGGTTTGAGGCTAAACTAGAACTGACTCGATCGGACTGGCCTTCATGCGTCAATAAGGATTAGGCTGATCGGAATCCTTCCGACTACTGAACGGCTGAGCTCCAATCACCTAAGGCTTTTGGAAGAGTTGAAGAGAGGATCATCGCTTTGCAGCACCTCTGGTGGACGCTACTCAAATCCAAAACAAGATCGGTTCTGGAATGAAACGATTGCATCGGTGAAGATTTGGACGCCAAAATAGATCCGGCCAATGATCAACCAAACTCTAGCCACCTTATGATCGAACAAAGGCCTAGGGATGGATCGAAGGTGGTTGAAGGTGTCAGAAACCGCCGTCGATCTTCGATCAAATAGAAGAACCCCCATCGGTTTAAAGGTGGTTTAACTACCAAACAAGAGAAGGCTTAAGTGAGCTGATCTGGTTCTTACTGGAGCTGGAGCTTGCTTCGATCACTATTGGGAGTGAGAGATGAAGAGGCTAGACAGTGGAGCAAGGATGAGGACTGCTGGCGGGGGCTAGAGCCGATGGCGAAAAGCCCGCTGGAGAGAGATCCGATCAAAATGAGATAGGAAGAAAAAGGTAAGGTTTTTGGCGCTAAAATCCAATGAGTATTTCATGCAAATTAACCCCTCAAAAAATTAAGGGAAAATGGGTATATATACCCTCACCAAATTAAGCAATTTCGATTGTCGGTTCAATCCGACGGTCGAAATTTGATTTCAAAGGTTGAATTATGATCTCGAGGTGTCGAGTAATTAATCCAGTAGGTTTGATTTCGAAGGTTGCATTATGATCTCGACTGTCGGTCCGATTAAGAGTCTTTTGATGAAATTTAAAGGCCAATTTGCAAAGTTGCAGGAAATTAAAGGTGTAGAAGTGAAATTGATTGAAAAATGATCCCGGAACCAGTCACTGAAGGTCTAGAATTGGTCGGTAAGATGTTGAACTGGCGAGCACCATCAACGGCCAATTAGATTGGCCAGATTGGTTTTGTCCGATTTGATTAGTTTTTGATCGATTCTTGACTGGTTTGGTCCGTTCTGGCTATTTCGCTCACTTGCGACCCCTATGGATTCAAAATTTATACAATTTGGTCCCTAAAGGAGTAAATTGAAAGGAAAATATACATTATTTGAGTGAAAATTGCCTAATTGTGATCCAATTAGGCCAATCAAACTTTATGAATGCGATCTAGGGATCTTTTATTGACTTAATTGAATGATTATTGTGAAAGGCAATGGGTCAAAACCATGGGTGCTTTGAATCGAGCCTAAGGGGCCAAAATAATCAAATTTGCAATTTAATAGATAAAATTGCAAATTGATTGAAATTGAGTTCAATTAATATCACAATTGCCCCATCTAATTAACCACCCATTTGTAAAATGTCTTAATATGTTCAAATTGGCCTCTAATTGGAATAGTTGAGCTTATGTCAAAAATGAATCTAGATCTAATACCAAAAATTAGACCTAGATTTATAAAATTAAAGCATAACCTTGAATGGGTCAATTTGAATTTTGTCAATTTAAGCTTAATTACTTGACTTTCTTATTATTGAAAGAGTAAAATTCTTCAAATCGAGAAGTTCTGATGTAAATTTCCCAAAATCGACTTCAGATTTGGACTTATCTTAAGAAAATGAGTGAAGAACAACCATTTGTTCGCAATTCATAAAGAATTGATTTTGGTCCCCTAATTAGGGCTAAAAACTGCAATTTGTATTTTGACAAAACAATTCATGAAATTGAATGCATGAGTGGATTTAATATAGTCCCTAAACCAAATATCAAAGATGGAACTACATCTAATTATGACTATAATGAAAGTAATTTGATTTTTGGCCGATTTAGAACCTAAAACTGAAAATTTCGGAAAATAAGGTTCTTAATCGATTTTTGCAGAATTTTTGACACAAAAGTCAAATTGACATTAAAAGAAGTATTTTGGATATTTTCAATTTTTTTTAATACTTTTGGTTGAAGGTTTAACCAAAGGCTAACATTTTAGTTGACTTTTGATTTTTTTGTCAAACATTTGAATTTTTGAGAAATTGATTTGACAAAAGTAAAATAAAAGCTAAATTGTATCTTTTTAGGTAAACAGTCAATTTTTGACCCGGGATTGGCTTTTGGTCAAAGGGTTGACCGAAAAGTCAACCATTTGACTTTTCAGGTTTTCTTTCGAAATGGCTTAAAAATTGCTTTAAAATAACAGTACAAATGAAAGAAATGAAAAATGATACTTTTTGGCCTAGAAAGGGGGTTTATTACAATCAGAAACCCAAATCTCGATTTTTTTACATTTTTTCGACGCGTTGACAAAAAATTTGGTGTCAACAGTTGCCCCTCTTTGAATGGGAGTTTGAAGAGGTTCCTTTCAAAGGCAAGAATTAATACCTACAACTTTTGGTCGACTTCACTTTGGAAACGAAAAAAACAAACGAAATAACAGTTGGTTAAGAATGTACCTAACACTTACCTTCGCTCATTGGAATATCTAGACTCATGTTTTGAATTCTTCTCTCTCTCATGGAATGAAATGAAGGAAATGAAGTTGTTAAAAGGCAAAGAAAAATGGTTTAAGGATAACCACTAACCTAATGACAAGGTTTAAGGATAACCTAAAATCTAAAGTCAAGGTTTATGAGGATAATCTAGAACTTGAAATCAAGATTTATGATGATAACCTAAAACCTAAGGTCAAGGTTATGAGAATAACCTACAGCCTAAAATCAAGGTTTATGATGATAACCTGTAATCTGAAATCAAGGTTCAAAGATAACCTAAAACCTAAAAGATGAGGTCTAAGGTTGACCTGGAACATAAAGACGAGATTTAGGATTGACCAGAAACCTAAATGACTAGGTTTAAGGTTGATTAAGAACCTAAGGGATGAGGTTTAAGATTGACCAAGAAGCTCAGGAACCTAAGGAACGAAGTTTATGGTTGAATAGGAATCTAAGGGATGAGGTTTAAGATTAACTAGGAACCTAAAGGACAAGGTTTAAGATTGACCAAAAACCTAAGGGACGAGATTTCATGTTAACCAAGAACCTAAGGGACAAGGTTTAAGGTTGACTAGGAACCTAAGGGATGAGGTTTAAATTGACTAGGAACCTAAAACAAGGGGTATGGTTTAGGATGACCAAAAACCTAAAACAACGGTTATGGTTGGATAACCAAAAACCTAAAATAATGGATATGGTTTAGGATTACCAAAAATTAAAAATGAGGGTTATGGTTTAGGATTACCAAAAATCGGAAATGAGGGTTATGGTTTAGGATTACCAAAAGCCGAAACGAGAGTTATGGTTTAAGATTACAAAAAACAGGAAACGAGGGTTATGGCTATGGATAACCAATAGAATAAAACACCAGTGAACGTGTATTTTAAAAAAGGATTTTGAGATTATACACGTCTTAGTAGACAATACTAATTGTCAAATTCCTTCGGAGAAGATTTTAACAAAATGTGGGTCGATTAACCATCTAGGGATTAGATCATATATGCTAATATTGGAAACAACCTAATCAAAGAGGTCTTCCACACTGGCTCTCGAAAGGGCTTTTATATTCCCAACCATTAATGTGGGAAAAAGATGTGCAGAAATATTATTGGAGAGGTCTCACATAAACTATGTATAAGGTTTTCGGGAACGTTCACGGTGAATATAATTCATTGATCAAAAAGTCTTTAAAAAGGATCGTAATGATGGCTTGGTCATGGGCTTACAAAAAGGATATGCACTTTGAGGCCAAGAAATGAATATTTAATATATTTTCATCAAGTTTACAAGTCAAGCCTTGAAGATAATACAAGATAGGATTGCTTCCACTCCTTCTAGTGGCAGCTCCTATATGAAATTCTCATTTCGACTTGAACCATCCCAATCATAAGGGACTTCGGATAAAGGGTTGTAATGTTGGTTTAGGCGAGACTTTGAAAGGCTTGAAATTTTTTCAAATATCAAGGGTTTAAAAGTGAGTTATTATCTTGACATCATTACCATCACACAACTTTTCGGAAATCTGACTCCTGAAATTTAACCTATCTTGAGAGTCCTTTTGACTATTTTGTTTTGAGACATGAGAGCTTCGCTCTCTTTTCTAATGAGATTACTTGCAATAAATGTGTTTTGCAAGATTGCTTGCAATATATGTGTCTTGCAAAGCATCACTTTCGTTTTTTTTCTAAATGAGTGGTCTTTTGCATGATCATTGATTTTGCTTTTCTTTGAATTTTGCTTCTCTTTGCATATTTTTTTATGACATTGGCCTTACTTTTACTAGGCATACTACTTTTTAATGCCCCCGAGTTTTTGCTCTCTTTTGAATATTTAGGATTCTTGAGTGGTATTTACAAACATGACCAATATTCTCAATTTTTGTTGGTAAATCATATGTCTTGTCGTAGTGTGGGGAGATAATCACTTGGGGTTTTTGAAAAAAATTGCATAAGGCTCAAATTGCCTAAACAAAGGATAATTGTGTTTGGGTAGTGAACGGAATGCTCTTTGTCACTTCGAGATGCTTCAAGTTTTCATAAAAAATCATCTGAAGCTATCATAAGAAGATTGATGCAAGTGAAAGCAATAAAATATTTCTTGATCATTTTCTCCATATTTTTCAACTAAGACCTCTTATGTTGCCCTAATGTGAGTTTGTTCTTGATAGGGTATGTCACTACCTTGACTCCATCCCAAGGGTCATGAGCAACAAGGGTTATTTTTGTGACGTCCCAGGTGCGTCGCCGTCCCATTTCCTTTTATTTTTTCATTAAGCACATGCGGAAGTGTACATACAACATCCGAAAACAACAAGCAGTTAGGAAAACAATAATTTTCAAATATACAATTACATCAGTTATATTTACAAGCCCTTTTTGTGATGGGCCATTATATTTACAACTATTACATCTTCAAAAGGCTGAGGTAAACCTTAACTCCTCTAGCGAGACTGCAACCCCTCCATACCTACAATCTGAAAAACAATGGGGTCAATCATGGACTTAGTAAATATAATCCCTAATTCTCTACATGTAGATGTCCATTGCAACATGCTTCAATGCATGCTTACCTTCAGCTTGTCAATGAACATATCAACATATCATACTTATGCATATATCAACACTCATGCAAATTCATTTATCGTCATCCTGGCTCAACCAGGCCATCTAGCTTCAAGCTAGGCATCCTGGCTCAACTGAGGCATCCTGGTGCTAGCTCACCAAGGCATCTGAGCTTAACCTAGGCATCTTGGCTCAACCATGGCATCTCGGGGCTAACTTACCCAAGGTATCTAGGCTCAAACCCAGGCATCCTAGCTCAACCAGGGCATCTCGTTCAATGAATGAGGCATCGTAGCTAACGCTATGTGACAACAGGCACTTTTTCCTCTTTAAGTACATCATATACGTGCATCACACAAGCCGGTTCTTTATTTTTCATCTTAGCCGATGCATACAAGGCGTGAGGGCGTGCTCATTCAAGTGAGTGTGCTATGACCCTCAACATCATATCATAAAATATGCCGAGAATGATTACTAATTCGTGGCTTGAGTCACATGCTTAGGCCATTGCGACTCAACGTCGATTCCAAGCTGAGCAAACTTTCACCTCGTCTGCGGGCATGAACACACTCAAATATGCAAACATGAGCAAACACACAAAAGAACATTACAACATACACACAGCTTAAACGGGTGAGCACATCACTAAACTCGACAATGTAGGCTATCGACTTAGCCAAGAGTTAGAGATTCTACTTACCTTCGATGAACCTCAAGCTAAGACACAAACTATAAAGGAAGGGTAGCTTACTTTGAAGGCCGAGAAAGAGACGTGAGGTGGAGGGCGTTCAAGGAGATGGAGGGTGGAGAAAATGGGAGCAAAGTTAGGAAAATGAAGAGAGCTCCTCATATTTATAGCCCTTGAAGCCATCATTACCATGCTAAGCGGTCCATTCCAATATTTCCAAGTGTCTCGTCTAAATTCCTTGGGTGTCAAGGTTATGGGTTCAATAATTGAAGTCTAAATGATGAGTTGGAAGGCTAAAAGGCCTTACTTGACAACCTAAGCTCATAGGCCTCATCGATGATGACCCGATTTTCACTTTTCCATTGGTCCACCTATACTCCGCACTAAATGAGCATTTAATGAAGTTTGACAATAATAATGCCAAAGTTACCAACTCAGCAAATTCTATAATCTTCGGTCATTAATGAGAGCCCATGTATCGCTCTCCAATTGGTCCATGTGTATGCCATTTTTCTAGAATATACAAGATATTTTGGACCACAATCATGACCTTAGAAAATTCAAGGGACACCTCACATTCTACATGAAGGAATTCTAGAGTTTTCTTTCTACTTTCCTTTCCTTCTTTAAGAAGACAAATTTTCCTTCCTCAAAAAGGAAATGTAGAAAAGTCTATCATCCAAGTTGATTCCAAGGCCGAGGAAGAGATCATTAGGTGCACCTCAACATGGTATTTAAGGACTTGAGTCCACGCTTGGGCGAGACTCATACCTCTTGGGTGAAAAAAATAGTTTTGAACAATATCCAAAATCAATGTCTTTACTTTATCAAACGGAATCGAAAACTTATATAATTTTAATATTTTTCAGAGAAGACCTTAAATGACATTTTTCATGAAGAAAGTCAAGTCAAATTCATGCTATGGAAAGAGAAGCAAATCATTGAACACAAACAAAATATTCGTCCGTCGAGCATATTCGACAGTCAGAGAGAGAGACTCATTTCGAAATACAAATATTCACAAAACTCTTTGGAATTTTAATATGTTGTAGATATGGATGTCATCTAAAAATTTTGTGAATGAAGCATGTCCAAATTCGAAAGGGAAGGCTTTATAAGAATTCGAGAAAGAAACTTGGTTACCGTTTTCACTATACTAAGCAGATTCTATATAGTAATTGATTGGACCTTCGTTCCAACTATTTCACCTAAGAAAAATATGAAATTTAATTATGTTATATACTAAGATATTTTAAACAACTTTTATGAAGGAAGATTCTCCAACTTTATAACACATGATCACCCTATAATAGTCTTATCACCTAGTATTAGACAATCCAACTAAGAACATATATAAGGATCATGAGAAGCTTCATTAACTTTCCTTTTAAAAACCATTCTAGGCTTACATATGTCGACCTGGATTACGTACAAGTTCTTCACTTATGTACAACATATATTTACATGTTTATAACAAAAGTGTAAGTAAACAACTAGGGAAAAGGGTGAGAGGAGTTCCTAACTTCACTACCCCCACACTAGCCCACGTCCATCCAAAAAACAAAAGACGTCTTTTCCAGCTTCATCATTATCTGGGTGCCTAAGCACCACCTGCCCTAGCTCTGGGTCCTCCAGCACCGAACTGAAGAGGGCCAAACAACTCCCCTTCGTGGTTTATGAACCAAGCAATGAACCTCATGGGAATCTAGTCTACCCTACCATTGTCCATCCAAAGCGTAGCCTCATATCTCGTGTAAGTTAGCTCGATATCGGGGTCATATAAGTTGTGGAAAGAAACATCAATATATGCTATCACCCCATAACAAGCAATCGGTGGTACGTCCATACTAACGATATGAAAAATAGAAAGGAATGAGCAATGCCTAGTAAAGAAATAATAAGACCCTAAGCTAGACAATCCACAGTTGCCAAAGAAAGCAAGAGAACACAACCAAATAGCTCAACATACTAAGGCAGGATTGTCACGAGTATGACTAAATGAATACTTAAAAGTCACATGAATGATCACTCAATAACAAACATGCAAAAAGCACATGTATACCTCATGCTCCTAATCTGAACTAAGATGAAATGCAATAACAACAGGCGAACTCACACACCAAGTGGAATTTACATCATAATGTGTATATCAAAGTCCACCCTCGATCAATTTACCCATCGAAATGCAAGCTAGCCCGATCGAGTCACTTCCGGAATCCCACATCTGGCCTTCCACGATATTGCTATCATGGGCATCTCACTCCGAGGCATCCCAGTATCACACAACTGAGGCATCCCAAGGTCACTCAGCATAGGGCATCTCACTCCGAGGTATCCCGGTATCCCACAACCAAGGTATCCCTTATCACACACAGGGGCATCTCAACTCTGAGGCATCCCGGTATCTCACTCAACCAAGGCATCCAAGATCACACGGCATGGACATCCCACTCCCCAGGGCATCACCTGTGGCAATCCCGAAAATTCAAGATGACCTCCAAGATGTATTAAAGCCCATGATTAGGTAATGAAATTACCTATGGATTATATTTTAGCCGTTAGTTTTCTCTAAGACTAAGTGTTATATGCTTGTGTTCATGAGTTTTTAAATTAGTATTACAAGGATAAATTAATAAGAAGAATTTATCCTTGGCTATGCACCTCTTAGATTTAATCCCTATAGATTAAATGTTACAAGATTTTAGCCGTGTGAAATTTAAAACTTGAAATCTATAAAAGAAAGAATTAAAAGTGAATTATTAAAAGTAAAATTTGGGGATTTAATTAGGTTTGGGCCTTAGGCCCAATAGCATGGACCTTTAATGGGCCAAAATGGCCGGCCCATTGAAGCCCAAGGAGGAGTTGTTGTCGGCCCACTTGCTGGCCCAAGCCCAGCCGAGAGATGAGGCCCATTTTTGCATGAAGACGACCATGTGTCTCTCCCAAATTGCCAAGTGTAGATCATGCAATTAGCAATCATTGCTAATGATGGAAGGGAAGACCATTAGGGGGGAATAGTGGCCGGTTAAGGTGAGAAAGAGAGGGAGAGAGAGGGCTTCGTCCAAGCCAAGAGAGAGAGAGAGGAAGTTGCGAGAGAGAGAGAGAGGGAAACCGAGAGAGGAGGAAGAAGGAGCCGCTCGCCATCGGTTCGCCCGTCCGTGTGCCGTCCGTGTGCCGTCGTTCGCTTGATCTTAGAGGCAAGTTAGGATCCACTTTCTACTCTTGCATGTGTGTCTTGCATGTGTGGTTGGAATGGTGTTGATTTTTGGGTGATTAGGAGTGAGAAACCGAACCTAGAATGCTTTGTTTTTGAGATGGCTTGCTATTTGCGTGTATACCGCTCGACCCAGAATATTGTAGAGGCTTGCATGCGTGTTTTGAGTTGGATTTTGACTTCGACTCCTTCATAAAAGTTGTAGAAAAAATCTCAAAGTATAACATACTAAAATTTGAGACAAAAATGTTGAGTTTTGAGGAGTGAAACTCTCCTTCTACGAAAAGGCTAGATCTGAAACTGTTTCGTCGACCTCTTGGTGGTTTTGTGTGTTGTATGTCACTTTTTACTAAGAATTTCACCTCGACTTCTGCACAAAAGTTGTAGAGAGAATCTGATGATTAACATACTCAAATTTGAGGTAAAATGAGCAAGTGTAGCCTAGTAAAACGATTTTCTTTTGAGGATGGTAAATCTGGAAATATGGTACTGGACACCCGAGACTTCTTAGACCTATATGGTGACTATTCTTTGATAATCTCACTTATATTCCTTAATAAAAGTTGTAGGGGACCTCTTGAGGCAAAACATATCAAAATTTTAGAAGAAACGAAGAAAGATAAGTAGGCAAAACCGCGATTTTTCGGAGACAGCAAAACTGCACTGTTCGGTACTAGAAACAGGAGTTTCGACCATCTATAGTTAATTATCTAGAGCGAATCTGGCCTAGATGTATGAATAAAAAATCTACCTTAGGGTCTTCAATATAACCTGGTAAAATTTCAGAATTTTTTAAGGTCATTCGGGTATTTTAAACGGAATATTTCAAAAACTGTGCAATCTGACTTTGTCCGAATTTTGCATGTTGTAATGTGTGAGCTGTATCTTTTTGTGTGAAGCTCTTTTGGGCATGTGTTCTTCATGAAATTTTTACCTTTATGTCTTGTCTATTACATGCTCTAATTGTGTGATTTTTGAGGATCATATGGATATTTAATTTAAATGTTTTCCAAAATTGTGCAAGCTGGAATTTAGTAAATTTCAAAAAGGCATGATTTATGGACTATTCTAAGTTGTATGGACCCCATTGACCGTATTGTCATTAGTGGTTGTATCTTGTTGCATGTATGGTGATGATTGAAAATGCATATAAAAATTAGAATGATGAAAGTGATCTTGTTTGCCATTACATCATGTGCCATGCTGATTTTGAGACATAAAGTGGTGAACATAAATTATGGTAAATGAGGAAACTGTTGGAGGCGGATGACAATTCCCTGGAAGTGTCAAGATGCCTAGGATGGGGGGTGCCGGATGCCTAAATTGTATTGAGATACATGACCGGATGTCCTCGGGAGTTTCGAGATGCCCGGAATGGTTGGGTGCTGGAAGCCTCGGAGGATTGTGCCCGAGGGGATGCCTCGTGATGCTAGTTGGGATGCGAGATGCTCGGATTGTGGGGGTGCCGGATGCCCGGTGGTGTGTGCCAGAGGTTTTTCTTGCGATGCCAGGTTGGGGTGCGAGTGATAAAGTATGGGACGCAATTACTGATCCCAGGAAAGAGAGATGTGGTGATCGAATTGAAAGATAAAAGTGGAAATTGAATCATGCATATATGATAAGAAGATGATCACCTATGGCATGATGAAATGCTTATATGATAAGAAGATGATCACCTATGGCATGATGACATGCATATATGATATGATGATGATCACCTATGGTATGATGATATGTATGTGATATGATTGTGAAGAGTACATGACGATGTATGAACATATAGTGTGTTTGGATATGCATGGCTACAAGGTAAGTTATGCTTGGATGCATGAATGGCATGTACTATGTTATGATTGTATTGTGTGATGCATTGAGTGGTCATTGGATCTTTTACTTGCTGAGTGGCTGTACTCACCCCTTCGGGGACCAACATTTCAGATTAGAAAGATGCCGCTCCCTACCGTCACGCGGGGCACCTTCTATGGTCTCCCATCGGATGTAGAGGTAGAGTGTACAGAGATTGACTGCGTTACCATCCCTGGACTGACATATATGCGAGTGCGAGTGCTGGTTATGTACGATGTGGGCCTAGCTGGGGGCCTGGTTATTCAGGAGTTTCTGTCGGTTCACGTCCGTTGAGATGGAGTGATTCGGGGGATGTTGCTGCCACCACCGCCCGATGCACCAGGATGGGTGTGATGGCCGCATGAGGGGTAGAGAGCTGATGTCTCTTTTTTGGGAGTAGCTGCCACTGATAGATAGAGGATGACACGCGATCGATTATAGGGGTCGGAATATCCTTTTGGGATGTGGCCAAGTATAGCTAAAAATCTTGGCTTTCTTTTGTTGTATCGACCCGAGAAAATCCATCATGAAAATATGTAAATAAAAGTGTCGTGGATTTATCTTTCCTATGGTATTTAGTGGTGTGCATTGTATCATGATTATTGGAGGGAGAGATGGCGATATTAAATTATGCTTCTGCTAATACGTTGCGCTGGGACCATTTTCAAAAAAAAAAAGTCTATGAACTACAACGCTTCTACTAAGAGATGTAACTAGTGTTTATTAGGTGTAGCGATAGGTGCCTATGGCGACCTAAGGTGTTTTGGGGTGCCACATCACCGGCATCTCGGTATCGATGGAAATCTTTTACTCATTTAATTCACACATTCCACACATCACATCTTTGAATTATATCACATTACAGTATGCATAATACCTTAAGAGTACACAGTTACTTCAAGCAAGACTCATGCTCACACAACCTTTCATTCATGTCAAACTCATTGCACACACAAGCCACAATTGGTAACCATACAATGACCACACTTCAAATTATAGAAGAGGTGTGGCATCCGGGCTTTCGTCAGACCACAAATAAGTAACAGCTCGTCACAGGTCGACGGGAGCATCGACAAACTGCGTCATTAGCACCATTTGCGAACACTATTTCATCATCATCATTGTTGGTATAGCATTAGACCATCGGTTCATCACCACCCGTCATTCCGAAACATCAACTTTCGGAGAGAAATTTCCCATGCACGGCCATGCACACGTCCGATATTAACCCCGAGCAGCCTCGCAATTGACCGAGCTAAAGGCCTGCAGCATGCAACGGCCATACGTACATCCGCAACATTTCTCCATGCAAGAATGAAGCAACCGAAGGTCCACGTTCACAACTTCATGCATGATTTTTCTCCTTAGACGGCCATACGAACGGCCTCACAAATGGCCACATTTTTCGGCCGTGCAGCCACGTAAAATTCCCTCCTCCATGCAGCTATTGAAGCCACGTCCATTGGGAGTCAATAAAGGAGGATAATTGACTTGCTAGTAGCCTTAATAAATTGCCATTTTCCCCTGCATGTACAAGGCCATGCAGCCGTGTCTCTCTATTTTCCTTTATAAAGACTTGAAGACCTTGACTTCTTAAAGCCCACGTCCACGCCATTCTGCTTTGCTAACCGCACCACTTGCATGAAGAAGTCAACCGTGCAGCGACGTCAAAATCATGCAATAATAGGACACTTGGACCCCCTCAAGTGATGCCACGTTTATTCCTTTCTCTTGGACAGCAATGAAGGACATGGGCGCACGAAGGGACACGTTCAATTGCATGGAATTTCAGGTGGCAGCCGAGTGATCTGGTGAGCAGCCACGTCTTCAACAGCAGCTCTTCACTCGTGCGACCGCCAGAAGTTCCCCTTTTGTTGACTCACGAAATCGACTAACAGAGGGAACAAGAAAAAGGCTGTCCTCTTCTTCCCATTTGCGCTCGCTTTTGTGTCTCAAAAACCAGCAGCAGAAAGAGTTGCCCTCATTCTCGAACACCATTTTCCTAATTAGTCAACATACGACAAACGATCTTCCTTCCTTCTTCTTCGTAGATGCCCAACCTTGCACCATTTTCAGCGACCACTCCAGCAACTTCCCGAACCAAAACCCTTGCGCAATTCTGGCCATACTCCACCGTTAGCCATCGACGTCACAGCTCAAGTTCTACCGCCGCCCCTCTGCCACAGCAGGACCCAAGAGACCTCGGCTTGCGCCTCACCACACGCTGTTGTTGCCGTCACCGCTTCTCCTTGCCTCGATTGTAGCTCGTAGCTTGCGGTCCGCTCACCATCAACGCCGTAGGACCTAAGGCAAGTGAAAGTCTCCTAACCTATGTAATGCACTACCGTTGTTGTCTGATGTAGTGCAGTTAGATTGAAAATACTTGAGTTTGGATGTTTGATAGTGACTTCGAAAATGACCGAATCGATTTGAGGCTAGAAAATTGAGAAGTTTTTGTGAGTACCTCGATTTAAGCCTTTGATTTTACAACAAATGTTGAGGTGGTAGCACCTTGAGGCTGTTAAATTATGACTCGAGTTTGAAATTCACTGGACTTGCAAAGGAATTTCAAAAGGAGGAAATAAAAAATAAATGGGCACACGATATACGAATTCCTTCTTTCGAAATTGTTGCTTAAAGAGAAATCGTGGTGGGCCCAGGCCTTCTTCTCTGCACGTCAGAAGCCACCGAAGTCCTGCGTGAGGATTTGTAAGTGGTGGGCCCAAGGTCAAACTTTTGACCTTGGGCAACCACGAATGAGACAAAATAAAAAACGCAGAGGGTTTTCTTTCTCTTTCGACAAGGGACTGCCGAAACCCTAAGAGAATATAAAAGAGGAGCCGCATGTCCGAGAAGTTTTATCGCATGTCCGCACCGCTTGCAGAAGCCCTACGAAGAGGATACGTACGTGAAGACGCTGTTCTTGTTTGACGTATGTAGAGCGTTTCGTTCGAGCTTGAATGTGCGGTAATTTTGTGCTGTGACTTTATACCCAAGCGAGTTGTTATTTATAAACAGTTTGGGTTTGGGGTTAAATCTAGGTGCGGGAAACACTTGAGTGATTGAGCGATTGCAAACTTTGATACTTCGATTATAGTGGATTATTTGCTGCTGGCTCTCCCCGTGGACGTAGGTACCGATACTTAGGCTGAACCACATAAATTTTTGGTGTCTTGATTTTCTCGTTTATTTCTCTGGCAATTTCACGTTGACGTAAATTGCAAGATCCTAACGTTTCAGCATATTATATCTCGTCAATTGGTATCAGAGTGTGGGGTTGGATTTCTTGATTGTGATTTGGGGCTTTTGCTTGTCTGATTATTATATGGAAATTCTGTTATTGCAATTATGTCTGAGAAGAAATTTGAGATTGAGAAGTTTTATGGGAGAAATAACTTTGTGTTATGGAGCATCAAGATACGGGCTTTATTGACAACTCAAGGTTTGGCGAAGGCACTAGATGGCGAAGATGAGTTGCCGATTATAATGAAAGCCTCATAGAGGGTAGAGCTGATGGAAAAAGCAAAGAGTATAATCCTGTTAAATTTGTCGGATGAGGTCTTACTAGAGGTTATTGAGGAGAAGGATGCTGCAGCATTATGGGCAAAACATCAAGCACTCTATGTGAAGAAAGGTTTGAACAATCGCTTGTATATGTTGAAGAAGATGTTTCAATTTAGATATACTGAAGGTATGTCTATCAGAACCCACCTAGATGAATTTAATAAACTCATGTTGGATCTGAAGAACGTCGGTAAGATACTTGATGATGAAAAACAGGGTATGATGTTGTTAGCCTCTTTACCAGAGTCATGTGAGCACTTTACTAATTCACTGTTGCAGGGGCGTACTACTATTACCTCAGAAGAGGTAAAGTCTGCCTTATTCTCTAAGGAGTGGCAGAGAAAGTTGCAAGATGATGGTCTGGCAAAAGGAGCAACGCAAGCACTGGCGATTCGGGGTAGAGAACAACATCGAGAGCCTAGTAGCAGCAAAAGTAAAAGCAGTTCAAAATCACGCAATAGAAAGTCCAAAGGACGCGTGAAGTGCTTTGAGTGTCACGAGGAGGGGCACATCAGGAGAGATTGTCCAAAGCGGAGGAATAAAGTTGATAGGCAGAATGCTACAAGCAGTGTGGCAAACGTTGCTGAGGGGAGCAATAGGGATGCAGAACCTGTTTTATGTGTGACTGCTACTTTGTTAAGAGATGAATGGGTGACTGCTGAGGGGAGCAATAGGGATGCAGAACCTGTTTTATGTGTGACTGCTACTTCGTTAAGAGACGAATGGGTGCTAGATTCGGGGTGTCCTTATCACATGACGCCTCATAAGAATTGGTTTACTACTTACCAAGCTGTAGATGGTGGTAGGGTTCTTTTGGGGAATAATGCAGTCTGTAAGGTTGTGGGGATAAGGACAATCCGGATCCGAATGCATGATGGGGTGGTGCGCACATTGACAAATGTGAGGCATGTACCAGAGCTCAAGAAGAACCTTATTTCTTTGGGGACACTCGATGACATCGGGTGTAGGTACACCGCTGAAGGTGGAGTAATGAAGATCTCTCGAGGTGCCATGACAGTGATGAAGGGGAAGAAAGTGAATACTCTCTATCATCTACTAGGAGAGACTGTGACCGGAACCGCTGCAGTTTCATCAGGTGAGTCAGACTCTAACTGGACTCAATTATGGCATATGCGTTTGGGGCACATGAGTGAGGCAGGTATGACGATGCTGAGTGAAAGAGGGTTGTTGAGTGGTCAGAAAACATGAAAGTTGGACTTATGTGAGCACTGCACCTATGGGAAGCAGCACTGAGTTAAGTTTACTACAGCTATTCATTCAGACGTGTGGGGCCCGTCTTTGGTTCCTTCGAAAGGAGGTGCCCGATATGTGCTGACTTTATCGACGATTATTCGAGGAAGGTATGGGTATACTTTCTGAAGCACAAATATGATGTGTTCGATCAGTTCAAGAAATTTAAGGCATTGATTGAGAAGTAATCAGATAAGCAAATCAAGTGCCTGAGAACCGATAATGGCATGGAGTTCTGTGGTAAAGATTTTACTGAGTTCTGTGAGAAAAAAGGTATTGTAAGACACCATACACTACCTGGGACACCACAGCAGAATGGCGTTGCAGAACGGAAGAACAGAACTTTGCTTGAGCGAGCTCGATGCATGCTTTCGCATGCAGGACTTGGTAAGGAATTTTGGGCTGAAGCAGTGAACATGTCATGTTACCTGGTTAATCGATCTCCATCATCTACTATCAAGTGGAAGACTCCCGAGGAAGTATGGTCGGGGAAACCTGTTGATTATTCCAGATTACGAATATTCGGATGTCCTGCGTATGCTCATGCGAGTGATGGTAAGCTTGAGCCGAGAGCAAAGAAGTGCATATTTTTGGGTTATGCACATGGGGTGAAAGGCTACCGGCTGTGGTGCACCAATCCCAAATCACCCGGTTTTCTAATCAGCAGAGATGTAATCTTCGACGAGACTACAATGCTTCAACAGAGGAGTTCTGAGACACAACTAGAAGAGAAGACAGATCATGGTGTCATAAGTGAGGTGGAGCTTCAGGTGGAGACTCTGGAGACCTTGAAGGTAACAAAGGTTGAGATTATAGATGAGGCCGCAGTTCTTAAAGTCGGTGATAGTGAACAATCAGCAAAGCCACAGCAGACTATAGCCACAGATAGACAGAGAAGGCAAATTAAACCACCGGTACATTATGGTTATACAGATATTGCTTATGCATTGACTGTAGGTGATGAGGTGGAGACAGATGAGCCTTCGTCTTACTTTGAGACGATGTCTAGTCCGGAGTCATCGCAGTGGTTAGGGGCTATGAGTGAAGAGATGGAATCACTCCATCGAAATTAGACATAGGAGCTGGTCAAATTACCCAAGAGCCAAAAGATTGTCGGAAGTAAATGGGTCTTTAAACGGAAAGAGGGCATTCCTGCTGTCAAGGCAGCGGGGTATAAGGCGAGACTTGTGGCGAAGGGATATACACAGTGTGAGGGCATTGACTATAATGAGGTGTTCTCTCCTGTGGTAAGACATACTTCTATTCATGTTTTACTTGCCTTAATTGCTTCACAGGATCTCGAGTTAGAGCAGCTAGATGTGAAAATTGCGTTTCTTCACAGTGAATTGGAGGAGCAGATTTACATGAGGCAACCAGAGGGATTTGCTATTTCGGGCAAGGAAGATCATGTTTGCTTGTTAAAGAAATCTTTGTATGGGCTGAAACAGTCTCCTAGACAGTGGTATAAATGTTTTGATGCTTTCATGGCTAGTCAAGACTATTCAAAAAGTTAGATGGATAGCTACGTTTACTATAGGAGTTGGAGAATGGTTCTTTGATTTATCTACTTTTATATGTTGATGACATGCTGATAGCAGCTAAGAATATGTTTGACATTGATGTGCTGAAGAGGCAGTTAAATGCTGAATTTGAGATGAAAGATTTAGGCGCTGCAAAGAAAATACTAGGTATGGAGATTTTGCGTGATAAGGCTACAGGAGTTTTACGTCTATCTCAAAAGAAATATATTGAGAAGATTGTGGCACGTTTTAACATGCAGTTAGCAAAATCTGTAAGTACACTTCTAGCAAAGCACTTTAAACTTTCAGATAAATTATCACCGCAGACTGAGGAGGAGGAGAATCATATGTCCCAAGTTCCTTATTCTAGTGCCATGGGTAGTATTATGTATGCTATGGTGTGCACTAGGCCTGATATTTCACAAGCTGTGAGTGTGGTTAGTCGCTATATGAAGCATCCTGGTAAAGCTCATTGGGAAGCTGTGAAGTGGATCCTCAAATATTTAAAGGGGACAACAGACGTGGGTATAGTATATCGGAGGGACAACAATGGCAGTGAGACCACTGGTTTTGTGGATTCGGATCATGCCGATGACTTGGATGATTGCAAATCTTTAGCAGGGTACGTGTTTACGCTAGCAGGTGGTGCAGTTAGTTGGAAAGCATCCTTACAGGATCACATTTCCTTGTCTTCGACTAAGGCAGAGTACATGGCACTAACCTTTGTAGCGAAGGAGGCGATATGGTTACAAAATTTTCTCTCGAACTTTGGGTCAAAATAGAAAAGTGTGGATATACACTGTGATAACCAAGGCGCGATATATTTGGCGTATAATCCAGTTTATCACGAGCGAACGAAACATATCAACATCAGGTACCACTTCATCCGAGATGTCTTAGCTAAGGGTATTGTTAATGTTAAAAAGATTGCTACAGTAGATAATCCGGCAGACATGATGACTAAGCTTGTTCCTTTGGCGAAGCTCAAGCTCTACTTGAGCTCTATTGGCATCTGTGGAAAGTGAGCGCCCGTCAGGGCATTGGGAGAGCAGCATGGATGATGAGCACTATAACTTGGCTTCAAACATCGAGCCAAGGTGGAGAATTGTTAAATTATGACTCAAGTTTGAAATTCACTGGACTTGCAAAGGAATTTCAAAATGAGGAAATAAAAAATAAATGGGCACACGATATACGAATTCCTTCTTTCGGAATTGTTGCTTAAAGATAAATCGTGGTGGGCCCAGGCCTTCTTCTCTGCTCGTTAGAAGCCACCGAAGTCTTGCGTGAGGATTTGTAAGTGGTGGGCCCAAGGTCAAACTTTTGACCTTGGGCACCCACGCATGAGACAAAATAAAAAACGTAGAGGTTTTCTTTCTCTTTCGACGAGGGACTGCCGAAACCCTACGAGAATATAAAAGAGGAGCCGCACGTCCGAGAAGTTTTATCGCATGTTCGCGCCGCTTGCAGAAGCTCTACGAAGAGGATACATACGTGAAGATGCTGTTCTTGTTTGACGTATGTAGAGCGTTTCGTTCGAGCTTGAATGTGGGGTAATTTTGTGCCGTGAGTTTATACCAAGCGAGTTGTTATTTATAAACACTTTAGGTTTGGGGTTAAATCTAGGTGCGGGAAACACTTAAGCGCTTGAGCGATTGTAAACTTTTATACTCCGATTATAGTGGATTATTTGCTGCTGGCTCTCCCTGTGGACATAGGTACCGATACTCGGACTGAACCACGTAAATTTTTGGTGTCCTGATTTTCTCGTTTATTTCTCTGGTGATTTCACGTTGACGTAAATTGCAAGATCATGACGTTTCCGCATATTATATCCCGTCAGAGGCTCTATTCACAAATCACTTTAGAAAATCTCTTGAATTGCATCAAAATTTATGGGTACCGTGACACCGTACCCAAATGTTTTAAGAAATGTTTTATATTTTAAAGATTTATGAACTTTTTATAGAAAATATTCTAAACCATGGGAGCGGGGATGGAGATTTGGATTTGCCAACGTGCTGATTTCTAATAACTTATGGTTTTGATAAATTATTTTATTTCGAGCCATGATGTGCAAGTGTGACTTGAGGCTATTTATGTGGATTTTGAAAAGCATTTGAAATTTAAACGTGAAAATGGATTTTTGGATTTGGTATCATGCTTTCGATTTTATGAATTGATTTCATCGATATGAGATTGATCTATTTTTAAAGACTATGGTTGTTGTATTGATGCGTCATTGAAAACCTCGTTTCACATTACTTGATACTATACAAGGGGATTTTCGAGAACCCAAAGGAATTTCTATATTGGTAATCGGAAATGTTTTTCGCACTTATAATGTTGTGTCTACTATATTGTGATTGTTGCCGTCGGACCCTCGGGTCAACGATGCCCCAGGAGTCGGGATGCCCATAGGATCGTAAGGGTTGATGTCGCTGGATGCCTGGGGTCCGCAGTGCCCCAAAGGTACCCCAGGAGTGTCAGGATGCTCGGATGATTCCGGAGGGTAGGGGTAACCATTTTCATGGTGAGCCTTGGAGATTCCTCGTGATGCCAGGTGGGGTGCGAGATGCCTAAGAGGTGTGACATAACACGCTCTGGATGCCCGGTGACTGAAAACCGGAGGCTTTCGCAATGCCAAGTTGGGTGCGAATGCTCAGAGGGACGCAAACAGTAGTCCTTTGGGATAGACGTAGGGAAATGAAAATAAACTGAGTTTTTAAAACTGATTCTGCTAATAATTTTGCCTGATTACGGGACAAAATTGTGTGTCATAACAGTTTGGCCCTATAATCGAGACGTGTGTGATTGAAATGATGCATTTTGGTTTTGAAACTACAATTGCTATTACTTTGAAAAGTTTTATTGATTTGATGCATACTCATCCTTTTGAATACATGTTTTGTCTATCTTGCATGAAATTAGATAGTGATGGTTCTGCACGATATAGTTTAGTAGATCTTTCACTGCTGGGTGGTTGTACTCACCCCTTTTGGGGACTAACATTTTAGACTAGACAAGATGCCTCTGCTGCCCGCATCTCCTGGTACTTTCTATGGGATCCCTGTTGATTTGCAATTGGAACAGTTGGAGTATCAGGATCCTGATTTGCTTGGACTGACATTCATTTTGGTGAGGGTGATATTAACTATCAATACTAGCCTACCCTCAGGTCCCGTACATCAAGAGTTCATCGTCTTGTATGTCCAGAGGAATGGACGTACCCTGGGGCCGCTGCCACCGCCACCAGAAGACGACAACGAGGGACCGAGTGGTGTGGAGTGACCACAATAGGGAGGACAGCAAAGTGAGAATTTTTGGATGCCAACACTGAAGGATGGACTCTAGACAAATGGTTGCTAAAGACGTCGGTCATCTTTTGAAGTGTAGCCGAGTATAGAAGACTACGGCATTTTGGTTTATCGACTAATGATGTCCATCTAGTTTTATGTAAATAAAAGTGTCCGGCTATTATCGATAAAAGTGTTTAGTTGGTGTGCATCGTTTTCTGAATATAGGAAAGGGAGTTGTTGGATACACTTTTGCTATATTTTTGCGCAAGGACCAATGGAAAAAATATAGACCCCCATAACTCATGGATTTATCAAAATCCTTTGGTATCAGAGTATCAGACTTTCAGGTTGAGAGAAAGTTGGTGATATGTGGCGACCTTAACGGATCGGGGGCCGTCGGGGGGAACCACAAGAGGCATGCTCATGCATAAACTAACCATTGTTGCAAGACCATTAGACTCCCTATATGCCATGAAAATTAGGTACAAGAGGTACATCATCCATTGCACAGTCTCGGATCAAGGCAGGAGACAAGCTGACACGAGCAGTTTCAATCATTGAACAAAAAGTGCATCAAATCAATTCTAGTATGTTATAGAAGAGACATAGATTAACATTAGTTTTGAAGAAACCTATGCCTATATCTCATTGTATAAAGAGCAGTAATTTGCTGTCTCTACCCCTAAATTCTGCAGCAACTTCCTGATTGAGTGCCTACTGAATAAGGATCATTTCACTATCCAAATCTCGACCGTTTGTTCTCAAATTTTGTGAAGTTGTTCTTAAAGATGTTCCCTACAAATTTTATGAAGGGTTTAAGGTCCAAATCCATTTAGAAAATTTCCTAAAATTTGTAGAACTACCTAAGATGCTGCTGTTTTCTGCAGGTCAGTTTGCTGTTCTAAGGGAGAATGTTCTCGTCAACACATTTCGCAAGAAACTCTCTACAACTAGTGGTCAAAGCCTAAAATAGTTAGTACATTCTTAAGAAAATTAGTTCTTTCCTTTAACTACACCTTTAAAACCCCAAGTGATTAGTAAGTTTTCCATCTCTATCTTTCCCAAACAGAACATCCTGAGCCACTATCCCCATCTACAGCTCAACCAGATTATTTAGTTCATCCACAACCTCTTTTACTACCTCAACACCTCTCTGACAGTACCCAAAAATGATCTCATTAGCTCTTCGACTACACACAGCAATCCACAGCTCAACTCAAGGCTAGTATTCGCATCTCGACTCCTCACTAGCAACATGCAATGCTCATCTATTACTCAGCAGACGTCTACTCACCAACTCGACCAACTCAGCTCCCTCACACTCGGTTCTTTAACCATCTAAATCCCTATCATGACATGCAAAGACCAACAACTTCATTCGAGTGTTCATATAACCTATTACAACTCAAAATAGAAACATCAAACTAAATCCTCCACCATTCAGCATGCTCCACAAGTTCCCTTGACAAACAGCTGATAAATTCTAGTTTAGGACCTTATCATTTCCTTACTGGTTACTCGGCTTCGCTGTTGGCTTGCTGCTCTTCAAATTCCGCCCTCAAATGCACACAAAAAAGAAGAAGAAGTAGGTGAAGTCGCTGTCTTCTTCTTCTATGCAAGTCACAAAAGAGAGAGGGGGAAAGAATAAAATGGAGAGAGAGAGAGTTTTGGGTCTGTTTTTAGGGAGGAGGGAATGACGTGAATTATGAGGGAGTTTAGCTTGAGTGTGTAGAATTTTGTTTTAAATCCCAAGGAGATAAGTAATCATTAGAAAGGATTAATCATGATGTCACCTCTGAAGCTTCAGGTTGAGGAGAAAACCGAAAGGGAAGAAATGGGTGTCGTGGCTCCCATGCACAGCTTATTTTTCATGGTCCACACCTGGCGCTAGAGAATGGTTAACTTCTAATCCATGTCGTTAGTTAGTCTATTAGTTTCAAATGTCTTTTTACTTAGTTTTGTTTCGAATCCACTAAATTTTCAATCCTCTCGTAACTATACGACTCTATGAGTTCGCATGAATCGAACTGACGCGTTAACATCTCGGCACTAATCTACCAACAAGAATTTATCACGAGAAATTACTAAAGTTAGTGGTCAACAATAGAATTACAATTGCTTATAAGTTTTTAATAAAATTTATAATTAAATCCCTCATAATGGTAGTCTATAAACTTAATCGAAAATTAAGGTGCTCGAGCGTAAATACCCGGGTCTGGCCCACTGAGCTCATCCTAAGACATTTCACGGCCCACTAGACTTAATTCACAATTTTAATGAACCCGACTATTGGCCCGCTCCAAGCCAAGCCCAAGTCCATATCCTATCCTTTGGCCAATTGAGCCCATACTCAATATCTTCATGTAGCCCGTTAACTACTAAAGCCCATACTTTCCTCACAACCCATCAGGCTTGTCATCTGGCCCGCTTTAAAAAAAAAAATCCAAGCCCTTAACATTCCAATTACAGTTATAGGGTTGGTAAAATTCAGGATGTCACAACTCTCCCCTACTTAGAAAATTTCGTCCTCGAAATTTGGAATATTACCACACTCGTTGAGAAGAGTTGAGGATACTTATGTCTAATTTCTTCTTTGCTTTCCTAGGTTGCTTCCTCTGAGTCATGGTATCGCCATAAAACTTTAACCAAAAGTATGGTCTTGTTCCTTACTACATGTTCTTTTCGATCCAAAATTTGTGCATGCTCTTCCACATACCTTATCATTTCGTCTGTTTCGAGTACCTCAAAGTCCAGCACATGTGTTGGATCCGGCTCATATTTCCTTAACATAGATACATGAAAGACATCGTGTATATTGGATAGCTTCGGTGGTAAGGCTATTCGATAAGCCAATTCCCCAATCCTTTCTAGTACTTCAAAAGGTCCTATAAACCTTGGACTCAATTTTCCTTTCTTTCCAAATCTCGACACATTATTCATAGGTGACGCCTTTAGAAACACATGATCACCTACATTGAATTCCAGAGGCCTACGACGCCTGTCTGCGTAACTCTTTTGCCGACTTTGAGCTGTGCTAAGTCGTTCTCGTACTGTCTTTATAGCTTCTAAAGTAATTTGAACTAATTCTGCACCGTCAACTTTCGTTCTTTGACTTCATTCCAACAAATAGGAGTTCTGCAATTCTTAACGTATAAAGCTTCAAATGGAGCCATACCAATGCTTTGTTGGAAGCGAATTCCACTAGATGCAATTTCTCATCCCTATTTCCTTTGAAATCAATGACGCAAGCCCGTAGCATGTCTTCCAATGTTTGTATAGTCCTCTTCGATTGTCCATCCGTTTGTGAATGTAAGGCAGTACTATATTGGAGCTTGGTCCCTAAGGCAACTTGAAGGCTCTTCCAAAAATTCGATGTGAATCGCGGGTCTCGATCTAATGTTATGGTTACGGGGACATCGTGTAGTCATACTATTTGCTTAACATACAATGTGGCGTACCTCTCTTGCGAATAGTCTATCCTCACAGCCAAAAAGTGAGCTGATTTCGTCAATCAGTCTACTATTACCCAAATTGAGTTGTGCCCACTTGAAGTCCTTGGTATGTGGCTTACCTCTCTTGCGAATAGTCTATCCTCACAGCCAAAAAGTGAGCTGATTTCGTCAATCAGTCTACTATTACCCAAATTGAGTTGTGCCCACTTGAAGTCCTTGGTAACCCTTGTACAAAGTCCATGGTTACATGTTCCCATTTCCATTCTAGGATCTCTAATGGCTTTAACATTCCTACGGTTTTTCGATGTTCAGCTTTCACCTATTGACACGTCAAGCATCTTGCAACGTACTTAGCAATATCAATCTTCATCCCATTCCACCAAAAATATAGATGAAGATTTCTATTTATCTTTGTATTTCTTGGGTTGATGCTATAACTACTTCAATGAGCTTCTGTTAGAATTTCCCTTTTTATCTCATCATTATTAGGCACATAAAGACACCCGCGGAACTTAACTATTCCATCATCCGAAACTTGAAAGTCCGGCCTCTTTCCTTTTAAGGCTTCATCTCGAATTTTCAATACTTCAGGGTCTGACTGTTGTATGGTCTTAATTCATTGTATAACTTCGGGTTCAATTCTGAGCGTAGCTATCATACAAGCAGACTCACTCACCTCCACTTTGAACTTAGAATTGGAAACCACTTCTAGCAAGTTCCATTCCCTGACCATCATATTAGCGATTTTCATCGTCGATTTCTGACTAAGGGCATCTGCCACTTTGTTGGCTTTTCCTAGGTGATACAGAATTTCACAGTCATAGTCCTTAAGCAATTCCATCCATTGCCTTTGTCTCATATTCAATTCATTCTGGGAGAATAGGTACTTTAAACTCTTGTGGTCTGTATAAATTTCAAACTTTTCTCCATATAGCTAATGCCTGCAAATCTTTAAAGCAAAAATAATGGCAGCTAGTTCTAAGTCATAGGTAGGGTAATTTAACTCATATGGTTTCAATTGTCTCAATGCATATGCAATAAGTTTCCCGTGTTGCATTAGGACACAACCCAATCCCTTATGGGATGCATCGTTATACACTAAAAAACCTCTAGATCCTAAGGGTATTCAACACTAGCATCGTCGTCAACCTCCTTTTGAGATCTTGGAAGCTTTGCTCACATTGCTCTGACCATTCGAAACTTGAATTTTTCCGAGTCAATTACATTAATGGCCTTGCAATTCGAGAGAACCCTTCCATGAATCTTCGATAATATCCAGCCAATCCTAGAAAACTTCGTACTTCCATCACCGTCGAAGGTCTAGGCCAGTTTATCAAAGCCTCAACTTTAATTGGGTCCACTGATATCCCTTCACTGGTCACCACATGACCTAGAAAAGTCACTTGATCCAACCAAAATTCGCATTTACTAAATTTGGCATAAAGCTGGTGTTCTCTAAGGGTTTACAGCACAATCCTCAAGTGCTCTTCATGATTGATTCGTCTTTTCGAATACACCAGAATATCATCGATAAAGACTATCCCAAACCGGTCTAGAAAAGGCTTAAATACCTTGTTTATTAGGTCCATAAAAGCTGCTGGGGCATTTGTTAGTCCAAATGGCATAACCAAGAATTCATAGTGTCCATATTGAGTTCGAAGGGCCATTTTAGGGATATTCTCCTTCATTACTTGTAACTGATGATATCCTAACCTTAGTTCAAGTTTCGAGAAAACCAACGCTCCCTGCAACTGATCAAATAGATCATCAATTCTTGGTAACGGATACTTATTTTTAACTGTCACTTGATTCAATTGCCTATAATCAATACAAAGGTGTAGTGACCCATCTTTCTTTCTAACAAATAACATTGGCGCACCCTATGGTGAGGCACTTGGTCTAATGAATCCTTTATTGAGCAGTTCTTGTAACTGCACGTTTAGTTCCTTCAACTCTGTCAATGCCATCCAATATGGGGCTTTCCATATGGGTTCCATACCAGGTGCCAATTCAATGGTAAACTCAACTTCTCGCTCTGGGGGCAATCCTGGCAATTCCTCAGGAAATACATCAGAAAATTCCTAAACTATAAGATTATCTTCAAGTTGTACCTCTTTCTTAGCTTGCTCACTCGCACATGCTAAATATCCTTAGCAGCCATTTCTAAGAAGTCGATGGGCTTCTAGCGCAGTAATAAGAGGCATAGAAAGGGTTGTCCTTCCCCTGTAAAATTCAAAACTCAGCCTATCCAGTGGATTGAGTCAAATAATTTTTCTATAACAATCCACATTGGTTCGTTGTCTATGTAGCTAATCCATTCTCAGAGTTGCATCGAAATCATACATAACTAATACCATCAAATCACCTAACAAATTTTGTCCACCTATAAGAATTATACTATCCTTGCACATCGAGGTAGATAAAACTACGTCCTTTAACAGAGTGGAAACGCTAAGGGGTACCTCTAGCGATTTAGGTTCCATCTTAATCAATCGTTCAAACTAAGCAGATACAAAGGAATGGGTCACTCCTGTATCGAATAAAGGATATGCATTTTGATTGGATAGGGAAATGATACATGTAATGACTGTTTGAGACCCTTCAGCCTCATCCTGAGTAACCGCATAAATCCTTCCTTGAGCTGGTGGTCACTGGTTATTTCTTGGTGGTAGCGGCCTACCCAATGCCTGTTGTGGTTGTGGCTTCCTTCTCTAAGGACATTCTCTAATGTAATGTCCCGGTTGCCCACAACCAAAGCAGGTCTTTGCCCCTTGGCATGGTCCAAATCCATGTGACCTACCACACTGGCGACCCTCATTGTTTCCGTATTGCCGCCATCCTATTGGTTGATTATTCTATACCTTTCTAGAACTTCCGGCCTTATTTCTCTTGTTTTGCACAAATGGTCGCTTTCCAATTTGGTGAAGCCTTTTATCATAGCGAAAATTAGATGGGACCCATTTAGATTGTGGCCTTACATGATATACCGACGTTTGTTCCCTTGACATCAAATCCCTTTCCACCAGTTGTGCCCGTTCATACAACTCATCATAATCCTTCAAGTTTAAAGGCACTAACTATCCTCTTATATCAGGCCATAACCCATTCAAGAATCTCTTAGCCCTATCTTCCGGATACTCTACCAATCTAGGGGCAAACCTCATATTGGTCCACTATCAGGTTATTCTAATTTAACTGCATAAATTCCATCACCTTTTTATCCCTTACGTAGTTTGAAAAGTGCTTACTATAGAAGGCTCCAACAAATCTAGCCCAAGTCACCTCCACACCTTCAGGGAATATCGTCCTTTTTGTCACTCTCCACCAATTATCAGCATTTCCTTGAAGCTGATACTTTACTAGAGACACCTTTTCTGCATCTATGCAATTTAGCAGCACAAATATCTTTTCCATCTCATCTACCCACAACTCCGCTTCTATGGGATCTCCTAATCCAGCAAATTTAGATGGTTTTAATTTCAGAAATTGCTCTACCAATCCTTGCATTTTGCGTTCACCTCCTACTTGCTATTGAGCTTGCCTTTCCAATAGGGCACCCACATTAGTAAGTGCTTCCAAAATTCCTTCCACATGGGGATTCGCCCTTGAGGAAGACCCACTTGCTGCCGTTCCTCGTCCATTTCCCCTCATCCTGGCAGCTCTTGATTTCTACACATCGATCACTATTCATTAGTCGACCGAGCCTCCTCACAAAATTAATAAGTAACAATTGTGACAAATGTTACTAATGCCCTATAAGTAACATAAGTTACTTGTTATCTACAAAATAATAATAACAAAGAAAATATCGATATTCTAATGTGTGCATACATACTATCCATCCTTATCACTACCGCACCATATCACTCCAAGTAAACCTATGCTCTGATACCACTCCCCGAGTTGTGGCGACCAGAACCAGAGTTGTGATGTCCTAGCAGCACCACATACTAAGCACAAGCGGAAATTCAATGGATAATCATAATGACAAGACCTATTGGTTTCAATTATCGCACTATAGCATCCATAACTAATTGGTTAGCATGCATAACCTAAATATTTTATGATCTAATGCTTCATAACACATGATCACCCTATAATAGTCCTATCACCTAGTATTAAACAATCCAACTAAGAACATAAATAAGGATCATGAGAAGCTTCATTAACTTTCCTTTTAAAAACCAATCCAGGCTTACATATGTCAACCTGGATTACTTACAAGTTCTTCACTTATGTACAACATATATTTACATGTTCATCTCAAAAGTGTAAGTAAACAGCCAAGGAAAAGGGTGAGAGGGGTTCCTAACTTCACTACCCCCACACTAGCCCACGTCCATCCAAAAAACAGAAGACGTCTTCTCCAACTTCATCATGATCTGGGTGCCTAAGCACCTCCTGCCCCGGCTCTAGGTCCTCCAGCACTGAATTGAAGAGGGCCAAACAGCTCCCCTTTGTGGTTTATGAACCAAGCAATGAACCTCATAGGAATCCAGTCTACCCTGCCATCATCCACCCAAAGCGTAGCCTCATATCTCGTGTAAGTTAGCTCGATATCAGGGTCGTATACATCGTGGAAAGAAACATCAATATATGCTATCACCCTATAACAAGCAATCGGTGATACGTCCATCCTAATGATCTGAAAAATAGAAAAGAATGAGCAATGCCCAATAAAGAAATAATAAGACCCTAAGCTAGACAATCCACAGTTGCCAAAGAAAGCAAGAGAACACAACCAAATAGCTCAACATACTAAGGCAGGATTGTCACGGGTATGACTAAATGAATACTAAAAAGTCACATGAATGATCACTCTATAACAAGCATGATGCTCCTGATATGAACTAAGATGAAATGTGATAACAATAGGCAAACTCACACGCCAAGAGGAATTTACATTATATTGTGTATATCAAAGTCCACCCTCGATCAGTTTACCCACTGGAATGTAAGCCGGCCCGATCGAGTCACTTCTGGAATCCCACATCCGGACTTCCACGATATTGCTATCATGGGTATCTCACTCCGAGACATCATAGTATCACACAACTGAGGCATCCCAAGATCACTCAACATGGGCCATCTCACTCTGAGGCATCCCGGTATCCCATAACCGAGGCATCCTTGATCACACACAGGGGCATCGCAACTCCGAGGCATCCCGATATCTCACTTAACCAAGGCATCCAATATCACACAGCATGGGCATCCCACTCCTCGGTGCATCACCAGCATCTCAGTACCGATGGAAATCTCTTACTCATTTAATTCACACATTCCACACATCATATCTTTGAATTATATCACATTACAGCATGCATAAGACCTAAAGAGCACATCGTTACTTCAAGCAGGAGTCATGCTCACACAACCTTCCATTCATGTCTGACCCATTGCACACACAAGCCACAATTGGTAACCATACAAAGACCACACTTCAAATTATGGAAGAGGCATGCTCATGCACAAACTAACCATTGTTACAAGATCATTAGACTCCCTATATGCCATGAAAATTAGGTACAAGATGTACAACATCCATTGCACAGTCTCGGATCAAGGCAGGATACAAGCTGACACGGGCAATTTCAATCACAGAAGTAGAAAATGCATCAAATCTCATCTAAGCATTTGAGTCTTCAACTGAATACTTCGGCGATCGTGGATTCGATAGACTCGGGTCCACCACTGAACCACCTAAAGGGTTTGTCATGCCTTTTTCAAAAGCAACCTCTAGCATCGACCTAGGGACCTCAGATTTCGATATGGGACCTTCTTTCTGTCCATTCCACTCACGACGGTACCATGATCTGTATTGATGGGGTATTTTATGGGGTAGAACCTCATTAACCCAGATAATGGACCTTCTGAGTTCATAGACCTATCCCCTTGGGTTCCCATGAAGCGGAATATAAGATACCTGCTTGGTGACCTTCTTCGGATGTTTAAAACTCTCCGGTGGCACTTCCATTTAAGGACCTGTAAATGTTATCCCACAACAGGGTGAGATGATGTCTCAACAAGTTTACCCCCTAAGCTATGACTAGGAAGGAAATACACCCAAGGCTACTTAAGCACAAGCACAAGTCAGAGGACTTACCTTTGCCTCCATTCCTTCCTGCAAGTCAGTACGATTCATATATTCAACGAATCACTTCAACAAATCAAATCATCAAATCATATATAGTCATCGATCAATTAACTTAGTCGATTCCATGCCACCAAGGCCATCTCTCGGTCAACCTATTCAATACTATCCATCAAGTTCAATCACGTCAAGAACTACTCACCCTAAGTTGGACATAGAAAGTATAGCTTGCCAAAAGCTGATAATAGAGTATACTGCTCATCCTAAGCTGATATATGAAAGCCCGTAGGCTGATATAATATACTCATAATGCTCACAAGAAGCTGTTAAGGTATACTGCTCACTAAAAGCTAACATATCAAAGCCCTCAGGCTGATATAGTATACCCGTATACTGCTCACCAAAAGCTGATATATCAAGGTCCGCAGGCTGATATAGTATACCATCCTGATCATTGACAATTTCACCACTTTTATCAAACCCTATAAAAATAATTGTGTGTGAGTACACAGTTGGCCTTAGCCAAAATACAGTATTTCCCTTTTCAAAAATCCCACCATTTAATATAGTTCACCAAAATATTTCTGGCGTTATAAACCGACACCCAGTGTTTCCCGATTAAATATTGAAAATAATCAATTTTGGGATAATTTCCCAAAATTACAATTATCACTCAAATATCACAATTTAGCATCCAAATAAATAAACCAACCACACCATTGCAATCAACACGAAATTCCGGTCACCGGTTATCCCGGACTAATTTTCAGAAAATAATAAATAATTGAATAATTACCAAAATTAATTAAATAAATACCAAAAAATACCAAAAATACAAACTTAGGCCGGAAAAGCCTAATTAAATAACAAAACGGGCCCTAAAAATTTTTGAACCTATAAAGATAAATAATACGACCTATATACTTGCTAATTGCACTACTCTAACCAGCTAACATGCAATATCGAACGATTAAATTGCTAATCCGTTCTAACTAACCACATAATCCATACTTAACATAAACTAATCAACTCTTAATCATAATTAAATCCCTAAGCAAAGATTAGTGAGTAAACTCACCAGTTTTGAAATCCGATGAGTTCACGAGGACGGCGAGGCGGATATGATCGATGAACTCCGAAGCGGCGGTGCACTGCGAGGTCCGGAAGGGCTTAGAAACGGGCCAAACAGTGCACGATTGGCCAAGGGATCCGGTTCTGCTGCTAGACCGAAGGAGAGAGCTGGACGGCTAGTTCGGCTAGACTAGACCGGTGAAGGCTTCAACGGGTCTTGGCAGGGGTCGGTGGAGCTTCACGGCTATGGAGGCAGGCTGGACGGGCTTCGGCGGCTTGGCAAGCGGTCGACGGTGAGGGGGAGGGGTGTGCTGCTCAATTTTCTAGAATTTCAAAGCTTCAAAGTGCTGGAAATGGAGAAAGCAAGTGCGGAGGAAGAAGAAAGGGATAGCAAGGCTTGGGAAGGCTTCTCCATGCTCCTTCCTATCCCTTTTGTTCCCTTGAAGAAACCCTACCGGTGGGCTGGCTTCCTTAGCTTAATTCTAGCTGCCAAAGCTTGTCTTAGAAGCCTTGGAGATGGTCCAAAAGTCCATGGACCAAGGGGCTATGAATTTTGGTGTAATTTCCCTCAACTCCACTTCGATTCCCTCTTGAATTTACTAATTTCGGCTCCTGCAAATTCCACAATCGAGTCCACAATGAAATTGACATTTTTCCTCGCCAATAAAGCCAACTTGCATCCCAAAAATGCGATAAAAAACAGTCCCCTAAATTTTCCGGTTGAAAACGGCCCTATATCAAATTTTCGTCAAAAATCTCGGTTTGCAGAAAAATCCTGAATTTTCCGGTTGAAAAAGGCCCTATATCGAATTTTCGTCAAAAATCTCGGTTTGCAGAAAAATCTTCAAAGGATGACTTGACGTTCCTAAAATGACTCGTGACATGATAGGAGTTTCAATTTCTAAAATCGGATTCAAATACACAGTTAATTTCAATCTAGCACGATTTTAGTGTGACCTAGTCTATCAGATAGCTTTGAGAATTTTTTAGTGCAATTGACCCGTGGTTGATTTATTTCAAGCCATAATATAACTCTTCAACACATTGGGGACTCTCAATGGTCGTGAAAATCTCAAGGTTTCAAATATGGTCATAGGGTACCAATACGACAAAAAAATCAGTTTAACGATTGACACGAATTTTGCAAATTGGTGGAATCACCCATGTTTATCCACATATCTCAATCGAACCGACCTATCTCTGATCTCTAATTGATTTTTGACTATGCCATAAAGATCTCTGCAGATGAACACCGTCAAGTAGTTGATTCCTAGTCGAATTCTCAAGTATATTGCAATTAAAATCTCTTAATGATTTCCCTAGATAGTCTAGTTATCTCTTGAGTGATCAACTTAGAGAATAGCACTATAGGCGCGTCGATGAAAGGCCCGATTTATTCAATTAAAAATAGGACTGAAATTCCAGGATGTCACAACTCTTCCCCTCTTACAAAAATTATGTCCTCGAATTTTAAACTATTACAAATCTTTAAATAAAAAGGTGGGGGTACAATCGTCTCAACAACTCTTCGCTCTCCTATGTTGCTCCTTTAGTGCTGTGGTGTTGCCAGACCACTTTAATCAACGGAATCATCTTGGTATGCAGAATTTGTTCTTTCCGATCCACAATCTGAACCGGGCTTTCCACGTATGACACTTTGTCGTCCACGTCCAATTCCTCAAAATTAAGCACATGGGTTGGATCAGGCTCATACTTCCTCAACATTGACACATGAAAGACGTCGTGCATTTGTGCCATTCTTAGCGGTAATGCAAGATGATACGCTAGGATCCCAATTCTCTCTAGAATCTCAAAGGGACCTATGTACCTCGGACTTAGTTTTCCCTTCTTGCCAAAGTGTGAAGTACCGTTCATCGGTGACACCTTCATAAAAACGTGATCACCAACTTGAAATTCTAAGGGTCTCCGACACTTATCTACATAGCTTTTCTGGCGACTCTAAGCAGTCTTTAATCTGCCTCTGATGACTGCAATACATCCACTGACTACTGAGCCAACTTTGGGCCTATAATCTTTCTTTTCTTGACTTCATCCTAACACACTAGCGTTCTACAAACTCTACCATACAATGCTTCGAAAGGAGCCATCTGAATGCTCTGTTTATAGCTATTGATGTAGGCAAGCTCGACAAGATGAAGTTGTTCCTCCCAGCTTTCCTTGAAATCCAACACACAAGCTCGCAGCATGTCTTCGAGGGCTTAATCGTTCTTTCAAACTAGCCATCCATCTAAGGATGATATGTTGTACTATACTACAGCTTTGTTCCTAAGGCAGCCTGCAAACTCTTCCAAAAAGCAGTTGTGAATCTCGGGTCTTGGTCTGAAGTAATAGTCACCAGCACTCCATGCGGATGAATAATTTGATGCACGTACAACTCTGTGTGCCTGTATAAATCAAGGTCCTTTTGTACTACGATGAAGTGAGCCAACTTTGTCAAATGGAATCATTACCTCTCTAACTCCTTGGTAAGCCTATCACAAAGTCCATCATGATATGCTCCCATTTCCACTATAGGATCTCGAGAGGTTGCAAAAGTCCTCCCGGTTTACAATGCTGTGCCTTCACTTACTGACATGTCAGACACTTGGCGACATGCTTGGCAATGTCCGCCTTCATATCAAACCACTAATAGTGTTGACACAGATTCTGATACATATTCATACTGCTGGGATGAATGTTGTAACTGCTACGATGACCTTCTGATAAAATCTTTTTTTAAGCTCTACATTGTCAGGTACACACAATCGTCCTTGGAACCTCAGTGTTCCATCCTCAGAAATCTGAAAGTCAGCTTTCTCTTATCAGTGTCCTGTTGTAGAATCTTTTGAACATTTGGGTCTGTCGATTGAAGTGCCTTGATTTTGATCTGGACATCCGGCTCAATTCTGAGGGTGGCCATGAGATGTGAAAGGTGGCCTACCTCAAATTTGAAAACCGAATCTCGAGCTCTCTCGAGTAAAATCCATTCCTTAACCATCATCTGTGCAACTGAAGACTTCCGACTCAAAGCGTCTGCGACCTTATTTGCCTTCCCAAGGTGATACAAAATATCATAATCATAGTCCTTCAAGAGTTCAACCTAGCGACGCTGTCTCATATTCAACTCCTTTTGAGAGAATAGATACTTGAGACTTTGATGGTCAATGAAGATTTGGAATATTTCCCCACACAAATAATGTCTCTAAATCTTCAGAGCAAAAATGATTGTTGTGAGTTCTAAGTCATGCATCAAGTAGTTTTGTTCATGAGGTCTCAACTAACGGAAGGTGTATGCAATAACCCTACCGTGTTGCACCAGAAAGCAACCCAGTCCTCTAAATGACGCATCACTATAGATCTCATATCCTCCAGGACCCGATGGAATGGTCAGCACAGGTGCAGTAGTCAGCCATTGCTTAATTTCTTGGAAATTACGCTCGCACTTGTCTGTCCACACAAACTTCTCTTCTTTCTTTAACAGTTGAGTCAACAGCAACGCTAACATCGAAAATCCTTCAACAAAACTTCTGTAGTAGTCTACTAAACCCAAAAAACTCTTGATCTCTATCATTGTTGTCGGTCTTGGTCAATTGATCACTGCTTCAATCTTGGCTGGATCCACGAAGATTCCTTCGCCTGAAATCACGTGACCTAGGAACGCAACACGAGTCAACCAAAACTCACACTTGCTAAACTTAACGTACTACTGATTAATCCTCAGGGTTTGTAGTATCAATCTCGGATGACTCTCATGCTCCTTAGCACTTCTCGAATACACCAGAATATTATCGATGAATACGATCACAAACTGATTCAAATATTCCTTGAACACTCAGTTCATCAAATCCATAAAAGCAGCTGGAGTGTTCATCAAACCCAACAACATTATAGTAAATTCATAATGGCCGTATTGAGTACGAAACGCTGACTTTGGTATGTCTTCCTTTTTGATCCTCAACTAATGATACCTTGTCCTTAAATCGATCTTTAAAAATATCGACGCTCTTTATAACTTATCAAACAAGTAGTCGATCCTCGGGAGTGGATATTTGTTCTTGATCGTCACCTGATTGAGTTGACGATAGTCGATGCACAAGCACAACGAACCATATTTCTTCTTCATGAATAGAACTGGTGCTCTCTACGGTGATGCATTGGGACGTATGAATCTTTTATCTAACAATTCCTGCATTTGCATCTTCAGTTCCTTCAACTCAGATAACGCCATCCGCTAAGGAGCCTTGGAGATTGGCTTTGTGCTGGGCGCTAACTCAATCACAAATTCAATCTTTCTCTCTGGCGGTAGGCCTCGCAATTCCTTCAGGAATACATCTGGAAATTCTTGAACTACTGCAATATCTTCGATCTTCTGCTCCTCAACTGTCTAACAAACAGGTTGCCTTAAGCGATGAGATCAAAGAAATCAAGGGTCCTCCTTGATTCTCGACAAACTCGAAACTTTCACCCTCTAACGGGTTAAACTAAATCGCTTTACGACAGCAGTCCATCTTAGCTCGTTGCTTGGTAAGTGAGTCCATGCCAATTATCAAATCAAAGTTAAACATGGCTAGGACTAACAAGTCTATCTTTCCCTCTCTCTCATGAATCACTAACTTGTAACCAGGACAATCCAATGCAGCTAACACCTTGTCCTTTAACGGTGTAGATATGCTAACCACTGACTCCAACAACTCAGGACTTAATCCTATCAGTTTAACATATTGCTCAGCAATAAAAGAATGAGTCACACCAGAGTCGAATAAAGCATAAGCAGCATGGTCGTTTAACGAAACCGTACTTGTGATCACATCAGGCGAGTCCTCAGCCTGACCTCCAGTGATGAAATACACTATCCCTTGAGCTAGGGGTCTAATTTGTCCACCCTGCGGTGCATTCTGCGGCGCGAATCCTCTGATCTGACCCATCGGCGGCGGTGACAATAATTGCTATTGTCCTCTTCGTCTTCTAGGACAATATCTGGCTATGTGACCCTACTGGCCATATTCAAAACAAGTATCTATTCTTCGGGGGCACGGGATCATACCGTGTCACCTTCCACAGGAGTGACACACGCCATTTTGATTTGGCGCTGATTTTCCAACTCCACCCTTCCTATTAGGCGGAACATGGAACCTTCCTCCGGTCATGGGCCTCTTCCTATACCGGTTCCCATCTCTATTCGAATTAAACCTCAATCCAAATGAGGCGGCTTGCTCATTCGAACTTCTCTCTAACAGCTTGTTTCAACTCCAACGGTACCAACGGTTGTTTCAACTCTAGTCGAAGGCCATTTTTGAACCTTCGAGCTTTATCTTCTAGATCTTCTATCAATTCTTCCATCTTCTGTTCTCAGGAGCTACCCGAAAAATACTTGTCGTCGAAGGCTCTGAGGAAAGCATTCCATACCGGGACCACGCCTTCCAAAAATACTGTACCTCTAGCGGCTCTCCACCAAGTATTCGCGTTACCCTGTAGTTGGTATACTACCAAGACAACTTTTTATGCCTCAGTGCACATCAGCAGTGCAAAGGCCTTCTCTAAATCATGGATCCAAAGTGACGCAGTCTTTGGATCTCCGGCACTGGTGAACCTCGACAGGTTCAACTTTAGAAACTGCTCTACCAACTTATGGATTGGTCTCTCCCTCTCCACAACTATGTTCCCACTGTAACTTTAACGGGTGTGGTAACAGTGGCGGCCTCAGCGGCGGCGGCAACGGCAGTAGTAGCGGTAGCTTGAATGGCGGCAGCAGTGGCGACGGCTTGATTCTGGGCTTGCGGCCCCATTAGTTCTCTCATCCCTTCAACCGCCTGCATGATCCCTTTGAATCTAGGATCACCAGGGGCTACTACCCAAACATCAACGAAAGGTGGTGCTACTCCACTGGAGCTAGCCTGAGTTGACACCCAACCACAGCCTCCTCAGGTACCGACCCTCATTGACCTCCTACCCCGAGTAATAGGCTTGATAGTATGCTTCCTAGGAGTCCTCTACTTCTGATCACTCATGACTCAAGTTTTCTATTGAACGATGCCTTCCAATTCCACACGGAATTAGAAGCTGAGTGATCGCAAACAAACAATCTACTAACCAACTATCACAAACATGCACCATCAACAAATAAAGGCCTTTCCTACTAACTATCCCATAAACCTGTCGCACCTTATCACTCGATCTATCAACCTGCTCTGATACCACTAAACGGGGATGTCACGCCCCGATCCTCTAAGCACGTGCCCATTCCTTGGTGGTCGATTAAATAGTGATATCCCAGGACACATCGCCAACCCATTCATTTTAATGCACATGCGGAAGCGAATAATAATCCCTAGACAATAATAAGATGGGATGGAAAAGTAGGGCCACAAATTTTTCAAATCACAACACACTTATATACACATATCAAACTATGTCATAGACTATACTAGCCGATATATACAAGGTCTGCAAAAAGGGGGGGTTTAGAGTGCTACAGATCCTCTAAGCATTCGAGTCTTCAACTGAATACTCCGGGGACCCTTGATCCGACAAACTCGGGTCCACCACTAAACCACTTGGAGGGTCTGCCGTGCTTTTTTCAAGAGTAACCTCCAGCACCGACATAGGGACCTCAGATTCTGGTATGGGACCTTCTCTCTGTCCATTCCACTTACAACGATACCATGATTTGTATTGATGGGGTACCTTATGGAGTAGACCCTCATCAACCCAGACAACGGACCTTCTGAGTTCATAGACCCATCCCCTTGGGTTCCCATGAAGTGGAATATAAGATACCTGCTCGGTGACCTTCTTCGGCTGTCCAAAAAGCTCGGGAGGCACGCCATCTAAGGACATGTAAATGTTATCCCATAACAAAGTGAGACGACGTCTCAGTAAGTTCACCCCCTAAGTTGCGACTAGGAAGGAAATACACCTTAAGGCTACCTAAGCACAATAAAGAGTTAGAGGACTTACCTTTGCCTTCGTTCGTTCCTGCAAGTTAGTACGATTCATATATTCAACGAATCACTTTAACAAATCAAATCATCAAATCAGATCTAGTCATCGATCAATCGACTTAGTTGATACCATGCCACCAAGGCCACCTCTCGGTCAACCCATTAAATATTGAAAATAATCAATTTTGGGATAATTTCCCAAAATTACAATTATCACTCAAATAGCACAATTTAGCATCCAATTAAATAAACCAACCACACCATTGCAATTAGCACAAAATTCTGGTCACCGGCTATCCCGAACTAATTTTCGAAAAATAATAAATAATTAAATAATTACCAAAATTAATTAAATAAATACCAATAAACACCAAAAATACAAACTTAGGCCGTAAAAGCCTAATTAAATAACGAAACGGGCCCGGAAAATTTCCAAACCTATCTAGATAAATAATACGACCTATCTACTTGCTAATTGCACTACTCTAATCGCCCAACATGCAATATCGAACGGTTAAATTGCTAATTCGTTCTAACTAACCACCAAATCCATACTTAACCTAAACTAATCAACTCTTAAGCATAATTAACTTCCTAAGCGGAGATTAGTGAGTAAACTCACTGGTTTTGAAAATCGATGAGTTCACGAGGACGGTAAGGTGGAGATGATCGATAAACTATAAAGCGGTGGTGCACTATGAGGTCTAGAAGGACTTGAAAATGGGCCAACCAGTGCACGGCTAGCCAAGGGGTTTAGTTTTGCCGTTGGATCAAAGGAGAGAGCTGGACAGCTAGTTCAGCTAGACTAGACCGGCAAAGGCTTCAACAGGTCTTGGTGCGCAGCGGTGGAGCTTCACGGCGGCGAAGGCGGGCTGGACGGGCTCCGGCTGAGCTTGATGTGGCCTGAGGAGCCTCAAACTGGGTGGCACGATGACAAAACGGGCTAGATGACGCAGCAGGGATGCGGGCTCGTGTGGAGGCACAACGGCGAACAAGCGACTTCGGCGGCTTAGCAAGCTGTTAATAGTGAGGGGGAGGGGTATGCTACTCAGTTTTCTGGAATTTCAGATCTTCAAAGTGCTGGAAATGGAGAAAGCAAGTGCAGAGGAAGAAGAAGGGGACAACAAGGCTTGGAAGGGTCCTTCCATGCTCCTTCCTATCCCTTTTGTTCCCTTGAAGAGACCCCCACCGTTGGATTGGCTTCCTCAGCTTAATTCCAGCTGCCAAAGCTTGTCTTAGAAGCCTTGGAGATTGTCTAAAAGTTTATGGACCAAGGGGCTACGAATTTTGGTGTAATTTCCCTCAACTCCACTTCAATTCCCTCTTGAATCAACTCAATTCGGCTCCCGTAAATTCCACCATCGAGTCCACGATCAAATTGACATTTTTCCTCACCAATAAAACCAACTTGCATCCTTAAAACATGATTAAAAAAAAATGGTCCCCTGAATTTTTCGATCAAAAACGGCCTTATATCGAATTTTCGCCAAAAATCTTCAAAGGATGAGTCGATGTTCCTAAAATGACTCGTGACATGATAGAAGTTTTTCGATCAAAATGGTCCCCTGAATTTTTCGATCAAAAACGGCCAGTCTTCCTTTTATTCCCCCCTCAATACCATCATTTGCAATGATTAAGGGCCACCCAAAGTGGCCAATGGATGAAGCCTTCTTTTTGCCACTTGGCAAATCCCATGCATGATGGGCTTGAGGGTTTGGGCCGGCCTCTCCCCTCTCCTTGGTTGATGGCAGCCCTCTCCATGGGCTTCATGGGCCGGCCTTTTGGCCCATCAAAGGTCCACACTCTTGGGCCTAAGACCCAAGCCTAATTAAATCAAATTTTAACCCCATTTTTAATACTAATTAGATCTTTATTGAACCAAAGTACTATAGTGTAAAAAATTAAATAACTATACACTTGATATCACAAATCCATAAATTCTAATCCACAATACATATGGCCAAAGATAGGTCACCCTTTTCCAAGATTTATCCACTAAAACTCGGCCATAGTCCTTTATACAAGACATTAGTTTGAGCACCCCTAATGACTGGCAAGGAATTCTAGAATGCCACAATTCTCCCCTCCTTAGGGAATTTTGTCCTCGAAAATTAAACGTTACTCATATCCTTTTTGAAACAAGTAGATGTACTTTCCCTTCATCTGATCTTCACTTTCTCATGTGGCTTCCTCCATGTCATGAAGTCGCCATAATACCTTAACCGGTGGAATTGTCTTGGTCCTAAGAATTTGTTCCTTCCGATCCAATACTTGCACAGGCTCTTCAATATACCTCACTTTCTCATCCACTTCAATGGCTTCATGATCGAGTATGTCTAATGGTCTCAAGAGTCCTGCGGGTTTATGATGTTCCGCTTTTACCTATTGCCACGTCAAACATTGAGAAACGTGCTTAGCCATATCTGCTTTCATACCATTCCACCAAAACTGCTGACGTAAGTTCCTGTACATCTTTGTACTACCCGGATGAATACTATAATTACTCTTATGTGCCTCCGACAGGATTTCCTTCTTTAATTCTTCGTTGTCGGGAACACAAAGTCGTCCCTGGCATCTTACCACTCCATCTTCAGAGACTTGAAATTCCGGTCTTTTCCCTAAAGACACTGCATCTTTCACTTTCATAATCTCCGGGTCAGATTCTTGTAAGATTTTAACTTTCTGAATAATTTCAGGTTCAATCCTTAATGCACTAAGCATACCGGTAAGACAATCTACTTTTAATTTAAACTCTGAGTCCGTTACAGAATTTAACAAGCTCCATTCTGCCATTCTTAAACTGGCCATCTCCATAGTCGACTTACGATTAAGAGCATCTGCTACCTTATTCGCCTTTCCTAGATGGTATCTTATCTCACAATCATAATCCTTTAACAATTCCATCCACCTCCTTTGTCTCATGTTCAACTCCTTTTGTGAGAACAGATATTTCAAACTCTTATTGTCCGTATAAATCTCAAAATTTTCCCCATACAAATAGTTTCTCCATATCTTCAAGGCGAACACTATAGCTGCTAATTCTAAATCATGCGTTGGGTAGTTCCGTTCATGGGGTTTCAATTGTCTAGATGCATAGGCTATGACCTTGCCATGCTGCATCAAAACACATCCCAGTCCTTTGTGAGATGCATCACTATACATGGTGAAACCATCAGGTCCAGTTGGTATAGTCAAGATTGGAGCCGAGGTCAATTTCCTTTTAAGCTCCTGGAAACTCCTTTCACATTCCCCATTCCATTCAAACTTCACATTCTTTCGAGTCAATTTAGTTAAAGGACCTACCAGTCATGAAAATCCTTCAATAAACCTTCTATAATAACCAGCCAGTCCCAATAAACTCTGTATTTCAGTAGGTGTTGTCGGTCTCGGCCAATTTATTACCATCTTAAATTTCGCCGAGTCCACTGCAATTCCTCCTCCTGATACCACGTGCCCTAAAAATATTATCTGGTCCAGCCAGAATTCACACTTACTAAATTTGGCATACAGCTTATGCTCTCTCAGAGTTTGCAAAACTATCATCAAGTGTTGTTCATGCTCTTTAGGTCCTCTCGAATATATCAAGTTGTCATCAATAAAAACAATCACAAACTGGTCTAAATAAGGCTTAAATACCCTATTCATTAGATCCATAAATGCAGCCAGTGCATTTGTCAATCCAAATGGCATGACAAGGAACTCGTAGTGTCCATAACGAGTCCTAAACGCAGTCTTAGGGATGTCTTCTTTCTTAATTCTTAGCTGATGGTATCCCGACTTTAAGTCAATCTTAGAGAAGACTGAACTTCCCTGGAGTTGGTCAAAAAGATCATCAATTCTAGGCAAAGGATATTTATTTTTAATGGTTACTTGATTTAGCTACCTATAATCAATGCACAAGCGCATCGATCCATCTTTCTTTTTCACAAACAAGACCCGTGCACCCCAAGGTGAAGCACTTGGCCTAATGAATCCTTTGTCAAGCAACTCCTGTAGTTGCACTTTCAATTCCTTCAATTCGACTAAGGCCATCCTATATAGGGCTTCTGATATAGGTCCTGTTCCAGGCATTAATTCAATTTCAAACTCAATTTCTCGCTCTAGCGGTAATCCAGGCAATTCCTCAGGAAATACATCTTGGAACTCATTAATTGCCCGAATTTCATCAAGCTTAGGCTCTTCCTTAGTATAATCTCTAACCATGGTCAGGTACCCTTAACATCCTTTGTCAAGTAACGCACAGGCTTCTATTGCTGAAATAAGTGCTACAGATAGGTGGGTCTGACCTCCCAAAAATTCACAGCTAGACTAATTAGGTAAGGTAAATTGGATCACTTTCCTATAGCAATCCATCTTGGCCCGATATTTATGAAGCCAATCCATTCCTATGATAACATCAAAATCATACATGGCCATCACGACTAAGTCTATTTCCATATCCTTTCCTCCCATTGTTATCTTACAATTTCCGCACACCAGCGTAGACAACAACATATCCTTTAAAGGCGTAGAAACACAAGGAGGCGTCTCAAGAGGCGTAGTTTCTATCTTATTCAATTGTTTATATATTTCGGACACAAATGAATGCGTACCACCCGTATCAGACAATGCATATGCCTTTTTATCATTTATGAGGATCGTACTTGAGATAACATTTTTGGAAGCTTCTGCTTCCTCTTGGGTGATCGCATACACCCTTCCTTGTGCTAGTGGCCTCTGAGGATTCCTTGGTAAGTTTGGCCTAACGGCATTCTGCTGTGGCTGTTGCACCGAGCTAATACTCACGTGCGACCTTTCCTGTGGGCAATTTCTCTTAAGATGACCTATTTGTCCACAACCATAACATTTCGGTCGCCCATTGCAAGGTCCTAGGCCAGGTCGCCCATTACACCTTTGACACTCTTCATCTCGACAAGGTGCCCTTTCTAAATTCAGGCCACCCCTGCCCTTTCCAAAGTTCCCGAAATGTCCCTTCTTCTTAGACTCCCACGTCTAACCTTGACCTGTATAGGGTCTCTTACCCCGTCTCACATCACCAAAAGACAGTGGTCTCTTATTCTCCAAATGTTCCCTTACCAACTCTTGTTCCACCAACTGTGCCCTTTCATAGATCTCATTATAATCTCTTATGTTCAAAGGCACCAGTTGTTTCCTGATATCAGTCCTCAACCCTTTCAGAAATCACTTAGCTTTCTCTTCTTGATCCTCAATTAGCCTAGGAGCATATCTGGACAGTTCAGAAAATTTTGCCTCATATTGATCCACTGTCAGCTCCTTTTGTTCTAGTTGAACAAATTCTGTAATATTCTTATCCTTAGCACAGTCAGAAAAATGCTTTCTGTTGAAAGCTCTCACAAACTCTTGCAGTTAACCTCAGTACCTGGTGGGAAGATTGTGTCCCTCGAAGCTCTCCACCAAAACTTTGCATTTCCCTACAGCTGGTACTCTGCCAAAGTTATTTTCTCAGCATCATTGCAGTCCAACAACCTGAAAATTTGTTCCATTCCATCAATCCAATGTTCCGCCTCCTCAGGACTTCCCATTCCACTGAACTTAGGTGGCTTCATCTTCAAAAACTGCTCCACCAGTCTTTGAGTACGGCGTTTTGCTCCAGGTTGTTGATGCGCCTGTCTTTCCATCAGATTTCCAATATTGGCCAATGCCTGCAGGATGTCTTCCATTCGGGGTTTAGCCCTTGCAGCAGAGGCTTCAGCCCTCGATGGATGAGCACTTCCAGCTCGCACCATGACTTTCCTACAATTTCCAAGCATTGCCTCAAGAATAATTTGAGACTCACTGTCTCCCTTCAAAGCAACTACTACTACTACGTAAGTAACATATACATGTTACTGGTACCTAAAGACAACTCAAAATAAACTACTAGGGATCTACGAGTGAATACTCATCACCCGTTATTCAAAGTTAATCAATTATTCCGTTTTATATCCTATGGTGTGCATTGTCATCATGTTCCTCAATTTCCAAATGAGGCTCCTTATCACTCCAATCTATAACTATTGCTCTGATACCAAAAAGCCAGTTGTGTCACCCCGAAGCACCTAAGGTCACCACAGATTACCAAAGAAGAACCTTAGTTCCTAGGCATTTTTTTTATATAACGGTCCCAACGCATCTTATTTGCGGAAGCATAATCAAGTTCTACCAATTCTCCTCCCCAAAAACCATGATACAATGGACACCACTAAACACCATAAGAAAAGATAAAGCCAAGACACTTTTATTTACATATTTTCATGATGGATTTTCTCGGGTTGGTGCAACAAAAGAAAGGCCAAGACTTTTGACTACACTCGGCCATAACCCCAAAAAGAGACAACTTGACCACTATGTCAATCATGCAAAATCCTCCATCCACTAGTGTCGGCTTTTGTCCAAAAAGTAGCAACTCCTACTCCTCACGCATGGGCCATCACACCCATCCCGGTGCATCAGGCGGTGGCGGCGGCAACATCCCCCGCATCATCCCGTCTCGACAAATGTGAACAGATATGAACTCCTGAATGACCGAGCCCTTAGCTAGGTCCACGTCATACATCACTAATGCACGAACCCGAATGAATGTCAGACCAGGGATGGTGGGACAGTCGATCTCCACACACTCGACCTCCACATCCGAAGGAAGGCCGTAAAAGACGCCCCACGTGACAGCAAGGAGCGGTATCTTTTTAATCTGAAATGTTGTTCCCCGAAGGGGTGAGTACAGCCACTCGGCAAGTAAAGGACCCAATAAACCACTCAATGCATCACTCAATACAATCATAACAATTATAGCATAACACATGTCATTCAAGCATCCATGCACAATTTACCTTGACACCATGCACATGTCATCATACCGCATGTACATACATCCTCATATAATCATCACCATCATGTCATACACTTACTATCATCATGTCACATATACCATCATGTCAAAGATGCACATACATCCATACACTTACCATCATCATGTCACATGTACCATCATGCCATAGGTGCACATACATCCATGCACTCATCATCACATATCACATGTACCATGATGCCATAGGTGCACATACATTCATGCACTTACCATCATCATGTCACATGTACCATGATGTCATAGGTGCACATACATCCATGCACTCATCATCATCATATCACACGTACCATCATGCCATAGGTGCACATACATCCATGCACTAACCATCATGCATCCATGCATACATGTAGCCATACCATACATGATTCAATTTCAATTTCCAAATTTTATTCTTTCATTTTGAACCAACACATTTCTCTTTCCCGGAACCAGTATTTGCATCCCACATTTATTGCTCGCACCCCACCTGGCGTTGTGAGGAACCTCCGGCACAAACCTCCGGGCATCTGGCACACACCTGCCAGGCATCTCATACCCCAACTGGCATCACGAGGTATCCCCCGGCACAAACCTCCGGGCTTCTGGCTCCCCCACTCTCCGAGCATCTCGAAACTCTCGAGGACCCTCCAGCATTCAACCATTTAAGGCCACCGGGCATCCGGCATTTACACTCCCTGGCTAGGCATCCTGACACTCCCGGGGCATCATCTGCTCACACCTCCGACGGCCTTCTCACTTATCATAGTTCACATTTTCAATTATAGCTCAATTTCAACATGGCATATGATGTGATGGCAAACAAGATCATTTTCATCATTTGATTCTTATATGCATTTCCAATCATCATCATACATGCAGCAAGATACAACCACTCATGACAATACAATCCATGGGGTCCATACAACTTAGAATAATCCATACATCATGACTTTTTGAAATTTACCAAATTCCAGCTTACACAATTTCGGAAAACATGTAAATTAAATATCCATATGATCTTCAAAAATCATAAAATCAGAGCATGTGATAGAAAATACATAAAGGTAGCAATTCCATGAAGACCACATGCCCAAAAGAGCTTCACACAAGAAGATATAGCTCACCCAATACAGCATGCAAAATTCGGATAAAATCAGATTGTGCAGTTCTTGAAATATTTCGATTAAAATACCTGAATGACCTCCAAAAATTATGAAATTTACCAGGTGATATTTAAGACCCTAAGGTAGATTTTTCATGAATGACCTCCAAAAACTATGGACGGTCGAAGCTCCTGTTCCTAGTACCGAACAGTCCAGTTTAGCTGTCTCTGAAAAAATCAAGGTTTCACCTACTTATCTTCCATCATTTCATCTGAAATTTTGATATGTTTTGCCTCAAGAGGTAAAATACAACTTTCATTAAGGGATCTAGGTGATATTCTCAAAGGATAGTCACCATATAGTCCACGAAGTCTCGGGAGTCCAGTACCATACTTCCAGATCTGCCGTCTTCACAAGAAAATCGTTTTACTAGGCTAAACTTGCTCGTTTTACCTCAAATTCGAGTATGTTAATCTTCAGGATGTTCTATACAAATTTTTTGAAGAAGTCGAAGTGAAATTCTTGGTAAAAAGTGACATGCAACACACAAAACCACCAAGAGGTCAACAAAACAGTTTCAGATCTAGCGTTTTCGTAGAGGAAGGGTTTTACCCCTCAAAACTCAACCATTTTATCTCAAATTTTAGTATGTTGTACTTTGAGATGTTGTCTACAACTTTCATGAAGAATTTGAAGTCAAAAGCCGACTCAAACCACGCATGCAAGCCTCTACAACGTTCGGGGTCAGGCGGTAAACTCGAAAACAGCATGCTATTTCAAAGCAACACACTCTAGCTTCGGTTTCTCATACCCTAAACGTCCGAGATTTATCACCATTCAAACACACATGTGAGAGACAACATGCAAGAGCAGAATATGGATCCCAACTTGCCTCTAGACCGAGCAAACAACGGCACACGGACGGCGACGGACGAGCAGACGAACAGGCGATGGACGAGCGGACCTCCTCCTTCACGTGGCTTCTCCCTTTCTCTCTCGGTTCCTCACTCTCTCGGCAACCCTTTCTCTCTCTCTCTCACTTGGCTTGGGCGACAGCCCCCTAAACCGGCCACTGTTCCTTTTATTCCCCCCTCAATACCATCATTTGCAATGATTAAGAGCCACCCAAAGTGGCCAATGGTGTGACTTTCCTTTTTGCCACTTGGCAAAACCCATGCAGAATGGGCTTGAAGGTTTGGGCCGGCCTCTCCCCTCTCTCCTTGGTCGACGGCAGCCTTTCATTGCTTCGTGGGCTAGCCTTTTCAGCCCATCAAAGGTCCACACTCTTGGGCCTAAGACCCAAGCCTAATTAAATCAAATTTTAACCCCCTTTTTAATACTAATTAGATCTTTATTGAACCAAAGTACTATAGTGTAAAAAAATTAAATAACTATACACTCGATATCACAAATCCATAAATTCTAATCCACAATACATAAGGCCAAAGATAGGTCACCCTTTTCCAAGATTTATCCACTAAAACTCGGCCATAGTCCTTTATACAAGACATTAATTTGAGCACCCCTAATGACTGGCAAGGAATTCTAGGATGCCATAGGTGACCCGACCCGTGACCCGACCATAAGTTGACCCGACTTGACCATTGATTGATCAACGATCCGATTGGTCAACCGGACCGGCGGTCAAACCGGTTGGACTGGTCGGACCGGTCAAACTGGCTAGGAGCCATTTGGCTCGCTGGCGCGTGCACCACATGCGCCGCGCACTCAAGCGGCGCGTGTAGGTGCGTGAGAGCTCCAATTGGAGCGTGGTTGGTGGTGTTTGGTTTGTATGAATGTGCTCCACACTATGGTATAATTATTTTATACTTTTGAATTTTATAAATGTATGAAGATGTGTAGGAAACCCTAAGTACGCGTATTTTTTGAGGTTTAATGCATAGTTTATTCATTTGTAGCTTGTATTTCCTATGGTTTAGGAAATACAGTAGCTAACTTGTGTGCAAATGATGTCATATATACTGTGTTGATCTTGGCTCGATGATATCATGTATATGGTTTAATATACTTGTAATTTTCTAGTTCTGAGAAAATTTGAACAATGGTAAGAAATCCTTGTTTTTCTATTACATGTTGAATTGCGATATTGATTCTAGTTGCAACATAATTATTTTTTTTGTACGTTGGTTCATATCATGCTATATTTTTGTGTTAATGGAAAAATGTAGAAATTACATGAGATCATGTAATTATTTTTCCTAGTAAAAGTTCGTAGGTTGGTAGAATTTGAAGGAGTTCTCACCTAGAACTTAAAATTTGCGCAAATTAAACTAATTAATGAGAATAAAACAATTGTACATAGAAGTTAATTGGGAACATAGTGAACTTTTGCTTCTGTGTCTTTTGTTGAATTATCATTAATTTAGTTTGTCTTTGCTGCAAATTAAAATGTGTGTTACTTTGAAAAGTATGCTAGTATTGATTCTGCGTTTATTATGTCAATGTGTTATAGCAATTGATTATGGTTTCGGCATCCAAGACCATTGTGGCTGACCTCAATAAGAGTGAGAAGCTGAACGGTGACAATTATGAAATTTGGTACCAAAAAGTTCAGTACATCCTTGAGGAGCAACAGGTTTTGGAAACCCTCAACCATAGCATGGATGAACCTGAGCATGGAACTTCAGCTCAATACAGGAGAGATCTAGAAGCTTATCAAGCTTGGAAAAAGAAAAATAGCATTGCTCACATCACATTGCTGAGCTGTATGCAAGATGATCTCATGTGTGAGTTTGAAAGTTATGATAATGCTTAAGCTATATGGGTTACCTTGAAAGATAAGTTTAGGGGTACATCTGCCACTAAGCTGAGGAGACTCACCATCAAGTTTGACACATTCTGAAAGCGCCCAAATGTAACAATAAGGTAACATCTTCGAGAGATGTCAAACCTAATTTGTGAGCTGAAGTCATGAGGTCACACCCTTACTGATGAACAGCAAGTTCAGGCTGTTATAAGGTCTCTTCCCGACAATTGGGAGCATATGAAAATCAATATGACGCATAATGAGAATATTGTCACTTTTGATGATATAGCACGTCATTTGGAATTAGAGGATGAGCACCTATAGGCTGCAAGATCCTCTACTCATGCTTATGTTGCTAAATCGAGTTCACGCAAAGCTTCAGGTTTCAAGCGCAAAAAGGAATTCTCAATTCAACAACAAAGGGAAGAAGATTGATTAAGCACCTAAGAAAGCTAAGACCTTCCAACACAAGAAGTGTAGTGGGAAGAAGGATAAGGCCAAGATGAAGTGCTACAATTGTGGCAAGATGGGTCACTTTGCTCGTGAATACACTGAGTCGAAAGAGGTACTCTATTACTCCATTACTTTAAGTAATGCTTTTGTTTCTAGCACTGTAATACTTGCTTAATCTCATCCAATGTGGACTATATACTTAGGAGCAATAGACCACATAGCTAGAGATCGAGAAGCATTTGTGGAGTATCGTCGGATACCACCTAGAAGAAGATGAATATATGTTGGGAATAACTCAAGAGTTGAAGTGAAGGGTATCGGCACATGTAAATTAATCTTACATGGTGGTTGAAACCTATTCCTGCATGATGTCCTTTATGCTCCAGATATTCGACGAAACTTGATCTCTGTAGTTGTTCTTCTTAGCTTAGGTTATGTATTGAATTTCCATGGTGATTGTGTTGACATTTTGTATGGAAAAATTTATTATGGTTCAGGTCATGTATCAAATGGTTTTATGGTGTTAGACATTGACTATGATCAGTACAATGTTAACGTCGATAGTTGTTTTTCTTTAATTGCATCTTCTAGTAATGTTGAGATTGATGCAAGTACTTGGCATGCTAGATTAGGTCACATTAGGTTGTAAAGAATGCAAAGATTAGCTAGAGAAGGCCTTTTAGGGTCACTCACTAATGTTAGTCTGTTCGTATGTGAACATTGTCTAGCGTGAAAAGCAACTAGAAAACCATTCGGTAAAGGGACTAGAGCCGAATTCCATTACAACTCATACATTTTGACATTTGTGGTCCTTTGAACGTGACGGCAAGGCATAAAGCCTCATATTTTATCACTTTCATAGGTGACTTCACGCGTTTTGGTTTTGTCTTTCTGATCTCCCATAAGTCAGAAGCATTATAATGCTTTAAATGATATATAGTGATGGTAGAGAATCAGTTGAACAAAACAATAAAGGTATTGAGAACCGATCACGAACGTGAGTATCTATTAGAGCAATTCAAGGCTCTTTGTAATGAAAAGGGAATTTTACGACAATTGACTGTTCTTGGCACTCCACAACAAAATGGGGTAGCTGAAAGAAGGAATAGAACCCTATTGGAAATGGTTAGGTTTATGATGGCGCAAGCAAATTTGCCTATCTCCTATTGGGGGTATACGTTATTGACTGCTGCCTATATACTTAATTGAGTGCTCTCAAAATCGGTCACTTCCACCCCTTATGAATTATGGATTGGTAGAAAACCATATTTGAGTAGTCTACGTCCATAGGGATGTGCAGCTTCTGTTCATGATTCTTCCCATAAATATGGAAAATTAGGTCATAGAGGGAAGAAATGTATCTTTATAAGATATTCTGAACACTCCAAAAGGCACATGTTCATAGGTGAACAAGCTGATGGAAGTGTGACCGAAATGGAGTCACGAGATGTCACGTTCTGGGAGAACGATTTTCTTAATAGAGGTGACATTGATAAGAATTTCCAATTATATGAGATGCATAACACATCTACTAATGTTGTAAAGGGAAATGAAAATTTACCTCAACATGCAAGACCTAGTGAGAGTGTTGCATCGCCTGACGAATTGAATTCAAGAGAAATTCAATTGTGTAAAAGTAATCATAAAAATATTTCCGGTCGTCGTTTTGAGATTGAAGGGGAAGAATTTATGATTGCTCAAAAAGACAATGCCAAGCCTAAGACTGTTCAAGAGGCTCTCTTATTCTTTGATAAGGAAGAATGGAGAAAAGTTTTGGAAGATGAAATGGAGTCAATGAGGGCAAATCATGTCTGGGACTTGATTGATCTACCACCTAATCGTAAGGCCATTGGAAAAAAATGGGTCTTCAAGATTAAGCGAAGGGCAGATGGATCCATTGAAAAGTATAAAGCTCGCCTTGTGGCAAAAGGTTATACTCAACAATAGGGTATAGGTTATGAGGAAACCTTTTTACCAATTGTAAGGTTTGCCTCAATACGCCTTATTCTAGCTATTGTTGCACATTTGGACCTTGAATTACATCAAATGGATGTAAAGACGGCATTTCTCAATGGAGAACTAGATGAGGAAATCTATATGAAACAACCAATAGGTTTCATAGCTAAAGGTCAAGAGCATAAAATTTGCGAGCTTCATCGCTCAATATATGGCCTTAAGTAATCATCTAGATAGTAGTATCTTCATTTTCATCAAGCCATAACCACTTTTGATTTCACGGTGATTGAAGAAGATCACTGTGTATATGTCAAGCGGTCCGAAGGCAAATTTGTGATTTTATCACTTTATGTGAACGATATTCTATTGGCTGAAAATGACAAGGTTTTGGTTATCACCATAAAAGAATGGTTGTCCTCTAATTTTGAAATGAAGGATATGGGAGAAGCTGCTTATATATTAAGAGTTAAGATCGAAAGAGATCGATCAAGGAAACTCCTTACTTTATCACAAGAGTCTTATATAATGAAGATTCTTGAGTGTTTCAATATGCAGCATTGTAATCTCATTGATACCCCTGTCATGCAAGGTGAAGGTCTAAGTATTGAGATGTGTCCTAAGACTCCAGAAAAAATTAAAATGATGGAAATTGTTCCTTACGCTAGTGTGGTCGAAAGTTTGATGTATGCTATGATGTGTACTAGACCTGACATATGTTATGCCGTGGGATGGGTGAGTCGATATCAATCAAATCCCAGTCAAGCACACTGGAAAGCAGTGAAGAGGATCCTAAGATACTTGAAGGGTACCATGGACTATCAACTTTGTTACCAAGGGAATGATTTACGCCTATTGGGTTATTCGGATGCCGATTGGGGTGGAGACCTGGATGAGCGTAAATCGACTTTTGGATATGCGTTCTTGCTCAATAGAGTTGCAATTTCTTGGAATAGCAAGAAACAAACATGCACAGCCTTATCTACAATGGAGGCAGAATTTATTGCATGTTCTACCGCATGTAAGAAGCAGTATGGCTAAAACGTTTCTTGGAAAATTTAGCCACTATCACTGAGGTTCCAAGACTGGTGATAGTTTATTGCGATAGTCAAGCAGCCATTGCCTATGTGAAGGATCCCAAGTATCATGGAAGGACAAAGCACATTGATATAAAGAACAACTTCATAAGAGATATACTAGCGTAGAAAGAAGTGATCCTACAATACATTTCAACTAATAGAATGGTTGCTGATCAATTTACGAAGGCTATTCCTAGAGACATATTCTTGACCCACAGGATGTCACTAGGATTGTGTAGAATATGATATGTGTTATTGTAGAGAATCATTGGTTTATGTATAAGTGGACATATGTATTGTACTTGTTTGTTCATTAGTGACTTGATGTTTTATCAATAAGTACAAATCCATTATGAGACTAGCACATGCACACATATATTATTGGAAAGTATGTCAGCAGGCAATGATTAGCTCACTCACACGAGCAATCGCCTCAAGTGCTGTAGTTAGCACGTTAAGATGAGACGTTATGTACAAATAAATACTAAAAAGTAAGTCTGGTACATAAAATGTGTCACCTTGATTTGAGTCAAGATGAGGTCTATAATTTGTTTATAGTAAGACTGAACATGATAGTCTCACAATCATGTATGCCTATAAGATGCCGGATGCGAGTACTTAATTGAGCACTATAGAAAGCAAGCTAATATAGCACTCGAGTTAAACATGAGTACGTGAGGAACATGTGACTATGTTTAGGCTAAGATCCGTATAGTGGATATATTTAATAATTGACATACGCTCTTATAGAAAGAGAAATGCACTATAGCATGTAATTCATACTACATGTGCATTGTACGATCGATAAGGGAAGGTGAGTGAAATAATCCCTATTTACTCATTGTGTGAGCCCTTAAGGTAATTTATAATTTACCTCATTTTGTGTCCTATGTTACTTCTGACTATGTTCTCGAAATGAACGATTAATGTTGCTACTTTAGCATGTTACTGACGGTCATGAATAGATATGGCTTTATGGGATGTGTTTAGGAAAGCAGTTGTTCTGAAATGGAGAGAGACATGAGTGCGAAGGAAGACTATTGTTGTTTTACATCTATCACATGCATTTATTGGTCGACTAATTATATCGTCCTCTGTGGTTGCGGATATAATTGTAAATACATGATGTTTTTTAGAAAAGTCAAGTATAGTCTTTAGGGATAGGTATACTTGGATTGATGTAACAAAATATGTCTGAGGCACTGTGAGACATCGATTGTTTATTTCTTTTCAGGGTTGTAGCCATTATGTCATCCCTCACAGGTGCATAATTTAAGCTCCCAAGTGTAGGTGTACTCATTGGTCGCACGGTTTATGTGCCAGTATGAATTCTTTTGTAAAGTTGATGAATGTTGAATGCCTTATATTCTTGATAGAGCGCTATCAAGCCCATCATGTCTGAGTGGGAGATGTTATACTATACTTTAGCTAGTACGTCCATGATGAGGTGCGATTGTACAGCACTGTTTGGACTTGATATGCTACGATGGAAAGACACCCTTTTGAAAGGGTATGAAGGTGTCGTATATAAGTCATTTGTAGACAACCGTTGGAACAATTAGTAGAACATACGCACCAAATTTCTCTCCCTTTCCATAATTGAAGAAGAAGGCATTCCATTTAAGTTTTACAAGAACAATCGGCATTTATGCTATGGAAATCGAATGTTTTTCCTTTTGATTGCATTCAGACCAAGGTGAAGTAATTTTGTTTGTGATTTATCCGCAATTCAACGTTCGTTCCGGGGTTAATTATTGTTTGCACTTCGGAATCAGGTAACTTGTCTTCTGCCGACTTGAATTCTAACAGTCTCAATAGGTGGTTTGGCAGCCATGAGTCTCGATAGGAAGTTTGGTGATCACGTGGGTCTCAGTGGATTCGGTGAAGGCTCAAGGTCTCAAATTGTTGATGGCTTGATTTGCAAGGTTCGGTAATTGTGGGTTGTCGAAGGTTTAGGTATGTAGTTCGGTGGATGTAAGTTGAGCCATGAGGTTGGGTGTTGGAATTTGTTTGCTTGCTTAGTTCGGTTAGGCTATGAAGATGGCATCAGATTTTAGGCATACAATGGGTTTTGTTGGTGGTGGTCGGGGCCAATTCCTCAATGTGTGGTTGTTTGAGTTGAGTCAATTTGGTGGACATGTGCAACTAGAGTGGAGTTGTTCATTTCATGAGCTGTTTGGTTGGTTGGTTCCCGAACTATTGATAAATGTCCGATCTAGTCCCTGAACTTTCGATTTACTCAATTTGGTCCCGAAACTATTGATAAATGTCCGATCTAGTCCTTCCATTACTGTTTATTCTTTTTTTTTTCCTTTTTTTTTTCTTTTGCTTCTTCTCTCTTCCCTCCGTCGGCCATGGCGGAGCCAGTGGAGGGAAGCCGGCGTTTGGCATGGGTCACCCTCGCCGACGTCGGGTGAGGGCCGTCCTTGCCGGACGCAGGCGAGGGCGACCTTCGCCGATGTCGGGCGAGGGGATCCCTCGCAGATCTAGCATGGGAGGCCCTCGCTCAACACCAGCTGCGAGGGAGGCCCTCGCCAGACGCCGGCTGCGAGGGAGCCCCTCGCCCGATGCCGGCAAGGGCGACCCTCGACGAACACCGGCTTCCCCCTGCTAGCTCCGCCATGGACGGCAGAGGGAAGAGAGAATAAGCAAGAAAAGAAAAAAGAAAAGGAAAAACAGTAACGTAAGGACTAGATCAGACATTTATCAATAGTTTAATGACCAAATTGAGCAAATCGAAAGTTCAGGGACTAGATTGGACATTTATCAATAGTTCAGGGACCAAATTGTGCAAATTGAAAGTTCAGGGACAAGATTGCACATTAAATAAAAGTACAGGGACCATTTGTGACATTTTCCCTTCTTACATCAAAAGCTTAGCCATACACACAACTGCAAAGCATATTCCTTCATGCTCATCCAAAAGAGGGTTGGGTTAGCCTAGCACCTCTATACTAAGAGGGGGACCTCAAAAAGTGATGTATACCTTACACATCTAGTACCCTATCAGCTCAAGGTACTAGGGCTTTGGCTTGGAGTTGAGGTCTTAATCTAGATCAATCTTTGGGTCGGTGAGGACACCGAAACATCCTTAATCCAACCCTAATTTTTGGAACGAGATAACAACGATGCCAAATCGATAGATCGTGGAAACACCAAAAAGGCCACTTTAGGGTGAAAACTCAATTTTTCATGAATGCATCACAAAAATTTAGAAAAGTGGAAACGGGCCATGAACGAGGACTCATGTGGGCTCGAGTCCATGAGTGGGTCCAATGGGCTTCATGCACATTAATGGGCAGCCTAATGGGCCTCACGCTCAAGTGGGTGGCCTAATGGGCCATATGCTTAAAAAGGGTCGGCTTGAAGGCCGATGGACTACCTAAGCCCTTTTTGATCTTTTCAAGTCCCTTAATAATGACCCCCATGTGTGTGAATAGTATCCAGGGCCTGGCGAAATTACCATTTTGCCCTCTTGCCTAACAAAACAAACTTTGGTAGATTAAAGAAAGTGTTGGGCATTCAAGGGAGAGGAGGAGTAAGTAGATGATATCATCCCTTCCTTAATTACCTTATTTCTGGCCTAGGCATGATTATGGCATTAAATGGAACTTAGAGAAGAAGTTTGCCAAGAAGCAATCTTGGCTCTCCATTCTTGTCTTTGGAAGCAAGGATGCATCTTGGTCATCCAATGGCTTGGACATGAGCTCACCCTATTCTCTCTCTTCCCGAACTTGTTTAGCCACCACATTTCTCTCTTTTTCGCTCATTTCCCTCCTTTTTTCTCTCATTCTACCACTTTGGATGAATTTCTCTCTCTCTCTCTCTTCCCCTTCCCTTTGCTGCTAAACCCCTCACCTTCTCAATCTCACCCCACACTATCTCCATCTTCTGGTATTCCCTCTTAGTTGTGGCTGCCATGAGCCACCATCTACCATCCCACTGTTGTCTACCCTTGTTGTTGTTGTTTATCCTCCGTGCTGCCTTGTAGCTCATCCCTGACCACCCTCAACTCATGTGCTGCTATCCCTTGGTCATTCCAACCCTTACTGTGGGCTGCCATGTGCTGTCTAGCCACCACAACACCTTGCCAAGCCTCACCATGAGCCGTCGCTTGCCGTAGCATGGTCTTGGAAGTGAGTAACTTCCTAACCCTTGATTAGGTTGTAATTGCACTCAGGAATATGTTTGGGATTAGATTAAGGACTAATAATGGTTAGCTTAAGTGAAAAGTGGATTAAAGCAATAAGTAGTAGGACAGGCTATTATGATGAACGATAAGGAAAAATGATAGGCTATCATGATAAGTGATAGTTAGATGTGATAGGTTATTGTGATAGGCTATTGTTTGATGTGATAGATTACCATGATAAGGTATCATTTAAATGCGATAGGCTATCATGATAGGTTATAATATAATATGATAGGCCATCAGTATAAGTTATCATTAGAGGTTATAACCTGTCTTGATTCTAACGAGTGTTTATGTTGTGGGTTCTAAGTGGTTAATACTGGTTGAATGCTAATTTTAAGGAAGATATATGCTTATGCAATCCTAGAGTTGAAAATAGTCAGCATTCTTAACATTCAATAACTATGTGTCGTGAAAGATTATTTTGAAACATGAGTTGTTATTCATATTGTAAAGATCAAGTTGTGATATTATATTTCATGACTTTGATGCATGCTTGCTTTGGTGAATGGTTAATTGAGATGCTTAATTAAGTTCGGATGCCCCCAAGTCAGCGGGATGCCATTCGCAGATGGATTTCAGAACGAAGTCCCTTAATGGAATGCCATCCTGATGTGTTTATGTGGGATATTGTCGTGCTCGATAAGGTGAGACGATGCCCAGTTATGCTGAAATTCTGCCGACCTTTAGGTGGGCCGTGACTGAGAGCAGTTGTAATAATCATATGGAATCATAGTCTCGAGAATAGTATGGTAGTATGGGATGCCATAATATTCTTGAAGCGTGGCCAACACATACTCGGACCCATCCATCATTCTTCATGACTTGGACTACATTAGCAATCTAGTCAGCATAGTGAGTGACTTCAATGAAGCCCACTTTCAACTATTTCATGATTTCCTCCTCAATTTTCTCAAACAACTCAGGTTTTGTCCTCCTAAGCTTTTGTTTCTTAGGCTGAATACCAAGATTGAGTGGTTAGGTGTGTTCCACAATTTCGGGATCTAAACCCGACCTATTAAGATAAGAGCAAGTGAAGACGTTGTCACGCCCTGACTTGCTCTGGGCTCACGATAACTTGTGCTATCGCTTTCACTTAGGTCATTTGCTCGCGACGTTCTAGGAGGTGTCACCGACGTATTCGTATTATCAATTATATATATATATATATATGCAAGCAGAAGCAAAAACAATTCACCGAACAACCAAACAGGGATAGCTAGGAACACATCAACATAGTCTTTTATAAACGCATCCAATAGTCAATATAGATTAACTTTAATTACACCCCCAAAGTTTAGTCATACACGGGCTTTCAAAAAAGATTTGGAGATTGGCCTAGCACCTTTATGCTACAAGGAAACTTCAAAATCCCCCACGCTCGTAGGTTATAAAGCCATGGCTTAGGCCTGGTGTCCAACTCTAGATCTAGATCCACCTTAGGGTTAATGACATCATCGTCGAGGCCATCCTTGTCCATGGGGCCCCGACTAGCACAATTGGAACCCTCGCCTAATAGTCCATCAAATCTCCGGAGAGGGCCCTAATGCTCTCCTCTAAACCAAACGTACTAGGCCTCGGACTTATAGGGCACTAAGTTAAGCAGTGCCTCATCCACCCAAATGGTGGTCACATGCTTCTCATATATAGGGCTCGTTTGGTTCGGCTTTGGGGAAATGCCATTGGGAGAATGCAAATACCTTTGAGGTAAAGGGGTTTTCCAAAATGCTAGACTGTTTGGTGAACTATAACTGAAAAGTGCTTTAGGGAAATGCAAGACTGTTTGGTAAACATATATTTGAAAAGCCCTTTAGTGTAACCAAATTAAGTTTTTTAGTTTTAGTATTTTTAAAATTGCAAAAAGAAACAATGACTATATAACCTTTTACATTTTCATGTTGAGAGTAATGTAAAAGATGTATATTAGTAAATTTATTTAAAAATTATATTAAAAGAATTTGATTATAGATTAGATGCAAAGCTCAACTTTTGGCCTAGGGTTCTTTTAGGTATGTTTTCAACTTTGAATAATTTTTTTTAATTATTGTAGTATTAATCATCTTCGTTAATTAATGATCATTCTAGTGTATTGATAAAAAGTTGGGCTATTGATTGTCAAAAGATAAAAATGACAAAAAAAGGTGAACCCAACATTTGCAAAGAGTTTTTATTATTTTTTTTAAATATAAAAATAAAATCGGATGAAAATCCATCGCCGATCAATGACGGTTGGGGTGTGGAGAAGATGATTGGTTTAAAAAAAAAAAAAAGAAGTCAACGGATGAATAGTAGAGGTGGACTTGCATTTCCGAAATGCTAAAAGCCCAAAGCAAGTCCCCACTTGCTTTGGGCTTTCAGTATTTCAAAGGCCAGCATTTGGCCAAGGACACTTCCAAATGCTGAACCAAACACGTAAATTTTTTCCCAAGGGGCTTTCGGGGCTGAAAGCCCCTTGGGAATGCTAAACCAAACAGGACCATAGTGTCATTGCTGTTAACCAATCAGTGGTCACCTTGGTGTCCTAATCTATAGGCACCCCAAAACAAACGTAGCGGTACGGCTTAAACATGCTTAGGGCCTATAAAACATTTAAACCACCACGGTGAGATAAAAACTCAGCGAGTGAGCTTCCTAGATCTCGTAGAGGAGTGTCCTTCACCTTAGAGTTGCCCTAAACATTCATATTATCTATCGATGGTATATCAATAGCAAACCCTTTGCTTTGCATTATCTATTAATAGGAATTAGGCCACTCAGCATGTCACACTCTAGCACATGCCCAATTATAGTATAGATAATAAGTAGTGAGTGCACCATTCCATTAAACATACGGCGATCACAATTTAAAAATCTACGCATGAATAACAATACTTCCATGCACACTGCCTCAACTTAAATCCCTCGAGTCCTAATTAAAAGTGTACATATTCACAACTTTATTTGTGCCTTTATGACTCTAACTTCGACCTACATGACACCCTTATGCCTCTTAATTCATAAATAGGATCGATCCAAACATGCATGTGCCACATAAGTGGCTGAAATAACGTTTAATTCATGCACTTTTCTCATGTAACTCATATATATCCATGCCACAGTGTGCAGATTATAGTATCATTCTCATCATATGCATTCGGCATTCATGCACTTTACACAAGTTGATGGCTTAAGAATATTATGGCATCCCATAGTACCATGCTATCCTCCAGACCATGCTTTTAGATTATTATGACTGCTTAGGACCCAGGCCAACCCGAAGGTCAACAGTCATCCGGCATAACCTGGCATTGTCTCACCCAATTGAGCACAGTATCGTCTCACATAAATGCATGAAGACGACCTTTTTACAAGGAGCTTCGTTTCGAAATCCGTCCGTGAATGGTATCATCTCGCATAAATGCATGAAGACGACCTTAATCGGGTATCATCTCATGTAAACGCATCAGGATCGAAACATTACCCTGTGTAAACGCATCAGGGTCATTATGTGATCCCACGAGCACATCATCACTCAAGTCCATTGTTATCTTTCTCATTAGTCCAGTATCTCATGACCTATTGGAAGTATATCAATAAAATATACCAAGCACAAAACGAGAGTCCATGGTTTCACCTGTTACGTTGAGCACTAGCCTAAATCCAATCTAGGTTAGGAACAATAGCCTCCATATTGCACCGAGACCAAGGAAGGACTATTTGCTATGATATGATCATTGACCTAGTACCAGACTTAGCTTAGGAATGATACATCGCAGTATTGCACTGAGACCAAAAAAAGACTGATCCGTCGTGACATGATCACCAACCTAGTACCAGACTTAGCTCGGTAACGATACGTCTTAGTATCACCGATCGCAAGAGAGAAACTCGACCTAACATACTTCATTGCACGTCCAAGAACCATCGTATATCTCGTCTCGGAGGCTCGGGATGTTCTTACGCATCAACCATGGACAATGAACATAAGACAGGTATGGCGAGTGCTTCTAATGAACACATATAATACATTGCCATTGATATTAGACATCATTACCTCTGACAAGCACAACCAATAATACCACCAGATTTCTATTTTCTTTCTTTCTCATTAATCAAGTGTGATGCCCAAGTGATAGGCAACAACATTAGCCACATGCCATCATGCCATACTCATATCTCATATCATGTCATACAAAAGCACCAACTAATTTACAAGCCCATGGCAAATATATTACTCATCAAAGTAAGATAAGTTGTAATAATTGAACATAAGTCATTAGAATTACATATCACGTGCCATCATGATCTATTTATTAACTCACCTCTCATTAATATAACATATCTTACAACCATAACTTATTTCATTTACGCAGTCACAACATCATGTCATATAACACATTTTACCACATAGTTGTTGATCACTCTAATATAGCACGTCATATTAACATGTCACACACTTCTCTTATCCTATCTTAGCAACTTATCACATATTGATAAGTTATTGGCAAAACTTGATAACCTATCGCGATAACTTATTGACAAAACATGATAATGTGGCATCCTAGAATTTCTTGCCAATTCTTAGAGGTGCTCTAATTCATGTCTTGAATTGAGATTTTGGCCAAGCTTTTGGTGGGTAATTATTTAATAGGAAAATTCCATTTTTTGGCCATGTGATTTATGGATTGGAATTTATTAAATTAGGTCACAAATTTTTGTGAATTATAAATTTCAATTAGGTGTTTGGATGGGCTGGACATTTAAAGGCCCAAACCAGCCCATAGCCTCACCCCATTCTCGGCCAGCCCACGAAGCCCAAGGAGGAGAGCTGCTGTTGGCCAAGCTGGTCCAAGCCCAGTCGAATTTGGAGGCCCATCTTGCATGGAAAAGGGCCATGTGTTTCCTCCTAGCTGCCAAGTGTTCTCCATGCAAATGCTAATGATGGCTAATGATGGAGGGGAAGAAATTAGGGGAAGATGATGCCAGTTTAAGCGAGAGAGAGGTAGAGAGAGAGAGGGAATTCATCCGAGAAAGAGAGAGAGGAGAGAAAGAGAAGGAAGAAAGGAAGAAAGGGAGAAAGGAGTAGAGGAAGGAGGAGGGCCGTTCGTCGACCGTCCGCCGTGCGTCCGTTGTCCGTCGTCGTGTCCCGTCGCCGTTGTGCTCGCTGCTTGCTCGATTTAGAGGCAAGTGGGATCCTTGATCTACTCTTGCATGTTGTTCCTAGTATATGTGATTGAATGGTGACCAATTTTGGATGCTTAGGATGTGAAAATTTGGAATTTTAAGAGTGGTGTTCTAGACTAGTAAACTGTTCTTGAGAAAACAGCTTGACCTTGGATGTTCTAGTGGCTTGCATGTGATGTTCGAGTTGGATTTTGGCTTTGACTTCTAAATGAAAGTTGTTAAGGACTTCTTTAAGTATAAAATACTCAAATTTAAGACAAAAAAAAACAAGTATAAGTGGGTGAAATCTTTATTCATTGGAAAGACTGGATCTGGAGATTTCGGTAACTACCTTTGACGAATGCATGGACTGTAAGGCTATCTTTTTGTTGAAATTTCACTTCGATTTCTTAACAAAATATGTAAAGGACATCCTGATTTGTAACATATCAAAAATTTAGAGAAAACGAACAAGAATAGGTAGGTGAAATCACGGTTTTTCGGAAGTAGTTAGATCTGGAAATTTCGGTACTAGGAACAGAAGTTTTAACCGCCTATATTTAATTACCTAGGACGAATCTGACTTTGATGTCTTCATGGAAAATCTACCTTAGGGTCTATAACATAGTCGAATTTTATAATTTTTGAAGGTCATTCAGGTATTTAATCGGAATGTTTCTAAAACCGTGTAATCTAATGTGTTTGGACTTGGTCAGTTGCAAAGCGTGGACTATATCGTTTTGTATGAGGTTCTTTTGGCAATGTATTCTTCATGAAATATCTCTCTTTATGTATTCCCTAAAACATATTCAAATTTCGTAATTTTTGAAGTTCATTTACCTATTTAACCAAAAAAATTTCTAAAACTGTGCAAGCTGGATTGTGCGAATTTCAAAAGCTGTAACGCATGGACTATTCTATTTTTAATGAGCCCCATAAATTACATTGTTGTAAGTGATTGAATCTAGCTGCACATGTGATGATATTTGGCATTACATATAAGATCAAAAGCTGAATTGACTTTGTTGCCATTACATCGTGTGCCATGTTGATATTGAGACACAAATGTGAATATGAATTATGGGAAATGAGGATACCGTTAGAGGTGTGAGCCGACAATGCCCTGGGAGTGTTAGGATGCCTGGAATGTGGGGGTGCCAGATGCCCGGGATGTTGGGGTGCCGGATGTCCTCGGGAGTTTTGAGATGCCCGGGATGTGGGGGTGCCGGAAGCCTCGGAGGTGTGTGCCGAGGGGATACCTCGTGATGCTAGTTGGGATACGAGATGCCCAAAATGTGGGGGTGCCGGATGCCCGGTGGTGTGTGCCGGAGGTTCCTCGCGATGCCAGGTGGGGTGTGAGCGATAAGATGGGGGATGCAATCACTGGTCTCGGGAAAGAAAAATGTGGTGATCCAATTGAAGGATAAAAAGTTGAAATTGAATCATGCATGGTATGCTGACATGTATGCATGGCTGTATGATGTGATATGTATGAGTGCATGGAGTATGTGCACATGAGGCATGGATATGCATGAATGCTTGATGATGACTGCATGGTTGTATATGCACCTATAGCATGATGGTATATGCGTAAATGATTGATGATGAGTGCATGATGGTGTATGCACGTATGGTATGATGATATATGCATGGCTGTGAGGTAAATTATGCTTGGATGCATGAATGTTATGTGCTTTGTTTATGATGCCTTGATTGTTCTGTTTGATGCAGTGAGTAGCTTAATGGATCTTTTACCTACTGAGTGGTTGTACTAACCCCTTTGGGGACCAAACATTTCAGATTAGAAAGATGCCTCTCCCTCCGGTCACGCGGGGTACCTTTTACGGCCTTCCATCTGACGTGGAGGTCGAGTGTATGGAGCTTGATAGTGCCACCATCCCTGGTTTGACGTTCGTATGGGTTCGGGTGCTGGTGATGTATGATGTGGGCCTAGCTGGGGGCTCGGTCACTCAGGAGTTCTTGTCGGTCCACGTCTGCCAAGACGGAGTGATGTGGGGGATGTTGCCGCCGCCACCGCCCGACGCACCAGGGTGGGTGTGATGGCTCGCGTGAGGAGTGGGAGCTGACGTTTTTTTTTTTGAGATAGCTGACACTTGTAGATGGAGGGTTACACGTGATCGATATAAGGGGTCGAGATCTCTCTTTTGAGCCGTGGCCAAGTTTAGCTAAAAGTCTTGGCTTTTCTTTTTGGTTGTACCGACCCAAGATGTCCATCTTAGAAATATAAATAAAAGTGGCTCGGCTTTATGTTTTCTTATGGTGCGTAGTTGATGTGCATTGCATTATGGTTATGGAAGGGAGAAATGGTGAGACTTGTTATGCTTCCGCTAATAAGCTGCACTGGGACCGTTTTAAAAAAAAATGCCTATGAACTAAGGTACTTCCGCTAAGTGATGTAACTGGTATCCATTAGGTGGAACGATAGATACCTGTGGCGACCTTAGGTGTTTAGGGGTGCCACATATAACTTATCGGCAAAACTTGGTAATCTATCGCGATAACCTATCAATAAAACATGATAACTTATTAGTAAAACTCGATAACCTATCGTGATAAGCTATCGATAAGACATGATAATCTATTGATAAATGTGATGATTTGTCCCGATAACCTATTGATATCTGATGATAACTTAGTGTTTAAAACCCACTTATCATACCATCAAAGCATCATTTAACCTTAAGCTAGCCCTAACTAACCCTTATGTGCAATAACAACCTTATTCAAGGGCTAGAAAGTCATTCACACCTAAGCCCAAGCTTTAAAAAGCATTAGAGAAGGTGTGGCGAGGCTGGACAGTAGCTGGGGCTGCTAGTCACGCCACCAGAGCTCATGTGGGTGGGCTAGACGGCACCCCAGGTGGTAGCACAACGGCGGCTCAGCGGCGGATGGCCTCCTGATGGCCGACGGTGTCCAAACCGATAACAAAGAGAGAGAGGGGGCTACTGTGAGGGGCTAGACAGCAACCTCCTCACCTCCAAAACTTTGACATGACAACGGCTAGAACGGAGGGCAGTTTAAGGGTGGTAGTTGAGGTGGTTCGTTACCAGTGAGTCTAAAGAGGAAAATTAAAGGAAAAAGGCTTGAAGTCGAGATGAAAATGGAGGAGAGGGGTGGTCAACTATGGCAATGAGAGTGAAAGATGAGAGTGAGAGCCAAAATGAACAAATGAGAGAAAAACATAGAGGAAGGTGGCTATGGGTTTTGGGGAAAGGGAGAGGAGAGAGACAATGAGATCTAGCCCAAACAAATGCCCATCCCATCTAATCTACTAGGACTTCTCTCCACCAAGCAAAAGCAAGCTTCTTGAAGAAGAAAAATCCAAGCCATTAATGAAGAGATATGTACTTGAATGAATAGGTTTAGGGTAGGCTTAGACTAGGCTAGAGATGGTTCGATCTGGAAATTTCGGAACTACAAACAGAAGTTTTAACCGCCTATATTTAATTACCTAGGACGAATCTAACTTCGATGTCTTCATGAAGTATTTACCTTATGGTCTTCTCTATCACATAGTCGAATTTCATAATTTCTAAATGTCATTTGGGTATTTAATCGAAAATGTTTTTAAAACTGTGCGATCTGATGTGTTCGGACTTGGTATTGTTGTAATGCGTGGTCTACACCGTTTTGTATGAGATTATTTTGGAAAATTTTTCTGCATGAAATACCTTTATTTATGCCTTGCCTACAACCTATTAAAATTTCGTAATTTTTGAAGTTCATTTGCCTATTTAACCAAAAATGTTTCAAAAACTGTGCAAGTGGAACGGACAGAATTAGTAGTGCTGTGATGCGTGGTCTGTATTGAACTATATAGGGATCTTTTGGTGTAGTGTTCTGCATGAAGTACCTGCCTTTATGTCTTGACTATCAAATTTTCAAATTTCATAATTTTTGAATGTCATTTGTGTATTTAATGAAAATGTTTTCTAAAACCATGCTAGCTGGATTGTGCAAATTTCAAAAGCTGTGATGCATGGACTATCTTGTTTTGTATGAAATTCTGGTGGTGCTGTGTTCTTCATGAGATGAATGCCCTTGAGTTTGTCTATGATGTACTAAATTCTTAGAAATTATTAGAGACAATTACCAAATTTTAGGAAATGTAAATTAAAAAGAATGTTTTCTGTTTTCTAAAATAATAGTAATTGATCTTGCTGCATATGTGATGATATATGGCATTACATATAAAATCAAAAGCTGAAATTAACTTTGTTGCTATCACATCATGTGCCATGTTAATATTGAGACGCAATTGTGGACATGAATTGTGATAAATGAGGATGCCGTCGGAGGTGTGAGCCGACGATTCCCCGGGAGTGTCGGGATGCCTGGGATGTGGGGGTGCCGGATGCCCGATTGTATTACGATACATGCCCGGATGTCCTCGGGAGTTTCGAGATGCCCGGTGGTATACACTACGTAATTCCAGGGGGAATGCCTGGTGGTATGGCGGTACGTAATTCCGGAAGCCTCGAAGGTGGGTGCTAAGGGGATACCTCGTGATGCCAGTTGTGATACGAGATGCCCGGAATGTGGGGGTGCCGGATGCCCGAAGGTGTGTGCCGGAGGTTTCTCGCGATGCTAGGTTGGGTGCGAGCGATAAATTGTGGGATGCAAACATTGGTCCCTAGAAAGAAAAACTGATGAGATCCTTGTGAAAGATAAGAACTGAAAATGAATCATGTGCATGGGTGCATGCATATGGCATGATGCATGATCTGCTTATGAAAGTAAATTAATGCTATTTGATATTGAAAATGCGATCATAAAGGCATGAATGGATCTCATGGTGATGTATGCTTGATAACATGGATGATTTGAATCATGGTGGTATATGCATGATGGCATGGTGAGATATGCATGACTGCAAGGTGGTATATGCACCTATGGCATGGATATGTATGAATGCTTGATGATGAGTGCATGGCGGTATATGCACATATGGCATGGTGATATATGCATGCATGCTTGATGATGAGTGCATGGTGGTATATGCACATATGGCATGGTGATATATGCATAGATGCTTGATGATGAGTGCATGGTGGTATATGCACATATAGCATGGTGATATATGCATGAATGCTTGATGATGAGTGCATGATGGTATATGCACATATGGTATGATGACATATGCATGGCTGCAAGGTAAGTTATGCTTGAATGCATGAATGATATGTGCTTTGTTATAATGCCTTGATTGTTCTGTTTGACGCAACAAGTAGTTTGGTGGATCTTTACTGCTGAGTGGTTGTACTCACCCCATTTAGGGATTAACATTTCAGACTATATAAGATACCTCTGTTGCCACTACCACCGGTAGATGGATCAAGTGGTTGGATATGACCGCGAGGAGGAGGATAGCAAAGGAAGGAACCTTTGGATGCCAACACTGAACGATGGACTTTGAGTATACGACTGTTGAAGGAGATGTCGATCATCTTTTGAAGTATAGCCGAGTATAGAAAACTACGGCATTCTGATGTGCCGATGAATGATGTCCATTTAGTTTAAGTAAATAAAAGTGTTCGGCTTTTACCTATAAATGTTTAGTGTGTGTGTGCATCGTTTTCTGAATATAGGGAAGGGAGTTGTTGGATATGCTTCCGTTATATGAACTGCGCAAGGGACCGATCTAGACGATGTAAACCCCCAGGATTTATGAATTTTAATGAAATTCCTTGGTATCAGAGTATTATATTATCAGGTCAAGTGAAAGGTAAGAGGACTGTGGCGATCCCAACGGTTCGGGGGCCGTCGAGGGGTGCCACAGCTTTATTGGTGTCAGAGCTATGGTCTATTTGGAGTGATAAGAAGCCTTATTTGGAAATTGAGGAATATGATAACAATGCACACCATAGGATATTAACTTTGAATAACAGGTGATGGGTATTCACTCATAGATCCCTGGTAACTAGTGTGAGTTGTCTTTAGGTGTCAGTAACATGTTTATGTCACTTATATAGTAGTAGTTGCTTTTAAATGGAGACATTGAGTTACAGATTATTCCTGATGCAAATGCTTGGAAACTGCAGGAAAGTTATGGTGCGAGCTGGAAGTGCTCATCCATCGAGGGCTGAAGCCTCTGGTGCAAGGGCTGAACCTCGAATGGAAGACATCTTGCAGGCATTGGCCAATATTGGAAATCTGATGGAAAGACAAGCGCAACAACAACCCGGAGTGGAACGTCGCCCTGAAGGACTGGTGGAACAATTTCTGAAGATGAAACCACTTAAGTTTAGTGGAATGGGAAGTCCTGAGGAGGCGGAACATTGGATTGATGGGATAGAATAAATTTTCCGATTGTTGGACGGTAGTGATACTGAGAAAATAGTTTTGGCAGAGTACTAGCTGGAGGGAAACGCAAAGTTTTGGGGGAGAGCTTTGAAGGATACGATCTTTCCACCAGGTACTAATGTGAACTGGGAAGAGTTTGTGAGAGCTTTCAATAGGAAGCATTTCTCTGATTGTGCTAAGGATAAGAAAATCACTGAATTTGTTCAGTTAGAACAAAGGGAGCTGACAATAGACCAGTATGAGGCAAAATTTTCTAAATTGTCTAGGTATGCTCCTAGGTTGGTTGAGGATCGAGAGGAAAAGGCTAAGAGATTCCTGAAAGGATTAAGGACTAATATTAGAAAACAACTAGTGCCTCTGAATATAAGAGATTATAATGAGATTTATGAGAGGGCACAGTTGGTGGAGCAAGAGTTAGTGAGGGAGCAAGAGTTAGTGAGACAGCAATCGGAATCTAAGGGGTAGATGACCTTTAATGATGTTCGAAGGGGTAAGAGACCTTATCCTGATCAAGGTCAGCCCTGGGAATCTAAGAAGAGGAATAATTTTGGGAATTCTGGAAAAGTCAACAGTGGCCCGGTTCTAGGGAGAGTACCCTACCAAAGTAATATTTGCCAGAGATGTGGTAGACAACATGGGCCAGGACCTTGTAATAGCCAATTGAGATGTAATGGCTGTGGGTAGAGAGGTCACTTTAAGAAAGATTGTCCATAAGAGAGGTCGCAGCCAAATGTCAACTTGGTGCAACAGGTACAACAAAGTACTGGTGGACCAAACTTACCAAGGAATTCACAGAGGTCACCAGCACAAGGAAGGATGTATGTGGTCACTCAAGAGGAAGCAAGAGCTTCCAAAAATGTTATCTCAGGTACGATTTCGATAGATGATAAGAAGGTATATGTGTTATTTGACATGAGTGACACGCATTCATTTGTGTCTAAGAAATATAGATGATTGTGAGAAGTAGGAACCAAATCTTTAGATATGCCTCTTTGTATTTCCACACCACTGAAGAATATGGTGTTGTCCATGATAGTATGTAAGAAGCGTGAGATAACCCTATGGGAATGAGATCTGGAAATGGACTTGATAGTGATAGTTATGTATGACTTTGATGTCATCGTAAGAATGAACTAGCTTCGTAAGCAATGGACTAGGATGAATGATCTCCTGAGATAGTACTTACCCGTGTGCTAAGGATAAAAAACCGCGAGGCTAAGAATTGGATAGGCCAAAGCGGATAATATCTCTGTAAGTTAGTTCCTATCGAAACGAGACCCTCCAATGGATGTGTAGTTTGGGTTCGAACTAGGTGAAAGCTGGTGTACCTGTAACGACCTGATCCAATGAGGGAGGGGAGTGGACACCGAGGTCAGAGGACCTGAACAAGGAGTGGCTCCTGGCAGGCTTCTAGGATGGCAAAAAGGGGGCAAGAATGAACCGAACTATGAACTGAACTGGGAAGGTAGTGTTTTTAGGATAATTCTATCAGAGTGGCGCAGCGGAAGCATGGTTAAGCTTGAAGAACTTTTGTTTGTGAAAAAGAAAGACAGGTCGATGTGTTTGTGCATTGACAATGGGCAATTGAATCATGTAATTGTTAAGAGTAAGTACTCATTACCTAGAATTGATGACCTATTTGACCAACTGCAAGGAAGTTCGGTCTTTTCTAAAAATTGACTTGAGGTCAGGATACCATCAGTTAAGGATCAAGAAAGAAGACATTCCTAAGACTGCATTTAGGACTCGCTATGGACACTATGAGTTCCTAATTATGCTATTTGGATTGACGAATGCCTTACCTGCATTCATGGATTTAATGAATAGGATATTTAAGCCTTATTTGGATCAAATTGTGATTGTCTTCATTTGATGATATCCTAATATATTCTGAAGGACCTGAAGAACATGCGTAGCATCTAAGCGTAGTGCTGCAAACAAGGCTTAAGAAGTGAATTATGGAGAGTGAGTTATGAATTTGAAGATTAAGTTATGATCATTTGAGCTAAATAGTGACTTCCTATTAGAGGATCTCATTAGAAGTCTTGATGCATTACATGGAAGCATTTAGTATGTATAGATTGATCTTGGAAGTCATGAGTTTGAGTGGTCATATGAGACATGAAATTATTTATGGTTTATATGTCGGAATAATAGGTTTAACCGATGGTGGTCAACTTTTAATTTTAGGTGATGATCTCAGTTTGAAAAGGTTTGGTGGAATTAGTGGATATGATCAATTGTGGTTATAGTCTTTCCAAGATGAAATGGTGAAAGTTCAAGTTGTGGATTTGATGAGTGATTAGTTTAAGTGACGATCCTTTAGGGTGAGACATGAGATATACTCGATGGAAACTAGACAAGTTTTATTTTGATGGATTGTCGATCTTTGAATTGAATAAGTTTTGGTGGACTATCGATATTTGAACCGAATGAATGATGCTATATTTTAGGCTTGAATCCATGTTGCAGTGAAGGCGTAGTGAATGTCTCTGTTGGACTGTACCAGATGAGTTATTGGTGGTGTCGATTTTAATGGTTCTAGGCTTGAATTGATGGTGATAAATGTATAGGAATAATTTGGCTAAATGGTGTGTTCGATTAGAACCGTTAGATATACTAAAATGGAAATGGGACCATGTGACGATGGATTTCATGCAAGGATTACCAAGGACGTTAAGTGGTCGTGACTCTATTTGGGTGATAGTAGATTGCTTGACTAAGTCTACCCATTTCCTAGCAGTTCACGTAGACTATCCGAAGGATAAATTTGCTGATTTATGTGTAAGCCAAGTGGTACGCTTACATGGTGTTCCTATAATTGTCACATCGAATCGAGACTCAAGATTTACTTCCAACCTTTGGCGAAGTCTTCAAACCGCCTTACGGACTAAAGCTCCCAATTTAGTACTGCTTTTCATCTACAAATGGATGAACAAACGAAAAGAGTGATCCAAGCATTAGAGGATATGTTAAGAGCTTGCATCCTTGTCTTTAGAGGAAGTACCAGTTTGTTCTGAGACACATACTCGATCGTGAAGCTATCAAAGAGGATGAAGAAGTGAGGTACATTGAGGAGCCTGTGCAAGTATTGGATCGAAAGCAACAAGTCCTACGGACGAAGAGAATACCATTGGTTAAGATATTATGGCGACATCATGATGTGGAGGAAGCCACATGGGAGAGTGAAAATGAGATGAGGGAAAGGTACCCTCACTTGTTTGAGGAGACGTAGATAATGTCTAATTTCGAGGACAAAATTCTCTAAGAAGGGGAGAGTTGTGGCATCCTAAAATCCCGTGACAACCTCTGGAGTGCCATGAACCATGATTAGGTAATGGAAGTGCCGTTTGATTTTGTATTAAGCATTGAGTTAATGAATTTCAATTAATTTAAGGCCGAGCATTGTAAAGGATGATTGTTTGAATGGAGGTGTGTCTTCAAGTGACCCAAGGATTTATTAAAGTGCAAATTGATATAGAAATCTTATTCTTGGTGGTGCACTTTATAAGTAGAATTTTATTGATTTAAATTACAGAGTTTTGTGGGTTTATAAGTTGAAATTAGGAGTTTATTTAAATAAGGGTTAAATGGAATAGGAATAGGAGAGGGTGGGCTGATTTTTAGGCCCAAAAGACCCTCCAACCAGCCCACGCCAGCCCCTTGGTCGACCGGCCCATGAAGGCCCAAGACCGGCCCAAACCTTGAAGCCCATAAGCCTTGCATGCGAGCTGCCAAGTGGCATGGAGGTTGAGCAAAGTGTGGCTGCCCCCATTGGCTCCTTTGGGCGGCTGCATGCAATCAAATCATTGAAGGGGAGGAAAGAAAAGGGATGGAGAGCTTGAGAGGGGGAGGGGCGTCCAAAGAAAGAAGAGAGAAAGAGAGGAAGAGGAGATGCCGTCGAGCCTGCCTAGTCCCGCCGTCGTTCTTGCTGTGTTTTCCTTTGATTTGAGGCAAGTGAAGTCCTAAAACCTACCCTTTGCATTGCTGTGTGTATGTGTAGCAGATGGTAAGTCTTGTTTGTGGTAGATGGGATGAAATTTCGGAGCTTTGAAGAGAAATTCGTTGGCCATGCATGCTGTTTCTGGAAAGACCAGTCTGACCGTCCATGAGATTGTGTGTTGCATGTGACTTTTTAGTCGGAATCTTGTTTCAATTTCTTGATAAAAGTTGTAGAGAACACCTTGAAGACCAATATACTAAAATTTGAGGCAAAACGAACAAGAAATGGTTAGTGAAATGATTTTCTTTGGAGAGACTAGATCTGGAATTCGTTGTGCTGACCTTCAGTGGTTTCGTGGTCTGTAAAGTAACCTTCTTTTGAAAATCTCACCTTGATCTCTTAATGAAAGTTGTATTGTACTGCTTGAGGTAGAACATATCAAAAATTTAGAGAAAACAAACAAGAGTAGGTAGGTGAAATCGCGGTCTTTCGGAGATGGTTAGATCTGGAAATTTTCGGCACTAGGAACAGAAATTTTAACCTCCTATAATTAATTACCTAGGACGAATCTGACTTTGATGTATTCATGAAGTATTTACCTTATGGTCTTCGCTATCACATAGTCCAATTTCATAATTTTTAAATGTCATTTGGGTGTTTAATAAAAAATATTTTTAAAACTGTGCAATCTGATGTGTTCGGACTTGGTAATGTTGCAATGCGTTGTCTACACCGTTTTGTATGAGATTCTTTTGGGAAAGTGTTCTGCATGAAATACCTTTATTTATGTCTTGCCTAAAACATATTAAATTTTCGTAATTTTTAAAGTTCATTTGCCTATTTAACCAAAAATGTTTCAAAAACTGTGCAAGTGGAACGGACAGCGTTAGTAGTGCTGTGATGCGTGGTCTGTATTGAACTATATAGGGATCTTTTGGTGTAGTGTTCTTCATGAAGTACCTGCCTTTATGTCTTGACTATCAAATTTTCAAATTTCATAATTTTTGAATGTCATTTGTGTATTTAATGAGAATGTTTTCTAAAACCATGCTAGCTGGATTGTGCAAATTTCAAAAGCTGTGATGCATGGACTATCTTGTTTTGTATGAAATTCTGGTGGTGCTGTGTTCTTCATGAGATGAATGCCCTTAGAGTTTGTCTATGATGTACTAAATTCTTAGAAATTATTAGAGACATTTACTAAATTTTAGGAAATGTAAATTAAAAACAATGTTTTATGTTTTCTAAAATAATAGTAATTGATCTTGCTACATATGTGATGATATATGGCATTACATGAAAAATCAAAAGCTGAAATTGACTTTGTTGCCATCACATCATGTGCCTTGTTAATATTGAGACACAAATGTGAACATGAATTGTGATAAATGAGGATGCCGTCGGAGGTGTGAGCCGACAATGCCCCGGGAGTGTCGGGATGCCTGGGATGTGGGGGTGCCGGATGCCCGATTGTATTACGATACATGCCCGGATGTCCTCGGGAGTTTTTAGATGCCCGATGGTATACGGTACGTAATTCTAAGGGGGAATGCCAGGTGGTATGGCGGTACGTAATTCCGAAAGCCTCGGAGGTCTGTGCCGAGGGGATACCTCATGATGCCAATTGGGATACGAGATGCCCAGAATGTTGGGGTGCCGGATGCCCGAAGGTGTGTGCCGGAGGTTCCTCGCGATGCTAGGTTGGGTGCAAGCGATAAATTGTGGGATGCAAACATTGGTCCCTAGAAAGAAAAACTGATGAGATCCTTGTGAAAGATAAGAATTGAAAATGAATCATGTGCATGGGTGCATGCATATGGCATGATGCATGATCTGCTTATGAAAGTAAATTAATGCTATTTGATATTGACAATGTGATCATAAAGGCATGAATCGATTTCATGGTGATGTATGCTTGATAGCATGGATGATATGAATCATGGTGGTATATGCACGATGGCATGGTGAGATATGCATGACTGCATGGTGGTATATGCACCTATGGCATGGATATGCATGAATGCTTGATGATTAGTGCATGGTGGTATATGCACATATGGCATGGTGATATATGCATGAATGCTTGATGATGAGTGCATGGTGGTATATGCACATATGGCATGGTGATATATGCATGGATGCTTGATGATGAGTGCCTGGTGGTATATGCACATATGGCATGGTGATATATGCATGGTTGCAAGGTAAGTTATGCTTGATTGCATGAATGAATGTGCTTTGTTATGATGCCAAAACTACGGCATTTTGATGTACCGATGAATGATGTCTGTTTGGTTTAAGTAAATAAAAGTGTTCGGCTTTTACCTATAAATGTTTAGTGTGTGGGCATCGTTTTCTGAATATAGGGAAGGGAGTTGTTGGATATGCTTCCGTTATATGAACTGTGCAAGGGATCGATCTAGAAGATGTAAACCCCCAGGGTTTATGAATTTTAATAAAATTCCTTGGTATCAGAGTATTATATTATCAGGTCAGTGAAAGGTAAGAGGACTGTAGCGACCCCAACGGTTCGAGGGCTGTCAAGGGGTGCCACATGCTCCCTCAATGCCATGATGCCACTAGACGACTTTGATTAAGTGAATGACTTTATTGCACAACACCCATTCTTTTCTATCCATGACTCACATTGGTTGTTCAATATACATCACTCTATCGTCCACCTCGATCTCCTCATAACTTAGCATGTGCGTCAAGTCTAGTTTGTACTTCCTCAGCATGGATACGTAGAACACGTTATGAACCTAGGTAGGATTAGGCGGCAATGCCAAATGGTAGGCTAAAGTCCCTAGTTGTTCTAGATTTTCAAAGGATCTGACAAACCTGAGGCTTAGCTTCCCTTTCTTGCCAACATAAGATGTTCCTCTCATCGGCGATTCCTTAAGGAACACATATTTGCCCACCTGGAACTCCAAAGGTCTCCGTCATTTGTCTACATATCTTTTCTGGTGGCTTTGGGTTGTTTTTAATCTTTCCCCAAATGATTTGGATAGCATCCACGGATTATTGTACTAGTTGGGGGCCTGTAATTTTCCTTTCTCCAGCCTCATTCCCACGGACCGGTTTCCTATAGGCGTGACCATATAATGCCTCAAAGGTGCCATTCTGATACTCTGTTGATAATTGTTGTTGTATGTGAACTCAATAAGGAGTAGTTGGTCTTTCCATCCTCTTTTGAAATCCATGACGCAAGCTTTTAACATATCCTCAAGAGTTTGGAATGTTCTCTCGAATTGTCCATCTGTTTGTAGGTGATAAGCTGTGTTAAACTATAGCTTTGTTCCCATGGCTATCTACAATCTCTTCTAAAATGCAGTTATAAACTTGGGATCTTAATGAGGTGATTGTTATGGGAACCCCATGCGACCGAATTATCTACCGCAATGAAGTGGGTTGACTTGGTTAGTTGGTCAACCATAATCCAAGTAGAATCATTACTTCTCTGGCTCCTTAGTAATCCCATCACGAAGGCCATCGCGATATGCTCTAATTTCCACTTTAGAATCTCTGACGGTTGCAGTAGTCCTCTGGGTTTGCAATGTTAGGCTTTCACTTGCTGGAATGTCAAGCACTTTGCCACATGCCTTGTGACGTCCGTTTTCATGCCATTCCACCAAAAATGCTACCGAGGGTTCCTATACATCTTCATACTACCTGGATGGATGCTATAGTTGCTTCAATGGGCATCCATTAAGATCACTTCCTTGAGTTATGCATCGTCAAGTGCGCACAATCATCCTTGGAACTTCAAGATCCCATTATATGTCACTTGGAAGTTTGGTTTCCTCTTCCCAGGGGTCTTTTGTACATTTGGATTGATGGATTCGTCAATTACAATGCTTTAATTTTAAGTTGTACTTTGGGTTTAATTTGAAGGGTAGCCATAAGACTAGAAAGATGGCCTACCTCGAACTTGAAATCTGAATCTTGTACACCTTCGAGAAATATCCACTTTCAATCCATCGTTGATTTTTGATTGAGTGCATTTGCTACCTTGTTAGCCTTCCTAGGGTGGTCTAAGATGCTGCAGTTGTAGTCCTTGAGAAGTTCCATCCAGTGTTGTTGCCTCATATTCAACCCCTTTTGCAAAAATAGGTACTTTGGACTTTGATGGCCAGTGTAGATTGTGAACTTTTCTTCACATAAGTTGTGGCACCCCCGATTCGCTTGAGGTTGCCAAAGGTACCTATTACTTGTTCTCCTACAACTTCACAGACTGATACCTTTTAAATAGAGATTTTTTTGTTTGAAGAACGCAGCTCATCAACGGGAGCATAAACAAGTCTTATCATCCCTTACTCCAATAATAATAATGCAATGCACACCACCTACATTCCAAATGAAAAGACAAAGCCGAGTCACTTTTATTTATATTTTCACGATGGATATTTCGCGTCGGTACAGCAAAAGGCCAAGATTTTTAACTATACTTGGCTATAACTCAAAAGAGAACTCGACCCTACATCAAACATGTACAACCCTCCATCAACAAGTGTCGGCTATCCCTAAAAAGTGTCAGCTCCCACCAGTCATACGTGCCATCACACCCAACCTGGTGCATTGGGTGGCGGCGGCAGTAGCATCCATAGCATCGCTCCATCACACTAGACATGGACAGACAAAAACTCCTAGATAATCGGGCCATCGGCAAGACCCACATCATACATCACCAAGACACAGATTCGGACAAACACTAAACCAAGGGCACCAACACAAATGTGCTCCGTGCACTCCACATCAACGTCGGTAGGTATGCCATAGAAAGTTCCACGCACAACTAGTGACAGAGGCATCTTTCTAATCTGAAATGTTAATCCCCAAAAGGGTGAGTACAGCCACTCAACAATAAAGATCCACCAAACTACACAATGCGTCAAACAGAACAATCAAGGTATCATGAATAAAACACATATCATTCATGCATTCAAGCATACCTCACCATACAGCCATGCATATATCACTATACAACATGCATAAATCATCATGCACTTATACTTATATCATCAAGTAGCCATGCATATATCACCATCCAACGTGCATATACCACCATGCACTCATACATGTATCATCAAGCAGCCATGCATATATCACCATGCACTGCATGCTTGCATTCCCATGAGATTCATCCCATGCCATATGTACGCATCCATGCGCATGATTCCATTCTCGATCTTTATCTTTCAATTAGATCACATCAATTTTTTTTCCAAGGACCAATGTTTGCATCCCACAATTTAATGCTCGCATCCAACCTGGCATCGCGAGGAGCCTCCGGCACACACCTCCGAGCATCCGGCACACACCTCCAGGCATCTCGAAACTCCCGAGGACATCTGGCACACACCTCCGGGCATCCCGACACTCCCGGGGCATCGTCGGCTCACGCCTCCGACGATATCCTCATTATCATACTTTATTTTCACACATATGTCTCATTATCAACATGGCATATGACTTGATGGTAACAATGGTCTAATTCAGCTTTTGATATTATATGTAATGCTAAATGTCACCACATATGCAGCAAAACCAACCACTTAGGACAACACATCACATAGAGAAATTCAATTTTTTTTTTAAAACGCATCAATTTTCGGATAAAACAGAATGCACTCCTTTAGTTAAAACTCTAGAAAAATTAGTAAATGGTATTAATAAATTCCAAAAATTTGACACGTTATAGGCAAGACCTAAAGGCAGATATCTCATGAAAAAAACCATACCAAAAGAATCTCACTCAAATCAGTACGGTCCATGCATCACAGTTTTCAAAATTTCAACATTTCAGTTTGCACAGTTTCGGAAATAATTTCAATTAAATACACAAATGAACTCCAAAAATTCTGAAATTTTGATATGTTATGGAAAAGTCCTAAAGGTAAATATCTCATGGAGAAATAGAAATCCAACTCGTTCTATATTAATAGATATAGACGATTAATTCCTCCTGTTCTTGGTGTCGTTTTTCCAGATTATCTTCTTTCAAAGGAAACTCGTTTCACCGACCTACATATGTCCGTTTCTTCTAAATTTTCAGTATGTTATTCCTAAAAATATTACCTACAACTTTCATTAAGGACACACAATCAAATTTTAACTAGATGGTTTTATAAAAAATCATAGAATCATACTAGGTCGAGGTAGCATTCTCCCAGATCCAGTTTCTTCAAAGGACAACGATTTTACCAACCTATTCTTGTTCATTTTCTCTAAATTTTTGATATGTTTTACCTCAAGAAGTCCTCTACAACTTTTATTAAGAAATAAAAGTGATATTTTCAAAAGAAAGCTACTTTACAGTCCACGAAATCACTAAAGGTCAGCACAACAAATTCCAGATCTAATTTCTCCAAAGGAAAATCGTTTCACCAAGCAATATTTGTCCGTTTTATCTCAAATTTTAGTATGTTACTTCTCAAGATGTTCTCTACAACTTTCATTAAGAGATTGAGGCGAGATAAGTCGCATGCAGCTCACAAACTCATGAAGGATCGGACTGATTTTTCCAGAAAACAGCATGCTAGGCCAACAAATTTCTCCCCAAGGCTCCGAAATTTTATCATTTCCACCACAACCGAACTGCACCATTTTATACACACACATTACAGCAAACAAAGGGTAGGTTAATGGACTCTACTTGCCTCTAATCCGAGCACCACACAGCAAGCAAGGATGGCGGGCCAAGGCGGGACTTGGCGGCTTGATGGCAGCGACGAACGGCAGCGAACGGCCTCCCTTTTTCCCTTATTCTCTCGCTCGCTCACTCTCCCTCTCTTGGACAGTCACTCTCCCTCTCTTTCCCCCCTTTCTCTCGTGCGACTCTCTCCCCCCTTGTTCAATCCGCCCCTTCTTCTTTTCTTCCCCCTCATGATTTGCATGCAATCATCACAAAACATGCAAGGGGACACTTGGATAATCCCCCTTGCCACTTGGTAATTGCCATGCAAGAGGATGGGCTGGTTGGGCCGGCCTCTCCCCTTCGGTCAACAGCCCATTGGGCTCCTTGGGCCAGTCGAACGGCAGCCCTTTCCTTTGGGCTTTGCGGGCCAGGTCAAAAGGGCCGAATGGTGGAGCTATGGGCTGGTTTGGTTCTTAATTATCCAGCCCACCATCATTCCAAATAATCCCACCTTAATTTCCTACTTAAATAATTACCTAGTCATAAAATAATATGGCCAAAAACTTGCAACATTAAACCATAAAATTCAAATCTATAAGGTGCATAGTCAAAAACAAAATCCTCCTTGTCAAATTGTCCTATAGCACCAACCTTGATTACCCATGAACACAAGATACATTTCCATTAAAGTACTCGATCTTAATCTATTACAATTCTTTGGTCTAATGATCACAACATGAATCAATGACACTTCCATCACCTTTCCATAGGTTGTAATGCCTCCAGAAATTGCCATGAAATTTTGGGATGCCACATAAGTAGTGCCTCAAAATCTTTAAGGCGAAGATAATTGCTACCAATTCCAAGTAGTGCATCGGATAATTCTGCTTGTGCGACCTCAATTGCCCAAACATGTATGCTACTACTCATCCATGTTGCATCACGACACAGCCCATTCCTTTAAACGAAGCATCGCTATAGGTTTCATACCCTTTAGTACTAGACAATATAGTAAGCACCAGGGCAGTCGTCAACTTGTGCTTAAGTACTTAAAAACTCTTCTCGCACTCATCTGTCCATTCGAACTTCACTTGTTTCTTTAGCAATCTTGTCAATGGCATGGCTATTCGAGAGATCCTTTCCACGAATTGCCGATAATAGTGGATCAATCCCAGAATGCTTCGAACTTTAGTCAACGTCATTGGTCTTGGCCAATTCATAACTACCTCGATCTTTGTCAAATCCACTGAAATTCCTTCACTCAATATTACATGACCTAGAAATGCTACTCGATTGAGCCAAAACTCACACTTATTAAACTTGGTGTAAAGTGCGTGCTCTCAGAGGGTTAGCAATACTAATTTCAAATGTTGCTCATGCTCTTCAAGGTTGTTTGAGTACAACAATGTATCATCAATGAAGACTATGACGAACTGATCCAAGTACGCCTTGAAAGCAACTGGGGCATTAGTTAATTCAAATGGCCTCACTACAAACTTATAGTGGCCGTATCGCGTGCGAAACGTGATTTTTGGGTTATCCTCCTTATTGATCCTCAGCTGATGATACCCCATCCTCAAGTCTATTTTCGAGAACACTGAACCCCTAATCAAGCAATTCCTTTTCAAGCAAATGGCAATGACTTCAGCTTTATGAACCACTCTAACAACTTATGCATCAGTTGGTCACCATTCCCATCTCCAGCTAACAAGGTGTCATTGAGAGTAGCCGTATTGGTAGCAATGGAAGCAGTAGCTTCAGCTTATTATGGAGGTAGTTGCCCCATTAAGCTCCCAATGGCTTATAGGGCCTATAGAATCCCTATCCACTTTGGGTCCTTCAGTGCTCTTGCTTAGGCACTAGCTTGCCCAAGAGTTGCCCTTCTACGATGCATCCTTGAACCGGGGTAAAGTTCCTCTTAAAACTTTACAAAAAGCAGGTTCTACAATCCCAATAATACGCCCAAGAATAAAGAACCGCAATTCAATAAGATAGTTAGCAATCACATGCATAGTGTAAGCGTTCCCAACTTACTATCTTAAGGTCTCAACTCGCCTTATCACTCCTAGTGATGACCACACTCTGATACCAACCAAACGACGATGTCACGATTAGACCTGCTCGGAGCTTGGAACAACTTGCGCTATCGCTTTCACTTTGGTCCTTTGCTTGTGATGTCATGGAGGTGTCATCGACCTATTTGTATTATTGATTATATATATACAATAACAGAAATAGAAACAATTCACCCAACCAACAAACAAGGATGGCTAGGATTACATCAACAGAGTGTTTCATAAACGCATCCATTAGCCAATACAGATTAACTTTAATTAGACCTCCAAAATTTAGCAATACATGCACTTCCAAAAAGGATGTGGAGATTACCCTAGCAACTTTATGCTACGAGGCGACTTCAAAAGAGTGATATTCCCTACATGCCTAGGTTATAAAACCCTAATTTGGGCCCGGACTGGATCTTGATCCACCTCAGGGTTAATGACATCACCGTCAAGAGTATCCCTATCCATAGGGCCCCAAGTAACGCCATTGGTTCTCTTACTTGGATGTTCATCAAATCCTCAGAGAGGGTCCTAATGCTTCCCTTTAAACCAAACGCACCAAGCCTTGAACCTATGGGGCACTATGTTAAGTAGCCCCTCATCCACATAAATTGTGGTCACATGCTTCTCGTATATAGCATCCGTGCCCTCAGACGAATAAGGGGTCATCTCAGTGTTTTGATCCATACGCACCCCAACGAACGTAGCAATATGGTTCAGACATGCTTAGGGCTTGTAAAACATTTAAACCACAACAACGAGATAAAACTCAACGAGTGAACTTCCTAGACGTCATGCAGGAGAGTCCTTCACCTTGAGGTTGCCCTAAATATGCAACTTATCTATTGATGGTATATCAATGGCAAAGCCTTTGCTTTGCATTATCTATTAATAGGAATTAGGCCACTCGACATGTGACACTTTACCATGTGTCCAATTATAGTATAAACAATCACTACATGAGTGCACCATTACATTAAACATACCATGATCACAATTTAATAATCTAGGCATGAGTAAGAATATCGCCATACACACTACCACAACTTAAATCCCTCGAGTCCTAATTAAAAGCATACACATTGACAGCCTTATCCGTGCCTTTCTAATCCAAACATAGACCTGCAGGACATCCTCATGCCTCTCAATTCATAAACAGGGTTGATCAAAACATGCATGTGCCACATAAGTGACTGAAATAACATTTAATTGATGCACCTTTCTCATGTAATTCATATATATCCATGCCACACATGTGCAGATTATAACATCATTCTCATTATATGCGTTCGGCAATCATGCACTTTACACACGTTGACGTCTCAAGAATATCATAGTATCCCATACTACCATGCTATCCTTGAGACCATGCTTTCTGATTATTATGACCGCTCAAGGTTTAAGGCCAACCCGAAGGTCAATAGTCATTTGGTGTAATCGGGCATCGTCTCACCTCATTGAGTATGGCATTGTCCTGCATAAATGCATAAAGACGGCATTCCTATAAAGAGCTTCATTTCGAAATCCATTCGCAAATAGCATCCTATTAGCATGGGGGCATCCGAATTTAATCAGGCATTGTCCTACATAAATGCATCAGGACGGAACCATTACCCCGCGTAAATGCATCAAGATCATTATGTAATCACACGAACACATCATCACTCAACTCCATTGTTATCTTTCTCATTAGTCCTGTATGAATGCCTTAATGGCATGCCATACGGTGTGTATCTAATGACCTATTGGGAGTATATCAGTAAATTATGGTGAGCATGAAATGAGAGTCCATGGTTTGACTCGTTGCGTTGAGCACTAACCTAAGTCGTATCCAGATCAGGAAGGATAGCCTCTATATCGCATCAAGACCAAGGAATGACCGATCCATCATGACATGATCACCCACCTAGTACCAAACTTAGCTCAAGAACGATACATCACAGTATCGCATCGAGACCGAGAAAGGACCTGTCATGCCCTGATCCTCGAGCGCGCACACATCCCTTGATGGTCGATAAAAATTGCGACGTTCCCAGGATGCGTCACCGACTCATTCATTTTAATGCACATGCGGAAGCAAATTAAACACCCCTGACAATAAACAACATGGGATAGAAAAGCAGGACAATCACACCAAACCAAATGCTTTTATAAACAAGCTGAGTTTATAAACAAATGTCTACTAAAGATTGGCTTTCAAAAAGGAACTGTCTTATGACCTACTAGTCGAACACGTTCACCGATCCTTCAGACTCTACCAGCTCAGGGGGCACCGGGTCCTCTACGGCTCTATCAAGAGGGTCAGCCGCACCCTCGCCAAAAGTGGCATCGACAACCACAACGGGGATCTCAAAACCCTAGAGGGGACCCACTCGGTATCCATTGAGTCCATGGCAGAACCACGCCCTGAATTGATGAGGTACCCTCTCAGGTAGGCCCTCGTCAACCCAAACAGTGGTCACGATCAACTCATAAACCTAATGACTACCAGGGAACCAAACATCTATCCCCTACTTAGTAATAGCTCGCGGCTATCCAAAACATTATGGAGGAACTGCCATCTAAGGACCTAAAAATATTGAGCCCATAACGGGGTAAGACAATGTCTCAGCAAGTTCACCCCCTAAACCCTGATTAGGAAGGAAATACACCTAGAGGTGGCCTAACTACATAATTAAAGTGACTCACCTCACGTCAGTACAATTCATATGACAGATATGTGTAGTAATATCGCTCAACAATTGGAACGCATCCCTTCATATCTCAATCAATTGCAAAGGTCCCGATTACAAGGCCAAATCGTTATGACACATCCCATTCCGTGCCACACAATTTCGTCCCATAATCAGGCGCATTTATCTCAATCAAACACGCATTCCAATTTTAATCACGGCCCTATTGGAACGGCCTAGTCCATGTTCAGCGGTGTATTCGCGTAGCTAGGCATCGTCTCAACCCATTGAGCACGGCAACATCCCTGACGCACATTAAGGACCGCATTCCCGAAGGAGCTTGGGTCCAAAATCTACTGCGACCGATGTCCGTTGTCCAAGGGCGTCCCATATAGGGGCAACGTCCACTCGACGCACATCGGGGGACGGGTTCTCTTAACCAACACATGATCAATCAATTACCGTCAAGGACATTATGCTTTACACTCACAAGCCTCAATTAAGATAATGCACTTGGCCTATTTTCTTTGAATTAAGAACATCCGATAAAATAATCGTGTGTGAGTACACGGTCAAATCGAACCTTAAAAGGTGATATCCTTCCTTTTAAAAGTCCCACTATTTGATATAATACTTTAAAAACATTTTCGGTGTCAAAACCCGGCACCTGGTATTTTCTAATTAAATACCATAAATATTTCAAAAATTCATAATCATCACTCAAGTGCACAATCCAACAATCAATTGCACAAACTACCCACACCATAGCAATCGGCATGAAATTCTAACGACCGGCTATCCCGGTATAATTTTCGGAAAATATTTAATAATTAAATAAATTTACAAAAATAAATAAATAAATATAAATTAATTAAATAAATACAAAATAATTAACTAAATCAATAATTAAGCTATACACACTAATCTAACCTCCTAATTAGGCTAATTAAATAACCTAGTAAGCTAAATAAATCACCTAATATAATTAGCATTTAACTAAACTTATCTAACCACCTAATTAGCTTAATTAACCAATTAATGACGAATTACACTAATCTAACCACCTAAACCAATCTTAGGCTAACCTAATTATCCACTAAGCATAATTAACCCCCTAAGCAAGGTTTAGTAAGTAAACTCACCATATTCGCGAGTCGATGAGTTCACGACGACGACGACGCAGAGGCAAGCAAGACTCGAGCCTAGAGCAACGCCAAAGGAGGCCGGGAAAGGCTCGAAAAAGCCTTACGAAGCCTCACGGCTGGGCTAGGCTTCTGGTTCTGCTTATTGGTCGAAGAAGCAGAACCAAGCAACAACAGCGGCTGGAAATAGCGAGATGGGACCAGGTGGGTGGCGGACAGCGATGGTGGACTAGGCGGGAGCTACAGTGGCTTAGACGGCAGCTGGAACGACTTCGACAGACAATGATAGTGGCTAAGGCGATAGGCGCAAGCTGCGAGGACGCATGGACAGTGCACGAAAGAGATGGCACGTGCGGATAAGATGACTAGCTCGACTACTTGAGGATGGCGAGAAGCATCTTCCAGGTAGCCAGAGGGAGCTCGACGACCCAAGACGGCGGCCTAGCAAATGGCGAATGACGGCCTGGACGAAAGGGACGCGGGACACGAAGGACGAGCTCGTGGGCTCGTGGGTGTAGCTTCGACTAGTTTCGGTTGAGCGTGCGATAACTAGACTAGCTTAGCTGGCTTCCTCTGGTTCTTTTGCTAGTCTTGAGCTCTCGAAAGACCTCAACAATGGAGAAAGCAAGGCTGAAGAGGAAGAAGAAGGCTCAGCTAAAGGGGGGACCCTAAATGGCCTCCAAGTCTTCAACACATGTCCATTTCACTCATTATTTGCCCCCACCATGCTCAGCCCTATCCACAACCACTTTCTCTCTCCTAAATCTTCCTTAGGAAGCTTCCCAAGTGGTCCAATTATTGCAGCCCCCATGGCCTACGAATTTTGTACATTTGGCCTTCAATTTCATTCAATTCTCCTTCCAATTAATCCAATTGAAGCCCAAATAATTAAGCCAAGGTGTCCACACTTAAATCCACATTTTTTCTCATTAATTGAACCATTTTGAATGCTAAAAATCCACCCAAGAACAGCCATCCAAATTTCCTGATCCAATTCCACCAATTCTTGATTTTTCGTTGAAAATCTGAACTTACCGAAAAATCTTTGGAGGATGAGTTGACGTTCCTAAAGTAAATTGTGACACGCCAAAATTTTCAATTTCTGAAACCGAGTTCAATTTTATGGTTAATTTCAACCAGATGCGATTTTAGCGTGACCTAACCTACTGGGTAGCTTTTAGGAAATTTTAGCACATTTGACCCGCGGTCAATTATTTTCAATCCATAATGTGTATCTTCGACTCATAGGCGACTCTCGATTGTCATAAAAACCACGAGATCTCAAATATAGGCACAAGGTACAAAATTGATAGAAAATTGGTTTAGTACCGTTCGACATGAATTTTGCAATTAGGTGGAATCACCCACTCTTAATTACATGCCTCCATTGAAACGACCTATCTCTGGTCTCTAATCGATTTTGACGGTGCCGCATTGACCCTTGCAGATTAGTACGGTCGAGCAGTCGGTTGATGGTCGAATTCTCAAGTTAGTCGCATTTATATTCCTTAATAGCTTCACCTAATAGACTAGTTATCTCGTAAGTGTCCAACTCAGAGAAAAAGGCCATAGGCATGTCGATGAAAAGCCCATTTCATTTCATCGAAAATAGGGTCGAAAATCAGGATGTCATAGGACCGATGCTTCGTGACATGATCACCAACCTAGTACTAGACTTACCTCAACAATAATACATCTTGGTATCACTAATCCCAATAGAGAGACTTGACCTAACGTGCTTCCTTGCACATCTAAGAACCATCGTAAATCTCGTCTCGAAGGCTTAGGGCATTCTCATGCATAGACCATGGACAACGAACATAACACATGTATAGCAACTACTTTCAATGAACACATATAATATATTGCCATTGATATTAAACATCATTACCTCAAACAAGCACATCCAATAATACCACAAGATTTCCATTTTCTTTCTTTCTCATTAATCAAGTGTGATGCCCATGCAATATACAACAACCTTAGCCACATGCCATCATGCCATACTCGTATCTCATATAATATCATACAAACGCACCAACTAATTTACAAGTCCATGGTATATAGATCACTCATCAAAGTAAGATGAGTAGTAGTAATTGAACATAAGTCATTAAAATTACCTATCACATGCCATCATAATCTATCTAATAACTCATTTCTCATTAATATAACATATCTTATAACCATCACTTATTTCATTAAAGTACCCAATCACAACATCATGTCATATAACACATATTACCACATAATAGTTTATCACTCTGATATAGCATATCATATTAACATGCACCACACTTCATTTATCCTATCTTAACAACTTATCATATAACTACTTATCACACATTGATAACTTATCGGCAAAGCTTGATAACCTATTGTGATAACTTATCGATAAAACATGATATCTTATCAACAAAACTCGGTAACCTATCGTGATAACTTATCGATAAAACATGATAACTTATCGACAAAACTCAGTAACCTATCGTGATAACTTATTGATAATACATCATAACTTATTGGAAAAATTCGATTACCTATCACAATAACTTATCAATAAAACATGATAACTTATCAGCAAAATTCAAATTACTTATCGCGATAACTTATTGATAAAACATGATGACCCATTGATAAACATGATAATCTATCCCAATAACCTATCGATACCTTATGATAACTTACCGTTTAAAATCTACTTATCAAATCATTAAAGTATCATTTAACCTCAATCTAGTGCTAAGTTAACCCCCAAGTACATTGACAACCCTATTCAAGAGCTAGAAAGTCATTCACACCCAATCCTCGAGCGTGCGCCCATCCCTCACTAGTCGATTAAATAATGGGATAAGAAAGTAGGACCATACATTTCGAACCTAAAACAACCACAAATATATACATTGCACACAATAACGTATATAGTATGATACAAACTATTAAAGTTAAGTTCTACTCAAGTCAATTCAAAACAAAGTCTACAAGCAGGGGTAGGGGCTTCACAAACTATAGGTCCTCGTCCTCCTCTTCATCATCCTCCACACTCCAATTGAAGCCTTCAGTAGACTGTATCGGACTTTCGAGATCTTCAAAAATCCAGGTCTACCACGTCTATGACTAAGCCATGAGGAGGATCTGCAGTGCCCTTTCCAAAAGCGACCTCCGGTACACATAGAGGAATCTCATACTCCAGTATAGGGCCCTCTCTCTGGCCATCCTGAGCCTGGCGGTACCATTTTCTATATCAGTGGGGCACCTTGTGGGTGAGACCCGCATCGACCCAAACTATAGACCTAACCAGCTCATAGGTCCAACCCCTAAGGCTCCCATGCAACGGAAAGTAAGAGGTCTGTTCTGTAATATTCTTAGGCAGTCCCAAAAACTTAGGAGCAGCCATCTAAGGACCTGAAATGGTTATACAATAACTAGTGAGACAATGTCTCAGCAAGTTCTACCCCTTACGACTCGATTAGGAAGAAAATATGCCCTAAGGGCTGCCTAGGCATAAACAGGCATCAAAGGACTTACCTTGGCCACAGTTTCCTTCCTGCAAGTCAGTTTAATTAATAAATACTGACAACTCATCATATAATCAAAACAAATCGAACTATGGATCAATCGACCCAGTCGATTACATGTGATTGAGACCATCACACGGTCATTTTGATTATTCATCCTCAACTCTTGATCACGGCCTAACAGGCACGACCTACTAATCTTCAGTGATGAATCGCGGCCCAACGGGTACGACCTAGATTAAGTGGTAATCACGGCCCCACCGACATAATTTAGGTTGAGTGGTCAACACGGCCCCACTGGCATAATTTAGATTTAGTGGTAATCACGGCCCCACTGGCATAATTTAGGTTTAGTGGTAATCACAGCCCCACTGGCATAACCATACTTCGGCAATTTTCTTGGTCTAACTCACAGTCTCACACGGCAATTTTCCAATCAATTGCCAAAGTTGTCCACTTTTTGAATAATGACCTACAATCACTGCTCATACTCAAATTGCACAATATGGTACTCAATTAAATAAATAGAAAGTATTAGAGAAAACTCCTTTATTGTTTTGAAGCTGACAAAACGTTTCCATCGATCTAGTTTGAAGACTTTCGGACTCTATCGTCAAAGTCTAAAGACCACCAGACTCGAGACTTAAAGTCTGCCCTCACTAACAGTTCCAAACGAAGAAAGAAGACTTATCTAGATAACGGATTATCTTCAAGGATTCGATTTGTATGGTTTTTGGAAGACCTTATCACTGGGTACAACATTAACATGATTGATTATTCTCATTGGAATCTACTCCGATTTGAAGATCCTTTGAAAGGCAAGCAAACTTGGAAGGTTCTACTTATGGAAAGCAAATATCCTTATTGTATGGGCGAACGGGATTGACGGGCTTTCATCACAAATCAATCAATGACTCAAGATCACCTTAATTGATTCTGTCCAACGAATAAATTGGAATATTTCCTTTGGAAAGTGCCAACGGACATGAAGGCATGACTGAGTATTTAAGGCAGAGTCTCTAGTTGTTCGAGGTAGTGCATGAAAGAAGAATTTCAAAGTCTGAATCTCTGTAGTTCCTTGGTCTTTCATTCATTGAGCTTAAATTGTATCAAAAAGAGAGAAGCACATAGTGAGACTTTGTGAAGAGACTACGTTGAGACTCTCCATTGAGAAAGTCGAAGATCACGAGTTGTATAATCTCTTTTGATTCATAGTGGAATCCAGCCAATGGACTATTAGCGCGGGAGAGTGGACGTAGGCTTGGATTAAGCCGAACCACTATAAACCTTATGTTTAAATTCTCTTACTCTAACCTCCTTATCTTATTCGTTGCTTTACTTAATTGCTTTATAGAATTGTTCAAAGCTGTTTACATCCTGAGTTTATTATAATGATCCAAAGGCGATCTATTTTATTATGTCTTGCGAAAAAGAAATTTTTTATATACCTATTCATCCCCTCTAGGTGTGCGGACTAGCCCTTTCAATTGGTATCAGAGTGTGGTGCTCTGTTTATAAAAGTGTTTTTACTTTTGAGCTAAAGATCTTCTATGGCTAGTATTTTGGCTCTAAGTTTGGTTGAAAGCCAAAGCAACACCAGACCTCCATACTTTGATGGGAAGGAATACAACGTTTGGAAAAACAAGATGAAGGCATTCCTAAGATCGAAAGATCCCCTTGAATGGGATGTGGTGGAAAAAGGAATCATTTCTAAAGCTACATCAACATCTGGGAAGGAAATTGCAGATGCTGGAGAATTGACACAAGTAGAGATAACCAAGAAACAAACTCTTGATGCAAAAGCAATTTATTCATTATATTGTGCTTTATCTCTTTCTGAGTATAACAAAATTTCATCGTGTGAAACAATCAAAGAAGTCTAGGACAGGTTGCATGTCACTTATGAAGGAACTGATCGAGTTAAAGAAATGAAAATCAATATTCTACTCGGACAGTATGAAGCCTTCAAGATGAAACCAGGAGACTCTATCACTGACATGTTTAGTCGTTTTACAAAAATTTTAAATGGTCTAGCATATTAGGGATAGCTAATATCAGGACTAATGAAGGTCAATAAATTGCTAAGAGGACTCTCCAAAGAATGGAACCATGTGAAGCCGCTATAAGAGCAACCCAATGGATCATGCCTCTTTCTGTTGAGGAATTGGTTGGCACACTTCAATCATATGAAGTAGAGCAAACCAATTAGGAAGAAGATCCCAAAGCTAAGAAGTCAATTGCCTTAAAATCTAACAATGATTCTGATGATACATACAACTTGGATGATGAAGAGCTAGCACTCATGATAAGGAGATTCAGAAAGTTAAACAAGAAGGGAAAAATGTTTAATTGGAAGAAGCAAGGTAATCAAAGATTTAAGAAGAAATCAAATGAAGATAATGAGAACAACAAAGATGTGATTTGTTTTGAATGTAAGAAAAAGGGGTACATCAGATCCAACTTCCCTTTGTTGAAGAAAAAGAAAGAAAAAACAGAGAAATTCAAGAAGGCTCTCAAAGCAGAGACATGGAGTGATACATAATGCGAGGAAAGTGATGAAGAGTATGCAAACATATGTCTGATGGCAAATTCATAATCAAACTCAAACTTTGAGATAGATTCAGATTCAAATTCAGACTCGGACAGTGAAGTTGAGGTTAGTTATTCTAAAATTCCTGTTAAAGTCTCAATATATATATATATATATATATATATATATATATACTTTGTATTAACCTCAAAACATCTCTTAAGAGGATTTCCAAGCTAAAGAAGGAAAATTCCAAACGGAAGCAACAGGAAACTTCTTGGAAAGAAAAGTTTAAAAATCTAAACAAAAGTTTTGTCGTTTTAAAAGAAAATGCAAACTCTCTTTCAAAGGAAAATACATTTTTAAAAGAAGACATTTCAAATATCACAAGAAGGTTTTCAATGGGATCTGAGAAGTTGGAAAAGATTCTTTCAATTCAAAGACCATATTTCAACGAATCTGGTTTGGGAATGACATCTGAAACCATTCATTTAATTGATTTTGCAAAGGTAAATGAAACAATCAAACATAGACCTACAAAAACCTTTTAGAGGAACCATTTTCAAAAAGCTTTTGTAAAACCTGTTGGCCGAAGTGCTCTCAAATGTTCAAAGTGTAACAGCTCAGAACATTTCGAGAAGGAATGTCCTAACGATTGGAGACCTGTTAAGAGAGATTGGGCAAAGACTATATTTCATACTAACTTCCCTAGACCCAAAAAAGTGTGGGTACCAAAGAAAGCTTGAGTTTTTTTTTTTTTTTAATGATTGCAGGTCACTATCAAGAAAAAGATTAAATGGTATTTGGGTAGTGGCTGCTCAAGACATATGACAGGAGATTCAACCTATTTTATAAAGCTCGTGCAAGTAAAAGGAGGAAAAATTTCTTTTGGTAGAAACAGCAAAGGAAGGATTGTTAGATGTGGAACTGTGAAAATTGGAAGTCTCACAATCAACAACGTCTCATTGGTTGAAGGTTTGAATTATAATCTTCTAAGCATTAGTCAATTGTGCGATGCTGGATTCAAGATTAATTTCCAAGAAGACATATGTTCGGGAACCAGTAAAGATCTCTCTCAAATTTTCACTGGACGAAGACATGGGAATATTTATCTTCTAGATATAAAATCTGAAAGCTCTCAATGTCTAATATCCATTCAAGATGAAGCAAACCTTTTGTATAGAAAGCTTGGCCATATCAACGTGAAGCAAATTGCTAAGATCTTCTCCAAGAAGCTTATTCGTGGACTGCCCAACCTAAAGTATAAAAAATATGAATTATGCACATCATGTGTGTTGGGAAAATATGTTAGAAGTTCTTTTAAACCAATAAATCAGGTTTCTACTAACCGTGTTTTGCAGCTTTTGCATATGGATCTTTTTGAACCAACAGGAATTCAAAGCATTAGTGGAAAAAGATACTGCTTAGTAATCATGGATGACTGTTCTTGTTTTACATGGATGTGCTTCTTGGCAAGTAAGTCTGAAGCATTCTTTTACTTTTGAAAATTTGCCAATAAAATTCAAAATGGAAAGGGGTATACTATTACCAGAATATGTACAGACCATGGAGGTGAGTTTGAAAACCAAGACTTTGCAAAATTTTGTGATGACTCTAGTCTTCAGCATATTTTCTCTTTTCCATATACTCTAGAGCAAAATGGGGTCGTGAAAAGGAAGAATAGATCTTTGCAGGAGATGGCTAGAACACTCTTAATAGAGAGTAATATTTCATCTCATTTTTGGGCTGAAGTAGTTTCTACATCTTGTTATATTATAAACAGAGTATTCTTAAGGCCCGTTTTGGAGAAAACTCCTTATGAGTTATTCAAAGGAAAGAAGCCAATTGTTTCTTACTTTCATGTGTTTAGTAGTACGTGTTTTATTTTAAAAAAATGCAAATGATTGAACTGGTAAGATTGAAGAAAGATTAGACGAAGGAATTTTCCTTGGATACTCAACTACAAGCAAAGCCTACAGAGTATACAACAAGAAAACTCAATCTGTGGAAGAATCCATAAATGTCAAGTTTCACGACTTAATGCAGAATCAACTGGATCAGACTTGGCTTAAAGAACCTGAACCTGCTCTAGATGTTGCAAAATCTAATTCCCTCGAAGTGGTTCAAACTCCTAAAGTTCAACATCAAGATGAACCAGAAAATTCAACTGAAGCAAAAGATCAGCAGATTGACAAACCAACTAGCAACTGGAAGCATAAGTCAAGTCATCCCAAGGAACTCATCATTGGCAGCATTAATGAAGGAATTCGCACAAGATCCAAAAAGCGTGAAGAGTCTAGTGCTCTAGAACCTTTTTCCGAGATTGAACTCAAAATTGTAGATGAAGCCTTGGCTGATGAAAGCTGGATTGAAGCTATGCAAGAAGAGCTTAGGCAGTTCAGCATCAACGATATTTGGGAGATAATTCCTAAACCTAAAGGTAAGTTTGTTATTGGAACTAAATGGGTTTTCAGGAACAAGATGGACAAGTAAGGAAAAGTGATTAGGAACAAAGTAAGACTTGTGGCCAAAGGATATTTGCAAGAAGAAGGGATAGACTATAACGAGACCTATGCACTAGTAGCGAGGTTGGAAGCAATTAGATTATTATTTGCTTTTGTTTGCTATAAAAATTTCAGGTTATTCCAAATGGACGTGAAAAGTGCATTCCTAAATGGATTTATCTAAGAAGAAGTCTATATGGAACAACCATCTGGTTTTGAAAATCCAAGAAAGCCAGACTTAGTGTACAAACTGAAAAAGGCCCTATATGGATTAAAGTAGACATCTCAAGCTTGGTATGAAAGGTTAAGTAAATTTCTAACTCAAAATGATTTTGTTAAAGGAAGTAGATACTACATTGTTTATCAAAAGAGAAGGTAAAGATTTTCTACTTGTTTAGATTTATATTGATGATATTATATTTGGTTCACCTAATGAAAATCTGTACAAGAAGTTCTCTAGATGCATGCAGGATGAATTCGAAATGAGCATGATGGGTGAGTTAACCTTCTTTTTGGGATTACAAGTTAAACAATCCAAGGAAGGAATTTTCATTCACCAATAAAAGTATGCAAAGGATCTCATTAAGAAGTTCAAGATGGAGAATTGCAAAGAGACAAAGACGCCTATGTTAAGTTCTTCGAAGCTGGATAAAAATGAAGAAGGAAAGAGTGTAGATCAAAAACCATACAGAAGCATTATTGGTTCACTTCTTTACCTTACTGCATCTAGACCTGACATTTTGTTTAGTGTTTGTATTTGTGCCAGATTCCAATGAAATCTCAAAGAATCTCATTTCACTGCTGCAAAGCGCATCATCAAATACGTTGCAACAACTCCAAAGCTATGTCTTTGGAATTGAAGAATCATGCACAGAGATCAAATGTGACAACACTAGTGCCATTAATCTCACAAAGCATCCAATTCTTCATTCAAGGGCAAAGCATATAGAGATTCGACATCATTTTATTAGAGATCATGTTCAGAATGGAGAAGTTATGATTTAGTTCATTGCCTCAAAGAATCAATTGGTAGACATATTTACAAAGCAACTAGAGAAAATTATTTTTGAGTTTATTCGCACCAGACTGAATATCATATCTTCTATCGGATGAAGTCTGAAGGTGTTCAAGACTCAAAGGTAAAGTCTGAAGATGTTCAGACTCAAAATGACTAAAAGTTACAACTGTAAGTTAATTCTTTTAAAAAATGCATAAGTTTTTGTCTTTAGATGCTTTTTCAAATTGGTATATTGATATGTCAAATCATCTCTTGCCTATTTTATTTTTAGAATTTATCTTTTCAAGATTTGAATTGATGACAGTTTTTCTTTTTTGAAAAGACAGTTTTTCATTTTTGAAAAAGGTAGTTTTTATTTTCCCTTCTAACGCTTCAATTTACCTGCTATAAATACTATCAATTGTCATCTTCTCCGTTTTCACTCTCAAACCCTAGATGTGGCATCCCAAAAATTCAAAGCCAAGCCATGAGATGTGTTAAAGTTCCTAATTAGGTGGTAGAATTTCCATAGCTTATGTTTTAGCCATTAGTCTTTTAATTAGATGATTTATGCTTGTGATTGTGGAAATTTAAATTTAATAGATTAATGCTTGGCCATATGATTTAAATTTCAATAATTAAAATATATCCCAAGACTTTGGCCAAGGTGAAAATTTGGAATTCAAGAATATTTATAAAAGAATTTCAAAAAAAAAAGGGGGGGGGGGAAGGGTTAATTTTTGGAATGGGCCTTAGACCCATTGGTCTAAGTTTAGTGGGCTGAATGGCCGGCCCAAATGGAAGCCCACAAGAGGGAATTCGACCAGCCCATTTGCTGGCCCAAGACAGGCCCAAAAAGAAGGCCCAAGCCCACCTTGCATGTCCTCCAACACTTGTCTTCAACCTTGCCACTTGTTCTCTCATTTTTGCCACTTGTCCCCCATGCAAAATAAGATGGCATGCAAATATATATAACCAAAGAGAGAGAGAGAGAGGGAGAGAGAGAGAGTATTCGGCCAAGTGAGGGAGAGAGAGGGAGAGTGGCCGAGAGAGGAGGAGCTCGTCCGTCGCCGGTGTGCTGCCGTTCGTGAGGTGTAGAGGCAAGTTGGGAATCCACTTTCTACTCTTGCACCATTGTTTTCGCATGAACTGTTTGGAGTCAGAATCTTGTTTGAGCTTGCATGTGTGTTTAGAGTCCGATTTTGGCTTCGATGTCTTCATGAAAGTTGAAGCTAACATCTTGAGGTATGACATACTCGAATTTCATGGAAAACTATGGTGATATGAGGGGTCAAAAGTTCTATTTCACGGAGGCTTTAGATCTGCGAATTTCCTACTGACCTCTTGTTGATTTCTTGGTTGCATGTTGATTTCTGTTGGAGATCTCACTTTTTTGTCTTCATGAAAGTTGTTGGTAACATCCTAAACTACAACATACTCAAATTTGAAGAGAAATGAACAAGTATAGCCTAGTTAACCAGCTAGATCTTTGAGACGGATGGTCCTGTTGAAGTGAACCGAGACACCCGAGACTTCAAGGACTTAAAAGAGGGTCATACTTTGGTTATTTAACCTAGATCTCTTCATGAAACTTGTAAAGGACACATTGATATATAACATACTCGAATTTCAGGAGAAACGAAAGAGATTTGATGGGTCAAACCTAAGTTTTTCGGTGATGTACGTTCTGGACGAAACGGTAGAGGTTTCAGAAGCTTCATGGAGTTGTATAAATTAAACTATAAAGAATTTGGCTTAGAGTTCTACATGAAAAATGCACGAAAATGTGTTGGCTATCACCCTGTAAAATTTGGGAATTTTCGGAGGTCATATGAGTATTTTAATTGAATTAATTCGAAAACTGTGCAATCTGGCCATTTTCCGAATATTGTGTGTATTTTGTGGAAATTTGGGAAATTATGAAAAATGAAAATTAGCCATGGATTTTATGTGAAATTTGATTCTAATTGTTTGTTTAATGACTGATTGAAGATTATGATTTTTGGAAAATCATAAATATTAGATATAATATTTATTTATGAAAATAAATAATATAATAATAAAATAATAAAATAATAAAATAATAAAATAATAAAATGATAATAAAATAAAAGGTGGATTATTTTATTGGCCATGAGTCCTATGGAATTATGATGCATTGCTATATGACATTGATACATGTATGATCATGAATTATGATGTATTGTTATATGGCACTGATGCATGAATGATCATGAATTATGATGCATTGCTATATGACATTGATGCATGTATGATCATGAATTATGATGCATTGTTATATGGAATTGATGCATGTATGATTATGAATCATGATGCATGTGTGTGAATCATATGCCATGAAATAATAAGATGAAAAGGATGATAAAAAGTGGAAAGTGGTATGTGAGTAAGAGGTTGTGGCGGAGGATGTTGTCTGGTGGCCTGGTGGCGTAATTCCAGAGATTCCCTGGGAGTTTCAGGATGCCCGGAATGTGGGGGGCCGGAAGTCCGGTTGTATCTTGGATACATGCCCGGAGATGCCTCGCGACACCAGGATTGGGGTGCGGGATGCCTGGCTAGAAGGGTAATGGCCAGAAGTCCGGTTGTATCTTAGATACATGCCCGGAGGTTCCTCGTGATGCTAGTTGGGATGCGAGATGCCCGGAATGTGGGGGGCCGGAAGTCCGGTTGTATCTTGGATACATGCCCGGAGATGCCTCGCGACACCAGGATTGGGGTGCGGGATGCCTGGCTAGAAGGGTAAAGGCCAGAAGCCCGGTTGTATCTTGGATACATGCCCGGAGGTTTTCTCGCATGGGATGCGAGTGTAAATTGTGGGATGATGAGCCCTGTCGGAGGTTTCTGCCCGAAGGGTTGATAATGATGATGTGATATGCATGGTGATGCATGGCTAATGATGATGTGATATGCATGGTGATGCATGGCTAATGATGATGTGATGTGATATGCATGGTGATGCATGGCTAATGATGATGTGATATGCATGGTGATGCATGGCTAATGATGATGTGATGTGATATGCATGGTGATGCATGGCTAATGATGATGTGATATGCATGGTGATGCATGGCTAATGATGATGTGATGTGATATGCATGGTTATGCATGGCTAATGATGATGTGATATGCATGGTGATGCATGGCTAATGATGATATGATGTGATATGCATGGTGATGCATGGCTAATGATGATATGATGTGATATGCATGGTGATGCAAGGCTAATGATGATGTGATATGCATGGTGATGCATGGCTAATGATGATATGATGTGATATGCATGGTGATGCATGGCTAATGATGATGTGATGATAATGATATATGAGACGCCATGATGATGATGTATATATATGCTATGATGATGCATGAATACACTTGACATCAAAAGGTAAGCAATGCCTGCATTGTATGATGGTATGCATGGTGCACTGAGTTGTTATTGGATTTCCTGTACCTGCTGAGTGGTTGTACTCACCCCTTTTGGGGACCAACATTTCAGATTAGTAGATGGATTGAGCGGTTGGATATGACCGTAAGAGGGAAGATAGCAAAGGAGGGAACCTTTGGACGCCGACACTAATCGATGGACTCTAAAGTAGACGACTGTTGGAAGCGACGTCGGTCATCTTTTGAAATATAGCCAAGTATAGAAAGACTATGGCATTTTGATGTACCGATGAATGATGTCCATCTGCTCTATGTAAATAAACGTGTTCGGTTTTAACTTATATAAGATGTTTAGTAGGTGTGCATCGATTTTTGAATGTAGGGAAGGGGATTGTTAGATATGCTTCCGTTATGTAAATTGCGCAAGGGACCGTTAGTAAAAGATGTAAACCCCCATGGTTGTATGGACCCGCTGCAACTGAAAAAAAAAAATGGTATCCGAGTGACACGTTATTTGGGAAAGAAAAAGGAAAAGCAAACTGTGGTGACCCTAGCGGATCGGGGGCCGTCGAGGGGTGCTACAGCCCTGTTTTGGTATCAGAGCTATGGTTTATTTGGAGTGATAAGGTGCCTCAGATGGAAATGAGGATAGAAAGATGCACACCATATGATATAAAATGGAATAATTGAATAACGGGTGATGAGTATTCACTCGTAGATCCTTAGTAGTTTGTTTTGAATTGCCTTTAGGTGCCAGTAACATGTATATGTTACTTATGTGGTAGTGATAATTGCTTTGAGTGGAGGCAGTGAGTCTCAGATTATTCCTGAGGCAATGCTTGGAAATTGCAGGAGAGTCATGGTGCGAGTTGGAAGTGCTCATCCATCGAGGGCTGAAGCCTCTGCTGCAAGGGCTGAACCCCGAATGGAAGACATCCTGCAGGCATTGGCCAATATTGGAAATCTGATGGAAAAGCAAGTGCAGCAACAACCCGGAAGGGAACGTCGCCCTCAGGGACTGGTGGAACAATTTCTGAAGTTGAAACCACTTAAGTTTAGTGGAATGGGGAGTCCTGAGGAGGCAAAGCAATGGATTGATGGGATGGAAAGAATTTTCCGGCTGTTGGACTGCACTAATGCTGAGAAAATAGTCTTAGTAGAGTATCAATTGGAGGGAAATGCGAAGTTTTGCTGGAGAGCTTCGAAGGACATAATCTTCCCACCAGGTACTGAGGTTAACTGGGAAGAGTTTGTGAGAGCTTTCAATAGGAAGCATTTCTCTGATTGTGCCAAGGATAGGAAGATCACTGAGTTTGTTCAGTTAGAACAAAGGGAGCTGACAGTAGACCAGTATGAGGCAAAATTTTCTGAATTATCTAGGTATGCTCCTAGGTTGGTTGAGGATCGAGAGGAAAAGGCTAAGAGATTCCTAAAAGGATTAAGGAGTGATATTAGGAAACAACTGGTGCCTCTGAATATAAGGGATTATAATGAGATTTATGAGAGGGCACAGTTGGTGGAGCAAGAATTAGTGAGAGAGCAATCAGAATCTAAGAAACAGATGACCTTTAGTGATGTTCGAAGGGGTAAGAGACCTTATCCTGATCAAGGTCAGACCTGGGAATCTAAGAAGAGGAATAATTTTGGGAATTCTAGAAAGGTCAGAAGTGGCCTGATTTTAGGAAGAGTACCCTACCAGGGTAATAATTGTCAGAGATGTGGTGGACAACATGGACCAGGACCCTGTAATGATCGATTGAAATGTTTTGGCTGTGGGCAGAGAGGTCACTTTAAGAAAGATTGTCCACAAAAGAGGTTGCAACCGAATGTTAGCTCGGTGCGACAGGTACAACAAAGTACTGGTGGACCAAATTTACTAAGGAACCCACAGAGACCACCACCACAAGGAAGGGTGTATGCAGTCACTCAAGTGGAAGCAAGAGCTTCCAAAAGTGTTATCTCAGGTATGATTTCGATAGAGGGATAAAAAGGTATATGTGTTATTTGATATAAGTGACATGCATTCATTTGTGTCCGAAAAATATAGATGATTGTGAGGAGTAGGAACAAATCTCTAGATATGCCTCTTCGTATTTCTACATCGTTGAAAGATATGTTGTTATCTACGTTAGCATGTGAGATGAGTGAGATAACCCTAGGGGAATGAGATAGTTATGTATGACTTTGATGTCATCGTAGCAATGGACTAGCTCCGTAAGCAATGGACTATGATGAATGATCTCCTGAGATAATATTTACTTATGTGCTAAGGATAAAACCGTGAGGCTAAGAATGGGATAAGCCAAAGTGGATAATATCTCTGTAAGTTAATCCCTATTGAAACGAGGCCCTTCAAATAGATGTGTAGTTTGGGTTCGAACCAGGCAAAAGCTGGTGTACCTGTAACGTCCCGGTTTGATGAGAGCGAGGAGTGGACGCCGAGGTTAGAGGACCTGAACAAGGAGCGGCTCCTGGCAGGCTTCTAGAATGACAAAAGGGGGCAGGAGTGAACCAAACTATGAACTGAACTGGAAATATAGTGTTTCTGGGATAAGTCTATTAGAGTGGCGCAGCGGAAGCATGGTTAAGCTTGTAGAACTCTTGTTGTGAGAAAGAAGGATGGTTGATGCAGTTGTGCTTTGATAATAGGCAATTGAATTATGTAATTGATGACGTATTTGACCAACTGCAAGGAAGTTCAGTCTTTTCTAAAAGTTGATTTGAGATCAAGATATAAGTTAAGGATTAAGAAGGAAGACATTTCTAAGATTGCATTTAGGACTCGCTATGGATACTATGAGTTCCTAGTTATGCTATTTGGATTGACGAATGCCTTAGCTGCATTGATGGGTTTAATGAATAGGATACTTAAGCCTTATTTGGATTAAATTGTGATTGTCTTCATTTGATGATATCCTGATATATCCTAAAGGACCTAAAGAGCATGCGTAGCATCTAACCGTAGTGCTGCAAGCAAGGCTTAAGAAGTGGATTATAGAGAGTGAGTTATGAATTTGAGGATTAAGTTATGATCATTTGAGCTAAGTAGTCACTTCCTATTTGAGGATTTCAGTGGAAGTCTTGATGCGTTACATGGAGGTATTTAGTATGTATAGATTGATCTTGGAAGTCATGAGATTGAGTGGTCATATGAGACATAAAATTATTTGTGGTTCATATGTTGGAATAATAGGTTTAATTGATGATGGTCAACTTTTAACTGTAGGTGATGATCTCAATTTGAAAAGGTTTGGTGGAATTAGTGAACATGATCATTTGTGGTTAAAGTCTTTCCAAAGTGAAATAGTGGAAGTTCAAATTGCGGATTTGATGAGTGATTAGTCTAAGTGATGATTCTTTAGGATGAGATCTGAGATATATTCGGTGGAAACTAGACAAGTTTATTTTGGTGGATTGTTGATCTTTGAATTGAATGAGTCTTGGTGGACTATAGATATTTGAATCAAAGGAATGATGCTATATTTTAGGCTTGAATCTATGTTGCGGTGAATGCATAGTGAATGTCTTTGTTGGACTGAACCAAATGAGTTATTGGTGGTGTTGATTTTGATGGTTCTAGGCTTGAATTGGTGGTGACAAAGGTATAGGAATAATTTGGCTAAGTGGTGCATTCGATTGAGTCGAGAAGGTGGAATTCTTTAAATTTGAATCCCATTGATAGTTGCACTTAGGATAGAGCTTAAAATAGATGTTTTCACAAAAGAAATTGAATATGAGATAGAGGAGGTGGATGAAATTATTAAAAGATTTTGATTGTGAATTGTTTTAGAAAATCTCTTGAATTTCATCAAAATTTATAAGTACTGTGACACCGTGCCCAAATGTTTTAAGAAATGTTTTCTATTTCGAAGAATTCTGAACTTTTTATAAAAAAAAAAAAAAAATTTCCAACCCATTGGAGTTGGGATTGAGATTGAAATTTTGCCAACATATCGATTTAAATTTTACCAAGGGTTTTGATAAAGTATTTTATTTCGTGCCGTGATGCAAGTGCGACTCGAGGTTTTACATGTGGATTCCGAAAAACATTTGAAATTTAAACGTGAACATGGATTTTATGGATTTGGTATCATGCTTTGATTTTGTGAATTGGCTTCAACGATATGAGATTTACCTATTTTCAAATACTATCATTGTTATATTACTGTGTCTTTGGAATCCCTATTTCACATCGTAAAGTGGAATTTTCAAGAGCTCAAAGGATTTTCCACATTGGTGATTTGAAAACGTTTTGACATGGAAATGACATATGATTTCAAAGCCTGCTATTGTAGCATTGATGTGCTTTTGAAAACCTCAGTTTGGATTGTTTGATTTCATGAAGGAAGATTTTCAAGCGTTCAAAAGGAATTTCAGATGTGGTTATTGTTTTAAAACTGTTTATGATGTTGAGATAAATTAAGATGTGTTAAGAGCTTGCATCCTTAATTTTAGAGGTAGTATCAACCCGACCCTAGTTGCATACTCGATTATGAAGCCATCAAAATGGATGAGAAAGTGAGGTACATCAAGGAGCCTGTGCAAGTATTGGATCGAAAGGAACAAATTCTCAGGACCAAGAAAATTCCATTGGTTAAGATATTATGACAATATCATGATGTGGAGGAAGCCACATGGGAGAGTGTAGATGAGATGAGAGAAAGGTACTCTCACATATTTCAAGAGACATAGGGAATGTCTAATTTCGAGGACGAAATTCTCTAAGGAGGGGAGAGTTGTGGCATCCCAAAAATTCAAAGCCAAGCCATGAGATGTGTTAAAGTTCCTAATTAGGTGGTAGAATTTCCATAGCTTATGTTTTAGCCATTAGTCTTTTAATTAGATGATTTATGCTTGTGATTGTGGAAATTTAAATTTAATAGATTAATGCTTGGCCATATGATTTAAATTTCAATAATTAAAATATATCCCAAGACTTTGGCCAAGGTGAAAATTTGGAATTCAAGAATATTTATAAAAGAATTTCAAAAAAAAAAGGGGGGGAAAAAGGGTTAATTTTTGGAATGGGCCTTAGACCCATTGGTCTAAGTTTAGTGGGCTGAATGGCCGGCCCAAATGGAAGCCCACAAGAGGGAATTCGACCAGCCCATTTGCTGGCCCAAGACAGGCCCAAAAAGCAGCCCAAGCCCACCTTGCATGTCCTCCAACACTTGTCTTCAACCTTGCCACTTGTTCTCTCATTTTTGCCACTTGTCCCCCATGCAAAATAAGATGGCATGCAAATATATATAACCAAAGAGAGAGAGAGAGAGGGAGAGAGAGAGAGTATTCGGCCAAGTGAGGGAGAGAGAGGGAGAGTGGCCGAGAGAGGAGGAGCTCGTCCGTCGCCGGTGTGCTGCCGTTCGTGAGGTGTAGAGGCAAGTTGGGAATCCACTTTCTACTCTTGCACCATTGTTTTCGCATGAACTGTTTGGAGTCAGAATCTTGTTTGAGCTTGCATGTGTGTTTAGAGTCCGATTTTGGCTTCGATGTCTTCATGAAAGTTGAAGTTAACATCTTGAGGTATGACATACTCGAATTTCATGGAAAACGATGGTGATATGAGGGGTCAAAAGTTCTATTTCACGGAGGCTTTAGATCTGCGAATTTCCTACTGACCTCTTGTTGATTTCTTGGTTGCATGTTGATTTCTGTTGGAGATCTCACTTTGTTGTCTTCATGAAAGTTGTTGGTAACATCCTAAACTACAACATACTCAAATTTGAAGAGAAATGAACAAGTATAGCCTAGTTAACCAGCTAGATCTTTGAGACGGATGGTCCTGTTGAAGTGAACCGAGACACCCGAGACTTCAAGGACTTAAAAGAGGGTCATACTTTGGTTATTTAACCTAGATCTCTTCATGAAACTTGTAAAGGACACATTGATATATAACATACTCGAATTTCAGGAGAAACGAAAGAGATTTGATGGGTCAAACCTAAGTTTTTCGGTGATGTACGTTCTGGACGAAACGGTAGAGGTTTCAGAAGCTTCATGGAGTTGTATAAATTAAACTATAAAGAATTTGGCTTAGAGTTCTACATGAAAAATGCACGAAAATGTGTTGGCTATCACCCTGTAAAATTTGGGAATTTTCGGAGGTCATATGAGTATTTTAATTGAATTAATTCGAAAACTGTGCAATCTGGCCATTTTCCGAATATTGTGTGTATTTTGTGGAAATTTGGGAAATTATGAAAAATGCAAATTAGCCATGGATTTTATGTGAAATTTGATTCTAATTGTTTGTTTAATGACTGATTGAAGATTATGATTTTTGGAAAATCATAAATATTAGATATAATATTTATTTATGAAAATAAATAATATAATAATAAAATAATAAAATAACAAAATAATAAAATAATAAAATAATAAAATGATAATAAAATAAAAGGTGGATTATTTTATTGGCCATGAGTCCTATGGAATTATGATGCATTGCTATATGACATTGATACATGTATGATCATGAATTATGATGTATTGTTATATGGCACTGATGTATGAATGATCATGAATTATGATGCATTGCTATATGACATTGATGCATGTATGATCATGAATTATGATGCATTGTTATATGGAATTGATGCATGTATGATTATGAATCATGATGCATGTGTGTGAATCATATGCCATGAAATAATAAGATGAAAAGGATGATAAAAAGTGGAAAGTGGTATGTGAGTAAGAGGTTGTGGCGGAGGATGTTGTCTGGTGGCCTGGTGGCGTAATTCCAGAGATTCCCTAGGAGTTTCAGGATGCCCGGAATGTGGGGGGCCGGAAGTCCAGTTGTATCTTGGATACATGCCCGGAGATGCCTCGCGACACCAGGATTGGGGTGCGGCATGCCTGGCTAGAAGGGTAAAGGCCAGAAGTCCGGTTGTATCTTAGATACATGCCCGGAGGTTCCTCGTGATGCTAGTTGGGATGCGAGATGCCCGGAATGTGGGGGGCCGGAAGTCCGGTTGTATCTTGGATACATGCCCGGAGATGCCTCGCGACACCAGGATTGGGGTGCGGGATGCCTGGCTAGAAGGGTAAAGGCCAGAAGCCCGGTTGTATCTTGGATACATGCCCGGAGGTTTTCTCGCATGGGATGCGAGTGTAAATTGTGGGATGATGAGCCCTGTCGGAGGTTTCTGCCCGAAGGGTTGATAATGATGATGTGATATGCATGGTGATGCATGGCTAATGATGATGTGATATGCATGGTGATGCATGGCTAATGATGATGTGATGTGATATGCATGGTGATGCATGGCTAATGATGATGTGATATGCATGGTGATGCATGGCTAATGATGATGTGATGTGATATGCATGGTGATGCATGGCTAATGATGATGTGATATGCATGGTGATGCATGGCTAATGATGATGTGATGTGATATGCATGGTGATGCATGGCTAATGATGATGTGATATGCATGGTGATGCATGGCTAATGATGATATGATGTGATATGCATGGTGATGCATGGCTAATGATGATATGATGTGATATGCATGGTGATGCAAGGCTAATGATGATGTGATATGCATGGTGATGCATGGCTAATGATGATATGATGTGATATGCATGGTGATGCATGGCTAATGATGATGTGATGATAATGATATATGAGACGCCATGATGATGATGTATATATATGCTATGATGATGCATGAATACGCTTGACATCAAAAGGTAAGCAATGCCTGCATTGTATGATGGTATGCATGGTGCACTGAGTTGTTATTGGATTTCCTTTACCTGCTGAGTGGTTGTACTCACCCCTTTTGGGGACCAACATTTCAGATTAGTAGATGGATTGAGCGGTTGGATATGACCGTAAGAGGGAAGATAGCAAAGGAGGGAACCTTTGGACGCCGACACTAATCGATGGACTCTAAAGTAGACGACTGTTGGAAGCGACGTCGGTCATCTTTTGAAATATAGCCAAGTATAGAAAGACTATGGCATTTTGATGTACCGATGAATGATGTCCATCTGCTCTATGTAAATAAACGTGTTCGGTTTTAACTTATATAAGATGTTTAGTAGGTGTGCATCGATTTTTGAATGTAGGGAAGGGGATTGTTAGATATGCTTCCGTTATGTAAATTGCGCAAGGGACCGTTAGTAAAAGATGTAAACCCCCATGGTTGTATGGACCCGCTGCAACTGAAAAAAAAAAAATGGTATCCGAGTGACACGTTATTTGGGAAAGAAAAAGGAAAAGCAAACTGTGGTGACCCTAGCGGATCGGGGGCCGTCGAGGGGTGCTACACTAGAATACAAAGCTCCCACTTGCTTTCACTTTCACTCTTGTTGAATCCAAAAGATTTCATCTTTTCGAGCAAGTACAAGAATTTCTCCCTTAGAGCGACAATGTTTTCAAGAAAGTCTTCGAGAATTGCAAGTAGGGGACCACAGCACAAGCCTGAGGGTCCTACGTATTTCGATCTAATTGAGGAAGATGACTCTCCTTAGTAATAACCGAGTCAGCAACAACAACATTCTCAATAGCGTCAGTCTCCTCCACCGCCTCAACCAGAAGAAGAGATAGTGGAAGATGTTGAACCTATAAGAACACTGACACCTAAAGTTGCTTTCAAGCTTTATTCTAAGTTGAAAGAAGGAGGTACTACTATGTCCTTGATCGATGATTATCTGAGAGAGAGAGAGGCTACAAGAATGAAACTTTATTCTTGCGCAATATGGACAGGTTAAGCGTTGCACCTAAAGGGTTGGTTGAAAATACTTTTGCCAACTTTCCTAGTGATCTGCGTTTTGGCACGTTTAATCAACCAGAAGGGAAGGACAACGACAAAAAAAGTTCTCACATTTTCAGCCTAGGATGGGAGTGGCTGTTAATGTTAGTGGAGATGGAGCAAGCATTTTCCGCTCTAAGGAACACAAGAAAGTTTACTCAAAATTACTGAAAAGAGGGGTGATGAACCCTAAGAGTGTTGACTTTAATTTTTTCAATTCTGTGCAAGTAAATCTGAGGGAGAAGTTTGCACTTCTTCAATTAGAGCGTTTTTGTTCTAAGTCTACAATTGCTTATCCAAAGCTCACAGCCTATTTCTATTCGAATCTATCATTTTTGGATGCGAATAGATTCTCTTTCATAGTCAGGGATAAAGAGTTTTTGGTCGATGTGGACACTTTGGCTGACTTAATTGGGGTGGAAAGAATGAGTTTCCAACCAATTAGTGTGTCCGTTGCTCACGCTACATTGTAATTGGTACGAGACAAGCGTGTTGATGGTAAGATTTTCTACACTAGGATGAATGCCTCTAACATCTTGCTCCACAAAATTGTAATCAACTGCATCCGTCTAAAATCAACATCCAAAACTGATGTATCTCATTCTGAAGCAAAGTTGATGTATGCCATCAATGCTGGTTACAAATTCTCTTTGTCTCACACTATCCTGTTTCACATGTACATGACAGTGGTGAAAGATAAGGGATAACTTCCTTATTCTGCTCTTATCATGCGCCTTTTTAGACATTTCAAAATTCACATTCCTGCACCTTTGTGTTTGACAAGCATTGCTCCAATGGTCATTGGATTTGAGATGGTCTCAAAGATGCATTTGAATGAGTCAACAAGGTGTTAGAGCGAATGAAGGAAAAATCCCCTGTCAAGGCAAAGCAGGACTCTACAGCGGCCAAGAGGAAACGAAAGGAGCCCATGGATGCTCCAGTGAAAAAGAAGAGAACTCTCGTCTTGTAGGATGAAGAGCATGAGGACGAGATGACTCTTTCAGCCTTAAGGAACTTCAAGAGTTTTGTCAGCCTTCACGAGACAAGAGAAGATCCAAAAGAGAGAGAGAGAGAGAGAGAGAGAGAGAGAAAGAGAGAGAGAGAAGAGAAAGAGAAGAGACAGAGAAGGAAGATGAAGAACAGAGGAGGACAAAGGAAGAGGAAGAAAGAAGAGAAGCAAGAGAAAAAGAAAGAGTAGAAGAGGAAGAAAAGGGTCGAGAAGACTCCTTTGAGCCAACCTTGGCAGTATCCTTGTTAAGCAACTCTGAGAAGATAGGGAATGGAAATGCTGGAGCCCAAGATAAAGAAAAACATCACTCTAAAACTAAAGTTGAACAGGAAGAAGAATTCACTGCTCCACCTAAAGGCACATAAACAAGGGGAGCTGGTAAAAAAGGAGGTATTTCTTGACCTGTATTTACTAGAGATGTAAGTCGTTCTGCAGCAAATCCAGATGACGTGTATGCCTCTCATTATACTGAAGTAGACATTGAGGCATCCACTCCTAGTCATGGTGGATGAATTGCTGAAGATCCATCCATTCTCAAAACTCCTGGAATAGAATTGGCTGAACCCAGTGTTGCACCAGAACAAACGATAGACTTTTCGAGACTGCTGGACATCCTATTGGATTTAAGGAGACAACAATCTAGTATGGAGTATGAGATGAAGGATCTCAAGAAAGCTTTCATGGTTACTTCAATGTCATTGCAAGAACGGCTACTCGCCCTGAAAACTCAAGTGTAGACTAATGTGAAGGGTAAAAATTTACAACCACTTAAGGAGACTCTTGCAATGCTTGAGAAGACAGTGAATTCTATGGGAGAATTCCAGCTTGTTTGCCTGCCAAAACAGCCTTGATTCTGACCCCACTCTTTTCAAACAACTCTTTTGATTCATTCTCCACTTTTTACTGTTGATAAAAAGAGGGAGAAGTTGATGCAGATTTGACTTTGGATTGCTTTTACTTTTGGTTTAATTTTTTGTTGGACTTATCTTTTGTTTGGTTGTGGATTGGACTTTTGACTTTGGATTGTTTGACTGCTAAGTAACCTGATTTGATCTTTTGAAACTTGCAGTAACTTAGACCGTGATATTAGTTATGGAAGGATAGTTATTTTGCATGACCAACATGTTTTCTGTGGTTGCATAAATGATACTATCCATGTCCTAATCTACTCATTTTTTATAAGATATCATGTTTTGCAAATTAAGTGACCTTTTGCAGGACAAGCTTTCAAATCTGCTGGAAAGTTTTGTCACCATAAAAAATGGGGAGATTATTGGTGAAAACTCCTTTATTGTTTTGAAGCTGACAAAACGTTTCCATCGGTCTAGTCTGAAAACTTCCAGACCCAGGTGTTAAAATTTGAAAAGCTCCAGACTCTATCGTTAAAGTCTAAAGACTGCCAGACTCAAGACTTAAAGTCTGCCCTCATTGACAGCTCCAGACGAAGAAAGAAGACTTATCCAGATGACGGATTATCTTCAAGGATTCTATTCGTATGGTTTTTGGAAGACCTTATGGCTGGATACAACATCAACATGATTGATCATTCTTATTGGAATCTACTCCGATTTGAAGATCTTTTGAAAGACGAGCAAACTTGGAAGGTTCTACTCATAGAAACCAAAGATCTTGATTGTATGGATGAACAGGATTGACGGGCTTTCATCACAAATCAATCAACAACGCGAGATCACCTTAATTGATTCTGTCTAACGGGTAGATTGGAAGAATTCTTTTGGAAAATGCCCACGGTTGTGGAGGCATGAAGGAGTATTTAAGGCGGACTCTCTAGTTGTTCAAGGTAGTGCATGAAAGAAGAATTTCAAAGTCTAAATCTCTATAGTTCCTTGCTCTTTCATTCATTGAGCTTAATTGTACAAAAAAGAAAGAAGCACATAGTGAGACTTTGTGAATAGACTAAGCTGAGACTCTCTGCTGAGGAAGTCAAAGATCATGAGCTATATAATCTCTTTTGATTCATAGTGGAATCCAGCCGGTGGGCTGTCAGCGTGGGAGAGTGGATATAGGCTTGGATTAAGCCGAACCACTATAAACCTTGTGTTTAAATTCTCTTACCCTAACCTTCTTATCTTATTCGTTGCTTTACTTAATTGCTTTATAGAATTGTTCAAAGCTATTTACATCCTGAGTTTATTATTATCATCCAAAGGCGATCTATTTTATTAAGTCTTGCGAAAAAGATTTTTTTTTTGGTACACCTATTCATCCCCCTGTAGGTGTGCGTACTAGCGCTTTCAAAAAGTACCCAAAAAGATAAGTTAGGTCAAATTTGCACACACTCTCTCCCTTTTTGTCAATAGCAAAAGGTGGAGAAAAACTTTAAATAGAGTGGGTAAAATCATGGCTGTTTGGGAATGCAAACAATCTGGAAATCCCCCATAGACTTGATAGTTTCCTCCAGCTTCTTCAAAGTCTCCTTCAGCTGTTGAATATCCTCACCCTTTGTAGTTTCTTGCACTTGAAGTTTGAGGGCTTGTATCTGCTCTTGTAGAGAGTCTAAAGTTGACTTGAAAGCTATCATGAGGTTCTTCATCTCAAACTCGAAACCATATTGCTGATCCTTCAATTCCAAAGGAGATCCAGCAGCCTTTGAAAGTCTGCTGTTGGTTCTGATGTAGCACTGGGTCCAGTCAAATCAATTCTAGGAGTCTTGAGATGTGAGGGAACATCAGCAGTTCGATCACCAGGATTTGGAGTAGATGCCTCAATATCTGCTTCAAGGTGTTGAGAGGCATAGACATCCTCTGGATCTGCTGGAGATCTACTAACATCACTAGTGAAAACAGGTGAAGAAGTACCTCTTTTGTCAGTTGCTCCCCCTATTTCTATGCCTTCAGGTGGAGAAAAGAATTTATCTTCCTGTTCTTGTTCTTCTTCAGCATCAAAGTGATGTTTTTCTCTTTATTCTTCTACGTTTCCACTCTTTGTTTTGTTCGAGTCATCTGACAAGGATACAACAAATGTTGGCTCAAGAGAATCATCTTGACCCTCTTCTTCTTCTTCTTCTTCTCTTCCTTTTTCTTTTTCCTCTGTTCTCTTTTCTTCTCTTTCTTCACCTCTCTTCTCTATCTCTTCTCTTTCTCTATTCTCTCCATCCTCTAGCTCCTCAAAACTAACAAAGCTCCTTAAATTTCTTAAAGTAAAAGCAAAGAGAGTAATATCATCCTCATCTTCTTCATCCTGCAAGATAAGGGCTTTCCTCTTCCTGATTGGTGTGCTCATTGGCTCTTTGCCTTTCCTCTTCTTCGCTGCAGAGTCTTATTTAGTTTTGGTAGGGGATTTCTCCTTCAAGTGCTCCAATGCCTTATTCAGCTCTTTCAGTCTCATTTTTGAAACCATCTTCAGTCTAACCACCATTGGAGCAATGGTTCGATCACACAGAGTAGTAGGAAACTGAATGTTGAAATGTCTAAACAGTCGAGTAACAAGCACAGAGTTGCCCTTTGTCCTTAACAACTATCCTATACATGTGCATTAGGATAGGGTGAGGCAGTGAGAACTTGAATCCGATATTGATTACATACATCAACTTTGCTTCTGAGTGAGACATCGGTTTTTGAAGTGGATTTGGGTCTGATGCAGTTGATCACAATTTTGTGAAGCAAAATATTAGAGGTAGTCATTTTAGAGTAAGAAATCCTGCCTTCAGCAAACTTGTCCCGTACAAGAGCCAAAGTTGCGTGACCAACAGACACGCTGAATGGTTGGAAACTCCTTTCCACACCAATCAAATCTGCCAATGTGTCCACATCAACCACAAATTCTTTGTCCCTAACCGTAAAACAAAATCCGTTCACATCTAGAAAAGACAGATTTGAATAGAAATAAGCAGTTAGTTCTGGGTAGGCGACAGATGTCTCTCAACGGAATTGTTCAAGTTAAAGGAGTGCAAACTTCTCCCTCAGTTTCACCTTCAAAGAATCAAGAAAATCGAAGTCCACACTTCTACGGTTCATCACCCATCTCTTTAGCAGTTTCGAATAAGTCTTCCTATGGTCCTTAGAACGAAATAGGTTCGTCCCCTTACCATGAACATTTGCAGCGACGCCCATCCTAATCTGAAAATTTGTGTACATCTTTTCATCATCATCCTTCCCTTCAGGCTGATTAAAAGTTCTAAACTGTGGATCACTTGGAAAATTGGCAAAAGTCCTTGCTGCCAAACCTACAGGCGCAATGCCCATCCTTTCCATAAATTGCAAAAACAAAGTTTCATTCTTGTACCCTCTCTCTCGTAAAAACTCATTGATGAAAGTCATCACAATACCACATTCCTTTAACTTAGAGTAGAGTTTAAAGAGAAATTCGAGTTTCAGCGTTCTTACGGGTTCAACATCTTAAATGATCTCTTCTTCTGCTTGTTGCTGTGGAGGAACTTGTGTCCCTTGCTGTGAAGAGTGTCGCTATTGAGAATGTTGTTGTTGTTGGTGCTGCTGAGGAGAATCCTCTTCCTCAGTTAGATCAAAATGGGTAGTGATATTGCTAGTACGAGTACCTAGAGGGGGGTGAATAGGTTTATAAAAATTTTCTTGAAGATTGCACAATACTTAGACAGATGAAGGATTTGCAATAATTAAAAAATCAATCGTAAGACTGATTAAAGGAAAGAGAGAATTGAACACGCGGTTTATAGTGGTTCGGCTTGATTCAAGCCTACGTCCACTCTTCTGCACTGACAGCCGATTGGCTGGATTCCACTATGAACAAAGAGATGTTACAGTGTTGATCTTCCTTGATTTCTCGATGTAGATGATCTACTACACTCACTCAAGGTGTCACCAAGTATAAACACTCTCTGTGTATACAATTTTGCTCGAACTGTATCGACTAACAATCAAGGTTCTTCAGACTCTGGAATTTTTCTATCAATCACACACTTAAAACAACTAGAACGTCTTCCTTTTATACTCCTTTATGCCATCATAGCCGTTGGCACTTACCAAAGGAATTCCTCCAATCTACCCGTTGGACGGAATCAATTAAGAAGATCATCCGAGCTATTTAAGGAATCTGATGATAGCCCATCAATCCTGTTCGCCCATACAATCAGGATCTTGGTTTCCAAGAATAGAACATTCCAAGAATGTTTCGTCGATCATCGGATCTTCAATTGATCTTAGATAAGAATCAAAGAATCCGAAATGATTATCCAACCAAGGGATCTTTTCCAGAGGACAGGATCGAATCCTCAACCATATACTTCGGCTTTGGATTTCCTTCGTCACTGGATTAGAAAGACTGTCAGTGAGAATAGTCTTGAGTCTTGAGTCTTGAGTCTTGAGATTGCAAAGTCTTGAGACTTTAAACTGTCGATATCCAGACTAGACTGATAGAAATGTTTTGTCAGCTTCAAAATATTCTGGAAAGATTTCTCCAACAATCTCCCCCTTTTTGATGGTGACAAAACTTTCTTATAGATTTGAACAACTTTGACGTGCAAAAACATTTCTCAAGCAATATGGCTAACTCATAAAGATTAATAAAACAACCAGACTCTGCATCCACAGCAAATTGATTAGTCTTTCATGAGTAATACCATATAACAATACTTGATATAAATGTAACTAGTCAAGCATCAAAATCCACAGCCAATTCAGTCAAATCTAAATTCACACCCAAGTTCAAGTTCTCAAGTCATACTCAAAAATAAACATAACCACAAAAGTCAAAGTTTTTTAACCACAAAAGTCAAAGTTTTTTTAAAAAATGTTGGTTCAAATTGGTTCTCCCCCTTTTTGTCATCATTAAAAAGGGTGAGAAAGGAGTCATGTCTACTTGGGAATGCGCACGATCTGGAAATCTCCCATTGACTGGACTACGCCTTCTAGCCTCCTCAAGTCCTCCCTTAGATGAGCTACCTCCTCTCCTTTGGCATTGGCTTGAAGTTGCAGAGCGAGGTCTTTCATCTTGTCCTCTAGGGTGACTCAAGATGCTTGTCCAGCATTTTTCATGGCTTGAATTTCACAGTCCAGAGCATATATCTGGCCACGCATTTCCAGAAGAATATCCATGATGCGATGAAAATCTGCAGAATTGTCCGTCTGTGTACTGGCATGAGCTTTCTCAGATGGAGTAAATGTAGACGATGGCGCTTCTGTATAGTCTTGCAGATTTGGTGTCGACGTATCACCTTCTTCAGGCAATTGAGAAGCCTGAAATTCTTCTGGGTCTGCTAGAGATTGTCTTGGACCTTCACTATTGGCAGCATGAGGTGTGGACCTTTCTTGCTTGCCAACTCCCCCTGTCTCTAGGACATCCAAAGGGGAAGAGTGATGATCATGCTCCCGATTTCCCTTCTCTCTAGATTCAGCAGCAGACTTTTCTTTCTCTTCTTCAGCTTCTTTCTCCTTCTCTCTCTGCTCTTCTTCTTCTCTGCTCTTGGTTTGCTCTTCTTCTTCTCTGCTCTTGGTTTGCTCTTCTTCTTCTCTCTGTTTCTTCTGAAGTTCTATCGGCTGAGACACAGAACGTCTAGTTCTTGTTAGTGCATGGATAGTAGGATCTTCATCCTCTTCATCTTCATCCTCCAGGATGAGAGTTCTTTTCTTCTTTTTCGATGGGGCACCAATGGCCTCCTTTCCTTTTCTCTTTGAAGTAGATTTCTCCATTGCCTTGGAAAGTTCTTGCAGACGCATCTTCGTTAACATCTTCAAACCTACCACCATCTTATCACACGGTTGAACACAAAGTGTTTGTGGCGGTTCAATATTCATGTGTCTGAAGATCTTGGTCACCAGACCAGGATAAGGCAATTGTCCTTTGTCTTTCGACATTGCTCTGTACATATGGAAGAGAATAGTGTGCGGGAGAGAGAACTTCCGTCCTGAGTTGATCGCGTACATCAACTTTGCTTCAGAAAGAGACACGGAAGTCTTTGACGTAGACTTCAGTCTGAGACAGTTGATTACAATCTTATGAAGCACAATGTTGATGGCATTCATCCTGGAATAGGTAACTTTCTTCTCTGCGTTCCTATCTTTGACAAGTTCCAGAGTAGTACGAGTAGGTGAGACTTTGATTGGTAGATAACGTCCTCGTTCAACTCCAACTATGTCCGCCAACATATTCACATCTACCACGTAGACTTGGTCTCGTACACTGAATGAAATTCTATTCACATCCAGAAAGCTAAGATTTGAATAGAAATAAGCGGTCAGATGAGCATACCCGTCCGTAGAGTCAGAGCAAAAATTCTCAAGTTGAAACAAATTCAACTTTTCTCTTAAATTCATGTTGATGGCGTCCAGGAAGTCAAAATCGACACTTCTAGGGTTTATCACCCCTCTTTTCAACAGCCTGAAATACACTTTTTCCTGATCCTTGGATTTGAACAAATCCATCCGATTTCCTTTCACCTTTGCTGCCACTCCCATTTTCGGTTGAAATTCAGGGAACATTCTGTCATCATCGTTCCCTTCAATTAAATTTTGTCCTGGCATACGAGGATCACTTGGAATGTTCGCAAGTGCGTCCTCTGCTTTTCCTTTCGGGGCAATTCCCAATTCCTCCATTTTCCTCAGAAAAAGATACTCATTTCCATAATTTTTGTCCTTAAGGAAGTCATCTATATAGATAAAGGAGGGTTTTTGGACTCTTACTGGGTCGGCATCCTCGATTATCTCTTCTTCCAGAAGATGACTTGCACCTTGTGGGGCAGGAGGCGTTGAATGACGTGGATGAGAGCGAATCGGACTTTGTCGCTAACTTGTTAAGTCTTCTTCCTCAGTGAGATCGAAGTGAGTCGGTCCCTTCTCCATTCTTTGTGGTCCCCTGCTTGCGATTCTTGATGATTTCCTCGAAGAAGACATCTTTCTTTGTCGATTGGAAGATTCCTTCACTTGCTTTCCCAAGAAAAATGACCACTTTCTCAACGACGAACAAGCAGTAGAAACAGTATCGGGAGGAGAGTGCCTTTTAGGGTTTTGAAGATTGGGAAAAGAAAAACTATATATATATAACTCAGTTTTGAAAAGGGAAGTTCAATCGGTGCAAGGAAAGTGTACGAACACTTCTTTTCAAAATCAATAACTGCCAAAATTATTCCTTTTTTTTTTTAAAAAGAGAAGTCTTCAAATTTCACGAGGATTATAGAATAACCGAACGAAAGATCGTACCTTTTCGAGTTTAGATAAAATAACTAAACGAAAATTCGTACCTTTTAGATAAAATACAACTTACAGTCTATAGCCACGAATGTCTGAGTCTGAGGATTTAAAGTCTGAAGGATTAGAGTCTTAGAGTTGGTGAGTCTCTAGACTTTAACTTCTTCAAGCTTCAAAATGCTGAGTCTTGAACGGATAAAGTCGAATTGATTTTTCTCCAAAGGCTTTGTGAATATATCCGCTAGTTGACTCTTTGAATCAACAAATTGAATCGAGATTTCTCCATTTTGAATATGATCTCTAATGAAGTGATGTCGAATCTCAATATACTTTGCTCTTAAATGAAGGATTGGATTTTTGGTGAGATTGATCGCACTGGTGTTGTCACATCTGATTTCTGTGCATGAGTCTTCAATCCCAAAGTCTTGTAGCTGTTGTTTTATCCATAGAATTTGCGAACAGCAGCTTCCAAGAGCTACATACTCTGCTTCTGTCGTTGAGAGAGCTACAGTGCTTTGCTTCCTCGAAAACCAAGACACTGTCCTGTTTCCAAGCAGTTGACAAGTTCCAGAAGTGCTTTTTCTATCGACTCTGCAACCGGCTAAATCTGCATCTGAGTATCCTAGAAGATTAAAGTCTCCCTTCTTGGGATACCAGAGACCGATGCTTGAAGATGAGGCAACGTATTTGATAATACGTTTTGCAGCACTGAGATGGGATTCTCTAGGATCTGATTGAAACCTAGCACAAATGCAAACACTCAACAAAATATCAGGTCTAGAAGCAGTAAGATAAAGAAGTGAACCGATCATGCTCTTGTACAGCTTTTGATCTACTTTCTTCCCTTCTTCATCCTTGTCTATCTTCTGAGAACATGACATTGGTATGTCGGTCTTTTTGCACTTTTCCAATCCAAACCTTTTGACAAGATCATTCGCATATTTTTCTTGATGAATAAAAGTTCCTTCCTTCATTTGTTTCACTTGGAGTCCAAGAAAGAATGTTAACTCTCCCATCATACTCATTTCAAACTCATCCTGCATAGACTTAGAAAATTTCTTGCATAGACTTTCATTTGGTGATCCAAAAATAATATCGTCCACATATATTTGAACAAGTAAAAAGCTTTTGTTTTCCTTTTTGATAAACAAAGTAGTATCTACTTTACCTTTGACAAAACCATTCTGTAATAAAAACTTACTTAGTCTGTCGTACCAAGCTCGAGGTGCTTGCTTTAAACCATACAAGGCCTTTTTTCAGTCTGAAGACTGAGTCTGGTTTCTTTGGGTCTTCAAACCCAGGTGGTTGTTCCACATAAACTTCCTCATGGATGAATCCATTTAGGAATGCACTTTTGACGTCCATTTGGAATAACCTGAAATTTTTATAACAAGCAAACGCAAGTAATAAACGAATAGCTTCTAACCTTGCTACTGGAGCGTAAGTCTCATCATAGTCTATTCCTTCTTCTTGCGTATATCCTTTGGCCACGATTCTTGCTTTGTTTCGTACGACTTTTCCTTCTTCATTCATCTTGTTCCTGAATACCCATTTGGTTCCAATAACAGTTTTACCTTTTGGTTTAGATGTCAATTCCCAGACATCATTGATGTTGAACTGTCTGAGTTCTTCTTGCATAGCTTCGATCCAACTTTCATAAGATAAAGCTTCTTCTATGCTTTTTGGTTCAATTTCAGAAATGAGAGCCACAGCACTAGATTCTTCACGCCTTTTTGATCTGGTGCGGATTCCTTCATTGATTTCGCTAATAATGAGATCTTTGGGATGACTGGATTTATGCTTCCAGTTACTGGTTGATCTGCCTGGTTGATGATCTCTTTCTTTATTTGAATCTTCATGAGTTTCTTGATGTTGGACTTCCAGAGACTGAGATGCTTCTTGAGTTGTAAGCGTTGGAAGGTCTGGAGTGGGTTCAGACTCTTCATACTGAGTCTGGCTAGATTCATCTTGCATTGAGTCTTGGAATTTGACATTCATTGATTCCTCCACCGACTGGCTTTTCTTGTTATAGACTCTGTAGGCTTTGCTTGATGTAGAATATCCAAGGAAGATGCCTTCATCTGATCTTTCTTCAAACTTACCAACTCGATCATTTGCATTTTTCAAAATAAAGCATTTGCAACCAAACACATGAAAGTATGAAACAATAGGCTTCTTACCTTTGAACAATTCATAAGGGGTTTTCTCTAAAATAGGTCTTAAAAAGACTCTATTTATAATATAGCATGCTGTTGAAACAGCTTCAGCCCAAAATCGTGAAGAAATTTTACTTTCAATTATAAGTGTTCTAGCCATTTCTTGAAGAGATCTATTCTTTCTTTCCACAACTCCATTTTGCTCTGGAGTATATGGAGAGGAAAACATATGATTAAAACCAGATTTATCACAAAATTTCGTAAAATCTTGATTTTCAAATTCACTTCCATGATCTGTTCTTATGCTTGAGATTGCACATCCTTTTTCATTTTGAACCTTTTTGGCAAATTTTTCAAAATACGAAAAGGTTTCTGACTTACTTGCAAGGAAATATACCCAAGTAAAGCGGGAGTAATCATCCACAATTCCTAGGCAATATTTCTTACCTCCAATGCTCTAGGTTCTGGTCGGTCCGAAGAGATCCATATGAAGCAACTGTAGTACATGATTAGTACAGACATGATTTATTGGCTTAAATGAATTTCTTACCTGCTTTCCCAAAATGCATGGAGTGCATGAATCAGACTTTTGGTATGGTAATTTAGGTAGACCTCGAACAAGCTTCTTTGATGAGATTTTGGCTAATTGTTTCATGTTGACATGGCCAAGCTTTCTGTGCCATAAGACTGCTTAATCTTGAATTGAGATTAGGCATTGTGCTTCATTTGGTTTTACATCAAGGAGGTAGATATTTCCATGCCTTCGACCCATGAAAGACTGAGTTGAGTCTTTGCTAATTCCAGAACATATGCCTTCTTGAAAGGAGATCTTGAAACCAGTATCACACAATTGGCTAATGCTTAGAAGATTGTAGTTGAGTCCTTCCACTAGAGAGACATTGCTTATTGTGAGATTTCCAATTTTCATAGTTCCAAATCCCACAATGCTTCCTTTGCTGTTTCCTCCAAATGAAACTTTTCCACCATTTACTTGAACAAGCTTTATGAAGCAATTTGAGTCTCCTGTCATGTGTCTTGAACATCCGCTGTCAAGATACCACTTAACTTTCTTTTTGACAGAGACCTGCATTAAAAGAGAGTTTCAAGCTTTCTTTGGTACCCAAATTTTCTTGGGTCCTTTGGCGTTTGTAGAATGAGCATTACTAGGACATACTTTTTTAACAGGCTTCCAAACCATAGGACACTCTTTTTCAAAATGATCCTGACTGTTACACTTTGAACACCTTAGAGTATTTCGACCTACAGACTTTACAAAGACTTTATCGAAATGATTTTTGTAAGCCTCTTTTGACGGTCTTTTCTGAATTCTTTCTTTTACTTTTGGAAAATCAATCAAAATAATTGTTTCTGCTGTCATACCTAAACCAGACTTATTGAAGTAAGGTCTTTGGACTGAAAGAACTTTTTCAAGTTTTTCAGACCCTATTGAAAATTTCTTTGAAATATTTGATAAGTCAGTTTTTAAGAAAGTATTTTCTTTTGAAAGTTTATCTTCATTCTCCTTAAGAGTAGAAACATTCAAGTCTAAACTTTTCACTTTTTCTTCTAAAATATTTTCCTTTTGTTTTAAAACTGAGTTTTCCTTTTTAAGTTCGGAAATCTTTTTGAGAGAAGTCTTAAGACTAAAACATAGTTCATCAATGTATTTAGAGACTTTGACAGGGATTTTATAATCACTTACCTCAAATTCACTGTCTGAGTCTGATCCAGAGTTTGAGTCTGATTGTGCCATCAGACACAGGTTGGCATATTCCTCATCACTTTCTTCACACTCTGTATCGCTCCAAGTTTCGGCTTTGAGAGCTTTTCGAGACTTTTCAGCTTTTCCTCTCTTCTTCTTCAGGAGAGGACAATTTGGTCTGTTGTGTCCCTTTTTCTTACATTCGAAGCAAACTACATCTTTGTTTGGTTCCTCATTATCAACAAACTTGGTTTGCTGTTTCTGAAGACTTTGTTTCCTTGAGTTGAACCTTCTTCCTTTTCTATTCAACTTTCTGAACTTTCTAATCATTAGAGCAAGCTCCTCATCGTCCAGATCTTCTTCAGAGTCTGTATCATCAGAATCATCGTTAGATTTTAATGCAATGGATTTCTTACCTCTTGGATCTTCGTCTTCATTAATTTGTTCCACTTCGTAAGACTAAAGAGTTCCAATCAGCTCGTCTACAGATAATGGCATAATTCTTTGCGTCTCTCTTATTGAAGTCTTTATATGATTCCAATCCTTGGAGAGTCCACGCAGCAGTTTGTTCACCTTCATAGGATCAGAAATTTTCTGTCCTTGATTTTCAAGGCCATTGACAATATCTGTAAAACGGCTAAACATGTCAGTTATAGATTCTCCTGGTTTCATTTTGAAGGCTGCATATTGACCAAGGAGAATGTTAATTCTGGTCTCCTTCACTCAATCTGTCCCTTCATAAGTGATATGTAATCTGTCCCAGACTTCTTTTGCTGTGACACAAGAAGATATTCTATTATATTCAGTTGGTGATAAAGCACAATATAAAGAGTAAATTGCTTTTGCATCGAGTGCTTGTCTCTTGTTTATCTCTTCTTGAGACATTCCGCTGATATCAACAGTTTCTTTCCCTTTTTCGGATACTGATGCAGCAGTAGGAGTAATTCCTCTTTCCACCACATCCCATTCCAGAGGATCCTTTGACCGTAGAAAAGCTTTCATCTTGTTTTTCCAGATGTTGTAATCCTTTCCATCAAAGTAGGGTGGTCTGGTATTGCTTTGCCCTTCCACCAACCCTGGTGCTAACATACTAGCCATGGATCTTTTACTCTGAAGTAAAACACTTCAAATAAAGTAAGAACACGAGCTCTGATACCAATTGATATTGCTAGTACGAGTACCTAGAGGGGGGTGAATAGGTTTATAAAAATTTTCTTGAAGATTGCACAATACTTAGACAGATGAAGGATTTGCAATAATTAAAAAATCAATCGTAAGACTGATTAAAGGAAAGAGAGAATTGAACACGCGGTTTATAGTGGTTCGGCTTGATTCAAGCCTACGTCCACTCTTCTGCACTGACAGCCGATTGGCTGGATTCCACTATGAACAAAGAGATGTTACAGTGTTGATCTTCCTTGATTTCTCGATGTAGATGATCTACTACACTCGCTCAAGGTGTCACCAAGTATAAACACTCTCTGTGTATACAATTTCGCTCGAACTGTATCGACTAACAATCAAGGTTCTTCAGACTCTGCAATTTTTCTATCAATCACACACTTAAAACAACTAGAACGTCTTCCTTTTATACTCCTTTATGCCATCATAGCCGTTGGCACTTACCAAAGGAATTCCTCCAATCTACCTGTTGGACGGAATCAATTAAGAAGATCATCCGAGCTATTTAAGGAATCTGATGATAGCCCATCAATCCTGTTTGCCCATACAATCAGGATCTTGGTTTCCAAGAATAGAACATTCCAAGAATGTTTCGTCGATCATCGGATCTTCAATTGATCTTAGATAAGAATCAAAGAATCCGAAATGATTATCCAACCAAGGGATCTTTTCCAGAGGATAGGATCGAATCCTCAACCATATACTTCGGCTTTGGATTTCCTTCGTCACTGGATTAGAAAGACTGTCAGTGAGAATAGTCTTGAGTCTTGAGTCTTGAGTCTTGAGTCTTGAGATTACAAAGTCTTGAGACTTTAAACTGTCGATATCCAGACTAGACTGATAGAAATGTTTTGTCAGCTTCAAAATATTCTGGAAAGATTTCTCCAACAGGTAGGACCCTCTAGCATGTGCTGTGGTCCCCTGTTTGTAATTCTATAAGACTTCCTCTAGAAAGACATTATCACTATCTTGGAGGATTTCTTGAACTCGCTCGTTGAAAAAGGTGTAAACTTTTTGGATTAAACTTGACAGAAAATGAGAGAAAGTAGGATCTTTGTATTCTAGAGTTTGAGTGAGCGTGAATGGAGAAGAAAAATTTCAATGGTATATAAAGCAGGTGAAACGGGGTATACGAATTGTCACAAAGGAAAAATAAAACCTACATTTTTAGAAAATGAAAAACTGCCATAATTTCAAAACTCGAAAAAGATAATTTCTAAAAAATAAAATAAGCAAGTAGCGATACAAAAATAAACATACCTTTTCAAAACTTCATCCTAAAATTAAATTACTTGTATTCAAAAGAATTAACTTACAGTCGTGACTTTTTGACGCTCTGAGTCTGATCATCTTCAGACTTTAACCGATAGAAGATATGATGTTTAGTCTAGTGCGAATAGACTCAAATAGGCTTTTCTCCGGTGTCTTTGTAAATATGTCTGCCAACTGATTCTTCGAGTCAATGAACTGAATGAAAACTTCTCCATTCTAAACATGATCTCTAATGAAGTGGTGTCGAATTTCTATGTGCTTCGCCCTTGAATGAAGAATTGGATTCTTTGTGAGATTGATGGCACTTGTGTTGTCGCATTTGATCTTGGTGCACGATTCTTCAATTCTAAAGTCTGTTAGTTGTTGCCTTATCCACAATATTTGAGAACAACAGCTCCCAAGAGCTACATACTCTGCTTCTACTGTTGAAAGAGCTACAATACTCTGCTTCCTTGAGAACCAAGACACTAGCTTGCTGCTCAGTAGTTGACAAGTACCAGAAGTACTGTTTCTATCAACTCTGCAACCTACTAAATCTGCGTCTGAATATCTAAGGAGAGTAAAGTCTCATTCTTTGGGAACGGACCTAGCTTTGGAGTGGTTGCAACGTATTTGATGATGCGTTTTGCAGCACTTAAGTGGGATTCTTTAGGATCTGATTGAAATCTAGCACAAATGCAAACATTAAACAAAATGTTAGGTCTAGATGTAGTAAGGTAAAGAAGTGAACTGATAATACTCCTGTAGAGCTTCTGGTTAACTTTCTTTGCTCCTTCATCTTTGTCCAGCTTCGAAGAACTTGACATTGGTATTTAAGTCTTTTTTGTAGTTCTCCAATCCAAATTTCTTGATGAGATCTTTTGCATATTTTTTTTATGAATGAAAATTCATTTCTTCAATTGTTTGACTCGTAATCCAAGAAAGAAAGTTAATTCGCTCATCATGCTCATCTCGAATTCATCTTACATAGACTTAGAAAACTTCTTGCATAGATTTTCATTAGAAAATCCAAAAATAATATCATCGACATATATTTGAACTAATAAAAAGTCTTTTCATTCTTTCTTGATGAATAAAGTAGTATCTGCCTTTCCCTTTTCAAAACTATTTTAGATTAGAAATTTACTTAACCTTTCATACCAGGCTTGAGGTGCTTACTTTAATCCATACAAGGCATTCTTTAGTCTATAGACTGAGTTTGACTTTCTTGGGTCTGTAAAACCAAGGGGTTATTCCACATAAACTTCTTCTTGGATAAATCCATTGAGAAATGCACTTTTGACGTCCATTTGGAATAACCTGAAATTTTTATAGCAAGCAAAAGCAAGTAATAATCTAATTACTTCTAACCTCGCTATTGATGCATAGGTCTCATAATAGTCTATCCCTTCTTCTTGCGTATATCCTTTAGCCACGAGTCTTGCTTTGTTTCTGACCATTTTTCTTTTCTTGTTCACTTTGTTCTTGAAAACCTATTTAATTCCAATAATAGATTTACCTTTTGGTTTAGGAATTAGCTCCAAAACATCGTTGATGCTGAACTATCTGAGCTCTTCTGACTTGGCTTCAATCCAACTTTCATTAGACAGGGCTTCTTCTACACTTTTAGGCTCTATCTTAGAAATAAGTGCTAGTGCGCTAGACTCTTCTCGCCTTTTGGATCTGGTGCGAATTCCTTCATCAATGTTGCCAATGATGAGTTCCTTGAGATGATTAGACTTATTCTTCCAGTTACTGGTTGGTTTGAAAATCTGCTAATCCTCTACTTCAGTTGAATCTTTTATTTCTACTTGTTGCTGATCTTCAGAAGTCTGAACCATTTCAGGAGAAGTAGACTTTGTAAAGTCTGGAGTAGGTTCAAATACTTCAAGTTGAGTATGATCCAGTTGATTCTGCACAGAGTCTTGAAACTTGACATTCATCGATTCTTCCACATATTGAGTCTTCTTGTTGGAAACTCTATATGCTTTGCTTGAGGTGAAGTAGCCAAGGAAAATTTCTTCGTCTGACTTTTCTTCAAATTTACCAGTTTGATCATTTGCATTTTTCAAAACAAAACACTTACAACCAAATGCATGAAAGTAAGAAACATTTGGCTTTTTCTCTTTATACACTTCATAAGGAGTTTTCTCTAATATAGGCCCTAAGAACACTCTGTTGATAATATAGTAGGCTGTTGAAATTGTTTCAGCCCAAAATCGATAGGAAATTTTACTCTCAATTAAGAGGGTTCTTGCCATTTCCTGCAAAGATTTGCTCTTTCTTTCCATAACCCTATTATGTTCTGGAGTATATGGAGAAGAGAAAACATGCTGAAAACCAGAATCATCACAAAATTTTTCAAAAATCTTGATTTTCAAACTCACCTCCATGGTCTGTATGTATACTTGAAATAACATATCCTTTTTCATTCTGGACTTTCTTAGCAAACTTTGAGAAGTAAGAGAATGCTTCAGATTTATTTGCTAGAAAGTATACCAAATTAAAACAAGAGTAATCATCCATGATTATTAGGCAGTATCTTCTTCTGATATAGCTAGTATAAGCACCTAGAGGGGGTGAATAGGTGTAAAAACAATTTCTCGAGATATGAAAGCAATACTAGGCAAACAATAGAAAGGAAGCTCTCCTTTAGTTAACAAAACGAACTATGATCAAAGTAAAGCAAGAAGTGGGGAAGAGAAAATTGAACACAAGGTTTATAGTGGTTCGGCTTATTCCAAGCCTACGTGTGGCACCCCTCGACTGACCCCCCATCCGCTAGGGTCGCCACAGTTCGCTTTTCCTTTTTCTTTTCCTACTAACATGTCACTCTGATACCATTTTTAGTTGCAGCGGGTCCATACAACCTGGGGGTTTACATCTTTTAGATCGGTCCCTTGCGCAATTTAAATACGGAAGCACCTCCAACAATTCCCTTCCCTACATTCAGAAATCGATGCACACCTACTAAACATTTATAAGTAAAAGCCGTACACTTTTTATTTACTTAAATCAGATGGACATCGTTCATCGGTACATCAAAATGCCGTAGTATTCTATATTCGGCTACACTCCAAAAGATGACCGACATTTCCTCAAACAGTCATACACTTTAAGTCCATCGATCTGTGTCAGCGTCCAAAAGCTCCTTCCCTTGTTATCCTCCTCCTCACGGTCACATCCAACCATTCAAACCATCTACTAATCTGAAATGTTGGTCCCCAAAAGGGGTGAGTACAACCACTCAGCAAGTAAAGGAATCCAATAACCACTCAATGCATCATACAAGTCATACATGCATTGCAAGTATTACTTACCTTTAAGCCATGCACATACTACCATGCATCATCATATCAATTTATAACACATACATGTGTATCATCATCATATCATACATGTCATCATCATCATGACATCATTACCTTACACATGTCATCATCATCATGGCATTATCACTTTACACATGTCATATCATATATCATCATCATTATCATCACCATGCATATCATCATGCATATCATATCATGGGTGATTATCATTATTTCACATCACATATCATCATCATCATCATCATCATCATCATATCATGGGTGATCATCATTATTTCACATCACATATCATCATCATTACCATGCATCCATCATGCATATCATACCATGGGTGATTATCATATCATATCACATATCATCACCATCATCATGCATATCATCATGCATATCATACCATGGGTGATCATCATATCACATCACATATCATCACCATCATCATGCATATCATCATGCATATCATACCATATCATCATATCATGGGTTAATTTTCATCTTTATCTTTAAATTTGATCACCACATCACCCTTCCTCGATTCATCAATTTCATCCCATATTTTACACTCGCATCCCATGCGAGAAAAACCTCCGAGCATGTATCTAAGATACAACCGGGCATCCAAAGGGCATCGACTCATTCGAACCTTTGGGCATCTCGCACCCCACCTGGCATCACGAGGAATCTCCGAGGCTCGCCATGAAAATGGTTACCCCTACCCTCCGGGCATGCATCATGATACAACCCCTCACCCTCCGAGTATGTATCATAATACAACCGGGCATCCCGACACTCCCGGGGAAAACCTCTGGGCATGTATTCATAACACAACCAAGCATCCAAAGGGCATCGACTCATTCGAACCTTTGGGCATCCCGACTCCTGGGGCATCGTCGGCTCACACCTCTGACGGTATCATCATCACCACGATGCATATTCTCATACATCTCATTTCTCATCTTCCACATTTACGAATATTTTGATCTCAATTTAACATGGCACATGTCGTGATATCAAACAAGTCATACTTGGCATAGCATTCACACATGCATCACAATTCAATGTCATACATACACCAATATCTCATCATACATGCTACAACGTATAATTATTTATAAATTCAATGGAATTTATGGCCAATAAAATAATCCATTTTTATTTTATTATTATTTTATTATTTTATTATTATATTTATTTATTTTCATAAATAAATATTAAATTTAATATCTATGATTTTCCCAAAATCATAATATTCAAACAATCATTAAACAAACCAATAGGATGACAATTTCATACAAAATTCATGGCCAAATTGAATTGCACATAATTTCACAATTTCCACAAAATAGCACATGATATTCGGATAATGACCAGAATGCACAGTTTCCAAATAAATTCTATTAAAATACTCATATGGCCTCCAAAAATTACGAAATTTTACAGAGTGATAGCCAAGACATTTTCGTACAACTTTCATGAAGAACTCCAAGTCAGATTCCTTATAGATTATTTTATTCAACCTCACGAAGCTTCTGGAACCCTTAGCGCATCGTCCAGAATACACATCTCCGAAATACTGAGATTTAACCTACCTATCCTCTTTCGTTTTCTCTGTAATTTGGATATGTTATGTATCAAGGTGTCCTTTACAAGTTTCATGAAGAGATCTAGGTCAAACAACCAAAGTATGGTCACCATTTAAGTCCATGAAGTCTCGGGTGTCTCGGAACACATCACCAGAATCATCGTCCCCAAGATCTAGCTGATTTACTAGGCTATACTTGTTCATTTCTCTTCAAATTTGATTATGTTGTATTTTAAGGTGTTACCTACAACTTTCATGAAGATATCGAAGTCAGATCTTCAACAAAAATCAACATGCAATCAAGAATCCAACAAGAGGTCAGTAAAAACTCTCCAGATCTGAGGTCTCCGTAGGATGAGACTTTAACCCCACAAATCTCCATCATTTTCCACGAAATTTCAGTATGTTGTAGTTCACGATGTTAGCTACAACTCTCATGAAGATATCACAGCCAAAATCGAACTCTAAACATGCATGCAAGCTCTCACAACATTCTGGCTCAAACAGTTCATAGGAAAATATTCCAGATCTAACATCTCCGTAGGATGAGAGTTTGACCCCTCAAATCTCCATCATTTTCCACGAAATTTCAGTATGTTATATTTCAAGATGTTAGCTACAACTTTCATGAAGAAATAGAAGCCAAAATCAGACTCTAAACACACATACAAGCTCAAACAAGTTTCTGACTCCAAACAGTTCATGCGAAAACATTGGTGCAAGAGTAGAAAGTGGATTCCCAACTTGCCTCTAGACCTCACGAAAAGCACGAGCGGACGGCACACGGCGGCGAACGGGCTCCTTTCTCTCCCTCTCGGCTTCCTCTCTCTCTCGCACGATTCTCTCTCTTTCTCCCTCACTTGGCCGAATGGCTAACCGGCCATTCTCTCTCCTCTTCTTCCCTTTTATATTGCATGCACTCTTGGTTTGCATGAGGGACAAGTGTAATTGTGGAGGAAGACAAGTGTCCACCATGCTTCACCTCCTCCATGCCACTTGTCCTATTGCATGCATCATGGGCCTTGGAGTTGGGCTGGTTGACCACTCCTCTTGGGCCTCTGTTGGGCCGGCCAACTTGGCCCATTAAAGGCTTAGGCCAATGGGCCTAAGGCCCAACCTAAAAATTGACCTTTCCCCCCCCTTTTTTTTTTGAATTCTTCTATAAATATTTTTAAATTTCAATTTTCATCTTGGCCAAAGTCTTGGGACATTTTTGCTCATTGAAATTTAGTTTATAAACCATGTGGCCAAGCATAGATTATCAATCTATCAAATTTAAATTCTTACAATCATATGCATCATTCATCTAAATAAAAAGACTAATGGCTAAAGCATAGGCCATGGAAATTTATCACCTAAATTAAAGACTTTAACACACCTTATGGCTTGGCTTTGAATTTCTGGGATGCCACACTACGTCCACTCTTCTGCACGGATAGCCCACCGGCTGGATTTCATTATGAACAAAAGAGATGTTACAGCAATGCTTTCCCTTGATTCCACAGTGTAGATACTCTACCACACTTCCTCAAGGTATCTCAAAATATAGACTCTCTTTTGCGTACAAGATTTCGCTCAATAAATGAGTTGACTAAAAATCAAGGAGCCTCAGACTTTGGAATTCTTCTATCGTGCACTCAATTCTGGATAGCCTTTCTTCAACGGATTAGAAACTGTCAACGAGAATAGACTCTGAGTCTTGAGTCTGGTAGTCCGGAGGTCTTCAAACTTTAATAGTAGAGTCTGCAAATCTTCAGACTAGACTGATAGAAACGTTTTGTCAGCTTCAAAATATTCCAGAAATATTTCTCCAACAATCTCCCCCTTTTTGATGGTGACAAAACTTTCCTGCAGATTTGAATATCTTTGACCTGCAAAACATTACTCAAGCAAATATGGATATCTCATAAAGATTAATGGCTTAATGATAACACTAGAATCTGTAACCACAGAAAATAGGTTAGTCTTGCATGAGAGTAAAGCCATTCATAATATATCAATAATACTTAATATAAGCAGTCAAATCCAAATCCCAAATTTAGTCCACAACCAGACACACAAGTCAAGTCAAACATCAAAACCAACAAACTAAAAGTTTAAGTTCAAAGTTTTCAAATCTCGCATCTCTCCCCCTTTTTGTCATCATTAAAAAAAGGTTGAGATGGGAATAGAATGGAGACAAGTTTGCTTGGGAACACGAACAAGCTGGAAATCTCCCATTGACTGGACGATGCCTTCCAGCTTTTTCAAATCTTCCTTCAGTTGAGCCACCTCTTCACTCTTAACATTTGCTTGATTCTGAAGAGCAAGGGCTTGGGTCTGATCATTCAAAGAAATTGAAGAAGCTTGTCCTGCATTCTGCAAGTTCTGAACTTCGCATCCCAGAGCATATATCTGACCCCGCATTTTCAAGAGAACATCAAGAATTCTGCAAAAATCTGCTGAATTATCAATCTGCGTACTGGCTTCAGCACGATCAGATGGAGTAAAAGCATACGATGGTACATCAACATAGTCACGCAGATTTGGCGATGAAACATCTTGTCCCTCCTCAGGAAATTGAGAGGCCTGAATGTCCTCTGGATCTGCTGGAGAGTGGCTGACTCCTTCACAGTTTCCACTATCTCCCCCTGTTTCCATGCCTTCAGGTGGAGAAGAGTGTTCCTCATGCTCTCCTTCCTCTTGATTTCCTCTTTCCTCTTCTTCTTCTTCTTCTTCTTCTTCAAACCTTTCTTCCTCTACATCTCTTTCTTCAGCTTCTCTCTCTTCTTGTTCTTTCTCCTCTGCTTCTTTTTCTTCTGCTTCTCTCTCCTTTGCTTCCTATTCCTGTCGTTCTATTGATTATGGAATAGAATGACTCAGCTTCTTCAATGCTATAGCAGAAATTGTGAGGTCATCCTCATCATCTTCATCAGTAATGAGAGCTTTTCTCTTTTTGGATGGAGCAACCATGGGCTCCTTCCCTTTTCTTTTTGCTGCGGAAGAGACTTGATGAGATTTGACAGGGGTTTTCTCCTTAAATTTCTCCAACACCTTGTCGAGTTCTTTCAGACGCATTTTGGACACCATTTTCAGTCCTACCACCATTTTGTCACACGATCTAACACAGAGAATTTGTGGAGGCTGAATATTCAAATGTCTGAATATCTTTGACACAAGACCTGGATAAGGAAGTTGGCACTTGTCCTTTACCACTGCTCTATACATGTGAAACAGAATAGTGTGAGGAAGAGAAATTTTCTTTTTCAGCATTGATGGCATACGTCAGCTTTGCCTCTGAGTTGGAAACATCAGTCTTGGAAGTTGATTTCGGTCTGAGGCAATTGATCACAATCTTGTGAAGTAGAACGCACACATCCTTGAGTAAGAAATCCTTCCCTCTGTCCTTCTATCTTTAACAAGTTCCAATGTGGCACGAGCTATAGAGACATTGATGGGTTGATATTTCCCTCTCTCAACCCCAATCACATCCGCCAGCATATCCACATCCACCACAAAGTCCTGATCTTGGACACTGAAAGAGATTCTATTCGCATCCAAGAAACTAAGATTTGAATAGAAATATGCAGTTAATTGAGCATAGGCTTCTGTGGTGTCAGAACAGAACTGTTCTAGTTGAAGAAAACCGAACTTTTCCCTCAAATTGACATTCACAACATCAAGGAAGTCAAAATCCACACTCCTAGGGTATATCACCCCACGCTTCAGCAATTTGGAGTATAGATCCTTATGTTCCTTTGATCTAAACAATTCTGTCCTTTTTCCTTGAATTTTCGCCGCAACACCCATTTTCGGTTGAAATTAGCTGTACAATTTGTCATCATCATTCCCATCTATCGGATTAAATCCCCCAACACGCGGATCACTTGGGATATTTGCAAGGGTTTCTTCTGCCAACCCCTTAGGAGCAATTCCCAAACGCTCCATTTTTCGCAAAAAGATGTACTCATTCCCATATCCCTTGTCCTTAACAAACTCATCGATGTAGTTCAATGGAGTACCAATCCTCTTTAAAGCACGGTAAAGCTTATAAATAAAAGAGGGCCTTTGAATTCTTACAAGATCTGCGTCTTCAACGATTTCTTCCTCTTGTTGATGACCAGCACCCTGTGGACTAGTTGGTGGAGAATGACGCTGCTAAGAATGTTGTGGGCTCTGCTGCTGACTTGGTGACTCCTCTTCCTCGGTAAGATCAAAGTGAGTAGGCCCCTCACTCATTCGCCGTGGTCCCCTGCTTGCGATCCTCGAAGACTTTCTTGAAGACGACATCTTTCTCAGTCTTTGAAAGATTCCTTGCTTGACTTTCCCAAGAAAGATGACAACTTTTTCGAAGATTAAACAAGGGAGGAAGACAGGAATGGAAGATCGATGCTTTTTAGGGTTTTAGAGTTAAGTGAAGAGGAACCGACTGTATATAGCTTAGTCGAAACGGGGGAATGCTAAACGTCATAAAGGAAGGTTAAAAGATGCCTTTAAAAAAATAACTGCCTTTTTCAAGAAATAGATAACTACCATTAACTTTTTTTGAAAAGGAAAAATTGCACTTTTCATGGAAATTGAAGATAGTATAAATCAATTATAAATAGATAAATGAGCGTACCTTTCCGAGATTTAATATAAGAGAAAATAAAATAACTTATAGTCAAGAACCATGATTGTCTGAGTCTGAGAGTCTCTAGACTTTTAACTTCTTCAAGCTTCAAGATGTTGAGTCTGGAAGGGATGATTTCAAATTGATTTTTCTCCAAAGGCTTCGTAAATATATCCGCCAGTTGGTTCTTTGAGTCAACAAACTGAATCGAAACTTCTCCATTTTGAACATGATCTCTAATGAAGTGATGTCGAATCTCTATATGCTTTGCTCTTGAGTGAAGATTGGATTTTTGGTAAGATTGATTGCACTGGTGTTGTCACAGTTAATCTCCGTGCCTGAATCTTCAATTCCAAAGTCTCTTAGCTGTTGTTTTATCCATAGTATTTGTGAACAACTTTCGAGAGCTACATGCTCTGCCTCTGCTGTAGAAAGAGCTGTTGTATTTTGCTTCCTTGAAAACCAAGACACTGTCCTGCTTCCAAGTAACTGACAGGTACCCGAGGTGCTCTTTCTATCAACTCTGCAACCGGCTAGATCTGCGTCTGAGTATCCAAGAAGAGTAAAGTCTCCCTTTTTAGGATAGCAAAGGCCGATGCTTGAAGTTGAAGCAATGTATTTGATAATACGCTTTGCAGCACTTAGATGAGATTCTTTAGGGTCTGCTTGAAATCTAGCACAAATGCAAACACTGAACAAAATGTCAGGTCTAGAAGCAGTAAGATAAAAGAAGTGAACCGATGATACTCCCGTATAGCTTCTGGTCAACTTTCTTTCCTCCTTCATCTTTGTCTATCTTCAAGGAACTTGACATTGGTATATCAGTCTTTTTGCAATTTTCTAGTCCAAACTTTTTGACAAGATCATTAGCATATTTTTCTTGATGAATAAAAGTCCCTTCCTTCAATTGTTTCACTTGAAGTCCAAGAAAGAAGGTTAGTTCACCCATCATGCTCATTTCAAATTCATCCTGCATAGACTTAGAGAATTTCTTGCACAAACTTTCATTAAAGGATCCAAAAATAATATCATCAACATATATTTGAACAAGCAGAAAACTTTTGCTTTCTCTTTTGATAAACAGAGTAGTGTCTACTTTACCTTTTACAAAGCCATTTTGAATTAAAAACTTACTCAGCCTGTCGTACCAAGCTCGAGGTGCTTGCTTTAAACCATACAAGGCTTTTTTCAGTCTGAATACTGAGTCTAGCTTCCTTGGGTCTTCAAACCCAGGTGGTTGTTCCACATATACTTCCTCATGGATAAATTCATTCAGGAAAGCACTTTTGACGTCCATTTGGAATAACCTGAAATTCTTATAACAAGCAAAAGCAAGTAATAATCGAATTGCTTCTAACCTTGCTACTGGTGCGTAAGTCTCGTCATAGTCTATCCCTTCTTCTTGCGTATATCCCTTGGCCACGAGTCTTGCTTTGTTTCTTACGACTTTACCTTTTTTGTTCATCTTGTTCTTGAAAACCCATTTAGCTCCAATAATAGATTTACCTTTTGGTTTAGGAGTCAACTCCCAGACATCATTAATACTGAATTGTCTGAGTTCTTCTTGCATAGCTTCAATCCAGCTTTCATCAGATAAAGCTTCTTCTATGCTTTTTGGTTCTATTTCAGAAATAAGAGCCACAGCACTAGACTCTTCGCGCCTTTTGGATCTTGTGCGAATTCCTTCATTAATGTCGCTAATAATGAGATCTTTGGGATGACTGGACTTATGCTTCCAGTTACTGGTTGATTTGTCAGGTTGATGAACACTTCCTTCATTTGAATCTTCAATAACCATTTGTTGCTGGTCTTTCAAAGTCTGAGCTGCTTCTTTAGACTTCGTAGAGTCTGGAGCAGGTTCAGATTCTTCAAGATGGGTCTGAACAGATTCATTTTGCATAGAATCCTGGAATTTGACATTCATTGATTCCTCCACAGATTGACTCTTCTTGTTATAGACTCTGTAGGCTTTGCTTCAGGTAGAATATCCAAGGAATATGCCTTCGTCTGATTTTTCTTCAAACTTACCAACTCTATCATTTGCATTTTTCAATATAAAGTATTTGCATCCGAACACATGAAAATATGAAACGATAGGCTTCTTTCCTTTGAATAACTCATAGGGGGTTTTTTCCATAATAGGCCTTAGAAAAACTCTATTGATAATATAACATGCTATTGAAACTGCTTCAGCCCAAAATCGTGAAGAGATGTTACTTTCAATTAAAAGAGTTCTAGCCATTTCTTGAAGTGATCTATTCTTTCTTTCCACAACTCCATTTTGCTCTGGAGTATATGGAGAGGAGAACACATGCTGAACACTAGATTCATCACAGAATTTTGTAAAATCTTGATTTTCAAATTCACCTCCATGGTCTGTTCTTATACTGGAGATAACATACCCTTTTTCATTTTGAACTTTTTTAGCAAACTTTTCAAAGTAAGAGAAGGTTTCAGACTTACTTGCCAGGAAATATACCCAAGTCAATCGTGAGTAGTCATCCACAATTACTAGGCAATATTTCTTACCTCCAATGCTCTGAGTTCTGGTTGGTCCGAAGAGATCCATATGCAGAAGTTGTAGTACACAATTAGTGGAAACTTGATTTATTGATTTAAAGGAATTTCTTACCTGTTTTCCCAATACGCATGGTGTACATAGATCAGACTTTTGGTATGATAAATTGGGTAGATAACGAACAAGCTTCTTTGCTGAAATTTTTGCTATCTACTTTATATTGATGTGCCCAAGCTTTCTATGCCATAAGCTCGCTTCATCTTGAATTGAGATTAGACATTGCGATTCATCTGGTTTCACATCCAAGAGGTAGATATTTCCATGTCTTCGACCCATGAATGACTGAGTAGAATCTTTGCTGGTTCCTGAACATATTCCCTCTTGAAAGTTGATTTTGAAACCAGTATCACACAGCTGACTGATACTGAATAGATTGTAGTTGAGTCCTTCCACTAGGGAAACATTGCTTATTGTGAGGTTTCCAATCTTTACAGTTCCAAATCCCACAATTCTTCCTTTGTTGTTTCCTCTAAATGACACCTTTCCACCATTTACTTGAATGAGCTTTATGAAGCAATTTGAATCTCCTGTCATATGTCTTGAGCATCCACTATCCAGATACCATTTTACCTTTTTCTTGATAGTGACCTGCATTTAAAAAATAAACTCAAGCTTTCTTTGGTACCCATATTTTCTTGGGTCCATTGGTGTTAGTATGATATGCGGTTTTTGCCCATACTTTTTTAACAGGTTTCCAAACCATAGGACACTCTTTTTCAAAATGATCTGCACTATTGCACTTTGAACATCTGAGAGCATTTCGACCTACTGGTTTTATAAAAACCTTTTTGAAATGATTTTTGTAAGCATCTCTTGTAGGTCTTTGCTTAATTCTTTCCTTCACTTTAGGAAAATCAATTAAAGGAATGGTTTCTGCTGTCATTCCTATACCATATTTATTGAAATAAGGTCTTTGTGCTGAAAGAATTTTCTCAAGTTTCTCAGATCCTATTGAAAATCTTTTTGAAATATTTGATAAGTCATTTTTTAAAAATGCATTTTCTTTCAAGAGATTATCTTCGCTTTCTTTAAGAGTAGAAACATTCATGTATAAACATTTCAACTTTTCTTTCAAAACATTTTCCTATTGTTTTAGTGCAGGGTTTTCCTTTTTAAGTTCGGAAATCCTTTTAAGAGAAGTCTTAAGACTAAAACGCAGCTCACAATGTATTTAGAAACTTTAACAGGGATTTTAAAGTTACTTACCTCAAATTCACTGCCTGAATCTGAGTCTGTCTCGAAGTTTGAATCTAAATCCGATTGTGCCATCAGACATATATTGGCATAATCATCATCAGTTTCTTCACACTATGTATCACTCCAGGTTTCTGCTTTAAGAGCCTTTCGATACTTTTCAGCTTTTCCTTTCTTCTTTCTCAGAAGAGGACAGTTGGGTCTGATGTGTCCCTTTTTCTTACATTCAAAGCAGACTACATCTTTGTTTGATTCATCATCATCAACAGACTTGGTCTGTTGCTTTTGAAAACTCTTTTTCTTTGGATTGAATCTTCTTCCTTTTCTGTTCAGCTTTCTAAATCTTTTTATCATGAGAGCAAGCTCCTCATCGTCCATATCGTCTTCAGAATCTGTGACATCAGAATCATCATTGGATTTTAATGCAATGGATTTCTTACTTTTAGGATCTTCGTCTTCATTGATTCGTTCCACTTCATAAGACTGAAGAGTTCCAACCAACTCATCAACAGATAGTGGCATGATTATTTGTGTCTCTCTTATTGAGGTCTTTATGTGATTCCAATCCTTGGAAAGTCCACGCAGTAGCTTGTTTACCTTCATGGGATTAGAAATTGGTTGACCTTGATTTTCAAGACCATTCACGATTTCTGTAAAACGACTAAACATGTCAGTTTTAGATTCTCTTGATTTCATTTTGAAGGCTTCATATTGACCAAGGAGAATGTTGATTCTGGTCTCTTTCACTCGATCAGTTCCTTCATAGGTGATATGTAATCTATCCCAGACTTCTTTTGTTGTAACACAAGAAGATATTCTATTATATTCAGTAGGTGACAAAGCACAATATAAAGAATAAATTGCTTTTGCATCAAGAGCTTGTCTCTTGATTATCTCTTCCTGAGTCATTTCACTTGACTCAACAGTTTCTTTTCCTCTCTTTGAGACAGATGCAGCTTTAAGAGTGATTCCTTTTTCTACAACGTCCCATTCCAGAGGATCCTTTGATCGTAGGAACACTTTCATCTTGTTTTTCCAGATGTTGTAATCCTTTCCATCAATGTAAGGTGGTCTGGTATTGCTTTGCCCTTCCACCAGCCCTAGAGCTAGCATACTAGCCATGGATCTTTAACTCTGAAGTAAAACACTTCAAACAAAGTGAGTACACAGGCTCTGATACCAATTGATATAGCTAGTATAAGCACCTAGAGAGGGGTGAATAGGTGTAAAAATAATTTCTCGAAATATGAAAGCAATACTAGGCAAACAATAGAAAGGAAGCTCTCCTTTAGTTAACAAAACGAACTATGATCAAAGTAAAGCAGGAAGTAGGGAAGAGAAAATTGAACACAAGGTTTATAGTGGTTCGGCTTATTCCAAGCCTACGTCCACTCTTCTGCACTGACAGCCCACCGGCTGGATTTCACTATGAACAAAAGAGATGTTACAGCAATACTTTCCTTTGATTCCACGGTGTAGATACTCTACCACACTTCCTCAAGGTATCTCAAAATATAGACTCTCTTTTACGTACAAGATTTTGCTCAGTAAATGAATTGACGAAAAATCAAGGAGCTTCAAACTTTGGAATTCTTCTATCGTGCACTCAGTTCTGGATAGCCTTTCTTCAACAGATTAGAAACTGTCAACGAGAATAGACTCTGAGTCTTGAGTCTGGCAGTCCGGAGGTCTTCAGACTTTAATAGTAGAGTCTGCAAATCTTCAGATTACAATGATAGAAACGTTTTGTCAGCTTCAAAATATTCCAGAAAGATTTCTCCAACATTTTCCACCATTGCTTTGAGTCTTAGTTGGTCTAAAGAGGTCCATATATAGTAGCTACAAAGCTCGATTAGTAGAAATTTGATTTATAGGTTTAAATGAACTTTTAACCTGTTTTCCAAAAACACAAGGAGTGCATAATTTAGACTTTTGATAAGTCAGATTGGAAAGACCACGAACAAGCTTCTTGGATGAAATCTGGGCAATCTACTTCATGTTGACATGACCAAGCTTTTGATGCCAAAGATTTGCTTCATCTTGAATGGATATAAGACATTGAGAGCTTTCTCGTTTTATATCAAGGAGGTGAATGTTCTCATGCCTTCGTCTAATAAAACATTGAGAGAAATCTTTATCTGTTCCCAAACAAACGCCTTTTTGAAAGTTAATTTTGATTTCAGTGTCACAAAATTGACTAATGCTGAGTAGATTGTAATTTAGTCATTCCACTAAAGAAACATTGTTAATAGTCAGGCTTCCAATCGTAACGGTTCCACAATCAACGATTCTTCCTTTGCTCTTTTCACCAAAAGAAACTTTTCCACTGTTTATTTGAACAAGTTTTATAAAGTAGCTAGAGTCTCCTGTCATGTGCCTCGAACAGCCACTATCTAAATACCATTTGATCTTTCTTTTGATAGTGACCTGTGATCAAGAAAAGAACTCAAGCTTTATTTGGTACCCACAATTTCTTGGGTCCAGGGGAGTTCGTATTAAACACTATCTTTGCCCAATCCCTCTTAACAGGTCTCTAGATTTTGGGACATTTCTTCTCGAAATGTTCTGAGCTGTTACACTTTGAGCATTTTAGAGCACTTCGGCCAACAGGTTTTACAAAAACTTTTTGAAAGTGATTTTTGTAAAATGCATTTGTAGGTCTTTGTTCGATCATTTCTTTAACTTTGGGAAAATCAATTAAGAGAAGAGCTTCTAAAGTCATTCCCAAACCAGATTTGTTAAAATAAGGTCTTTGTATAGATAGAATTTTCTCCAATTTCTCAGATCCTTTTAAAAATCTTTTTGTACTTGAAATATCTTTCTTTAAAAGAGATTTTCTTTAGAAAGAGAATTAGAGTTTTCTTTCAACTCAGCAAAATTTTTGTTCTGATTTTCAAACTTCTCTTTCCAAGAAGATTCATGTTGCCTTAGTTTGGAATTCTTCCTCTTTAGCTTGGAAATCCTTTTAAGAAATGTTTTGAGACTAAGACAGATGTCATCTATATACTTCGATACTTTAACATGGATTTTTAAATTACTAACCTCAACTTCTTTGTCTAAGTCTGAATTCGAGCCTGTTTCAAGGTTTGAGTCTGATTCAAATTTGGCCATTAGACATATGTTGGCATAATCTTCATCACCTTTCTTGCATTCAATATCACTCCATGTTTCTGCTTTGTGAGCCTTCTTGTATTTCTCAGTTTTTCCTTTCTTTTTCTTCAATAAAGGGCAGTTGGGTCTAATGTGCCCATTTTTCTTACATTCAAAGTAAATTACGTCTTTGTTGACTTCATCATCCTCAGTTGATTTGTTTTGGAATTTTTGAGTGCCTTGCTTCTTCCAGTTGAATCTTCTTCCATTTCTATTCAACTTCCTGAATTTCCTAATCATGAGTGCTAGTTCTTCATCATCCATGTATTTTTCTGAAGATGTATCTTCAGAATCATCGTTAGATTTTAAAGCAATTGACTTCTTACCTTTGAGATCTTCTTCCTCATTGATTTGCTCCATTTCATATGATTGAAGTGTGCTTACAAGTTCGTCTACTGAAAGAGGCATGATCCCCTGGGTTTCTCTAATTGAAGTCTTCACGTGATTCTAGTCCTTGGAGAGTCCACACAGCAGTTTATTAACTTTCATTGATCCTTATATTGGTTGTCCTTGATATGCTAATCCATTTGCAATTTCAGTGAAATGACTGAATATATCAATGATAGATTCTCCAGGCTTTATCTTGAAGGCTTCATACTATCCACGTAGAATATTGATTTTTGTTTCTTTTACTCGATCAATTCCATCATAGGTAACGTGCAATCTATCCCAAACTTCTTTTGCTATTTCACAAGAAGAAATTTGATTATACTAAATAGGAGATAAAGCACAATATAAAGAGTAGATAGCTTTAGCATCAAGAGCTTGTCTCTTGGTTAATTCTTCTTGTGTCATTTCGCCAGCGTCTGCAACTTCTTTTCCTCTTTCTAAGATTATTGTAACTTTGGGATTGATCCATTTTTCTACCACATTCCATTCCAGGGAATCTTTCGATCTTAGGAATGCATTCATCTTGTTTTTCCAGACATTGTATTCTTTCCCATCAAAGTAAGGAGGTCTAGTGTTACTTTGGCCTTCAACCAAACCTGAAGCCAAAATACTAACCATAGATCTTTAACTCAGAAGTAAAAACACTTCAATAAAATGAGTACACAAGCTCTGATACCAATTGAAAGGGCTAGTATCAGCACCAAGAGGGGGGGTCAATAGGTGTAAATAAAAATTTTCACAAGACTTAGTAAAAGTAAATTGCCTTTAGAAGATAATAAACTAAGGACGTAATCGGCTTTAAACAATTATATAAAGCCACGAATTAAAGTAAGGATTTCAGGGAAAGAGAATAGAAACACAAGGTTTATAGTGGTTCGGCTTAGATCAAGCCTACGTCCACTCTCCTGCATTGACAGCCTACTGGCTGGATTTCACTATGAATCAAAAGAGATTTTACATTTTGTAATCTCGACTTTCTCAATGAAGAGTTTCTCCTGATCTCTCACAAAGTCTCACTAAGAGTTTCTCTCTTTTGTGTACAATTTTGAGCTCGATGAATGAGAAACCAAATAACTAAAAGCTTCAGACTTTGAAATTTTTCTTTAACACACTTCTATGAACAACTGGAGAGTCCGCCTTAAATACTCCTTCATGCCTTCACAACCGTTGACACTTTCTAAAGGAATTCTTCCAATCTACCCATTGGACAGAATCAATTAAGGTGATCTCGAGTCGTTAAATGATTTGTGATGAAAGCCCATCAATCTTGTTCGCCCATACAATCAAGATCTTTAGTTTCCATAAGTAAAACTTTCCAAGTATACTTCGCCTTTTAAAATATCTTCATATCGGACTTGATTCCAATAAGAATAATCAATCAAGTAGATGCTATATCCAGCCATAAGGTCTTCCACAAACCATACGAATCGAATCCTTGAAAATAATCCCGCATCTGAATAAGTCTTCAATCTTCGGTCTGGAACCTGTCAGTGAGGGCAGACTTTGAGATTAAAGTCTGGCGATCTTCAGACTTTGACAGTAGAGTCTAGAGTTCTTCAGACTATAACACTTGAATATGCAAGTCTTTAGACTAGACTTTTGGAAAGGTTTTGTCAGCTTCAAAACAATAAAGAAGTTTTCTCTAACAGTGATGTTCACTAGTGTCGACGACATTGTTTCATCTTTGCGGGTCAAATTTGAGGTGTTCTTGAGTTTCAGAGGCCTTAATACCCACCTCAACTTCATTGATTGCCTCTATCACTCCTTGGTAAGAGGTGGGATTAGTGGCAATAAAGAGATTTGAAAGGGCGAAAAGATTGGAGGCGAACTTCTGCAGGCCATTGAATCCTCCAAAATATACTTGCCCATCTTCTCTAAGAACTACGCATCTAGTGCATGGTGTCTTCACAAGCTCACACACATGCTAGTGCTCGAGCAAAATGAATGACAAAGTGATCCTACGCATTTTCTATGACGTAAATTCCAATGATGTAAAGCTCCAAACTTGATTGTACCTTGACACTTTGGAGAAACAAAAGGAGAAGTTTAGCCGCGATTTGGTTTGGCAATGGAAGGAAGCTTTGACCAAGGTTGCAAGAATCAAGGCATGGGGCATGAAGGACAAAGGGTTTGGGAATTTGCTTTTGTTCATTTTTTTCCCCGAGCAATAAAAAGTGAGATTATAAAAAGGAATATAATTTTCTCCCATTTTTTTCTGTTTTAATTACTCCCACCAATCACAATATATTGGTTTATCCATTTTCTTTCTTTTTTTTTCCTTGTAATTATTATCTTCTGCTCCCTAATCACTCATCCATATAGATTATAGATCTAGTTTTTCATTAGTCAAGATTTCCCTTTTCTGGAAAAAAGTGAGCTTCCATTTGGTAAAACCTCGGCCATTCAATAAGCCAATTAGTTTCATGTCTACAATATTCCTCAAATCGAAAGTTCCTTTACCTCATGCTTCGCACTAAGACTATTATGTCAATATGGCAGCCGGGGTGAAATCATCAACACTATTGTTGATGAGGTTTTGTTCAAGTTGATGAAACAAATGAGAAATTTGCTAGATCACTTAGTCGGGATTTGTGATTGTATAGAAGCTATCATGGACATGTTAAATGAAGGTTCTTGTGATGTTCGCTACCTGGTCATCCATGGAATGGGTGGTATCGGTAAGACAACTCTCGCAAGGGTTGTCTTTAATCAAATCTCCAATCAATTTCAAGGTTGTAGCTTCCTTTCGGACATTTGCGAATTTGCGCAACAAGATAGAATTGTTGACTTACAAAAACAATTTTTATAAGAAATTCTCCAAGTCAAATCTCTAGGGATCTATAATTATGTTGATGTAGGGATTAACTGTGGCATCCTAAAATTTCATGACAACCTTTGGATACGCTATGAACCATCAATAGGTGATGGAAGTGCCATTGGATTATGAATCAACCATTGAATCAATGAATTTCAACTAATTTAAGGCCGAGCATTGTAATGGACAATTGTTTGGATGGAGATGTGTCTACAAGTGACCCAAGGATTTTATTAAGGTTCAAATTGATAGAGAAATCTTATTCCTGGGGGTGCACTTTATAAGTAGAATTTTATTGATTTAAATTACAAAGTTTTGTGACCTTATAAGCTGAAATTAGGTGTTTATTTAATTGGGGGTTAAATGGAATAGGAATAGGAGAGGGTGGGCTAATTTTTAGGCCCAAAGCTCGTCCAACTAGCCCACGCAGCCCCCCATTCAACCGGCCCAAAAACTGAAGCCCATTAACCTTTCACGAGAGAATTGACAAGTGGCTAAGGGGATCGACCAAGTGTCATCTTGCATGGCAAAATTAACAAGTGGCATGGAGGTTGAGCCAAGCGTGGCTGCCCCCATTGGCTCCTTTGGGCGGCTGCATGCAATCAAATCATTGAAGGGGAGGAAAGAAAAGGGATGGAGAACTCGATAGGGGGAGGGGAATCCAAAGAAAGAAGAGAGAAAGAGAGGAAGAGAGAAAGAGAGGAAGAGGAGACGCCGTCGAGCCCGCCTAGTCCCGCCGTCGTTCTTGCTGTGTTTTCCTTCAATTTGAGGCAAGTAGAGTCCTAAAACCTACCCTTTGCTTGCTGTGATGTGTGTGTAGAAGATGATGAATTTCGGTTGTGGTGGATGTGATGAAAGGTCAAAGCTTTGGGGAGAAATTCGTTGGCCTAGCACACTGTTTTCTGGAAAGACCAGTCCAACCATCCATGAGATTGTGTGTTGCATGCGACTTTTTAGTTGGAATCTTGTTTCCATTTCTTCATGAAAGTTGTAGAGAACATCTTGAGGTACAACATACTAAAATTTTAGGCAAAACGAATAAGTAATGTTTAGTGAAATGATTTTTCCTTGGAGAAATTAGATCTGGAAAATTGTTATGCTGACCCTCAGTGATTTCATGGTCCGTAAGGTTGCTTTCTTGTAAAATTTCACTTTGACCTCTTAATGAAAGTTGTAGTAGACTTATTTTGGTAGAACATATAAAAAATTTAGGGGAAATGAACAAATATAGGTCGGTGAAGTCGTTGTTCTTTGAAGAATCTGGATCTGGGGAAAACGCTACCGCGACCTAGTATGATTTCGTGATTTTTATAAAATCATACAGTTAAAATTTGATCGTGTGTCCTTAATGAAAGTTGTAGGTAATATTCTGAGGAATAACATACTGAAAATTTAGAGGAAACAAACTTATGTAGGTCGGTAAAATGAGTTTCCTTTGAAAGAAGACAACCTGGAAAAAACGACACCGAGAACAGGGGGAATAATCGTCTATAGTTTTTTTATCTAGAACGATTTGGGTTTCGATTTCTTCATGAGATATTTAAATTTACGACTTGTCTATAACATGTCAAAATTTACGAATTTTTGGAGTTCATTTGGGTATTTAATTTAAATTACTTCTGAAACTGTGCAAGCTGAAATATCGAAATTTTGGAAACTGTGATGCATGGGTAAGTACTATCTCAGGAGATCATTTATCCTAGTCCATTGCTTACGGAGCTACTCCATTCCTATGATGACGTCAGAGTCATACATAACTATCACTATCAAATCTATTTCCAAATCTCATTCCCCTAGGGTTATCTCACGCTTCTTACATACTAACATGGACAACATCTTGTCCTTCAATGGTGTGGAAATACGAAGAGGCATATCTAAAAATTTGATTCCTACTTCTCACAATCATCTATATTTTGCAGACCAAATAAATGCATGTCACTCACATCAAATAATTCATATGCCTTCTTATCCATCTATCGAAATCGTACCTGAGATAACACTTTCGAAAGCTTTCGCTTCCTCTTGGGTGATCGCATACACCTGTCCTTGTGCTGGTGGCCTCTGCAGATTCCTTGGTAGGTTTGGTCCACCAGTACTTTGTTGTACCTGTCGCATCGAGTTGACATTCGGCTGCGACCTCTTTTGTGGACAATCTTTCTTAAAGTGACCTCTCTGCCCATAGCCAAAACATTTCAATCGATCATTACAGGGTCCTGGTCCATGTTGTCCACCACATCTCTGATAAGTATTACCCTAGTTGGGTACTCTTCCTAGAATCGGGCCACTCCTGACCTTTCTAGAATTCCCAAAATTATTCCTCTTCTTAGATTCCCAGGGCTGACCTTGATCAGGATAAGGCCTCTTACCCCTTCGAACATCATTAAAGGTCATCTGCCTCTTAGGTTCTGATTGCTCTCTCTCTAACTCTTCCTTCACCAACTGTGCCCTCTCATAAATCTCATTATAATCCCTTATATTCAGAGGCACTAGTTGTTTTCTAATATCAGTCCGTAATCCTTTTAGGAATCTCTTAGCCTTTTCCTCTCGATCCTCAACCAAGCTAGGAGCATACCTAGACAATTCAGAAATTTTTGCCTCATACTGGTCTACTGTTAGCTCCCTTTGTTCTAACTGAACAAATTCAGAAATCTTCCTATCCTTAGCAAAATCAGAGAAATGCTTCCTATTAAAAGCTCTAACAAACTCTTCCCAGTTCACATCAGTACCTGGTGGAAAGATTGTATCCTTCAAAGCTCTCCACCAAAACTTTGCATTCCCCTCCAGCTGGCACTCTGCTAAAACTATTTTCTCAGCCTCACTACAGTCCAACAACCGGAAAATCCGTTCCATTCCATCAATCCAATGTTCTGCCTCCTCAGGACTCCCCATTTCACTAAACTTAAGTGGCTTCAATTTTAGGGATTGTTCCACCAGTCCTTGAGGGCGGAGTTCCACTTCGGGTTGTTGCTACGCTTGTCTATCCATTAGATTTCTAATATTAGCCAATGCCTGCAGGATATCTTCCATCCAAGGTTCAGCCCTCGATGGATGAGCACTTCCAGCTCACACCATGACTTTCCTGCAGTTTTCCAAGCATTTGCCTCAAGAATAATTTGCAACTCGGTGTCACTAGTCAGATAATTAATTAAGGTTATTACTAAAGTCACATAACTAACATAAAAAGTTACTAGCACACAAAAGTAACATTACACTAGTTACCAGGGATCTACGAGTGAATACCTATCACCCGTTGTTTAAAGTTAGTCAACTACTCTTGGTTAGTACCCTATGGTGTGCATCATTCTATCCTCATTTCCATCTGAGGCACCTTATCATTCCAAATAGACCATAGCTCTGATACCAAAAAGGGCTTTGGCACCCCTCAACGGCCCCCGATCTAATTAGGGTTGCCACAGTTCGCTTACCATTCATTTTTCCTAATAACATGTCACTCTGATACCATTTCAATTGCAGCGGGTCCATACAACCTGGAGGTTTACATCTTTTAGATCGGTCCCTTGCGCAATTTATATACGGAAGCACATCCAACAACTCCCTTCCTTATATTCAGAAAACGATGCACACCAACTAAACATTTTATATGAGTTAAAGCCGAACACTTTTATTTACATAAACCAGATGGACATCGTTCATCGGTACATCAAAATGCCGTAGTCTTCTATACTCGGCTATACTTCCAAAGATGACCGGCATCTTCTCCAATAGTCGTATACTTTAGAGTCCATCGATTAGTGTCGACGTCCAAAAGCTTCTTCCTTTGCTATCCTCCTCCTCATGGTCATATCCAATCACTCGATCCATCCACCGATAGCAGTGGCAACAGATGTATCTTATCTAGTCTGAAATGTTGGTCTCCGAAGGGGTGAGTACAACCACTCAGCAGGTAAAGAACCAATAAACCACTCGATGCATCATGCCCCACAATCATCACAATCATAGCATCACATGACATTTAAGCATCCATGCACAATTTACCTTGATATCATGCACATATCATCATACCTCATGTACATACATCATCATATAGTCATCACCATCATGTCATACACTTACCATCATCATTACCATGCATCCATGCACATATCATCATCATATCACATGTACCATCATCATTACCATGCATATATCACCATGCCATAGGTGCACATACAACCATGATTCATATCATCCATGCTATCAAGCATACATCACCATGAGATCCATTCATGCCTTCATGATCGCATTTTCAATATCAAATAGCATCAATTTATTTTCATAAGCCAATCATGCATCATGCCATATGCATACACCCATGCACATGATTCATTTTCAATTCTTATCGTTCACAAGGATCTCATTAGTTTTTCTTTCTAGGGACCAATGTTTGCGTCCCACAATTCATCGCTCGCATCCAACCAGACATCGCGAGTAACCTCCGGGCATGTATTCAAAATACAACCGGGCATCCGGCTCCCCCACATTCCGGGCATCTCGTATCCCAACTAGCATCACGAGGAACCTCCGGGCATGTGTCCAAGATACAACCGGGCATCCGGCATTTACACTCCCTAGCCGGGCATCTCGAAACTCCCGAGGACCCTCCAGAATTACGCCACTAGGCCACCGGGCATCCGACACCCCCACATTCTGGGCATCTCGCATCCCAACTGGCATCACGAGGCATCCCCTCGGGCACAATCCTCCGAGGCTTCTGGCACCCAACCATTCCAGGCATCCTAATACTCCCAAGGCATTTTCAACCGCCTCCAACCGTTTCCTCATTTATCATTGTTCATGTTCACCAATTTATGTCTCAACACAGCATGGCACATGATGTAATGGCAAACAAGATCACTTTCATCCTTTGATTCATACATGCATCTCCAATCATCATCATACATGCAGCAAGACACAATCATCCATAACAATGCCATTCATGGAGTCCATACAATTTAGAATAGTCCATTTATCATGCCTTTTTGAAGTTTACTAAATTTCAGCTTACACAATTTTAGAAAACATTTAAATTAAATATCCATATGATTCTCAAGAATCATGAAATCAGAACATGTGATAGATAAAACAATAAGATAGCAATTTCATGAAGAACACATGCTCAATTTAGTTTCGCGCAAGTGGACATAGTTCACGCAAATACAGCATGCAATTTCGGATAGAAACAGATTGTGCAGTCTTTGAAATAATTCGATTAAAATACCCGAACGACCTCCGAAAATTATGAAATTTTACCAGGTTATATTTAAGACACTAAAGTAGATTTTTCATGAAGACTTCTAGGCCAGATTCGTTTTAGATAATTTCCTATAGTCGTCCGAAGCTTCTGGTTCTCACACCTAAACGTCCAGTGTAGTCATCTTCGAAATACCGAGTTTTTACCCACTTATTCTTCTTTGTTTCCTTTGAAATTTGAATATTTTTTACATCAAGAGGTCCCCTACAACTTTCATTAAGGGATCTAAGCCAAAATTCCAAAGAATAGTCACCATATGAGTCCAAGAAATCTCGGGTTTCCAGTACCGTGTTTCCAGATTAACTGTCTTCAAGAGTAAGTCGATTCACTAGGCTACACTTGCTCATTTTACTTCAAATGTGAGTATGTTAGTCTTTAGGATGTTCTCTACAAGTTTCATGAAGAAGTCGAAGAGAGATTCTTAGTAAAAATCAACATGCAACCCACAAAACTACCAAAAGGTCAGCAAAACATTTCCAGATCTAGTGTCTTCGTAGGAAGACGGTTTTGCCCCTTAAATCTCAACCATTTTGCCCCAAATTTTATATGTTGTATTTTACGATGTTGGCTACAACGTTCATGAAGGAATCAAAGTCAAAATCCAACTCGAAACATGCATGCAAGACTCCACAAGTTTCCGGGTCGAGCGGTACACACGAAATCAGCAAGCATCTTCAAGAGCAAACCACATTTGCTTCGATTTCTTGCCTCTAAACATCCAAGATTTTCAACCACACATGCAAGACACACATGCAAGAGTAGAAATTGATCCTAACTTGCCCATAAGATCAAGCGGATGACAGCAAACGGACGGCACACGGGCGACGGACGGACGGCGTGCGGGCGGCGACGGGCGAGCTCCTTCCTTTCTCTCTTCCTCTCTTTCTCTCTTTCTCTCCTCTCTCTCGGCACCTAGACCGACCACTCCCTCTCTCTCTCTCTCTCTCTCTCTTTGGTTGTATATATATATATGCATGCATTCTTATTTTGCATGGGGGACACTTGTCCCTAAGAAGGAGACAAGTGTCTCCTTTGCCGAAGACACTTGGAGGCCATGCAGCTCCTCCTCCTCCGCCTCCATGCATCGACAATGGGCCGGGCTTATGGCCCACTTTAGGCCCATCTCACTTTGGCCTAAAGTCCAAACTTAAATGGCCCAAGTTTATTTTTAATAACACATCTTAATCCTCATTTTAAATAAATACCTAATTGCATAATAAAAAGGCCAAAAGACTTTGCAACATAGTTTAATAAAATCCAACTTATAAAATTCACGGCCAAATACATAATTTCCTCATCAAATAAAATCCTTGGTCTCACATGAACATAGGATGCGTTTCCAACAACAATAATTATCCATTTATATAAATACCAGATCATTCTTATTCACTTGGCCATAAATCTTGAAATCATAATTCAATAAACTCCTACTCATAAAACACATGGCCGTGAGTTATTTTTGGGATGCCACATTTAACTAGAGGAATGCATTCTAATTTTATTCGAAAAATTGATGTGTTTTGAAAAATAAATGAATTTATCCATGTGATGTAATACTTTGAGTGGTTGATTTTGTTGCATATGTGATGACATATGCCATGTTATATGGCATGAAAAGTTGGTTGAGACCCTTGATATTCTTGCATCAAATGCCATGTTGAAATTGAGATGCATGTATAAATGTAAATTGAGATAGTAACAAGACCGTCGAAGATGTGAGCCGACGATGCCCCGAGAGTGTCGGGATGCCCGGAGTGTGGGAGTGCCGGATGCCCAGTTGTATTACGATACTTGTCTGGATGTCCTCGGGAGTTTCGAGATGCCCAGTGGTATACGGTACGTAATGTCCAGGGGGAATGCCAGGTGGTATGGCGGTACGTAATTCCGAAAGCCCTGGAGGTGTGTGCCGGGGGAGATTCCTCGTGATGCCAGGTGGGATGCGAGATGCCCGGAGGTGTGTGCCGAATGCCCGGAGGTGTGTGCTAGAGGTTCCTCGCGATGCTAGGTTGGATGCGAGTGATAAATGAGGGATGCAAACATTGGTCCCTAGAAAGAAAAACTGATGAGATCCTTGTGAAAGATAAGAATTGAAAGTGAATCACGTGCATGGGTGTATACATATGGCATGATGTATGATCTGCTTATGAAAGTAAATTGATGCTATTTGATATTGAAAATGCGATCATGAAGGCATGAATGGATCTCATGGTGTTGTATGCTTGATAGCATGAACGATATGAATCATGGTGGTATATTGTGACATCCCAAATTTCACCGACCTTCATTAGTGTAATTAGATCATTAGGAACTTAGATTAATTAGATTGGGCCAGAAAGTGAACCCGATGGATCATGAGAAACGTGTGGGCTTGAGAAATGAATGGGCCACACGAATTGGACTTAAGAAAAGTCGAATTAGAGATTATGGGCTTGGACTTGGCTTGAAGCGGGCCAAGGTTTAGAATTATTAGATTTGTAGATTTAGTTTAGTGGGCCGGGATTGTTATAGATTAAGCCTATTGGGCTAGGAATGAATATTTAGGTCCGAATGATTTTATTTTATAGATTATAGTTATGATAACTTAATTAATGTTTACAATGCTAATATAAATTTCTAACTTTAGCATTTTGTGATGAATTCTTTATAGACTAACATTGACTAGTCGATATGTTATGTCATGACCTTGTATAATCACAAAAGGATTGAAATCAAGTAGAAACAAAAGGGAATTAACTGAAAAATATTAGGAACTAATGAACCGACTAAATGACTCGGATTAGAGACTAATTAATTTTGAGTGACAAATTAAACTTGAGAGAATAAACTTAGAGGACACGACACCTCTCTTCTCTCTTTGTTTTTCTTCACCCACGGTTTTGATTCCCACGAACCGAGACATGTAAACTTCAAGGAAAACAATCATTGGCAAACTTCATCATTACTCTAGCCTAGGGATTAGTTTGTAGACCTATTTCCCCCTTAAGTTTCGTACCCTCTCTCTCTCTCTCTCTCCATATAAAACCGAGCAACCCTCATCTTCATCTTCTTCTTTCTTTTCTCTTGGCTGAGCGGTAGAACCAGAAGCAAACCAGAAGCAAACCTGTGATTTCTTCTTCTTGCATGCGAGATTTTGGTGCTGATCTTGAAGCATCCTTGTGTTGTCTAACAGCTGAACAAGGTAAGGAAATATATAACTCTAAATTGAAAGTTATCCATTGTTTTGTCAAGAAAGCTTGCAGGTCAATCCAAACAGTGAAGGATTTAGTTTGTAGTTGTTGTTTTGTGGTTAATCTAAGCTGAGTAAGTGTAAGATTAGAGTTAGAAGCCATTGCATGTTGTTTTTGAGCCTTGCATGTCTCGAAATCCTTGTGTGAGTATGCTGTTTTGTTGAGTGAAGTGATGAAATGGATGCCGAGTGTGTTGTTTTGGTAGAAATCGTGATAAGTGGCTTACGGATGCAACGACACTTTGAGCCGAGCTGTGGAATTGACCATTTGTTAGAGAAGATATGCTGAAGTTGCTTTGAGTTGCTGTGAGTAAGAATTGGAGTATTTTAGAAGCGATTTGTGGATGGACAAGTTGTTTAGTTGAGTTAGAAGTGAGAAAATTTGTGTATCTATTCTGTTCTAAGTGAAAACAGTCATGGAGTCTTATGTTTGTGTTTAATTTTCTTTATGTATGTTAATGGAAATAAGATAGAAAACCATTCTACATGATAGAACATCTATAAGATCAAGTTATACACGTAGCTTTACTGATTTGACCTTTACTGATTGTACGAATTTTCTGTATTTACCTAGTTATATTTGGACTTCGAATCCTTAATCAAAATTGTAGAACACATCTTAAGGAATAACATGTCAAAATTTGAGATTCAATCGATAAGATGTGGCTAGTGAAACAATTTTCCTTGTAGATAAAGAATCTGGACGTCGGTACAGGGTACTAGTAAAGATTATGGCAATTGTTACTCTTAATGCAGTGAGAATTAGACTTAAGTTTCTTCACAAGAATTGTTAGTCTATATCTCAAATATAACATACTAAAATTTGGTAATATTTCGACAAGAATTAATATATCTTCTGTGTCCGAAACCGAAACTGTACATTTAACTAGTTAACTGTCTGGACCCGAGAACATATATTAGAGGTTGTGTCTTTTATATTAGGCTTTTGTGATGCACGTAGAGTCTAATAAACCTCATAATAGATGTTAGTCATATAAGAGTAAGTCTCATATATCATTTGAGATATAAGTGCATATAGAATCATGTGTGTGCAATGAGTGTGGTGCGTAGTGCTTAATTATGGGATAAATATCTGTTCGCCATGGAATGGAATATGATGTATTCGGTTTTATCTTATAATTTGGACACGCACGTGTGCTAGGTTCATGAGAGTTAGATAGATACTTTAGAGTCTTTTCTTTTGCATACGATAAATGCATTAATCAAAGGTGTGGTGGTGTGAAATGTGTGCTTAAGATGAATGAACCCATCGGTACCGAGATACCGGTGATGCCCCCGGAAGTTTGGGACGCCCTTGCTACGTGGTCTTGGATGCCTCGGTAGAGAGATACTGAGATGCCTCGGAGTGAGATGCCCTTGTGTGTGATCAAGGATGCCTCGGTTGTATGATACTGAGATGCCTCGGAGTGAGATGCCCCTTGCTGTGTGGTCTTGGAAGGACCTCGGTTGTGTGATGCCGGGATGCCTCGGAGTGAGATGCCCACAATTAGAGGTATTGTGGAAGTCCGGATAACGTAATTTCCGGAAGTGACTCGATCAGGCTGGTAGAGTCCCGGTTGTGACTGATTCGAGGGTGGATTTTATGCACACTAAATATAATTCTATTTGGCGAGTGAGTTCATCTATTATTGTTGCATTATATTTTGATGTGAGATTGAGTTTGTGAAGGGTAAGTATAGAAATGGATGCATATAAGGTGATTTCTTACATGAAGTAATAGTATTGTTTATGCTTGTGATATATTCTCTTAGTATCCTAAATTGTTTGATGATTCACTTGTAACTTTGATGGCTATGGATTGTTTAAGTTAGAGTTTTATCATTCTTTACTGGGCAAGGTTGTTTGCTCATACCTTACATTTTCAGATTGATAGCATGGATGTACCACCAGTAGCTTGATACGGGGCGGTAGTACATCTTGATGTTTCTCTTCATGACGTGTATGATCCCGACATTGACATGGTTTTCTCCAAGTATGAAGCGACTTTATGGATGGATGACGGTAGGGCTAAGTTGATACCGATGACGTTCGTTGCATGGTTTATCAACCATGAAGGGGACATGTTTGGACCTTTACCCTTTGGAGCAGGAGGACCTAGAGCAGGGATGGACGGCGCCTAGACACCTTGGATTGTGTAGAGGCTGACTAACTTTTATTTTTTGGTTAGATGCGGGCTAGTGTGGGAACTCGTGGAGTAGATACCCTCACCCTTTATCCCTGTCTTTTGTTACGCCTTACTTTTGTAATATATATGTTGTATATATATAGGCGAAGAACATGGAAAGAGTCTAGGTTGATAAATTTTGTAAGCCCCGATGATGAAAAGAAGTAATGAAGTTTCTTGTGTTCTTGTTTATGTGCATGAATGATTTGGCCAATACTTTGAAATTGAAGGTAGAGTGATTGCAGGATAACCTCATAATATAAACTTGAGATTTTAAATAATCCATGTTATACATGCTAACCTTCAATGGTAAATGCTATGGATTATCAAAAGGAGATTACAAGTTAGGTTAGATGTTAATAATAGTTATAATTCCGCTTGCGCTTAGTATGTGATGCTCTGGGATGTCACATATATGCACGATGGCATGGTGAGATATGCATGACTGCATGGTGGTATACGCACGATGGCATGACGAGATATGTATGACTGCATGGTGATATATGCACGACTGCATGGTCATGTATGATTGATAGCATGGATGATATGTGTTTTGCTCGTGATATCTTGATTATCTTGCTTGTTGCATTATGTAGTTTGGTGGATCTTTACTGCTGAGTGGTTGTACTCACCCCATTTGGGGACTAACATTTCAGACTAGATAATATACATCTACTGCCACTGCCATCGGTAGATGGATCAAGTGGTTGGATAGGACTGCAAGGAGGAGGAGGGAAAAGGAAGGAGCTTTTGGATGCCAACACTGATCGATGGACTTTAAGTATATGATTGTTGGAGGAGATGTCAGTCATCTTTTGAAGTATAGCTCAGTATAGAAGATTACGGCATTTGGATGTAACGATGAATGATGTCCATCTATTTGGCTTTTACCTATAAATGTCTTAGTTGGTTCGCATCGTTTTTTGAATATAGGGAAGGGAGTTGTTGGATATGCTTCCGTTATATGAACTGCGCAAGGAACTGATCTAAAAGATGTAAACCCCCAGGTTGTATGGACCCGCTGCAATTGAAATGGTATCGGAGTGACAAGTTATTAGGGAAAGTGAAAGGTAAGCGAACTGTGGCGACCCTAACGGATTGGGGGCCATTCGAGGGGTGCCATATTAACACAATTAGAGAAAGGTTCTATGATAAGAAAGTTCTATTTGTTCTCAATGATGTGGATAAGAGGGATCAACTCTCGAAGTTAGCTAAACAGAGTGATTGGTTTGGTCCAGGAAGCATAATCATCATTACAACAAGGGACATCAACTTTTTGCCAATTTAACAGCAGAGGACAAGGAAATGACTTTATAAGCACATTCCCAAGAGTTTAAAATCTATAGAATGACAAAAATGGATTCTTTCTATTCTCTTGGGCTTTTTAGTAAATGCGCCTTTAGGATGGATTTTCCACCACATGACTTTGTTGATATCTCAAGGCAAATTACTACCAAAACAAGTGGGCTTCCTTTAACTCTCAAGGTTATTGGTCTACTTTATGGGGAGAGCAAAAAGTTTTTGAAAGACACTTTGAAAAAGTTAGATTTGGTGCCCAACCAGGAAGTCCCCAATAAGTTGAAAATAAGTTATGACATGTTAGGGCATCATTAGAGAGAGATGTTTCTTGATATTGCATGTTTCTTCATTGGAAAAAATAGACTCCAACCATGCTATATGTGGAATGTCACACCTCGATCCTCAAGCGCGTGCCCATCCCTCGGTGGTCGATAAAAAAAATGCGACTTCCCACGACGAGTTGCCGACCTTTTCATTTTATTGCACATGCAGAAGCGAATAACAAATCCCCTAATAATAACCATCTTGGAATAGAAAAGCAAGACAACAGATTCATAAACAAAACATGCTTTTATAAACATACTGAATCATGTACAAAAGTTTATACCCAAAAAGATTTCAAAAGACTAGTTCTCAAAAAGAGGCTGTCCTATCTAACCTACACCTCGGATCCTCTCAGCTTGGTTCCAGATCCTCCACTCTACGGCCCTAAAAAGAAATGAGCCTACGATAGGGTGAGATGTAAATCTCAGCGAGTTCACGCTATAAACCCCGATTAAGAGGGTAATACGCCTAGATGCATCCTAATCACACAATCATACAACCACAGAGACTTACCTCGTCTAAGATCCACCCTTAAGGTCAGCACAATTCATATTACAAATAGCCATAACGACATGAGCAGCAAACAAGCTCACCAACTAGAATGCCACACTCAATTTCTATCAAGCATAGGGGTCCTGATTATAGGGCCAAATTGTTATGACACGTCCCATACCATGCCACATAATTTTGTCCCATAATCTGATATATTCAACTCAATTAATTATGCCTTCCTAGTTTTTGATCATGTCACCCCATTGAGCATGGCTATGTCTCTATCGGATGACTGAGCAAGGGTCTAGAATCTACTGCGACCGGCTTCCCATTGTCTAAGGGCGTCCCATGTAGGGGTTACCGTTTAGCTTAACAGCCCGGAACGGGTTCTCTTAACCGACACATGACCATTGTACTCAAATACCTCAATTAAAATGGTGAACCTGGCCTATTTTCTTTGTATTAGAATACACGGTAAAATAGTCGTGTGTGGGTACATGGTCAATTCACACCAGAAAAATTGATATTCTCCAATTTAAAATCCCACTCTTTTATATAGTATATAAAACTATTTTCGGTGTTAAAATCCGACACTCGAGATTTTCTGAATAAATATTAAAATTAACAAATTTTGGAATAATTAACAAAAATTCCAATCAGCACTCAATTTGCACAAATTAACATCCAATTGCATAAACTGAACACACCATTGCAATCGGCAAGAAATTCCTGTCACCGGCTATCCCGGTCTAATTTCCGGAAAAAATTAAATAATTAAATAATTACAAAAATTAATTAAATAAATCAATTGAAATTCCAAAAAGGCTAACTTAAGCCGGAAATGTCTATTTAAATATTGAAACATGTCCGGAAAATTCCTGAACCTATCTAGATAAAGAATACAATCTGTCTCGATGCTAATTTAGCCATTCTAACTACTTAACATGCAATAACGGATAAGTAAATCACTAATCTAATCTAACTAACCAAATAATCCCTAATTAACTTAAATTAAACACCCCTTAAACGTCATTAGCCTACTAAGTAGAGATTAGTGTATAAACTCACCGGTTTAGCGCGAAAATTGATTCATCGCGACGGCGGTGGGACGGCGGCCGAAACTTGAGCTTGCAGCGGCGCCAACGAGGGCTCGGGAGGGCCTAAAAAATGCCAACAAGCTCGCTGCTCTAGCTAAGAAAATCGGCCCTAAAGTTGCTGGTTTCGGGGTTGCAGTTGTGGGCTGGGCTAAATGTGCGGACTGCTGGGTTGGAACAGACATTAGGACCGAGCCGTGCACGGAGGATCGTTGGGCTTGTGGCTATGTGGGAAATGGACGAAGGGGAGAGAGAGACGATCGTGAGCATGGGTTGGGCCGTGAAGATGCGGCTGAATTGGAGCTGGCCGCGGCAAAGCAGAAGCTGTTTCGGTGGAGGGGAGTCAACATCGGTGGAGGGAACAGCTCGGGTTGACTCAGTAGGGACAAACAATGGTGGAGATGGGGCGTGTTCGCTGGTAGAGGGGAAAATGAAGCAAAGACAAAAGATGGTGGAGGGTGTGAGCTGGCGGATGGAAGAGAAACAATGGAGAGGGGCAGCATGTCTCGGTGGATGATGGGTTGGAATCATGAGCGTGTGGCTGCAGGCGGCAGAGAGAGAGAGAGAGAGAGAGAGAGAGAGAGAGAGATAATGAGATCAATGGGGCTGGCTTTGGATGAAGTAGAAATGGAGCTGCAGAATCGACATGAACAGTTGGGCTTCGAAGGAAGGAGGAGAGAAGGCAGCGAAGGAGAGAGACAGCGACGGGAGGGCAGCTGGCTTCGCTTGATCAAGAAGTCGAAGGAAGAATGGGAAAGAAGTCAACAAACATATCCCCTCAATTAATTGTTGTCCTTTAATTCTTTCTTGCTTAGAATATCCATAAATTACTCAAATTGATGCCAAAAAATGCAGCCCCCTTCAAGGCTCCGAATTCCTTCAAAATAGCTTCAATTTCTTCACGAAATTCCCCAATTCGACGTCCAATTTTGATAAAGAAGAAGTCTACACAATTTTTGTAAGTCCCCATTGTCAAATAGCTCAGTAAGGAGGCCAAAAATCCCTACAATTTGGCTCATCCGAATTTTCATTTTTTCCAAATCGACCCATTTCCGATCTTTGATTATTTTGATGGTGCCGTAATGACCCTTGCCGATTAGCACGGTCAAACAGTCGATTCCTAGTCGAAGTCTCAGGTCTATTGCATTATCTCATGAGTGATTAGCTTAGAGAATAGAACTATTGGCGCGTCGATGAAAGGCCCGATTCATTCAATTGAAAATAGAAGTGGAAAATCAGGATGTCACAATTCTTCCCCTCTTATAAAAATTTTGTCCTCGAAATTTAAACCATTACTAGTCTTTAAATAAAAAGGTGGGGGTACAGTCATCTCATCGAATCTTCACTTTCCTAGGTTGCTACTTCAGTGCCGTGGTGTTGCCAGACCACTTTCACCAAGGGGATCGTCTTGGTGCGCAAAATCTGCTCTTTGTGATCCATAATCTGAATCGGTCTTTTCACATATGACACTCTGTCGTCCACGTCTAAATTTTCAAAATTCAGCACGTTGGTCAGGTCAGGCTCATACTTCCTCAACATCGACATGTGAAAGACGTGATGCACTTGCGCCAACCTCGGCGGCAATGCAAGACGATACGCTAGAATCTTGATTCTTTCTAGAATTTGAAAGGGACCTACATACCTCGGACTCAACTTTCCCTTCTTGCAAAAGCGCAAAGTACCCCTCATCAGTGACATCTTCAGAAAGATGCACTCACCCACTTGGATTTCCAATGGTCTCTGGTGCTTATCTGCGTAGCTTTTCTGGTAGCTCTAAGCGGTCTTTAATCTGTCTCTGATAATGGCAACTGCATCCACTGACTGCTGGACTAACTCTGGACCTGTGATCTTTTGTTCTCCAACCTTATCCCAACAAACTGATGTTCTGCACGCTCTGCCATACAACGCTTCAAAAGGAGCCATCTAAATGCTCTGCTAGTAGCTATTGTTGTAGGCAAACTCAACAAGGTGAAGCTGTTCCTCCTAGTTTCCTTATAATCCAGCATGCAAGCTCGCAGCATGTCTTCGAGGGTTTGAATCATCCTCTCAGATTGGCCATCTGTCTGTAGGCTCTTCTAAAAAGTGGCAATAAACCTCGGGTCTCTGTCTGATGTAATCCTCATCGGCACTCCATGCAGGTGAACGATTTCACGCACATACAATTCTGCATGCCTGTCCAAATCAAGGTCTTTTCGTACTGCAATGAAGTGAGCTAACTTCATTAGTCTGTCTGCCACTACCCAAATAGAATCAGTACCCATTTAACTCCTTGGTAGGCTTGTCACAAAGTCCATTATGATATGTTCCCATTTCTACTCAGGAATCTCGAGAGGTTGCAGAAGTCCTCCTGGCTTACAATGCTGTGCCTTCATTTGCTAACATGTCAGACACTTGGCGACATGCTTGGTGATGTTCGCCTTCATACCGGACCACCAATAGTGTTGACGCAGATTCTAATACATCTTAGTAATGCTAGGATGAATGATGTAACTACTACGATGAGCTTCTGATAAGATCTCTTCCTTAAGTGCTACATCGTCAGGTACACACAATAGTCCTTGGAACCTTAGTGTTCCATCCTTAGAAAGCTGAAAGTCAGCCTTCCTCTTCTTGGTATCCTTTTGCAAGACTTTTTGAACATCCGGATCTGTCGATTGAAGCATCTTGATTCTGATCTGCACTTCCGACTCAATTCTGAGGGTTGCCATAAGATTCGAAAGGTGACCTACCTCAAACTTGAAAACGAATCTCGAGCTCTCTTGAGTAAGACCCATTATTTGATCATCATCTGCGCAACTGAAGACTTTCGACTCAACGCATCTGTGACCTTATTCACCTTTCCTAGGCGATACAAAATATCACAATCATAGTCCTTTAAGAGTTCCAACTATTAGAGAAATCCCTTATGATGTTTTGAAGATGACAAAATAAATCAAAGGCTACTAATGTGTTTAATGGTTAAGTAATAGACCATGCATATGATAGAACATATAAAGGATATTGTCAAAGTCTGAAGACGGCCAGAAGACTGAATGTAACACATATCCAAAGTATATTTTGAAGATTTCTAGACTTCTTTGTCAAAGTTTGAAGGCTGCCAGACTTTAGTGTCAAAGTTAGCTTACTCTGACAAATTCTAGATTGAACATGAATGAAGAATTAAAAGACAGACTTTATGCTGAAGCTGAACCAGAAAACAGACTCTATGCTAAAGCTAAACTTATTCAGACTGTGTCCACACCTTAAAGCTAAATCTGTTAAGAAGCAGAATATGTTCAGACCCAAATTGTAAAGTCTATTGCACTCTGACTTACATTGTAAAGTCTATTACACTCAGAGATTTGACAGAACATAACACAAGTCCCAATTATATAACGGCTAGTGATCTGGTTTGGATTCTACATCAAGATAGATTTGATTGACTCAATCTAATTGATTGACGATTGGATATTGAAGACAAGAACTTTCTATACGGAGAAGCTCTACTTATGGAAACCAAGATTCTGTTTGTATGGGCGATCAGAATCAATTTGGGATTCTACTTCTATCACTCAATGACTACTAAATCTTCTAGATATAGATCTGTCCAATTGGTAGATTGGAAGACGATTCTTGAGATACTGTCCAATGGCTAGTTTGGAAGTGGAGGAGTATTTAAGAGGATCAAGAACCAATGAGTAAGAATGAGATGGAGCGAAGAATTTATAATTCCAAAAACTGAGTGACATTCGATCATACACTTATCTCTTGTGAGCTTAAACATTTGTGATCGTGAGAGAAATACCAAAAGAGTGACTTAGTGAGATAGTGTGATCTACTACTAAGTGTTTGCACTCAAAGTTGTAATCTCTTGTTGATTGCATAGTGGAATCCAGCCAAGAAGGCTGTTAATGTGGGAGAGTGGACGTAGGCTTGGATTAAGCTGAACCACTATAAACCTTGTGTTCTTATTCACTTCCCTGAATCTCTTTATTTTGTTCGTAGTTCTATTTAACTGCTAAAGTCTGATCTTGCTCAAAGTCTACTGCTCTTCAAACTCAGTTTCAAAAGTTTGTTGTTATTCAAACTCAGGTTAAAAGTAAAGGTTTTCACTGTATTTTGCATAATCTATTTTTACACCTATTCACCCCCTCTAGGTGTTCTTACTAGCCCTATTAATTGGTATTAGAGCCAAGTGCTCATTTTATAAAAGTATTTTTACTTTTAAGCTAAAGATCTTCTATGGCTAGTATCTTGGCACTAGGAATTATGGAAGGGCAAAGCAACAGCAGGCCACCATATTTTGATGGAAAGGAATACGATGCGTGGAAGAACAAAATGAAGGCATTCCTAAGATCTAGAGATCTCTTGCAATGGGATGTTGTGGAACAATGAATCAATCCCACTGCTGCATCTACATCAAATAAGAATGGCAAAGACAAAGAAAGCAAACCCCTAACTCCTATGTCTCGGACAGAGATGTCCAAAAGAGAAGCGCTTGATGCAAAAGCCATTTATTCTTTATATTGCACATTGTCTCCTGCTGAGTATAATAGAATCTCTTCATGTGAAACAGCAAAAGAAATTTGGGATAGACTTCATGTTACATATGAAGGGACTAATCGTGTAAAAGAGGCAAAAGTAAACTTCCTACTCAACAAATATGAATCTTTCAAGATGAAGCAAGGAGAGTCGATTGGAGATATGTTCAACTGTTTTACAGAAATTGTAAATGGTTTAGCATATCAAGGTCATTCAATTTCTTCCCCAATGAAGGTCAACAAACTTTTGCGAGGTCTTTCAAAAGAATGGAACCATGTCAAGACCTCAATTCAGGAAACTTAAAGGATTATGCCACTTTCCGTTGATGAACTCATCGGCACTCTTCAATCCTACGAAGTGGAACAAATCATTGATGAAGATCCTGAAGGTAAAAAGTCCATTGCTTTGATATCTAACGCTGATTCTGATGATACAGACTCAGAAAATGACATGGACGACAAAGAATTTGCTTATATGATCAAGAAATTCAAAAAGCTGAGTAGAAAAGGAAGCAAATTCAGTGGAAGAAGACAATACAAGCAGAATGGGCAGAAAAGAACAATGAAAGAAGATGATGAGCAAGGAAATATATGCTTGATGGCACATTCAGAATCTGAGTCTGACTCAGACACATACTCAGATAGTTCAGCATTAACGATGTTTGGGAATTAACTCCTAAACCAAAAGGTAAGTTTATTATTAGAGCTAAATGGGTTTTCAGGAATAAGTTGGACGAAAAAGAAAAAGTGGTAAGAAACAAAGCAGGACTCGTGGCTAAAGGATATACGTAAGAAGAAGGGATAGACTATGATGAGACCTACGCTTCAGTAGCAAGGTTAGAAGCAATTAGATTATTACTTCGTTTTGCTTGTTATAAGAATTTTAGGTTATTCCAAATGCACGTTAAAAGTACATTCCTAAATGGATTTATCTAAGAAGAAGTCTATGTGGAACAACCTCCCGGTTTTGAAGACCCAAGGAAACCAGGTTAAGTAAGTTTTTAATTCAAAATGGTTTTGTCAAAGGTAAAGTGGACACTACGTTGTTTATTAAAAGAGAAGGTAAGAACTTTCTACATGTTCAAATCTATGTTGATGATATTATATTTGGATCACCAAACGAAAGCTTGTGCAAGAAGTTTTCTAAGTCTAGATAGGATGAATTCGAGACGAGCTTGATTGAAGAAAATAAAATTTTGCCTCGAATTTCAAAATACAAATGATTGTTGTGGATATTGTTGTTTCGAAGGAAATAATGGAAAAATATTCTGCTCAACATGCACAAGCCACAATTGTTTCTATTCGCAAATATTGTCATGATGATAGGGGGAGAAAGCGAATCCAAGAGAAAGGAAAGAATCGTGATCATCTCAAAAAGGTAACAAATTGAGGGGAAGCTTTGATCAATTATGAAAAAATCTTTTTGGATTTGATCGTATCTTGTTAGGCACAAACATGAGTCAGAGATCTTACCTTTACCTATGTTCCTTCCTGCAAGTCAATACAATTGACATTTTCAACCAATCAATTCAATCAGATCGAACTATCGATGAATTGACTCAGTCGATTCCATGTCATCACGGCCTTCCCATGGTCGGCCCATTTAATACTATCTATAAGGTCCTATTAACTCAGGACTGCTCACCTTAAGCTGAAGATAGATAGTATAGCTCGCCCAAAGCTGATAATAGAGTATATCACTTGCCCAAAGCTGATGAATTAAATACATTGCTCACCCAAAACTAATAATAAAACATATCGCTCGCCCAAAAAAGATAAATTAATGCTCACCAGAAGCTGACCATAGATTATATTGCTCACCCGAAGCTGATAAATTAATTCTCACCAGAAGCTGACCAAATCACCATTATTATCATACCCGATAAAAATTAACATGTGTGGGTACACGGTCAACCTTAGCCAAAATACAACATTTCCTCTTTTGAACATCCCACTAGTTTCAGCAGTCCCAAAAAATATTTTTGGCACTGTAAACTGACATTCGGTAATCTTTCAATTAATTACCGAACTTATCAATTTTTGGGATAATTACCCATAATCACCAATCACACTCAATGTGAACAAAATAACAGTCAAATAAATAAACATATTACACCATTGCAATTAGCATAAAACTTCGGTCACTGGCTATCCCGGTCTAATTTCTGAAAAATAAATAATTAATTCAATAATTATGGAAATTAATTATTAAATGCCAATAAATAGAACTTAGCCCTGAAAAGACTAATTGGGAGTCAAGATGGATCCGGAAAATTTCCAAACCACTCTAGATAAATACTAGAGCTTGTCTAGGCGCTAACTACACTACTCTGACAACCTAACATGTAACAACAATCAATTAAATTACTAATCTAATCTATCTATCCACCTAAATCATGCAACAACAATCAATTAAACAACCCTTAAGTATCATTAACCTACTAAGTAGGGATTAGTGAGTTAAATTCACTTGTTAAATGATACAGTCGGATCAAATTGACGGGAACGCGGAGGAGCTTGACAAACTTCAAAGCAAGTTCGCCAACCAAGGTTGGGAACGGTCCAAAAACGGGTTGAATAGTGCTGTAGAGACCTACTTAGCTTGCTCTTTGTTCGATGTTGGTTGGTGGCTACCGAAGCTTGTCTGGTGGCTAGCTGAGGTGGGAACTGATGGAGACAAGCTGAGGGGTCTTAACTAGGTCCAGGTGGTGCTGATCGGCAGCGGAACGGTGGTGCTCGGTGGCCTGAGCTGGTCGAAGGACCTCCTGGACGTGAGGACGGGCAGAGACGACACAGCTGGGTGGTGTAGAGGCGGAGGGCATGTGAGAGACGAGCGAGCAACAGCAAGAGGACAGCGTGCGGTGGCGACTTGGCGACCGGACGGGCTGCTAGCTCAATCTTTTGGGCTGTTGGAGCTGGAAACGCGAAGAGGAGGAAGAAGATGGGGAAGTCGATGGAAGCAGGGGAGAGGGAGAAGGAGGGGAACCGGTTACTCTCTTGGGGGACCACTTCACTCTCTCTCTTATCCCTTTGTCCCCCATGCTTGGCCCACCAAACCCAACTGGCTTCCACAGCCCTTTTCTAGACCAATATGCTCCTTTTAGAAGGCTTGAGGTGGTCCAAAAGGTTGGGTCCATGGGGCATACGAATTTGCAAAGGAGTTGGCACCAATTGGACTTCAATCCTTCTTGAATCAATTCAATTCAGCCTATGAAAACTCAACCGTCAAGTGCTCGATCAAATTGGTATTTTTCCTCACCAATATAACCCACTTGCATCCCAATTTCACGATAAAAAAACAGTCCTCTAACTTTTTTGAACAAAAACGAATCTAGCTCAATTTTTTCCCAAAAAGTCTCGGTTTGCAGAAAAATATTCTAAAGGCGAGTCCACATTCCTAAAATGACTCGTGACATGACAAAACTTTCAATTTTTGAAATCATATTCAAATTCATGGTTAATTTCAATATGGTGTGATTTTAACGTGACCTAGGCTATTGGGTAGCTTTCAGAAATTTTTAGTACAAACGTCCCGTGGTCGATTTTCTTCGAGCCACAATGAACCTGTTCAACACATTGGCGACTCTCGGTTGTCATGAAAATCTTGAGGATTCAAATACAGACACGGGGTACCAAAATGACAAAAAAATCAGTCTAGTGTCGATTGATGAGAATTTCTCAATTTGGTGGAATCACTGACATTTAACCACACATCTCAGTCCAACCGACCTATTTCTTATCTCTAAGCGATTTTTAACTGTGCCGTAATGATCTCTATAGATGAGCACGGTCGAGAAGTCAATTCTTGCTCGACTCCCCAAGTTTATTGCATTAAAATTCCTTAATGACTTCCTCAGCTAGTCTAGTTATCTCATGAGTGATCGGCTTTGAGAATAGCACTATAGGCACATCGATGAAAGGCCCGATTTAATTTAATAGAAAATAGTATTGAAAATTTGGGATGTCACAACAAAGATTGTGAAATTTGAAATCAATCTCATGAAGACAACTAATTGCAATTCAGCATGCAAGACATCCTAAAAAATTCTAGATGGAAATTGCTTCAAATAGTCTTAACAGAAAACATCAAAAAGGGCAATAAAGATTAGAGCAATTGGGGTATGACCCATGAACAATTGGCCCTAAGAAAATCACAATACATCATGCACTCAATAAGGAACAATGTTTGTGAAGGATGTTTCCCAATATAAGTTACACAAGAATTTGTAAAAATCCAAGAACACAAGACAGTGCATCAGGAATAGAACAAGGTAGTAAGACATTATGGCAAATCAACAATATTTTGTCCTAGTAAAGGATGTCTAAAAATTTTGGAATTTCACCACAACGTAGAGATTAGAATGATAAAATAATTTGTTAAGGACTTGGCCTAAAAATCCTTAGAGAAAAATTCATACAAAAATGAAAAAGAGGTTGGTTCATTAATGGCAAAACAAGAATTCCGAATTTCACTCTTAACAGACTTCAAAGCAAATTTAATGTAAAATCAACATCATTGAAAAGCTTAAGATGTTCTGTAAGACTTTCAAAAGATATCGTGTTCAACTAAGGTCAAATTCATGCTCAAATGATGGCAATTGCCGAAGTGCGCAAATCAACATTCAACATGGCAAAACATGATGCATGAGAATAGGCTCACTAAACTACCTAAATGATGCATGAAAATTGTGACACTCAAACATGACATAGGGCTAAATGTGATGAACAAATTTGATTAAAACATCTAACCCTAGGTCGATGTATAAATATTCTCGCAAATTCATGAATGTTAAAAGGTAGCTTATCATTAAGAAGCATTCACGACAAAATGCATGACAATTTCAGCAGCAATACGTCAATTTGGCAAGTGGATTTCACATCGAAAAAGACCTTAACATGATGCATACCATGCATCTTTTTGAAGCTTATGATGTGCTCTAAGTATGACGAGAGGGCATCATGCATCGATTACGCTCTTAAGGAGGTCAATCAAAGACATTTTCACAAAGACAATCAATCGTAATTTATAGTAGGGATTGCACAAAAATAGATGATTTTCATTAATCTAATTTCATGAAAAAAAATCCACAAAAACTCCTATATATAGAATGAAATGTCATGAAGATTTCTCTTGAAGACATTGAAGTCCAATTTGGTTTGCAAAAATATATGTGAAAATGGAAAAACATTACAAATTGCAGCAACTCGAACATGATTTTGCACAAGCAATTGACCTAGCTAAGAATGACCATTTGATACAATCTATACCTTGTTAGAAAGATTATGAAGCATCCTATGACTCTTATGAAGGATGCAATTCCAATCAAGCACATTTACTAGCTCATTTCTAAGCGAACACACATTTGGCTCAAACAGGGCAGATTAGTATGAGGGCGATTTTTTGAGGAATTTGCCAACCAAATATATTCCAAAAAATCTGGGAAAAATATATGTCATAAAAAAAGCAATTTCAAACAACTTTCATGAAGAAATCAATTGTCACGCCACAATCCTCCGAGCACGTGCTCATCCCTTTGTGGTTGATTAAATAGCGACGTCCTAGGATGCATCGCCGATCCTTTATTTAAAATGTGCATGCGGAAGCAAATAACTAATCCCCAGACAACAACAAGATGGGATAGGAAAGTAGGGCCATAATTTTTCGAACTGAAAATCATAACGCATTTATATACATAACCAACTATGTCATTTACAATAACGGTCTATAAAAACAAGGTCTGCAAAACAGAGGGGGGTTTCATAAAACTACAGGTCTTCTTCCTCCACATCCTCACTCTCATTTGAGCCTTCAGCTGAGTACACTGGAGTTTTTGGATCTACAAGATCCGCGTCTATCGGGTCTACCACCGAACCTCCAAGGGGATCTACTATGCCTTTTTCCAAAAGCAACCTCTAGCACATAAGAGGTATCTCAGATTCCGGTATGGGACCCTCTCTCTGGCCATTCTGATCCTGGTGATACCATGATCTGTATTGGTGGGGCACCTTATGGGGGAGACCTGCATCGACCCAGACCACGGACCTTACCAGTTCATAGGTCCAGCTCCTAGGGTTCCCATGCAGCGGAATGTAAGAGCTCTGTTTTGTGACCTTCTTGGATTGACCAAAATGCTAGGGAGAACCTGCCATCTAGGGACCTGAAAATGTTATTCCACACCGGGGTGAGACAACATCTCAGCAAGTTCACCCCTTAAGACCCGACTAGGAAGAAAATACGCCCCAAGGGCTACCTAAGCACAAAAACAAGTCAAAGGACTCACCTTACCTCAGTTCCTTCCTGCAAGTCAGTACAATTTATAAATTTAATAAACCACTTAAGCACACCAAAACATCAATTTAGATCGAACTATCGATCAATTTCCAAGCATTGCCTCAGGAATAATCTGGGACTCACTGCCTCCCCTCAAAGCAATTACTACTACTACATAAGTAACATATACATGTTACTGGTACCTAAAAGCAACTCAAAACAAACTACTGGGGATCTACGAGTGAATACTCATCACCCGTTATTCAATTATTTCACTTTACATCCTATGGTGTGCATTGTCATCATGTTCCTCAATTCCAAATGAGGCTCCTTATCACTCCACCTATAACCATTCGCTCTGATACCAAAGAGGAGCGTTGTAGCACCCCGAACCCTTCGGCGATCGCCACAAGCTCTGATGTTACACTTTATTACCTTTCTTTCTTTCGAACAAGCGTCCTAATTTGCAGACACATTTTTTTTTTTTAAAACGATCGGTCCCAACGCGACTCATAGCGGAAGCAAATTAAACATCACCATCTATCCCCCTACCAATCCATGATACAAATACACACCACTAATCACCATAATTTTATAAACAAGCCACGACACTTTATTTACATATATATTTTCAAGATGGGATTTCTCTTGGGTCGGTACATCAAAAAGGAAAAGCTAGGACTCAGCCACGTCCAGCCTAAAACCTCAAAAAAGAAACCTCGACCCTCAACATCACACGTGCAATAACCCCCATCATAAGTGTCGGCTATCTATCCCCAAAAAGAAACAGCTCCTACTCGTCACGTGCAGGTCTCACACCCAACCCGGTGCATCAGGCGGTGGCGGCGGCAGCATCCCTCGCATAGCTCCATCCCGACGAACGTGTACGGATATAAACTCCTGAATAACAGGACCCCCAGCCAAGCCCACGTCATACATCACTAGACAACGTACTCGGATAAAAGTCAGTCCGGGAACAGAGGGACAGTCTATCTCAACACACTCGACCTCTACATCGGATGGGATCCCGTAAAATGTACCTCGCGTGACGGCAGGAAGCGGCATATTGGCTAATCTGAAATGTTATCCCCAAAAGGAGTGAGTACAACCACTCAGCAGATAAGGAAATCCAATAACAACTCAATGCATCATGCAAATTACACATGCATAGCAGGCATTGCTTACCTTGAAGCCAGGCACACACTATCATGCATCATCATATCACATCACATCTCATCATCATCATCATCATGCATATCATATCATGGGTGATCATCATATCACATCACATATCATCATCATCATCATCATCATCATGCATATCATCATGCATATTATATCATGGGTGATCATCATATCACATCACATATCATCATCATCATCATCATCATGCATATCATCATGCATATCATATCATGGTTTAATTTTCATCTTTATATTTCAATTTTGATCACCATATCACCCATTCATCAATCTCATCATCAACCCTTCGGGCAGAAACCTCCGACAAGGCTCCCGGCAAACTCAGCCATCCCATGGCCACCGGGCTTGCGGCCCCCCACATTCCGGGCATCTCGCATCTCAACTAGCATCACGAGGCATTCCCTTCGGGCAGAGACCTCCGACAGGGCTTCCGGCCTTTACCCTTCTAGCCAGGCATCTCGCACCCCAATACTGGCATCGCGAGGCATTCCTTTCGGGCAAAGACCTCCGACAAGGCATTCCTTCCGGGCATCTTGAATCTCCTAGGGAATTCCGGCAATGCATCTCTGTACATTCCGGCCTCATCCTCCACCACAACCTCTTACTCACATATCATTTTCCACATTCACCATCCTTTTAATCTCGTTATTACATGGCATATGATTTACACATGCATCACAATTTATGATCATACATACACCAATGTCATACAATAATGCATAATAAATTCAATGGAATTCATGGCCAATAAAATAATCCCTTATTATTTTATTATTATATTTATTTATTTTCATAAATAAATATTAAATTTAATATCTATGATTTTCCCAAAATCATAATATTCAAACAATCACTAAAAAAATCAATACGATCACAATTTCATACAAAATTCATGGCCAAATTGAATTTCTCATAATTTCACAATTTCCACAAAATAGCACATGATATTCGGATAATGACCAGAATTGCACAGTTTCCAAATAAATTCGATTAAAATACTCATATGGCCTTCAAAAATTACGAAATTTTACAGGGTGATAGCCAACACATTTTCGTACATTTTTTATGCAGAACTCTAAGCCAAATTATTTTTAGATTAATTTATACAACCCCACGAAACCTCTGGAACCACTACCGCGTCGTCCAGAATACACTTCTCCGAAATTTTTAGATTTCACCCATCTATTCTCTTTTTTTTCCTCTGAAATTTGATTATGTTATGTATCAAGGTGTCCTTTACAAGTTTCATGCAGAGATCTAGGTCAAATAACCAAATTATGGTCACCATTTAAGTCCATGAAGTCTCGGGTGTCTCGGAATACTTCACCCGAACCATCGTTTCCAAGATCTAGCCGATTCACCAAGCTATACTTGTTCTTTTTGCTTCAAATTTGAGTATGTTTTAGTTTAAGGTGTTACCTACAACTTTCATGAAGATATCGAAGTCAAATCGTCAACATAAATCAACATGCAAACAAGAATCTAGCAAGAGGTCAGCGAAAACTTCACAGATCTAGGGTCTCCGTATAATGGAACTTTAACCCCTCACATCTCCATCATTTTCCACGAAATGTCAGTATGTTATAGTAAAAGACGTTAGCTACAACTTCCATGAAGAAATCGAAGCCAAAATCGAACTCCAAACACCCATGCAAGCTCAAACAAGCTACTGACTCCCACAAACCGAACAAGAACAGTCACACGGTTTGAAAGTAACCAACCCTTACCTCGGTTTTTCGCACAAATCACACCTAAAATCGAACATGCAGCCAACAAAACAAACATGCAAGAGAAGTTAAGGACTCCACTTGCCTCTAGGATGAACAACGATGGCGTACGGACGGCTGGACACGGCGGTCGGACGGCGAACGAACGGCGGCACCCCTCGGCTCCGCCTCTTTCCCCTCTCGGTCTCTCCCTTTCTCTCGAACTCTCTCTCTGTCTCTCTCACCCTCTCTTTGGACGAGTTGAAGCAAGTAACCGGCCACTCTCTCTCTCCTCATCCCTTTTATACTCCCCTAATCCCATGATTAGCAATCATGAGATTGCCTACAAACCCACCAATGCATGCTCTTGGCATTTGCCACTTGTCTCATTGGGTTTTCTTTTTAAATTTGATTTTGGCTTGGGCTTAGGCCCATCCGGCCACTCCCTTGGGCCGGTCGAACTCCCTCTTGGGCCGACTAGCTTGGCCGACCAAGCTTTAGGCCAATGGGTCCAAGGCCCATTCGAATTTTAACCCTCTTTTTCCTTTTTTTTTTTTAATTCCTTCTATAAATATTTCTAAATTTCAATTTTCAATCTTGGCCAAAGTCTTCGGATATTTTTGCTCATTGAAATTTAATCATATGGCCAAGCATAGATTATTAATCTATTAAATTTAAATTTCCACAATCACAAGCACAAATCATCAAATTAAAAGACTAATGGCCAAAACATAAGCCATGGAAATTTTGTCACCTGATTAAAGACTTTAACACACCTTATGGCTTGGCTTTGAATTTATGGGATGCCACAATCCAATCTATTATTTCGCCACTTTTATCATACTCGATAAAAATAATCATGCGTGGGTATACGATCGGCCTCTACCAAAAAAATAATATCTTTACTTTATTAAATCCCACTAATTATATAATCGATAAAACATTTTTGGCACTGTTAACCGACACCCAATGATTTTCTATTTAAATACCGAAATTAATAAATTTTCGGATAATTTCCCAAAATTGCAAATCACACTCAATTTACGCAAAGTAGCAGTCAATTAAATAAAAAAATCACACCATTGCAATCAACATAAAATTCCAATCATTGGCTATCCCGATGTAATTTCCTAAAAATAATGATTAATTAAATAATTACGAAAATTAATTATTAAACACTAATAAATACAACAAATGCCGAAAAAGCCTAATTAAAAGCCGAGACGGGTCCAGGAAATTTCCGAACCTGTCTAAGTAAATACTACGGCCTATTTACTTGCTAAATGCACTAATCTAACCACCTAACATGCATCAAGGATTAACTAAATTACTAATCTATTCAAACTAACCACATAATCCTAACTTAGCCTAAACTAATCAATCCTTAAGTGTCATTAACTTACTAATCAGGGATTAGTGAGTTAAACTCACTTGATTAACTAACCGCTTGGACCAGAACGACGGGGATGCGGAGAGGATCGACAAACTCTGAAGCGGGTGCGCCTTTCGAGGTCCGACAGGCCACAAAAATGGGCCAAACAGTGTTGGAAATACCCACTCTATTTGGTTTTGGTCGGGGGTCAAGAAGGCTACTCCGGTGGTCGGTTAAGTTGGAAACGGGCACGGCGAGGCTACTGCAGCTTAGACGGGCGAAGGTGGTGGCGTACGACGACGGTGGAAGCTCCGACGGTTTTCGGCTGAGCTTGGCGCAACCGGAGGAGCTTCGAACTGGGTAGCACGATGATGGAGGTGGCTAGGCGATGCAGCAGGGGCGAAGCGATGTGTGCAGGGGAGTAGGCGCGAGCAACGGCATGCGGCAGTGCTTCGGGCTTCAGCTGGCGTCGACAATGAAGAGAGGGTGAGCTGCTAGTTCTTCTGGGTTGCTGGAAGCTTCAAAAATGCTAGAGATGGGGTGCTTGATGGGCAAAGGAAGAGGGAGGGGACAGGCTACTGCAAGGGGGGCCACCTTAGTCACTTTCTCATCTCTTTGTCCCCTTGGTGTGTCCCACCAAGCTAGCTGGGTTCCTCAGCTGATTTTCCAGCCACAATTCTTCCTCTAGAAGCCTTGAAGTGGTCCAAAAGTGGTGTCCATGGGGAAGCTACGAATTTTGAAGGTTTTCCCTGAATTTGGACTTCAATTCCTCATTGAATCAACTCAAATCGGCTCCCGTAAATTCCATTATCAAGTCAATAATCAAATTGTTATTTTTCCTCACCAATAGAACCTACTTGCATCCCAATTTTGCAATGAAAAAGGGTCCTCTGAATTTTCCAGTCGAAAACGGCCCTATGTCGACTTTTTCCGCCAAAATCTCAGTTTGCAGAAAAATGTTTAGAAACTGAGTCGACATTCCTAAAATGACTCGTGACATGACAGAATTTTCAATTTCAGAAATCGTATTCAAATTCGCAGTTAATTTCAATTTGGCGCGATTTTAGTGTGATTTAACCTATCAGATAGCTTTCAAAAAAATTTACTGGCGCGATTTTCTTTGAGCCACAATGAACCTCGTCGACACACTGGCGACTCTTGGTTGTCATGAAAATCTCGAGGTTTCAAATACGGACATAGGGTATCAAAATGATAGAAAAATCAGTTTAGTGCCAATCGACGAGAATTTCTCAATTTGGTGGAATTACCCACGTTTAACCATACATCTCAGTCAAACCGAACTATTTCTGATTTCTAATCAATCTTTACTATGTCGTAATGATCTCGGCAGATGAGCACTGTCGAGTAGTTGATTCCTAATTGAATTCTCAAGTCTATTGCGTTAAAATTCCTTAATGACTTCCCCAAATAGTCTAGTTATCTCAGGAGTGATCAGCTCTGAGAATAACATTATAGGCGCGTTGATGAAAGGCCTGATTTATTTAATTGAAAATTTCAAGATGTCACATCAATCTCAAATCATAACACAAAAATCAGCAAAAAATTGACAAACAGTGTAGACCACGAATCATTAAAACAACAAAACAGTGGTAGATTCTGGAATCGACTTTGGACATGCAAAAACCATATTGAATGAGGCCTGATTGGGGCATTCTATGGTTCATTGAAATGATATTCGAACCTTCTTTAACTTTCATGAAGGCTCCGAAACAAAAAATAAAATAAAATAGCAACCTAATATCAAGCCATTTCTCATATCAATCATCCAATCATCAAGTTCAATTAGGCAATCAACCATCATCAAATCATCATCAATCATCCACATCCCTTCTAGATCATCTTAATCATCCTATAATAGGCATGATCATCATTAAACAGGCCTTAATTGCTAGCTTTAGCCCTTTTCCCCTATTAAGATCTTGCTTCATCGAGCTCAGGATTAGGTGTTTACCTTTGTACAATTTTCAATGAAAAGAACTCGATTAAACTACGGTCGGACCACCATAGCAACTTGAGGACATCAAGGATCGTCTAATGGAGGTCGGTGATTGCTTGCGGGGCTAGATCGGTGCAGTTCGCTGGTGTGGAGAATCGAATCTAGTTGGACCCGATTCAGACCACTAGTGAAGAAACAACCACCGAAGGTGTTTTGATGACTCTCTGACCAAATCTCGACCACTAGAGGGTTGGGGACTCATCTAGGAAATGATCGGCGATGATTGGACTGCTAACGGACTGTCACAAGCTGCTGGAGTTGCCGAGCTCGGTATTGGTGAGAAGGTAGGTCCTCAACGCCATAGAGAGAAGTGAGCTGGGTAAGGCAATCAAGCAATGGTGAGGGCCGGTCGCGCGCGAGAGAGGAAGGAGAGAGAATAAATGGGAAATGAAGAGAGAGAGAGAGAGAGAGAGAGAGAGAGAGAGAGAGAGAGAGAGAGAGAGAGAGAGAACTATTGTGTTTTCCAGATCTAGAAAATATGCAAATGAAGCCCCCTTACGTTTTGAAGGGAATATGTCATACATATTCTCTTTTAAGATTGAATCTTCGCCGTTAGTTCGATCCAATGGCTAAAACTCAATAGGAAAGCCTAATTAATTCCAATATGGATTAATCAAGATTAAAATGTGTCATATAATCATTTTGATGGTGTTGATGTGTCGAAATCAGAAGTTAAAATTGAATTTGCTACTAAGGCCTACTTAGGGGAAATTTTGTAATTTCATAAAACCCGTGGGCATTTTCACGAAATATGAAAAAAAGAAGGGCACGGTAGAGAAATACACACAACAGGACACTCATAGGTGGTGGTTGACCACCAAAAGCTGGTTGGCAGAGGGCAGAACTAGCCTCTTCCACCAATGGCTAGTCGGATTGATCTCTTGTCTGATTTGAGGAAAAATCGTCCAATTTAAAGAGAAATGGTCTAATTAAAAAAAAAAAAAATAGGCCAACTAACCATATAAACGCAATCTGATAATTTCTATGGGCATAATTGCTTAATTAACATAACAAATATTGGACTTACCTCATGGGCATATGTGATTGGACTTTCTAGACTAAATTAGACAATTTCATGTAATTTCTTGCTCAAACTTGCAAATCGAAATTGAATTCAATTAATATCACAAGGCACCCACCAGATTAATTGTCCATACTTATGGTGACTTATTACATCCAAATTGTCCTTGAATTGATTGCGCGATTTCTATGCTAAAAATGAACCGAGGCTTAATGATGAAATTGAGCCTAAATTCTTGAAATTAATCCTTGTTTGAGAAAACTCCTTTATTGTTTTGAAGTTGACAAAACGTTTCCATCAGTCTAGTCTAAAGACTTCCAGACTCAAGTGTTAAAGTTTGAAGAACTCCAGACTATGTTGTCAAAGTCTGAAGACTGCCAGACTCAAGACTTAAAGTCTGCCCTTGACAGTTTCCAGACGAAGAAAGAAGACTTATCCAGATGACGGATTATCTTCAAGGATTCGATTTGTATGTTTTTGGAAGACCTTTTTGGCTGGATACATCATCAGTAAGATTGATTATTCTTATTGGAATATACTCTGATTTGAAGATCTTTTGAAAGGCGAGCAAACTTGGAAGGTTCTACTTATGGAAACCAAAGATCCTGATTGTATGGGTGAACTGGATTGACGGGCTTTCATCACCAATCTTTCAACGACTTGAGATCACCATAATTGATTCTGTCCAATGGGTAGATTGGAAGAATTTTTTTGGAAAGTGCCAACGGTAGTGAAGGCATGAATGAGTATTTAAGGCGAACTCTTCAGTTGTTCGAAGTAGTGTGCGAAAGAAAAATTTCAAAGTCTGAATCTCTTAGTTCCTTATTCTTTCAATTCATCGAGCTCAAATTGTATACAAAAGAGAGAAGCTCATAGTGAGACTTTGTGAAGAGACTAGCTGAGACTCTCCATTGAGTAAGTCGAAGATCACAAGCTGTACAATCTCTTTTGATTCATAGTGGAAATCAGTCAGTGGGTTGTCAGCGCAGGAGAGTGGACGTAGGCTTGGATTAAGCGAAACCACTATAAATCCTGTGTTCTAATTCTCTTTCCTTAACTCCTTATCTCATTGCTTTATATAATTGTTTTATAGAATTATTAAAAATGGTTTACATCCCTAGTCAATCATTTTCAAAGGCAATTTATTTTATCAAGTCTTGTGAATAAATTTTTTATATATACTTATTCACCCCCCTTTAGGTGTGCGTACTAGCCCTTTCACTTGGTATCAGAGCCAAGTGCTCAGTTTATAAAAGTGTTTTTACTTTTGAGCTAAAGATCTTCTATGGCTAGTATTTTGGCTCCAGGTTTGGTTGAAGGCCAAAGCAACACCAGACCTCCCGATTTTGATGGGAAGGAATACAATTTTTGGAAAAACAAGATGAGGGCATTCCTGAGGTCAAAAGATCCCCTCGAATGGGATGTGGTAGAAAAAGGAATCATTCCTAAAGCTACATCAACATCTGGGAAAGAAATTGCAGATGCTCGAGAATTGACACAAGCAGAGATATCCAAAAGACAATCTCTTGACGTGAAAGTAATTTATTCATTATATTGTGCTTTATCTCCTATTGAGTATAACATAATTTCATCTTGTGAAATAGCCAAAGAAGTTTGGGATAGGTTACATGTCACCTATGAAGGAACTAATCGAGTTAAAGAAACGAAAATCAATATACTACTTGGATCGTATGAAGCCTTCAAGATGAAACCAGGAGAATCCATCATTGACATGTTTAGTCGTATTACAAAAATTGAAACGGTCTAGCATATCAGGGATAGCCAATCTCAGGACCAATGAAGGTCAATAAATTGCTTAGAGGACTCTCCAAAGACTTGAACCATGTGAAGACTTCCATAATCATGCCCCTTTCTGTAGATGAATTAGTTAGCACACTTCAATCATATGAAGTAGAGGAAATCAATGAGAAAGAAGATCCCAAAGGTAATAAGTCAATTGCCTTAAAATCTAACGATGATTATGATGATACAGACTATGAAGATGACTTGGATGATGAAGGGCTGGCACTCATGATAAGGAGATTCAAGAAGTTAAACATGAAAGGAAAAAGGTTTAACTGGAAGAAGTAGGGTAATCAAAGATTTCAGAAGAAATCAAATGAGGATAATGAAACTAACAAAGATGTGATTTGTTTCAAATGTAAGAAAAAGGGGAACATTAGACCCAACTGCCCTTTGGTGAAGAAAAAGAAAAAAAAAAAGCAGAGAAATTCAAGAAGGCTCTCAAAGTAGAGACACTGAGTGATACAGAATGCAAGAAAAGTGATGAAGAGTATGCAAACATATGTCTGATGGCAAATTCAGAACCAGACTCAGACTTTGAGATAGACTCAGATTCAGATTCAGACTCAGACAGTGAAGTCGAGGTTAGTAATTCTAAAATTCCTGTTAAAGTCTCAAATTATATAGATGAACTTTTTCTTAGCCTCAAAACATCTCTTAAAAGGATTTCCGAGCTAAAGAAGGAGAATTCCAAGCTAAAGCAATAGGAAATCTCTTGGAAAGAAAAATTTTAAAAACTAGACAAAAGTTTTGTTGATTTGAAAGAAAATGCAAATTCTCTTTCGAAAGAAAATACCTTTTTGAAAGAGGACATTTTAAATATTACAAAAATGTTTTCAATAGGATCTGAGAAGTTAGAAACGATTCTTTCAATTCAAAAACCTTATTTCAACAAATCTGGTTTGGGAATGACATCAAAAACCATTTCTTTAATTGATTTTCCAAAAGTGAAGGAAAGGATCAAACAAAAACCTACAAAAACCTTTTACAGGAACTATTTTCAAAAGGCTTTTGTAAAATCTATTGGTCGAAGTGCTCTCGAATATTCAAAGTATAACAACTTAGAACATTTTGAGAAGGAATGTCCTAAAGGTTGGAGACCTGTTAAGAGAAAGTGGGCAAAGACTGTGTATCGTACTAACTCCCCTGGACCCAAGAAAGTTTGGGTACTAAAGAAAGCTTGAATTCTTTGTATAATTGCATGTCACTATCAAGAAAAAGATCAAATGGTATTTGGATAGTGGCTGCTCGAGACACATGACAGGAGATTCAAGTTGTTTTATAAAGCTTGTGCAAATAAAAGGAGGAAACGTTTCTTTTGGTGAAAACAACAAATGAAGGATTGTTGGATATGGAACTGTGAGGATTGGAAGTCTCACAATCAACAATGTCTCCTTGGTAGAAGGTTTGAATTATAATCTTCTTAGCATTAGTCAACTATGCGACGCTGGATTCAAAATTAATTTCCATGAAGGCACTTGTTCGAAAACAAGTAAAGATCTCTCTCAATCCTTTATCGGACAAAGACATGGGCACATCTATCTTCTATATATAAAACTAGAAAGCTCTCGATGTCTAATATCCATTCAAAAAGAAGCAAACATCTGGTATAGAAAACTTGGCCATGTCAACATGAAGCAAATTGCCAAGACCTCCTCCAATAAGCTTGTTTGTGGATTGCTTAACCTAACGTATCAAAAGTTTGAATTATGCACACCATGTGTATTGGGAAATCTGGTTAGAAGTTCCTTTAAATCTATAAATCAGGTTTCTACTAATCATGTTTTGCAACTTCTGCATATGGATCTCTTTGGACCAACCATAACCCAAAGTATTGGTGGAAAAAAGATATTGCTTTGCAATCGTGGATGACTATTCTCATTTTACATGGGTATACTTCCTAGCAAGTAAATTGAAGTAATCTCTTACTTTTCGAAATTTGCAAAGAAGGTACAAAATAAGAAATGTTATGTTACTTCAAGTATACGCACAGACCATGGGGGTGAGTTTGAAAATCAAGACTTTGCAAAATTTTGTGATGACTCTGGTTTTCAGCATGTTTTCTTTTCTCCATATACTCCAGAGCAAAATGGGGTTGCGGAAAGAAAAAATAGATCTTTGCATGAAATGGTTAGAACACTCTTAATTGAGAGTAATATTTCTTCTTGTTTTTAGGCTAAAACAGTTTCTACAGCTTGTTATATCATTAACGGATTATTCTTAAGGCCCATTCTGGAGAAAACTCCTTATGAGTTATTCAAATGAAAGAAGCCAATTGTTTCTTATTTCAATATGTTTGGTTGTAAGTGTTTCATTTTAAAGAATGCAAATGATCGAACTGGTAAGTTTAAAGAAAGATCAGACGAAGGAATTTTCCTTGGCTATTCAACCTCAAGCAAAGTCTACAAAATATTCAACAAGAAGAGTCAGTCTGTGGAAGAATCTATGAACGTCAAGTTTCAAGGCTCAATGCAAAATCAACTGGATCAGACTCAACTTGAAGAACCCGAACCTACTCTAGATATTGCAAAAACTACTTCCCCTAAAGTAGTTCAGACTTCAGAAGTTCAACAACAAGATGCATCAGAAGATTCAACTGAAACAGAGGATCAGCAGACTCACAAACCAACCAGTAACTGGAAGCATAAGTCAAGTCATCCCAAGGAACTCATTATTGGCAACATTGATGAAGGAATTCGAACCAGATCCAAAAGCATGAAGAGTCTAGTGCTTTAGCACTTGTTTCTGAGATTGAACCCAAAACTATAGAAGAAGCCTTGGCTGATGAAAGTTGGATTGAAGCTATGCAAGAAGAGCTCAGACAGTTCAACATTAATGATGTTTGGGAACTTATCCCTAAACCTAAAGGTAAGTCTATTATTGGAACTAAATGGGTTTTTAGGAACAAGATGGATGAGAAAGGAAAGGTGGTCAGGATCAAAGCAAGACTCGTAGCCAAAGGATATACGCAAGAAGAAGGGATAGACTATGACGAGACGTATGCACCAGTAGCAAGGTTAGAAGCAATTAAATTATTACTTGCTTTTGCTTCCTATAAAAATTCCAAGTTATTCCAAATGGACGTAGACAGTGCATTCCTAAATGGATTTATCCAAGAAGAAGTCTATGTGGAACAACCACCTGATTTTGAAGATCCAAGAAAGCCAGACTCAGTCTACAGACTGAAAAAGGCCCTATATGGATTAAAGCAGGCACCTCGAGCTTGGTATGAAAGGTTAAGTAAATTCCTAACTCAAAATGTTTTTGTTAAAGGAAATGTAGATATCACTTTGTTTATTAAAAGAGAAGGAAAAGATTTTCTACTTGTTTAGATTTATGTCGATGATATTATATTTGGTTCACCTAATGAAAATCTGTACAAGAAGTTTTCAAGATGTATGCAGGATGAATTTGAGATGAGCATGATGGGTGAGTTAACATTCTTTTTGGAATTACAAGTTAAACAGTCAAAGGAAAGAATTTTCATTCACCAAGAAAGGTACGTAAAGGATCTCATCAAGAAGTTTAGGATAGAGAATTACAAAGAGACAAAGACGCCTATGTCAAGTTCTTCGAAACTGGATAAAGATGAAGAAGGGAAGAGTGTAGACCAGAAGTTATACATGAGCATAATTGGTTCACTTCTTTATTTTACTGCATCTAGACCTGACATTTTGTTTAGTATTTATATTTGTGCTAGATTTTAATCAAATCCCAAAAAATCTCATTTAGCTGCTTCAAAGTGCATCATCAAATACGTTGCAACAACTCCAAAGCTAGGACTGTGGTATCCTAAAGAATGAGACTTTACTCTCCTTGGGTATTCAGATGTAGATTTAGGAGGCTGTAAAATGGACAGAAAGAGTACTTCTGGTACATGTCAACTACTTGGTAACAAGTTAGTATCTTGGTTTTCAAGAAAACAGAGTACTGTAGCTCTTTCAACAGATGAAGTAGAATATGTAGCTCTTGGAAGTTGTCACTCTCAAATTTTGTGGATACGACAACAGCTAAGAGACTTTGGAATTGAAGAATCATGCGCCGATATCAAATGTGACAACACTAGTGCCATAAAATCTCACAAAGAATCCAATTCTTCATTCAACGGCAAAGCATATTCAGATTCGACATCACTTTATTAGAGATCATGTTCAGAATGGAGAAGTTATGATTCAATTCATTGACTCAAAAAATCAACTGGCAGATATATTTACAAAGCCACTGGAGAAAAGTCTATTTAAGTATATTTGCACTAGACTGAACATCATATCTTTTATCGAGTAAAGTGTGAAAGTGTTTAGACTCAGTGGTAAAGTCTGAAGGTGCTCAGACTTAGAATGACTAACAGTTACAACTATAAGTTATTTCGGTACTAGTAATTTAATTTTTGGATAAAAATTTAAAAAGGTAAGATTGCTTTTTGAATCGCTACTTTCTTATTTTATTTTTAGCAATTATATTTTCATTATTATGGCAATTTTTCATTTTCAAAAAGGCAGCTTTACTTTTTCCTTTATAATTATTCATATACATTGTTTCATATGCTTTATATACTGTTGAAATTCATCCTCCCCATTTACACTCTCTCAAACCCTAGATAAAGAACTCCACTTTCTCTCATTTTCTCTCTAGTTTATTTTAAAAGATTTCACATTTTTCGAGCAAGTTCAAGGATTTATCCCATAAAGCGACAATGTCTTCAAGAAAGTCTTCCATAACCTCAAATAGGGGACCACAGCACATGCCTGAGGGTCTTACGCACTTCGATTTGACTGAGGAAGATGACTCTCCTCAATAGCAGCAACCAAGCCAGTAACAACATTCTCAACAGTGTCAGTCTCCTCCACAATCTCAACCAGAAGAAGAAATAATGGAAAAAATTGAACCTGTAAGAACGCTGACACCTAAAGTTGCTTTCAAGCTTTATTCTAAGTTGAAAGAAGGAGGTACTGCTATGTCTTTGATCGATGAGTATGTGAGAGAGAGAAGCTATAAGAATGAAACTTTATTCTTGCGCAATATGGAGAATTGGGCATTGCAGAAAAAGGGTTGACTGAAAAGACTTTTGCTAACTTTCCTAATGACCCGCGTTTTGGCACGTTTAATCAGTCAAAAGAAAAGGACGATGACGAAAGAACGTTTACACATTTCCAGCCTGGGATGGGAGTGGCTGCAAATGTTGGTGGTAATGGAGTGAGTCTATTCTGATCGAAGGACCACAAGAAGGTTTATTCAAAATTGATGAAGAGAGAGGTTATGAATCCTAGAAGCATTGATTTTGACTTTCTTGATTCTGTACAAGTAAATATGAGGGAGAAGTTTGCACTTCTTCAATTGGAGCATTTTTGTTCTGAGACAACAATTGCTTATCCAGAGCTCACAGCCTATTTCTATTCGAATCTATCTTTTTTGGATGCGAATAGATTCCCTTTTACTGTCAAGGATAAGGAATTTTTAGTCGATGTGGACATCTTAACTGACTTGATTGGCGTGGAAAGAGCGTGTTTCCAACCAATCAATGTGTCTGTTGCTCATGCTTCACTGGAATTGGTAAAAATCAGGTTTGCTGAAGGCAAGATCTCCTACACTAGAATGAATGCCTCCAATATCTTGCTGCATAAAATCGTGATCGACTGCATCTGTCCAAAATCAACATCCAAGACTGATATGTCTCATTCTGAAGCAAAGTTGATGTATGCGATCAACATTGGCTACAAGTTCTCTCTACCTCACACCATCCTAATGCACATGTATAGGGCAATGGGAAAAAACAAGGGACAACTCCCATACTCTGCTCTTATCACAAAAATCTTCAGACACTTCAACATTCATTTACCTGCTCCCTTGTGCTTGCGAAGCATTGCTCCTATGGTAATTGGATCGAAGATGGTCACCAAAATACGTCTGAATGAACTCAACAATGTGTTAGAGCGAATGAAGGTGAAATCCCCTATCAAGGAAAAGCAAAGCTCTGTAGCATCAAAATAGAAAGCCAAAGAACCAATGACAAAACCTATCAAGAAGAGGAGAGCCCTTATCTTGGAAGATGAAAAAGATGAGGATGACATCACCCTCTCCGCCTTTGTCCTTCGCAATTTACAAAGTTTTGTTAGCTTTAAAGGGACAGAAGGAAGAGAGACCAGGGAAGAGACAGAGAAGAGAGATGAAGGAAAAAGAAGTGAAGAAGACAAGAGAATAGAGGAAGAAGAAGAGGAAGGAAGAAGAGAAGAAGAGGAAGAAGAGGTTCAAGATGATTCCTTTGAACCTACTTTGGCTGTATCCTTGTCAAGTGACTTAGAAAACACAGGGAGTGGAAATGCTGGACCAAAAGGAAAAGATCACTCTGATGCTAAAGCTGAAGCATAACAGGAAGAAGGATTCACTTCTCCACCTGAAGGCACACAAACAGGGGGAGCTGTTGAAAAATGAGGTATTTCTTCACCTATTATAACTAGTGATGTTAATCGATTTGTAGCAGATCCAGAGGACGTGTATGCCTCTCACCATCCAAAACTAGACATTGAGGCATTCACTCCTAGTCATAGTAGACGAACTGCTGAAGAACCCACCAATCTCAAGACTCTAGGAACAGATTCGGCTGGACCCAGTGCTGTACCAGAACAATCAGCGGACTTTTCAAGATTGCCGGATATTCTATTGGGTTTAAGGAGACAGCAATATGGTTTGGAGTATGAGATAAAGGATCTCAAAAAGGCTTTCTTGACTACTTCAGTTTTGTTGCAAGAATAGTTACTCACCCTGAAGAATCAAGTGCAAGATATTGTGAAGGGTGAAGATTCACAGCAACTGAAGGAGACTCTTGGAAAGCTTGAGAAGACAGTCAGTTCAATAGGGGAATTCCAGCTTGTTCGCTTGCCAAAACAACCATGATTTTCACACCACTCTTTTTACTCAAGTCTTTTTGCCGTTGACAAAAAGGGAGAGAAGTTGTGCATATTTGATTTTATCTTTATTTTTTATGACCTTTTTCAACTTTGGTATCTTTGTTTGTTTGGTTGTGGACTTTTGACTTTGGATCTTGATTGTTATCGTGATTTGAATCTTTGATGCTTGTAATAACTTAGCATGAGAAAGTGATTGTGGATGGATAGTTATCTTGCAATATTAACATGTTTTCTGTGGTTGTAGAATTGATACTATCCAAGTCCTAATAAACTTATTTTTATAAGTTATCATGTATTGCTTAAGTACTGTTTTACAGGACAAAAGTTTTCAAATATGCAGGAAAGTTTTGTCACCTTAAAAAAGGGGAGATTGTTGGAGAAAACTCCTTTATTGTTTTGAATTTGACAAAACGTTTCCATCAGTCTAGTCTGAAGACTTCCAAACTCAAGTGTTAAACTTTGAAGAACTCCAGACTATGTTGTCAAAGTCTGAAGACCGCTAGAATCAAGACTTAAAGTCTGCCCTCACTGACAATTTCCAGACGAAGAAGACTTATCCATATGACGAATTGATTTGTATGTTTTTGGAAGACCTTTTTGGCTGGATACATCTTATTAGAATCTACTCCTATTTGAAGATCTTTTGAAATGCGAGCAAACTTGGAAAGTTCTACTTATGGAAACCAAAGATCCTGATTGTATGGGCGAACAGGATTGACGGGCTTTCATCACCAATCTTTCAACGACTCGAGATCACCTTAATTGATTCTATCCAATGGGTAGATTGGAAGAATTTCTTTAGAAAGTGCCAACGGTCGTGAAGGCATGAATGAGTATTTAAGGCGAACTCTTCAGTTGTTTGAAGTAGTGTGTGGAAGAAGAATTTCAAAGTCTAAATCTCTTAGTTCCTTGTTCTTTCAGTTCATCGAGCTCAAATTGCATACAAAAGAGAGAAGCTCATAGTGAGACTTTGTGAAGAGACTAGCTGAGACTCTCCACTAAGGAAGTCGAAGATCACAAGCTGTATAACCTCTTTTGATTCATAGTGGAAATCAGCTAGTGGGCTGTCAGCTCAGGAGAGTGGACATAGGCTTGGATTAAGCTGAACCACTATAAATCTTGTGTTCTAATTCTCTTTCCTTAACTCCTTATCTCATTGCTTTATATAATTGTTTTATAGAATTATTCAAAGCGGTTTACATCCCTAGTCAATCATTTTCAAAGCCAATTTATTTTATTAAGTCTCGCGAATAATTTTTTTATATACACCAATTCACCCCCCTTCTAGGTGTGCGTACTAGCCCTTCCAAACCTTAGTCTCAAATGGGTCAATTTGAATTCTCTCAATTGAAGTTCATTAGTTTGGTTTTCCTATGTTCATGAAGACTAAATTCCTCAAATTGAGAAGTTCTTGAATGAATTTCCCAAAATATACCTCGGATTCAAATTTATCTAACAAAAATGAGTGGAAGGGAAGTGCCCGTTCGCAAATCATATATAATTGATTTGGACACCCTAATTAGGGTTTAAAATGCCAATTGACATTTCGACATGAACGATGAATGATCTCAAAATTGATTGAATGAGTGAATAGGTAAGGAATGTTGACACTTGATTTTGAGTGGACGTGTGACAACCCTCGACCTGTTAGGGTCGCTATGGCATTCCCTGTCATTACTATTATTTTCATGCGAAAGCATGTATTGACGACTCCAATATAACTTAAATAAGCACACATGAAAATATAGAACCAGACACTTCTATTTATTTATATTGTCAAACGACTTCGGTCAGTACATTAAGGCCAAAAGTTCCTTTTTTCTAGCAACCCAAAATTCTATCTCGACCACGCTACAGTCTATTCAGACGGTCGTCTTCATAGCATGGCTTGGTCTTGTCCAAAAAATGAAACCTTCCTTCCCTAGGTCCACCACCTACTCGACCTCGCTGGAACTGTTGCCACCGTCTTCCAGGAGTGGAAACAGCCCCACAGTATGCCCATTGACTCGGGCGTATGGTACTATGAACCCCTTCAGTATGGGGCCCATCAAGAGACCGGCATCCACCGTCAGAATCACCGTAATTCGGATGAACGTGACGTCTGGGAAATCGGGGTCCACGTGCTCCACCTGATCCCACCTGAGGTTAGTGGGGATGTCGTAGAGCATGGTGGAAGACGCGGGTTGGAGAGGCATGACTACGTGTCTAAAATGTAATAATCCCACAAGGGGTGAGTACAACCACTCAGCAAATAAGAGTCCACCAAACTATACCACGTGAACCTATCGCCACCTGTTCAATGCAATCCAAAAATAAAGTACACAAACTGAAATAAGTAGCTTGCATCGATTTTAAAAAGAATTTCACACAAAAACGATATATCAAAAAACAACAAGAATTTGGGATTTCAATTCATCCAGATTCACTACCACCATCTTCCGGAGGGTATCGTGTACCATCCTCCAGGCATCTCGCACCCCACCTGGCATTGAGGACCTTCGGGCCTGGCCTTTTTCACATTTCCCAGGCATTCGAAGGGCACCGTATCACCCCTTCGGGTATCCCGATGACTGGGGCATTGTCGTCAATGGGGACCGACGGCATCAGTAAATTAAGTACCATGGTGTAGCAATCCAACTGTTTAAATTAAAATATTTTTCGCGCTGCTCATGCAAGATAAATAAATCGATTCCAAAATCCAGAAATATAGTGTAAACCAAAGCGCAACAAAATCTTAAAGGTACGTCAGATCCATGTCGCAAAACATTTCGTAAAATAGAGATCTTCAACACTGAATCGATAACAATCAATTTCACGGTCTTACCTCCAAAATTCGGTTGTTCTAACCGAATACTTTTTGAAAGTTACAAGCAAGTATTTCCAATAATCTTATCAAGTCCCGAAAATTCAGAATCCTGTATAAAACAGTTCGTATCTAAAGCTTTAAAAAATTTTCGACAATATCAAGGTCAGTAAGCTCGCGGGTCAACACTCTCAAATCTGACCTTAAAAGCTTTAAAACAGTTCGTATATAACACCTTAAAAGTTCTGCAATGTCAATGTCAATAACTCACGGGTCCACAAATCAATTTTGACCCTAAAAAGCACGTATTTCACTTTCCAAGCTCGTAGCCGATCCGAACGATTTCCGAATTCACTAAATAACGTGAGTATCATAGACTTAATCGTAGCTTGTAGAATTCTGATGGAACGCGTCTCACCAAGCAATGACACGACTCACATTGCATAGGTTAGTAGACGTTTACTTGCCTTGATTCTGCAAGATGTGAGCTGTGGGTGCGGCTGGTGGCGAGATGGCGCGAGCTGAACAGAGGCACGGCTGGTGGCGAGACAGCGGTACGGTGAGGTGGTGCAAGTGGCCGGCGGTGAGCAGCGAAGCACGGGTGAAATGGCGAAAGTTTTGGGGCTGGAGTTTGCTGAAAATGGTGATGTAAATGACAGAAGTTGCGAGGTGCCGAGGGGAAGAGGAAGCGGTCCTTCCTTTTCTGCCTGCCACTGGTTGACTTTAGTAGTCAGCAACTTGAAGTTTGTGGCAGCGCATCAGGGGAACGCGTGGACAGTCGTGGCCATCAGCTGGGCTCCTTTCTTTTGCGCACGCCACCTTGCTTCTTCATGCAAGGACGTGGCTGTGCTTGCTCAAGCCCTTCTGGTGGCCATCAAAGAAGAGAAAACGTGGCTGCTTGGTCAAGATCTTCAATCTTGTTAACCGGCTAAGGAGAACGGAAACGTGGCTAAATCCTTGCGTCCACGTTCCCATGCCCTGGCAGATTGAGGCGGAGAAAACCGGGCTGCTCTTCGGTGGTCAAAGTTTCCCTTTTCGCATGAGGAACGAGCGGTCGACGTGGGGATCGGAGGTTATCGGCTCTACCAAATGCACGTATGCATGGAGTTGAAAACAATTTGCATGGGAGGCTCGCTTAGCAAAGTACAAATGCGGGTGAACATTGGCCTCATTTGTGGCATTTCATGAAGAAGAATTCAAATGAGATGATAAGCTATATGATGATTGAGTTGTCATGATGCGGTGGAGATGTGATGATAAGGGGATGCCGCGATGACGTGGCAGTTCAGTACAGTGATGGTGGTGACAGAACAATGGCCGTGGTTGGTGTCAATGATGTAGTCTGACGACAAGCTTGTCGACGCGGCATGGATCGTTACGTACTCGAGGCTCAGGCCAAGTCTAGATATCACAAATCTCCCCTCCTTAAAGAATTTTGTCCTCAAAATTGAGCGCATCTTACGTCTCATTGAAAAGATGAGGGTACTTTAGCCTTGCCTTCCCACGTAGCCTCTTCCACGTCGTGGTATCACCACAAGACCTTGACTAGTGGGATCATCTTCATTCGGAGGACTTGCTCCTTCCGATCCAGTATCTGTATCGACACTTCCACATATCTCACTTTGTCATGTACTTCGATAACCTCATGATCCAGTACATGAGCAAGGTCAGGATGATACTTCCTTAACATTGACACATGGAAGACATCATGTAGATTCGACAATTTAGGGAGCAATGTCAATCGATAGGCTAAATTACCTATCATTTCAAGGATCACGAAAGGTCCAACAAATCTTGGACTCAACTTGCCTTTCTTTCCAAATCGTGATACACCCTTCATTGGTGACACCTTTAAAAATATGTGATCTCCCACGTAAATTCTAACAGTCTTCTATGCTTATCCACGTTACTTTTCTGTCGACTCTAGGCTATCTTGAGTTTATTTCTAATAATTTCCACCATATCCGAAGTAACTTGTACCAACTCGGGTCCTATTAGTCTTCTCTCACCCACCTCATTCCAGCAAACAAGAGTCCTGTAGATCCTTCCATATAGTGCTTCATAGGGAGCCATACCGATGCTTTGTTGGAAACTATTGTTATATGCGAACTCCACTAAATGTAACTTCTCATCCCAATTTCCTTTAAAATTGATCACACAAGCTCTCAACATGTCTTCCAGTACTTGGATTACTCTTTCTGTTTATCCATCTGTCTACGGATGAAAGGCAGTACTAAATTGAAGCTTGGTCCCTAAGGCGATTTGGAGACCTCACCAGAAATTTGAGGTAAACCTCAAGTCTCGATCTGATGTGATGGTTACAGGAACACCATGTAAGCGTACTACTTGGCTTACATACATTTTGGCGTATTTGTCCATCGGATAATCTATACGTATTGCTAAGAAATGGGCAGATTTAGTCAAGCGATCTACTATTACCCAGACAGAGCCGTGACCACTTGATGTCCTTGGTAATCTTTGCACGAAATCTATCGTTACACGCTCCCATTTCCATTCCGGTATATCTAGTGGTTTTAACATTCCTGCGGGCTTCCGATGCTCTACCTTCACTTGTTGGCATGTCAAGCATTGAGAAACGTTCTTAGTGATGTCTGCCTTCATACCATTCCATCAGTACTGTTGACGTAGGTTTTGATACATTTTTGTATTCCCATGGTGGATACTATAATTACTCCTATGTGCCTTGACAGAATTTCATTCCTTATTTCTTCATTATTGGGAACACATAGTCTTCCTTGGTATCTCACTGTTCCATCTTCGGAAACTTGGAACTTCGGTCTTTTTCCTGACGATACCTCGTCTAGAAACTTCACGATTTCTAGGTTAGACTGTTGTAGTGTTCTAATTTTTAGAATAATTGCCAATTCAATTCTCAGTGCGGTTAATACACCGGTGAGATGAACCATTTCTAACTTAAACTCCGAATTTGCTATCGTCTCCAACGGGTTCCATTACGTTGCCCTTATACTTGCCATATCCACTGCTGACTTATGACTGAGAGCATCTGCTACCTTGTTCACCTTCCTTGGATGGTACAGTATCTCATAGTCATAATCCTTCAGCAGTTCCATCTACCTTCTTTGCCTCATATTTAATTCATTCTGAGCGAATAAGTACTTCAGACTTTTATGATATGTATACATTTCAATTTTCTCCCCATATAGATAATGTCTCCATATCTTTAAAGCAAAAATTATTGCCGCCAATTCTAAGTCATGAGTTGGATAGTTCAATTTGTAGGGTTTCAATTGTTTTGATGCATAGGCTATAACCTTTCCATATTGCATCAGGACACATCCCAACCCTTTATGGGAAGCATCACTATATACCGTGAATCCACCAGATCTAGATGGAATAGTTAGTATCAAAGTTGTTGTTAATCTTTTCTTGAGTTTCTGGAATCTCTTTTCACGTTCATCACTCCATTCAAACTTCACATTTTTCCCAGTCAATTGAGTCAATGGGCCTGCAAGTTGTGAGAATCCTTCTATAAACCTCCTATAGTAACCTGCAAGTCCTAAGAAACTTCGTATTACGGTTGGCGTTGTTAGTCTTGGCCAATTTACTACAGTCTTGACCTTCGCTGGGTCCATCGAGATTCCTTCTCCTAATACCACATGGCCTAGGAATATTACCCAATTCAACCAAAATTCACACTTACTGAATTTGGCATATAGTTTATGGTCTCTAAGGGTTTGCAATATTATCCTCAAGTGTTGCTCATGTTCTTCTGGCCCTTTTGAGTATATAAGAATATCATCAATAAAGATGATAACAAATTGATCCAAGTAGTGTTTGAATATCCTATTCATTAGATCCATGAATGCACATGGGCATTTGTCAATCCAAATGGCATAACTAGGAACTCATAATGTCCATAACGGGTCCTAAAGGCAGTCTTAGGAATGTCTTCCTTTTTAATTCTTAACTGATGATACCTTGACCTTAAGTCTATCTTAGAAAAGACTGAACTCCCTTGCAATTGGTCTAACAGGTCATCAATTCTATGCAACGGGTACTTATTGTTGATTGTTGCTTGATTCAATTGTCTATAGTCAATACAAAGGCGCATTGACCCCATCCTTCTTCTTTAGAAACAGGATCGGTAGACCCCATGGGGACGCACTTAGCCTTATGAATCCCCTATTGAGTAATTCCTATAGCTATACTTTCAACTCATTGAGTTCTGTTAAAGCCATTATATATGGGGCTTTTGATATTGGTTCAGTTCCAGGCATCAGTTCAACTATGAGCTCGATTTCCAGTTCCGGTGGTAGTCCAGGTAATTCTTCAGGAAATATGTCTGGAAACTCCTGAACCACTCAAATTTCATCAAGTTTGGCTTCTTTCTTAGTATGGTCCCTTGCTACTGCCAGGTATCCTAGACACCCTTCGTCAAGAAGTGCATGTGCCTCCACTATAGAAATAAGAGCCATTGAGGAGTTTGTCTGATCTCCGTAAAATTCAAAACTAGGGTGATTAAGTGGGTTGAACTAAATCATCTTTCTATAACAGTCCACCCTAGCCCATTGTTTACGAAGCCAATCCATTCCTATGATGACGTCAGAGTCATACATGACTATCACCACTAGGTCTATTTCCTAATCTCGTCCACCTATGGATATCTTACATTTCTCGCATACTATTGTAGACAATACCACATCTTTCAATGGCGTAGAAATATGAAGAGGCATATCAAGAGATTTGGTTTCTATTTGACCCAGTCATCTATATCTTTCAGAACAAAAGAATGTGTAGAACCCGTGTCAAATAATGCATAAGCTTTCTTGTCATTTAAAGAAATCATACCTGAGATAACATTTTCGGAAGCTTCCGCTTCCTCTTGGGTGACTACGTACACTCGTCCTTATGCCGGCGGCCTCCGTGGATTTCCTTGTGGAGGTGATTCGCCTACATGTTGTTGCATTTGTCGCATCGGATCAACGTTCGATTGCGATCCTCCTTATGGACAGTCCCTTTTGAAGTGACCCTCCTGTCCGCATCCAAAACACCTTTGATAGGAATTATTTTGATATGGCACTTTACCTAGATCGTGACCACTCTTGGTCCTCCTGAAATTTCCAAAATTCCACTTCTTCTTATGATACCGGCGTAGCTCTCGGGTTGGATAGGGTCTCTTACCCCGTTGGGTATCACTTAGTGCCATTTGCCACCCTAACTCCATTCATTCCTTGCTTTCCAACTGTTCCCTTATTACTTCATGTTCCACAAGCTGGGCCCGTTCATAAATTTCATTATAATCCCTTATATTCAAAGGCACCAGTTGCCTCTTGATGTCCATTCTCAGGCCCTTCAGAAATCTCTTAGCCTTTTCCTCTCGTTCTTCTACCAACCTAGGAGCAAACCTAGACAGTTCGGAAAATCTTGCTTCATATTGGTCTACCGTCTACTACTTTTGCTCCGGTTGAACAAATTCTATTATTTTCTTATCCCTAGCACAGTCAGAGAAATGCTTTATGTTGAAAGCCCTGACAAATTCATCCCACGTTATTGTAATATGAGGTGGAAAGATTGTATCTGTAGAGGCCCTCCATCAATGCTTGGCGTTTCCTTCCAATTGGTACTTTGTTAGGGTTATCTTCTCGGTGTCGTTGCAATTCAATAGCCGGAAGATCCTTTCTATCCTGTTAATCCGTCGTTCCGCCTCTTTAGGACTTCCCATTCTAGTAAACTTGGGTGGCTTTGTGGCACCCCCGAAACAGCCCCCGATCCGTTAGGGTCGCCACAGTTTACTTACCTTTCACTTGCTCTAATAACACGTCACTTTGATACCATTGAATTATAGTGGGTCCATATGTCCTAGGGGTTTGTGTTATCTTAATTGGTGCCAGCGCAGTTCTTATAACGGAAGCATATTCGACATCTCCCATACCCATACTCAAACTAAATAATACAATGCAATGCACACCAATTACGCCATTCATATATATACACGTTAGAGCCGAAACACTTTATTTACATAGCTTGATCGGACATCAAGAGTTGGTACATCAAAAGGCCAAGGCTTAACTAAGCTCGGCTATAACTCCAAAAGTACCTGACCCCACATCAAAGTCATGTACACTGATCCATCATCCAGTATCGGCTATCCAAAAAGTGTCACCCACTACCAGTCACACGCATAATCACACCTAGCCCAATGCATCGGCTGGTGGCGGCGGCAGCATTCCCCTCATAACCCCGTCTCGGTGAACATGCACAGACAAGAACTCCTGGACTATGGGGCCATCAGGTAGACCCACGTCATACATAACTAAAACTCGAACACGGATGAACACCAATCCATGAACACCAACACAGGGGTGCTCCGAGCACTCAACCTCAACATCAGATGGTAAGCCACAGAAAATACCATGCATGACTGGTAACGGAGGCATCTCTCAATCTGAAATGTTAGTCCCCAAAAGGGGTGAGTACAACCACTCAGCAGTAAAAGATCCATCAAACTACATAATGCAACACGCAAGACAACGACAATTTCACGTGAAATGCACATATCATCCATGCAATTATGCTTATCTTTCCATGAGATTCATTCATTTAGGCAATTTATGTTCCATGCCATTGCACATACATGCGCATGATTCATATCATCCATACCATCATGTATATATCCCCATGAGATCCATTCAACGCCTTCATGATCACATTCTCAATGTCAAATAGTATCAATTCAATTTCATAGGCAATTCGTGCATCATGCCATATGGACACACACATGCGCATGACTTAATTCCCAATTTTTAATTTTCAAAAGGATCTCATTTTTTTCTTCTAGGGACCAGTGTTTGCATCCCTCATATCGCTCGCACCCAACCTGGCATCGTGAGGAACCTTCGGCACACACCTCCGGGCATCTCGCACCCCAACTAGCATCACGAGTAACCTCCAGCACACACCTCCGGGCATCCAACGGCGTCAACTCACTCGACCCTTGGGCATCCAGACACTCCCGGGGCATCGTCAGCTCACACCTATGATGGTATCATCATCATCATAATATATATATATATATATATATATACATATACATATATCTCATTTCGGAAGATACCATTTGATGCAATTATGCCAAAAGTTTCGTGAAATTTATAAAATTTCATCAATTTTGATGTCATATGAAATGCACAAATGTCACCACACATGTCATATAAATAACAACTCAAGGTACCACATCTCATAAGAGTAAATTATTCTTAAAAATTAAAACGAATTTCGGTTAAAACAAATTACACTTCTTAAGTTAAAATTCTGGAAAATTAGTAAATGGTCTTAATAAATTCTAAAAATTTAACATGTTGTAAATGATACCTAAAGAATTTTTTTTTTTTATGTAGAATACCATGTTAAGAAAGTTCCATATAAATCGCATAGGTCCATGCACCACAGAAAAAGAAATTCCAACACCACTTTTGCACAGTTTCAGAAATAATTTCGATTAAGTCCCTAAATAAACTCAGAAAATGATGAGATTTTAACATGTTATAGTTAAGACCTAGAGGTAAAAGTCTCATGAAGAAATAAAAGTCGAATTCTGGATTAAAAGCTATAATTATTATAACCCTCCCTAATTCTGGGTACAGTTTCCAAATCAATCCCTTTCAAAGAAAAATCGTTTCCCCAATCAATACTTGTCCTTTTATTCTCAAATTTTACTACATTACTCCTCCAGATGTCATCTACAACTTTCATCAAGGACACAAGGTAAAAGTCTGACTGAATAATTGCAAAAAATTCACGGAATCGGCAGAGGTCATGCTGTGTTTCCATAAAACAGTTTACCAATCTTAATGAACTACTCCTACTAGTTCGAAGCCTCAACATCCAGCATCAAATTTATGCATCCTCTAGTCTATTTATACTTCACACAACCACAGCAAGCAAAATGTAGGCTAACAGACTTTACTTGCCTTAAGTTCAACAAAATCAAGCAAGCAAAACGGCGACTCGAGGCTTCGGCGGGCTTGATCGATGGCGGAGCTAGGCGGCGTCGACGATGGCAGTAGGGACACGGCGGAAGACAGCCTTCTTCTTCCCCTTCACGGTCCACACTCGCCTCCTCTCTCTCTCTCTCTCTTGCTCGCCTGAGCTCTCCCTCTCTCGGTTTCACTCTCTTTCTCTCTCACGAACACTGCCTCGTGCAATCCACCCCTTCTCTCTCCCTTTTTCTTTCTTTCACCCTCATGATTAGCTAGTAATCATGAGGTTTGCATGAGAATGGACACTTGGTTGATCTCTCTTGCCACTTGTAAATTTTCATGCAAAGAGGTGGCCTTAATGGGCCGGGCTTGGGCAAGGCCTTGGTCGATCGAAGGGGGAAATGGTGGGCTGCTGCTTTAGGCTGGTTCGGCCTTAAGTGTCCAGCCCACACTTGCTCCTATTTTTCCACTTAAATCCCCACTCATAATTACTCAATTTCAAATATTCACATGGCCATAAAAATTTGCAATATTAATCGATAGTAATTCGACTTATAGAGTACACGGCCAAGAAATTTCCCTATCAATTTATCCTTTAGTACAATCCTTGATCACACATGGACATAGGATAGATTTCCAACAAAACAATTGTCCATTAAATACTCGGCCTTGTTTAATGGTAATCCATTAGTCTAATGGCTATAATATAGTCTGATGGCGCTTCCATCACCTATTCATGGGTCATGGTGTATCCAGGGGTTGTTATGAAATTTTAGGATGCCATAGGCTTCAATTTCAGAAATTGTTCCACCAACCCCTGAGTACGACGTTTTGTTCCTGGTTGTTGTTGGGCTTGTCTTTCCATCATATTCCCTATATTGGCCAGTGCTTGTAAAATGTATTCCATTTGGGGTTCTGCCCTTGAAGTAGTAGCTTCAGTCCTTGATGGGGAAGAACTTCTTGTTCGTACCATACTTTCATGCAGACTCGAGTATCCACATGAACAATTAGTGACCCAGTGTCACTAATCGACTAAGAAGGAAAAGTAACGTTCACACATTACTGAGATCATATAAGTTATATACAAATGTTACTGGCACGCATGGGTAACTCACAATTGTTACCAGCAGTCTACGAGTGAAAATCAATCACCCGTTTTTCAAAACAAATCAACCACATGCATTTTGTGCCTAAACGTGTGCGATCACCATAACCCCTTTTTACCACTAGCGCACCTTATCACTCCAAATAAAACCTAGGTGCGAGCCCATCCCTTGATGGGCGATAAAATTTTGCAACTTACCAGGATGAGTCATCAACCCTTTCATTTTATTGCACATGCAGAAGCGAATAACAAAACCCCTGACAGTAACCATCTCGAGATAGAAAAAGCAGGACAACAGATTCACAAACAAAACATGCTTTTATATACACACTAAGTCATGTACAAAAGTCTACAACCAAAAGACTTCAAAAGACCGACTCTCAAAAGAAGCTGTCCTAACTGACCTACACTTCAGGTCCTCTCAGCATGGCTCCAGATCCACTACTCTATGGCCCTGAAAAGAATTGAGCCCATGATGGGGGGAGATATAAATCTCAGCAAGTTCATGCTCTAAACCCCGATTAGGAGGATAATACACCTAGAAGCGTCCTAACCACACAATCATACAACCCCCGAGACTTACCTTTGCCTCAGTTCCTTTCGGCACGTTAGCACAATTCATATATCACATATGTGCAATAATAACACTCGACCCAATGGAGCGTCTCAAATCACATCTCTGTCAATCACCGCGTCTCAAGTAATCATGCATTCCAATTGATCACGGTCACATAGGTACGACCTATCAAATGTTTTAATTAATTGCGGCAACACAAGCATGATCTAACCGTCACATAGCAGATCTAACCATCACATAGTGGATTTATCCGTCATATAGCGGATCTATCCGTCATGTAGCAGATTTAACTGACACACAGTGGATTTATCCGCCACATAGTGGATACATCCGTCACACAGCTAGGCGTCGTCTCACCCCATCGAGCATGACAACGTCTACCTCAAGACGGCTTTCCACATAACAGCATCATTCACTCGACACACAGCAGGTGATGAATTCTCTTAACCAGCACACAATTATCAAATCCCGGCTAAGGACATTGTGCTTTGCACTTAAATTCCTCAATTAAAATAATGTCTTAGCCTATTTTTTTAGTGTTAAAAATACCCGATAAAAATAATCGTGTGTGGGTACACAGTCGGCCTAAGCTAAAAATATAATAGCTTTCTTTCGGAAAATCCTACTATTTAATATAGTCCACAAAAACATTTTTGATGTTGTAAATCGATGCCTTAGTATTTTATTAGTAAAATACCAGAATTATCCAATTTTGGGATAAATACCCAAAATTCCAACTTTCACTTAATTTGCACAATGCAGCATTAAATTAAATAAACCAAGCACACCATTGCAATCAGCATGAAATTCCAGTCACTGGCTATCCCGATATAATTTCCGGAAAATAATAAATAATTAAATAATTACCAAAATTAATTAAATAAATGCATTTAATTACCAAAAATAGAAACCTAGGCCAGAAACGCCTAATTAAATACCGAAACAGGCTCGGAAAATTTCCGAACGAATCTAGATAAATACTACAACTTATCAAGTCTCTAATTATACTACTCTAACCACCTAACATGCATAAACGAATAATTAAATCACTAATTCGTCCTAACTAACCACCTAAACCTTAATTAGACTAATCCAAACACCCCTTAAAAGTCATTAGCCTACTAATTAGAGTTTAGTGCATAAACTCACCGATTTAGCGTGAAAACCAATTCATCGCGACGGCGACCAAAACTTGGGCTTATGGCGACACCAACGAAGGCTCGGACTAGGCCGAAAAGGCCCACAAGGTCTGCAGATGGGCTGCTCGATTCTAGACTGAACTGCAGGCTGGGCTTGCGGGCTGTTCAGCTAATTTCGTGGATTGCAGCGTGCAAGCTAGGTCGAGCGAGAGAAGATGGGAGCAGTTGGGCTGGCGTCGCTGCTTGGGCAGAGAACGAAATAGTGGCGCGCTGGATGTGCAGTTGCTTCGAAGGAAAAAGAAATGGAACACTGGCGTGGGCGGCTCAAGGATAGCTGGCTTCGTGAGGGACGGTGGGCGATGCACGGGCGAAGGAGAGAGATGAAGATGGAAGCTGACTATGATGTGTGGCAGCTTCGATGGATACCAAAAGATGGTGGAGCAGATTCGGTGGAGTGGGGCAATGAAAGGGAGGGGGGTACGCGATAGAGCAGAGGGAAAAGTGGCATTGATTCCGTTGGTTTGCAAAGAAGGTCGTGGACGTCCCAATGAAAAGAAGAAGCAGCTGTGGTCTTCGGTTGCAGGGAAATGGGCAAAGGCAACAACGAGAGAGAGAAACGATCGAGGGACTGCTTCGGTTGAGGGAACAGAACATGGTGGACTGTCGAATTCAAATGAAGAGCTCCAGAGAAATGAAAGAAAAGGCAGAAGCCATGTCCGAGTGAGGAGGAATGAAAGGGAAGCAGCAGCAGCGAAGGGACGAGGGAGCCGGCAGGGCTGGCGTGTGAAGGAAGCTTGGAGAGAGGGAGGGCAAAGTCAAGGAAAATATCACATTTAATCAATGCTTGGTCCCCTAAAGTCCTCATGTATATCTCTTGTGTCCCCCTATTCTTTCTTGCATTTTATTTCCACAAATAATCCCAATTTGATGCCAAAGTTGCAGCCCCAGGCCAAATTCCGAATTTCACAATTTTGGGGCTTCAATTTCTTCATGAATCTCTCCAATTTGAAGTCCAATTTTGCTAAGGAAGAGGCTCATGCAATTTATGCAAATCCCCTTCACCAAATAGTTGGTAAGGAGGCCAAAAATCCCTTCGATTTGGCCCATCCGAATTTCCGTTCTTTTCCGAATCGTCCGAATTGATTTTTCGTAAAAATCTTGAACTCACTAAAAATTCTTCTGAGGATGAGTCGACGTTCCTAAAATAAATCGTGGCATGACGGAACTTTCAATTTCTGAAATCGGGTTCAAATTCGTGGTTAACTTGAACCTGACGAGATTTTAGTGTGACCTAACCTACCGGGTAGCTTTTAGGAAGTTTTAGTATAATTGACCCGTGGTCAATTATTTTCGAACCATATTGTACTTCTTCAACACATTAACAAGTCTTAGTTGTCTTGCAAATCTCAAGGTTTCAACACAGGGTACCAAAACAATAGAAAAATCGATCTAATACCGATCAACGAGAATTTTGCAATCAGGTGGAGTCACCCACGCTTTGATCACATCTCTTAGTCGAATCAACCTATCTCTAATCTCTGATCGATTTCGACAATACCATAATGACCCTTGCAGATTAGCACGGTCGAGTAGTCGATTCCTAATCGAATTCTCAAGTCTATTGCGTTTAGATTCTTTAATGGCTTCACTTGATAGACTAGTTATCCCATGAGTGATCAGCTTAGGGAAAAGTACTATAGCGGCATCGATGAAAAGCCCAACTCATTTAATCGAAAGCAGAACCTGAAATTCAGGATGTCACAACTCTTCCCCTCTTATAAAAGTTTCGTCCTCGAAATTTAAACATTTACCAATCTTAAACCAAAAAGGTGGGGGTATCATCGTCTCATCGAGTCTTCACTTTCCAATGTTGCTCCTTCTATCTCGTGGTGTTGCTAGACCACTTTGACCAAGGGGACCGTCTTGGTATGCAAAACTTGTTCTTTTCGATCCACAATCTGAACCGGGCTTTTCACGTACGACACTTTGTCGTCCACGTCTAATTCTTTAAGATTTTGCATGTGGGTTAGGTCAGGCTCACACGTCCTCAACATCGACATGTGAAAGATGTCACACACTTGCACCAACCTCGACGGCAATGCAAGACAATATGCTAGGATCCCGATTCTTTCTAGAATCTCAAAGGGACTTACGTACCTCGGACTCAGCTTTCCCTTCTTGCCGAAACATGAAGTACCCCTCATTGGTGACACCTTCAGAAAGATGTGCTCACCAACTTGGAATTCCAATGGCCTTCAACACTTATCAGTGTAACTTTTCTGGTGGCTCTGAACAGTCTTTAATCTGTCTCTGATGACTGTAACTATATCCATTAACTGTTGAACTAACTCTAGGCCTGTGATCTTTTGTCCTCTGACTTCATCCCAACAATCTGAAGTTTTGTACGCTTTGCCATACCACGCTTAGAAAGAAGCCATCTGAATTTTCTGTTGGTAGCTATTGTAGTAGGCAAACCCAACAAGGTGAAGCTGTTCATCCCAGCTTCCCTTGAAATCCAATACACAAGCTCGTAGCATGTCTTCGAGGGTTTGAATCGTCCTCTCAAACTGGCCATCCGTCTAAGGATAATAAGCCACATTGTACTGCAGCTTCATTCCTAAAGCAGTCTGCAAGCTATTCCAAAAAGCGGCGGTAAACCTTGGGTCTCTGTCTGATGTAATCGTCACCGGCACTCCATGCAGATGAACAACCTGACGAACGCACAACTCCGCGTGTCTGTCCAAATCAAGGTCCTTTTGTACTACGATGAAGTGAGCCGACTTCGTCGGTCTATCGACCACTACCCAAATGAGTACCTCTCTGACTCCTCGGTAAGCCCATCACAAAGTCCATTGTGATGTGTTCCCATTTCCACTTGGGAATCTCGAGAGGTTGCAGAATCCTCCTGACTTACAATGCTAGGCCTTCACTTGCTGATATGTCAGACACTTGGCTACGTGCTTAGTGATGTCCGCCTTCATACTAGACCACTAAAAACGTTGAAGCAAATTATAATACATCTTTGTACTGTCAGGATGAATGTTATAATTGCTACAATGAGCTTTTGATAAGATCTCTTCCCTAAGCTCTTCATCGTCGGGTACACACAATCGTCCTCGGAACCTTAGTTTTTCGTCATCAGAAACCTGAAAGTCAGCCTTTCCCTTTTCGATATCCTCTTGCAGGATCTTCTTAATCTCTGGATCTGTCCACTGAAGCATCTTGATCATTATTTGTACTTCCAGCTCAATTCTGAGGGTGGCCATAAGATTTGAAAGGCGGCCTACCTCAAATTTTATGGCATCTTTTCAATATGATTTATGCACATCCTTAAGTGGTCAAAACTTGGCATGTTCTCAACCCTCACTATAGGATTAAAACCTTATCACGTGCACACATTTGCATTTTTTTTTGGTCAGAAAAGGGAAACTATATTGAAGATAAAAACCCATTACAATCGGCAGCTAATGCATCAGCACATATAATGTCAATCAAGTAAAAAGGAGGAAACGGCACAATTTTGAAAGGAGGAAGCACAGTCGTGGGCCTTTGTAGCCCAGTCGGCAGCCACATTAGCCTCTCTTCTGTAGTGGGTGAGGGAAAGATTAGGGAAGCTAGAATACAAAGAGGTGGCTTCGATGAACAGAGACCAATCCTCCCATGGCGGCTGCCGTCCTCGGTTCAGAGTCTTGACCAGAACAAAGCTATCCGATTCAGGAACGAGCAGTGTGTGGTTTAAACCATCGTGTTGCAGGTGCTCAAGGGTCAGAGTAAAGGCCTGGATCTCTGCCTGTAGGGCTAAGTTTGCAGCAAAGTGTTTTGAGAAACCATCGGTAAGTCTTCCGTTATGATCCCTACAAACACAAGCCATATTACCTTCTCTGGAACCTGGTTGATGTGATCCGTCGATATTTACCTTCAAGGTACCTAGATCTGGTGACTTCCAAAGGGCTTCCCTGTTCTGGAGCGATCTTCCTTTGCTGGTTAGAGAACAAGCTATCAGCCGAGCAACATGGGTTCCAGCAAGCGCTGCCTCAGCCACTCGAAAAGGTTGAAGTCCTTCATTTCGAAAGATAAAACCATTCTGAGCTCGCCAAATCTGCTAGAACACAAATGCAAGAGTCTCCAAGCCTGGTAAGGAATTCTGTCTTTGAACTTTCTCTGTAACCCATGTGTCGATTCTATGTATGTCAGGAGGTGAGATCTGAATATCAAATTGGGGATGAGACCAAACTTGTTTAATCCACGGACATAGTAAAAATAAGTGTTCTAGGGTTTCTGGTGCGTTCTGGTTACATAGAAGACAACTCGGATCGGCAATAATATGTCTCTGGTATAAATTTGCTCTTGTGGCTAAAGCATTTTGACATAGGAATGTTCGAACTTTTGGGGGTGAATGCATTGTCCAGATTTTCTTCCATAGCCAGTGTGGATTCTGGTAAGATGTGGAAGTCGAATTTTCTGTCTGAGTTGTTGCTGAAGCTGTAAGTGTATGATAAGCAGTTTTGACATTGAAAGATCCATCTTTGGTAGCAGTCCATATAAGTTGATCCTTAACAAAATTAGGTCTCACGGGGATGGTGGTGATCTGGTCTATTACCTGTGTGTCGAAGAGTTTGTTTAGTAGATTGACATTCCAAGTGATGTTGGTCTGGTCTATAAGGTTAGCCACTAGTTGAGGTTCCTCGCGGACCGTAGGTCCGCCTAATATGCCAATAGGAAGCCACCTATCACCTCAAATTCTGAGTGATCTCCCGTAGCCTACAGACCAACGAATGTTGGGTCGGATGGGGTCTCGTCCGATCAGAATACTTTGCCAGCCCTAAGATGAGCGAGAGCCTCTTTCGACATTACATAAGGTCTTTGAATGGAAGTAAAGTCCTTTAAAGACTTTACTCCATAAAGATAAAGGTTGATTAAATAAACACCAAGCCTACTTTCCCAGCATGGCTTTAATAAAATTCATAAGATCTCTAAATCCCAAACCACCATCTTCTTTTCTTCTTTTCAGAACTTCCCAACTCCGCTAATGGATTCCTGATTTACTCCTATCATTCTGCCACCAAAACCTGGCAATTCTTTTCTCAATAGATCTACAGATAGATATAGGTAACTTGAAAATAGACATGGCGTATTGAGGAATAGCTTGTACGACAGTTTTAAGGAGAATCTCCTTCCCACCTTTTGAAATCAGATTTTCTTTCCAACCTTCCAATTTGGAATGAACTCTCCCCATTATCCATGAAAACATGTCCTTTTTTGAACGTCCCCAATCAAAAGGTATCCCCAAATATTTCCCAGACTTATGCAAAATAGGTACTCGCAACTCCATGGCCATATTTGTTGCAAACTAACAGGGCAGGCTTTTCCAAAAAAAGATGCCAGATTTATTACGATTAATTTTTTGCCCTGTAGCTACACAATACTGATGTAATATATTCGATAAATTCTGACATTCACGAATAGTACCATCGAGAAAGAAAATAGCATCGTCTGTGAAAAACAAATGTGATAAAGAAGGACACCACCTGTTGAGTTTGATACCTTTGAGGTTTTCCATGTTGACAGCATTCTTAATAAGAAAGGATAAGAGATTAGCCATAAGGATAAAAAGATATGGGGATAGAGGATCACCCTGTCGAAGACCTCTGGTAGGGTGGAAATACTTTAGATGTTCTCCATTAAATTTGACGCAAGATGATTGGGTTGTTATGCACTGCATAGCACACTGGACCCACATGGGGTGAAATCCTAATTTGAGAAGCTTGTAGAAAATCCCATTCCACCCTGTCATACGCCTTCTTCATATCCATTTTAAGAACAGCTTGAAAAGTACGCTTCCCCTTTTTTATCCTGAGTTGGTGGAGAACTTCCTAGACTAGTAAAATATTACCTTGTATCTACCTACCTCCCACAAAAGCGGACTGTTCTTCTGAGATTAGATCTGGTAGGATAGGTCTCAATCTATTGGCTATGACTTTGGAAATAACTTTGTAAGCATAATTACACAAGCTCATAGGACAATATTGATCTAGACTTTCGGGGTGGGGAATTTTAGGAATCAATGAGATAAGAGTCCTATTTAGAGATGAGGGCATAATTCCAGATGTGAAAAAATTGCTTACCACTGTGAAGAGGTCATTTTTAATGATGTCCTAGTGTGTTTGATAGAATAAACCGTTTAGACCATCCGGACCCAAAGCTTTGGTGGCTCCTAATCAAAAAGTAGCCTGATGCACCTCTTCAAGGGTCACCATAGCAGTTAAACCATCGTTCATCTCCTGCGTAACCATAGAAGGACACTCATCTAAGATAGGTTCATAATTGTGACTTCCAACGGTGGTATATAGCTGTGAAAAGAATTCTGTCGCCATCTCCTATAATGTTATAGAGTCCCGCACCCAAATGTGGTTATCATCCTGTAACATAGTAATTCTATTATGTTGTCATCTTTGGATAGTAGTGGCGTGAAAAAATTTTGTATTTTTATCGCCCCATTTCAGCCAATTGATCCTGGATCTCATAGCCCAATACTATTCTTCTCGACTCCACACCCTTTGTAACTCCTCTTTTAAAGCTGATGCCGCCAAGTTGTCATAAAATATATGCTATTGGTTTGTGAGCTGCTGTAGCTATTGCTACAAATCATTTACCTTGAGTTGATTATGTGAGAATTTAGTGTGACTCCACTTTGCTAGAGCACCCGACACTGCTTGAATCTTATGCATAAGAACTGCATACTTCAGCCGATCATAATTCCATGAAGTATTAATAATGGCTCAACAATCCGCATCCTGGTTCCAATAAGCTTCATACATGAAGTAGCGTTGTTTTGTCCCAATAGCTGGTGTGGTATTTAAAAGGAGAGGGCTATGGTCAAAACCTACAACAGGGAGTGCCTGAACTTCAGCCCCAGGAAAAAGTAGGAGCCATTCCATAGAGCATAGGACTCGATCAAGACATTCCTTAATAAACTCATCCCCCTGACGATTATTCATCCAAGTAAACGCACACCCCTTTGCTTCAATATGCATTAAAAAGCAATCATTCACAACAGCTTGAAAAGATGCTAAGCAGTTGAAATATGCTAGTCTTCCCCCTTGCTTTTCCCAGTGGTAAAGAATTTCATTAAAATCTCCTATACAGACCCATGGAAGAAGAGTAGCAATACTGATTTGAATGAGATCCTGCCATACCTGATGTCGTAATTGAGAAACAGCAGGGCCGTGGAGACAAGTAAGGCGCCAGGTGTTGCCGTCCACTTTGTCCTTACATGTCATATCAAAATAGTCCGAAGTAGAGCTAATAAAAGTTAAAGAAGTGGTGCCATTCCATAACATTGCTAAGCCTCCTGCTGAGCCAACCGGGTTGTAAACATGAAGATGCAAAAAATGCAAACGGCATTTCATACATTGCAAAACAGCTTCTTTATTTTTAGTTTCCATCAAAAATAAGAGATCGGGCTTTTCCCTAGCCACAAGGGCTTTAAGTGCTTGAACTGTTAGGGGATTGCCCAAACCCTGACAATTCCAACTTAGGATTTCATTTATGACGGGGTGGCTGTTGAGGGCCAGCCACCTTTGCCCAATTCCCGTCTTCAGTTGCTTCCATGATGGGAGTGTCCAAAAGTAATGATTCATCTAAGTCTTCTGGTGCTAAACTTCGCATATCATAGCGGTTATAGCGTTTGAGCTTCTTGGCAAGACCAATTTTCGGTGTATGGTGAAAGTTCTTGATTTTTTTCTCAAGTTGTAAGCTGTTGGTCTGCACCTCAACACCCTTCAGCTTTGCTGTTGTAGGTATCATCGCTGTGTGAATAATGCTACCTTGTAGAGGACTCACATGTCCTTGATGATCCAATGGAACTGTAGAAACAGGGGTGGCTGCTACCATAGGCTACAGTAGGGGAGCTACTTCCGTGGTAGTTATCAGCGGCAATAAAGGGAGAAGGTGAACAGTTGTAAGAGGTGTTTCAGGTACGATTTCTTCCAATATTTCCTCCTTGTCCGTCGGTTCATAATAGATTTTCTAGTAAGGGCTATGCTCCCTAACTTCGGCACAGAGCCATTGTCCATAAGGCGGCTTCTCCTTTCTATCTAATTTCTCTTCGTCAAATGGAATATCTTTACAAGACATGGCATAATGCCCCAATTTCCCACATGAATAACATAAATGTGAAAGTCGTTCATACCTAAAGTCCAACCAGAATGGCTTGTTATTAATTCTAATTAGTCGTCCTGTCTGCAGAGGTTCCTGAAGGTTGAGTTCGACTTTTGTGCAACCAGATCTCATGGTAAAACTGTCTCTAGTGTCTGCCTTTACTTCTAGCACTGTGCCAACATTCTTGACTGCTCTTGAAATTATCTGTTCAGTGCACCACTCTAGTGGCAGGCCAAAAACTTGTACCCAAAAGGCGCAGGTGGAGAAGTCATAGCAATGCAACAGGGTATTTGGAATCCAAGCTTTAAAAACTACGAGATGGCCAGAAAATAACCAAGGTCCGCCATCTAGAATCCTTTGCTTATTTGTCTCCAATTTAAATTTTGCCACGTAGACACCATCCTCTCGCTGTGAGATGTCAACCTGTTCTATTCTCCATACCCTTTTTAATGTGCTCTGGAAAGCTTGGAAATTGATAGAGGGATTAGAGAAAATTTTACCTATGAGAGTTAATCGGCATTCGTCCAATTTTGCAGGGGAGGGCGCATCATTCCAGACCTCTATTTCATGAGGCGAGCATAATTGTCCTAGGCGTTGACAAAGAGCAGCAAGGCGGGAGGAATTGTCCTCGTCTTCTTGGGCTATAAGAGCAGTGGACAGAATGGAGAAGAAAAGGAGGGAAATCTAGGTGAGATCGAACCTGTGAAAGCTCGGATAAGCAAAATTGAGTAATTAGATGTACGGAGCGAAATGGGAGGGCCAGAGATGAGAAGCGAACCACATTGAAATAAAGGCAAAGAAAGAAGGGGAAAGCAACGATGAAACAGAGCAGCGAACAAAGAAGAATCAGATGTACGGAGCGAATCTGAAGAGCAACGAAGCTAATTGCAATGGAATTGGCGACGCCATTGTGGAGATACGGAACTTGTGAAGAAAAAATATTAGGGTTTCAGCTACCATAACAGTAGAGGGAAGCTCTACATAACGAGAGGATTGAGGCGACGATTCTAGGACATTTCTAGGACTTTGGAAGATTAGATGCCCCGAATGTTTCACACATTTGCATGTTTGTTTAGGCCTTTTAGAGACCAAAATTCAAGTTAGTGTCTTCTTGACGTTTGAACTTCATGTTATAAGCTTTGTGTACATATGTCGTTCATTATATTCAAATGTTATCTTGCATATGAAATTCATGTCATAAAAATGCTTGTTATACTTAGAAACTTTCAAGCATGTCATTATGAATCGCAAATCATTTTGTATTGTCATTAAATTGTATGACATTTACGCATGCCGACTTGGGGTTAGATGATTACACAAATTGCTTGTCACATCCGATTCTAAGTGGCATGTGAGCTTTTCATACCATTTTGTCCATTACATGATTGTTTTTGAGGTTTAATATTGCATGTATATGTTCTAGTTTTTTATGGTTGACATGCACACTTTTAGAAATCTCAGTCTTAGAGCACTAAGTTGACTCTAATTGGACCTAGACCCTTCTAGGAAGTTGTAAAGCACACTTAGAGCTTTCAAATGCCATTAATTTCATGCAAATTGCTTGTCATTAGGTCCATTTTCCATTTTTCCTAAACTAGACTAGAATTTAGATTTGGAGTCAAATTCGGATCCCTATTTTTACCCCCGTTTAGACGGACTTTTGCCATTTTTGTGCCATTTTTTCTGTAAAGATTCTCAAACTTGGACCCTTAACAAAGTTTTTTTTTTTCATTCTTTTATCGGTATTGTAGTAAAATTTCACGATTTTTAAACTTCATTTGGTAGGATAAACCTTAGTTGCAATGATGTGATGTCATGCTGTTTGGACAATTTCCTGATTCATTGTTGCTTGCCATCTAATTTTTATAAAATCATGCTTAACTCTTTTAAGAAAAATTTCTTCATGAAGGTTGTTCCATAGGGAATTGTCTCATAGTTAAATCATCAATAGGTATTACCCAATTTTGTTGACATGTTCTGTTTAGTCCGAAATATCTTGATATGAATTTCTTGTTGTGATTGCTTAGTTAGGCCTTTTAGGTTAGTTTGTGCATGGTAATAGGACATGCCATCTTCATGAAAATTGTTTCAAATCCTTTAATCTTTTTTATCAAAATGATTTTTAATTAATGGATTTTCCAACTTATATCTTGAAATTGCTTTAGTACATGTCATGTTTCCAAAAGCAGATATTTTAAACATTTTTATCAATAATTGGTTTGACATTGTGAAAGTCATGGTTTGGACCATATTCAAAATGTTTGCGACACTTGTAAATGCATTTATGCGAGCTTTGGACTAGCCTTAGCAATTGAATGCGTTCTATAGCCAAGACATCACATAATCTCCAAAAACCTTTTTAATGATTCTAAAGCCTATTGTGGAAACATCACATATACCCCTCATGCATATTCATGTCATTCGCCAACAATGCTTGTGTTCATGATTGGTGCATGCCCTGATAATAAGTGACTTGCCGACGGTTCACTCACTTCATTGATTGTTTGGGAAACAAGGTCTCAAGAGTCTGTTAGGTGTGAAAAGGGAAAAACATTCTTACAACAATTTATGAGGATGATAGGCAATGGGTAACAAAAGACAGAAAATTAAAGATAAAAAATTCTAAAGTAAAGCAAAGAAACAAGTATCACGAATGAGATGTCTCATGCCCCAATCCTCTGAGTACGTGCCCATCCCTCCTTGGTTGATTAGTAGCGATGTCCCATGACACATCGCTGACCCAATCGATGGGATAGATATACAACCCCCAGACAACAACAAGATGGGATAGAAAAGTAGGGCCAATTTCTTGCAAAATATCTTTTTAAAAACACACAGGTTCATACACAGAAGCCTACAAAAAGTAATCAGCTTTCAACAAAAGAGAAGTGTCCTAGGACTAACTAGCCGGACATGCTCGCCGGTTCTTCGGGCTTCACCTCCTAAACTCTGGGCTTCAAGTCCTCCATCGCTATCAACTAGGGACCTAAAAATGTTATCCCACAAGAGGGTGAGACTAAGTCTCAGCAAGTTCAACCTCCTAAGCCTTGACTATGAAGAAAATACGCTCAAAGGCTACCTAAGCACAATCACGAGTCAGAGGGCTTACCTTGGCCTCAGTTCCTTCCTACAAGTCAATTCAATAAACAATCATCGAATTACATCATCACATCAATCAAGAATTCAGATTGAATCATCGATCAATCGACTAAGTCGATTACATGCCAACGAGACCATTCTTCAGTCATCTCATTTACTTAATCTCAACGTTGACTTACGGCTCAACGAGCATGGCCTACTAAATCTTTGGCGGTAGTGCTGAATTACGGCTTAGCGAGCACGGCCTACTAAATCTTTGGCGGTAGTGCTGAATTACGGCTCAACAAGCACGGCCTACTAAATCTTTGGCGGTAGTGCTGAATTACGACTCAGCGAGCACAATCGATTCCAAATTCGGTGGTAGATTACGGTCCAATGGACATAACCATACTTTGGTGGTAATGTTGAATTACGGCTCGGCGGCACAACCGATTCCAAGTTCAATGGTAATGTTGTATTATGACTTAGCGAGCACAACCGATTCCAAGTTTAGTAGTTCGCTTGTTCTAACCCACAACATCACACGATTATTTACCGCTGGCCAACAACATTACACTTCTCAACTTGATTACTCAATTAACAAGACATCTTGGCCCATTTTCCTCATATTAAGGGTACTCGATAAAATAATCGTGTGTAGGTACACAGTCGGCCTTAGCCAAAAATATAATATCTTTACTTTCAAAATCCCCACCATTTATATAATTGATAAAAACATTTTTGGCGCTGTAAACCAACACCCGATGATTTTCTAATTAATTACAGAAATTAATAAATTTTGGGATAAATACCCAAAATCACCAATCACACTCAAATCGCACAATCCAGTGCTCAATTAAATAAACAGATCACACCACTTCAATCAGCATGAAATTCCGGACACGACTATCCTGGTCTAAATTTCGGAAAATAAATAAATAATTAAATAATTACGAAAATTAATTATTAAATGCAAATAATGCAACTTAGGCTCGCAAAGCCTAATTAAAAACCGAGACGAGCCTGAAAAATTTCCGAACTACTCTAGATAAATACTAGAGCTTGTCTAGGCTTTAACTACAGTAGTCTAACCACCTAACATGCATCGATAATTAACTAATTTACTAAACCGTTCTAATTATCCACTAAACCAAGCTTAGTCTAAACTAATCAATCCTTAAACGTCATTAACTTACTAAGCGAGAATTAGTTAGTTAAACTCACTCGATTAACGATCCGCTCGGATCAAAACGACGGGGACGTGTCGAGGAATGAAAAGCTCCAAAGCGGCGATGCCAACGGGGCATGGATCGGGCTTGAAAATTGGCCCACAAAGCTCACGATCCTGCTGGATTTCCATGGCTGCTAGGGCTGCTTTGAGCGGCCAATCCCGTGGCGACAAGGGCTGGACTTGCGGCTTCAAGCGGGCTACTTCAGTGAAACAAAAAAGGATACAGAAAAGAGGAGAAATTGTGGGGGAAGCTCGAGTCTTCGACTAAGCAAATGAAGAAGAAGAAAAATTGAAGAAAATATGGGATTATGGAGGGGAACTGAACGAGAGAAAGGGGAAAAAGGGGATGGGATGTGTCAATCAAGCGGGGAGGGGGATAAGGAATAAGATAAACTCAAAGAAAAGTCAAAGAGATGGGAAGAAAATTGGGACACGGTAGAAAGGGTGTGACATCCTGAATTTCAGGTTCTACTTTCGACTGATTGAGTTGGGCTTTTCATCGACGCACCTATAGTTCTTTTCTCTGAGTAGGCCACTCATGAGATAACTAGCCTATCAAGTGAAGCTGTTAAGAAATCTAAACGCAATAGACTTGAGAATTCGACCAGGAATCGATTACTCGACCATACTAATCTGCAAAGCTCATTACGGCACAGATCGATTAGAGACCAGAGATAGGTCGACTCGACAAAGATATGTGATTAAGTATGGGTGATTCCATCTAATTGCACAATTCTTATCAATCGGCACTAGACTGATTTCTCTGTCGTTTTGGTACCCTATGTTTGTATTTGAAATCTCGATATTTCTATGACAACTGAGAGTTGCCAATGTGTCGAAGATGTACGTGTGGCTTGAAAATAATTAACCACGGGTTAATTGCACGAAAAAATTCCTAAAAGCTACCCGGTAGATTGGACGCGCTAACAATCGCGCCATATTGAAATTAACTGCAAATTGGAACCCCACTTCAGAAATTGAAAGTTCTGTCATGTCATAAATCATTTAGGAACGTTGACTCATCTTCCGAAGATTTTTCTGCAAACCAAGATTTTCGGCGAAAAATCAAGAATTGACGAAATTGGATTGGGAAAGTTCGAGGGGCCATTTTTTAATGCATCAATGGCCATTAAGTTGGTTCAATTGATGAGGAAAAATCATGGTTTAAGTGTTGACACCATGGCTGGATTGTTTGGACTTCAATTGAATGGAATTGAAGAGGAATTGAATGGAATTGAAGGGATTTGAGAGACAAAAGTCACAAATTCGTATGCCATGGGGGGAGCAACCTTTTGGACCATTTGAGAGACTTCTTGAGGAAGCTTGGGAGGGGATAAGGGCTGAGGATGATGACTGAGCAAGTGGAGCTTCTTGGTTGAGCTCAAAGGGGACAAGAAAGCCATCTAGAAGATTTGGTGGCCCCCCTTCAAACTTTCAACCCTATCTTCTTCCTCCCAAGCCTTACTTTATCCATTGTTGAGGCTTGAGAGACCTTAGAGAAACCAGAGAAACTGCAGCTCTCTTCCCCCTTGCCGTTGGCAGTCGCAAAGCCACCATCGATCACCGTTTCCCCCTCTGTTTTCTCTTCTGCCTTTTTCTGCTTCAGCTGACCTTTCATCAAAGATCTGAGTTAAAAGTTGTCTTCCCGTGTGAATTAGCTCACGTGACACCCACCATTATCTTCAGCACATCTAAACCGTTCGGAGGAGCCTAGCCTCGTGCCGAACGGAGTCCCCGGCCGACTCACACGCCAGCTAGAAGAAACCGGTCACCTGTCCGTCGGTCCGCTTAGCAGCCTGCACGATTTCACCTGTTTCGCCTGTTTCAGCCGTTTTCTACCCATTTTGACCCTACCTTCACCCATACCAACCACTAACAAGTCCCCCTTGACCCTTGGGTGCCGCCGGTTGCCGACCAACCCCTTGTCGGAGCTCCAACCAGCCCGTTTAACTCCGTTTCTCCTCCAGCAGTCCAATTTTTCGGGAGTTGTAGAGGGAGTCCTAGTTTATGGCTGTTGTTTCAGCCTTGACACCACCTTGAATTGTTGTGGTTGACGTCCCGGTGGAGGTAGCCTCGCCTAGTTCGCCGTTGCCCATAGCCACCCGCTTCCCTCACCGTTTCCGCGCCAAACTGCCACTGGTTCCAACTGCTCAGCATAAGAACAGAAATCAAAGATAGCAAGGCTTTGGGACTTCTTGGCCCATTTCCGAGCCCTTCTCGGCCTCGCTTGGTCTCACCGCTAGGAGGATTGTTGCCTGCCTTGGCGTTGCCGTCGCCATGGACTCACCGGAACGCTAAATCGGTGAGTTTACTCACTAATTTCTGCTTATGGATTTAATGATGCTTAATGGGTGTTTAGATTAGTTTATTTAAATGTTAATTAGATTAGATGAATTATTAGATTAAGGGATGGACTAATTAGTCTAATTATGCAATTATATTAGTGTAAGCATGATTAGACTTTTAGTTAATTAATTAATTATTTAATTATTTATTTAAATATTATTAAATATTACTTAAATTATGTTATTTATTATTTAAATTAGTTTAATTTTTGGAATTTATTTAATTGTTAATTAATAATATTTTTCGGAAATTATACCGGGAGAGCAGTTTGTTAGAATTTCATACTGACTGCAGTGGTGTGGTTAGTTTATGTAATTGCTTGTTGGATTGTGCAATTGAGTGATGATTGTGGAAATTATGGTATTTGATTAGAAAACCCTGGGTGTTGGGTTTTAACACCGAAAATTGTTTTATATACTATATAAAACAGTGGGATTTTAAAAAGGAAAGATATTAATTTTTTTGGATTCGATCTGACCATGTACCCACACATGATATTTTCATCGGATGTTTTTAATAAGAAGAAAACAGGCCAAGGTCGTTATCTTAATTGAGTAATGTGAGTGTAAAGCACGATGTCCTTGGCCAAAATTAAATGATTGTGCACTGGTTAAAAGGACCTATCCCCGACGTGTGTCGGTGGATATTACTTAACCCCAGCGTGTATCGGTGGATATTACTTAACCCCGGCGTATGTCGGTGGATATTACTTAACCTTGGCGTGTATCGATGGATATTACCTAACCCCAGTGTGTGTCGGTAGTTATTACTTGTGTGAGTAGTGATTTAATTGATATTCTTGCTTTGATGTGTATTGGTAGTTCTTGCTCGTGTGAGCAGTGATTTAATTGTTATTCTTACTTTGATGTGTATTAGTAGTTCTTGCTCACGTGAGCAGTGATTTAATTGTAATTCTTGCTTTGATGTGTATTGGTAGTTCTTGCTCGTGTGAGCAGTGATTGATTTGGATATTCCAATTGATGTGTGATATTGCTATAAGCATATAGTTGTGATATGAATTGTGCTGACGTGCTAACGGGAACTGAGTCGAGGTAAGTCATCTGTCCTAATTGTGTGGCTGCGTGGCTAGAGCACCTTAAGGCGTATTTTCTTTCTAATAGGAGTTTAGGAGGTGGACTTGCTGAGACATTGTCTCACTGGTTATTGTATAACCATTTTCAAGTCCTTAAATGGTGGTTGTGGAAGACCGAAGCCCCGGAGTCTGTGGAGGTGGAGTTCGAAGGATCGGCATATGTGTTTGACTAGTATGTCATAGGAAAGCTCCTTTTTGAGAGCTGATCTTTTGTAGGCTTTTGACCAGATTTGTTTTGTACCTAAACCCTGTTGTTTATAAGAGTGTGTTGTTGTGAAATGTTGCCCTACTTTCCTATTCCATTGTGTTTGTTGTCAAGGGTATTTGTTTCGCTTCCGTATGTGCATTAAAATGAAAGGGTCGACAACTCGTCCTGGGAAGTCGCAAATATTTATCGACTCGTGAGGGATGGGCGTGCGCTCGAGGATAGGGGCGTGACAGAGGGGTTGTTGGTTTGGGAGGGAGATCACGCGAGTGATAGAGAGAGAGAGAGAGAGAGAGAGAGAGAGAGAGAGAGTGCGGCCGAAAGGGGAAGGAATAGGAAAATAAAAAGAAAACTAAAAGAAATTCCTATAACAAAAAATTCTCGGTCCCACTTGCGCTTGATTAATCCAATTTAGTCCCCAAAAATCCCCATGCTAAAACACTTGATCCTCAGTTACTTTTTTGCATCAAATTTCCCTAAACAGCAAGTCTTAGGCAATAAAAACGGCAATTTCCTTCAATTCCGAAGTTTAAATCATTTTTCTCAGAATCCGATTTTTTGAACAAACCTCTCCAATTGAAGTCCAATTTTGATGAAGAAAAAGCCCACACAACTTTCTTTCGCCAAGTAGTTCACACAAGAGGTCAAAATCCCTTCAATTTGGCCAATCTGAAATTCTGTTCGTTTTTCTGAATTGACCGAATCGATTTTCTATAAAAATCCCGCACTCACCAAAAATTCCTCAAAAGATGAGTCGACATTCCTAAAATAACCTGTGACATGACAGAACTTTCAATTTCTAAAATTGGGTTCAAATTCGCGGTTAATTTCAATCAAACGTGATTTTAGCGTGACCTAACTTACTGGATAGCTTTCAAAAGATTTTTATGCAAATGACTTGTGGTCCATTTTTTCGAGCCACAATGAACCACTTCGATACATTGGCAACTCTTAGTGGTTGTGAAAATGTCAAGGTTTCGATTACGGACATAAAGTACTAAAACGATAGAAAAATCAATCTAGTACCTATCGACAAGAATTTAGCAATTTAGTGGAATCACCCACATTTAACCACATATCTCAGTCAAACTGGCCTATCTCTGATTTCTAATCGATCTTTACTGTGGCGTAATGATCTCAGCAGATGAGCACGGTTGAGCAGTCGATTAGTGGTTAAATCCTCAAGTCTATTGCATTAAAATCTCTTAATAACTTCCCCAGATAGTCTAATTGTCTCAAGAGTGATCAGTTCTAAGAATAGCATTAGAGGCGTGTCAATGAAAGGCCCGATTTAGTCAATTGAAAACAAGATGTCACAAGATGAAAGAGTTACCAAAAGAAATGGCAAGAAGGAAGATTAGCGGTTTGATTAGAAAAATCATATGGTAGATGTGTTGATCATGGCACTCATTACTGGGATTGATATCTATTGCGAACCTTTTAACGTGTATTTCATCTTTTAAGTACTTTCTCTACTAGTGGCTACGCTCAATAACATTATATCACAAAGTCATTTACCAGGCATCAAGTATTTGAGTAGGCGGGTCTTGCATAAAATTACAATGGAAGATCTATATCCTTGAACAAGCAGATGTACTCAATAAGTTATATATCTCTTATTGGATTTAAATTTCTAGAAATCAGATAAAATCAATATGGATTTAATATATCTTATATTAATAGTGTATTCCATCGGAAATATGCATGTAGACAACGCATGCCGGTGTACAGCGCGGTAACTAGTAAATAGTGCACCTTGAAGAAGAATATGCGCCTAGAATAGACAAATGCCATTTTTCCTACCTCGCAAGCATTAGTTATTCCATCGTGAAAACGTTGTTGTGGCTCTTCTATAAAAAAATCTGATCTTTCAGCAGGAAAAATATAATCCTCATCCTTTCCTTTGCATGTATATGGCAGGTCATCGCGAATGATTCCTTCCTTCTTTTGGCTGTTGATAATATGAACCTTATCAGAAACAGCCAACTTATATTTCCATTTTTTTTCCTTTTCTAAATCCTAAAGGAAAAATCTTTCCCAAAAACGTAAATTAGCCGAATTCTTTGTTGCACCAATGGAATTAATTCCTGAGGTTTATTTGGATGTTTGGTGAAGTAGATCAATTCAAATATCTAATAAAGACCGCTCCGAAAACAATGTTATTTCGTACACTAAAAGTTGCTTCTAAAAACAACATTTTCATAATATTTTCTTATATGTTGAGAACATTTATTTCTATGAATTAAACACGATAACACGATATTTTCTTTAAGAAGACAAAAAATCGGAAAGCTTCGTTCGTGCTTTCTTTTCTAAAAGGATTGGAATCTTTCTTTTTTCCTCAAGTTGTAATCTGGATAGCGGAGCATAATATTTTGCGCTGTACACCGACCGTAGAAAATCTCATTTCCATTTTTGCCATGCCAAAATCATATCAAATGAGCAAGTTCTCTACGTGACGGATCAAATTACATTTAGCAAAACATCATAAGCTACACCACTATTAACAAAAGTAACCTTTTCATATAGATGTGAATTTGTTTATAGCACCAATGACTGATTAAATATGTAATTTCAATGAGTCTTATGTACATGTTATTCTTGTCCGCACATTGCAATTTCAGCTGTTGCATCGAATATCTTTTAACATGTGTTTAGAGTCTCGAACCATTTTCTCTTCGCTCCAACAATCAATCAATCATTCCATATGTGGACCTTGCCGGTTTAGCATTTACATTGTCTCATTTTCACCGTCTAACTATGGAGTTTAGATTCTTCTCCATGCAATTATTCTTCTTAGAAGGAATTGTCAATCACGAGAGATTTAGAATAACTAGTAGTGAATGGCCCCAATGGAAATTCTAGTACTTATCTCATGTGCTCTTCTTCCACCATTAACTTTGGAATCTGAAACTTTATTCTTGACTTTTCAAAGGAGGCACACTTTGAATTATAGAAAAAAAAAAGGCCCACGTACAAAGTGTGGGGCTAAAAACTGGGAAGAGTTTCTTTCAAGACTGAATACTCCGCCAACAACATTCCTCCACCTTCCTTGTCTTTTTTTTTTTTTTTTTTTTTTTGTGAAATCTATTTAGAAAAATTAATATGTGATATATAAAGGCCGAAAAAATTTGAGAAATGGAGTTATTCGGATAGTCAAATAACTCATCATTTGTTTAAATTTGAAAAAAATCAAACCTTTTACTTGAAGAGCCAAACCAACTCCTTTGAGCTACAAAATTGTGTGCAAGTAAAATTAGGGAAAGATCAATAGTTTTAGTGAAAGAGTGGGTCGTTAGCAAACTGGAAACTTTTCAGGAGTTTTCATCTTACCGAGCAATACAGGGAACGAAGAACAAAAGCAGAAAATGCATTACCTAAAATTAAATTTTCAAGAGAAACGGAAAAAACACTTATTACAACAATTCATGAGGATAACAGGCAATGGGTAACAAAAGAAGAAAAAATTTAAGATTTAAAAAGTCTGCCGTCAAGCAGAGAAATAAATATCGAGAATGACATGAAAGAGGTACCAAAAGAAATGGCAAGAAGGAAGATTAAGAGTTCGATTAGAAAAATCATATGGTAGATATGCTGATGATGGCACTTATTTGTGGGAGCGATATCTATTGTGAACCTCTTAACATGTATTGCACCTTTTAAGTACTTTCTCTACTAATGGTCAATAACATTATATCACAAAGTGATTTACCAAGCATTAAGTATTTGAGTAGGCCGGTTTTGCACAAAATTACAATGGAAGATCTATACCCTTTGAACGGGCAGAGTACTCAGTAAGTTATATATCTCTTATTGGATTTAAATTTCTAGAAATTAAATAAGATCAAATTATATATCTCTCATGGGTTTGAACTTGACAAAAAGATAAATCAAAGAGCATCTCAATTTTTATATTTTACATGTGTTGTATATAAACCATTAAATGAAAATGACCTATAGGTTAAAAAACTTGGATTGTAAGTCATGAATTGGTGGGTTTAGGAGAGTCCGACCTAAGCCTAGACTTAGTAAATTGTTAACCTACACTGTAGATGCTTAAAGAACTTTAAAACAAACTCCTATCATGTGAGGTATGGGTTTGAGAGAACCCACATTTAAGATGGATGGTCCGTTTGCTGTGTTATAGCAAATGGCGGTCCATTTGAGACAGTCGTTTATTTGAACCATTCAAACCATTTCTTGGACAAATACCTCTAAACTCACCTTCCCTTGTTCTCAAGGCGCGAGGTCGGGTCACAACAACAAGAAGAAGTACTATATAAATTATACATCTCTTATTGGATTTAAGTTTCTAGAAATTAGATAAAATCAAATGATATGAAGTTATCTCTCATTGGGTTGGAAATTGGCAAAAAGATCAATCAGAGAAAAAAATTATAATTATACTCTATTATCTCCCAACTTTTATATTTTATATGTGTTAAATATGAATGCTAGAAATTGGACAACGAGAAAGCGTATCCTTATTGTAGCAATTTTCGACTTATACCTGGAAATATGTATTGTAGAAAGTGTTTGGCTTATTTAATGTACTTATAAAAAGTGAAATTATGAGCCAATTACCAAATTCTACATAAATACTTTATTGTTCAACAATTCCTTTTTCCCAAGTGTAATTGTCCAATCAAATCAGGATATGTATTCATGAGTAGAACAATTAAACTTGAGTTAAGATATTGGTTGATTGACTTTTATCCATGTCAAATTCAGGAAAAATAGGATATTTACTTAAATCAAAGTAAATATCGGTAAAAAATTTCTATAAAAGAGGATTATCAATTCAATTTGGGAAGACTAGATGGAGACTTTAAATTTTGTGGATTTGCTATGAAGAAGTTCCTGATAATTAAAAGAACTTCAAAAATGCAAAAGCCTATCAGATTAGGTCATCACGGCCCCAATCAAAATTGTTGTCATCAAGACCTCAGCAACAAGTAGTGAAAGACACACCAAATGTCATCAGACCCTATCCGTTTCGTGAAAAGGAGTCAAAAGATCGTGCTATCAAATTGAAGATGAAGCGTTTGTCGATGCAATATTCTTCAAGAACTTGAACCGTCAAGACAAGAGGTAGAAAATAGAAGCCAAAAGAGGGAAGGGATTCGACCTAGATCTCCCCCTCCACTCCTTGTTCATTTTCCTTTTATTAGCTTTTGTTTCTTTCTTAATTCTCCCGACCTAGTTTTAGATTTGGGAGCTTTGCTCTCCTGATCAATTTGGGAGCCTATCTTTCCAATCTAATTCTAGATTTTGGAGTTTTCATCAATAAGTAGACCGCTTCTAGTTTCAATAATGTTTACAGCAACTTCAATATAAAATCTGTGCTCATTCAACTTTTTTTCATACAAAGGTTTGGTATTTCGCATTGGCTATAGAATTTGCAGGTGTCAGATCTGAGATTTTTCTTTCCGTACAGTGATGGTGTTAGGGACACCAAATCCAAGAACACACCACCGAAAGGTAAAGCCGTAATTACAAATGGAGATCTTGGCGTGTGCTTGTCATTGATGGTGCTATGTGATTCGATGATTGATTGATGATCCTTTTACTTGGATCCAGTTATAAATCTATTATTGAAGGACAAGCTGTTGGAGAAAACTCCTTTGATGTTTTGAAGTTGACAAAACTTATCCAAAGTATATTCTGAAGATTTCTAGACTTCTATGTCAAAGTCTGAAGACGACCAGACTTTAGTGTCAAAGTCTGAAGATTGCTAGACTTTAGTGTCAAAGTCTGTTCGACACCAGAAGTCACACTGACAAATTCCAGAGTGAACGATACTAAAGAATAAAGACTTATCCAGATGTGAGATTTTGTTTATCTCTTCAAGAGTTCGGTTCGTATGGTTTATGGATGGCTTTCTGGTTGGATATATCACGTACAAGATTAGGTATCTTTATTGAAATCAATTTCGATACATCTAATCTTTTGAAAAGCAAGTAAACTTGGAAAGTATCTACTTATGGAAACTAAAATCCTGATTGTATAGTCGAACATGATTGACGGAATTTCATCACAATATTTAAATAGCTCGTGATCTCCTTGATTGATTCTATCCAATGGATAAATTGGAAGAATTCATTTGGAAAGTGCCAACGGTCGAAAAGGCATGAATAAGTATTTAAGGTGGACCCTCTAGTTGTTCGATAGTGTGTGTGAAAGAAAAATTCCAAAGTCTGAAACTTCTCATTCTCTTGTTATTTCATTCACTGAGCTCAAAATTGTACTCAAAAGAGAGAGAGACTCATAGTGTGACTTCGTGAAAGAGTAGTAAAGACTCTTCACTGTGAAGCTAAATCACAAAACTATAAAATCTCTTTTGTTACATAGTGGAATCCAGCCAATATGCTATCAGTGTGGGAGAGTGGACGTAGGCTTGATCTAAGCCGAACCACTATAAATTCTGTGTTTTTGTTCTCTTCCCTTAACTCATTTATTTTGTTCGTAGTTCTATTTAACTGCTAAAATCTGAACTCGCTCAAAGTGTATTGTTCTTTAGACTCAGTTTTAGAAGCAAAATATTTCCATTGTTGGTTGCGAAAAATTGTCTTCACACCTATTCAGCTCCCTCTAGGTTTTCATACTAGCACTTACACACGCCTGTAATTATCTCCACCAACTATACTTTGATGAAACCCCTTGATTTCTGGTTTTATTTATTTATTTTGGAGCTTTATGGATTTTGCTTTGTTAGTGTGACTTTTGAGATTCCTTTTCATATATCAATTTGATAATATATGGAAATTTCCTTTTGACAAAAAAAAAAAAAATCAGAGATGAAGCATTAAGCCACTTGAATTGCGCTTATATCAATGGAATACCACATTAATTTTTCGCCTTCAAAAAGTATGATATTTTTCTACAGATATATAATATATTTCCATTAGACAAATGGAATGCTATTGAAAATATGCATGTAGACAATGCATGCCAGTATAAAGCGCGGTAACTAGTAAATAGAACACCTAGAAGCAGAAGATGCACCTAGAATAGTCAAATGTCATTTTTCCCACCTTGCATTTTCTGGCAACCTAAAAAGCATTAGTTATTCCATTCTGAGAACTCCATGCAAACGTTGTTGTGGCTCCCTATCGAAAAACATGATCTTTCGGGGGGCAAAATATTACTCTCATCCTTTCCTTTGCATGTAAGTTGCAGGTCATCGTGAGATGACACCTTCGGTATATTTCCTTCCTTCTTTTGGCCATTGATAATATGAAACTTATTAGAAACAAGCAACTTATATGTCCTTTTCTGTTTTTACCCTTTTTCTGAGTCCTAAAAGAAAAATCTTTCCCATAAACGTATATTAGTTCAATTTTTTGTTACACTAATTGAATCAATTCCTCAGGTTTATTTGGTTGTTTGGTGAAGTAAACCAATTCAACCATCTAATAAAGACCGCACCGAAAACAATTTTTTTCGTACATTAAAAGTTGCTTCTAAAAACACCATTTTCATATTATTTTCTCCTATGTTGAGAACATTATTTCTATGAATCAAATACTGAATTTTCAGGAAAAAAAAAAACCTTTTTCTTTACTAGATTATTTGTTGTTTATATTTTCAAGGAAAATAAAAAACCGAAACACTTTCACGAATTGAAGTGGCCTTGATTGCTACTTCCACACCATTTGCACAGTCAATGGCATCAAATCGGAACGTTCCATGCGTGCTTTCTTTTATAAAGGAATTAGAATCTTTCTTTTTTTCTCAAGTTGTGATCTGGATAGCGAAGCATAATATTTTGCGCTGTACACCAGTCGTGGAAAATCTCATTTCCATTTTGACCATGCCAAAATCATGTCGCATGATTGAGTTCTCTATTGGGCTGATCAAATTACATTGATCAAGACTTCATAAGCTACACCAATCTTAGCAAAAGTAACTTTTTCACATACAATGTGAATTTGTTCATAGCACCAATGACCGACAAATATGTAATTTCCATGAGTCTTATGCACATTTTATTCTTCTCCATATATAGCAAATTTAGCTTTTGCATAAGATATCTCTTAACATGGGTTCAGAGCCTCAGGCTATTTTCTATTTGCTCTAATTATCAATCGATCATTCCTTTTGCAGACCTCGTCGATTTAACATGTAAATTGTCTTGTTTTCACCTTCTAACTATGGAGTTTAAATTCTTCTGCACATAATTATTCTTCTTTGAAGGAATTGGCGATCACGAGAAATTTGAATAACTTGTAGTGAATTGCCCCGATGGAGAATCTAGTATTTATCTCAAGTGACCGTCTTCTTCCACCTTTAACTTTGGAATCTGAAACTTTGTTCTTTACTTTTCCAAGGAGACACGCTATCTGACCAAAAAGAAAAAGGGAGACGCACTTTGAATTGGGAAAAAAAAAGCTCACGCACAATGCGTGTGGCTTTCGTCACAATATTCCTCTGGGAAAATAGACAAATCAAATAGGACAAGATAAGTGTACTTGTCATGAGCGTAGGTATATCGGATTGGTATTTCGAACCCTGCGTGACCTCGACGCACTTACTTAATGAGCTTCGGAACTGAACTGTTAATGAATCCTTGTTTGGTGAGAGAGAGGGGGGTCTGCATAGATAAGAAGCATCTATACATGAGAGATCATAAATTCCATGGAACCTTAATTTAGAAAAAAGAAGAGAAAGGAAAAGGAAGAAAGGTGAATTAATTATTCACGTCTTGAACAATGAAAAGACCGGACTAACCCTGATGAGAGCATCCATTTCAGTATATATAAGCCTCTCTAGATGGATTGATCGGCATCAACCATTACTGAAGAACAAAATGACTCTGGCGACGAAGCGCAGGCAAATCAGCATGTTGAAGAACTTTGGCCAAGACGTCGATTTTAGTGAGTACAAAAGAGACTCAACAAGGATCGACAAACTTCTCCATGAAGGCGTTGTTGACACAGATAAGAAGATGGCAAGCTCTTCTCTCTCTCTCTCTCTCTCTCTCTCTCTCTCTCTCTCTCTCTCATACATATATATATAATATGAAAGATATATGTCTTTAGACTCGAGTACCGTAAGTGTACGTCCAATTACGCAAAAAGTTCAGAGAGCACTATCAGAGAAATGTATAAATTCTTCTCTGAGTACCGTAGGTGTACGCCATTTTCACAAAAATTTCAGAGAGCACTATCAGAGAGATGCGCATTTTTTTTTCTCAGTCTCTGAACGTCCATATGTGTATATGCATGTGCATCCCTTTTTCTTCATTTTTCATGGAAAAGAGTAACATACATGCGAAGGAGATGTGGTTGTTTATTAATTCAAACTCGATGGCATCGTCTGCTTTTTCTCTTTATGCTTAACTAATTTCTACATTTTACCCGTCTAACAAGATAGGTCTATACACGATTAGCGGTATATCGTACAATCACTCGAAAATGTATGAGTGGATAGCAACTTTGTTTATAAAGTTCCTCCTCCTTCTACTTTGTCGCACACGCACGCACTGATTGATGTTTCTCTGCTCATATTTTAAAACGCTGTTTGTGACAGAAGTATTGGATTGATGAGGGAGGCCGCGACTGCATCGCACTTTATGCCAGGCGACTCGACATCGACAACGGTGATCAAAGGGAATTTTGGAAGTGGACGACTGACAGGTACTTTCGAACCCTTAGAACAGCGTATATACGTATCTTTTATTGTATAGTGCACCTTGCCTTGCGCCACGAGTCTAATTAGGGTTTTTCAATTTTAGGTAAGCAATAAGCATGAAGACATCCGATAAAGGAAGGCATTTCATGGGATTTCTTTAGGGAAAATCTAAAAAGGAAAACCATATAAATAGACCGAAATCTTTTCGAGGGTATTAATGCAAGTCTCCGTAATATTGATCTTTCTCTTCGTTCTTATAGTTGATAATCTTTGGAATTATTCTTTTTGGTATGATGTTGTTGATGTTTCACCCTCTTGTGCAATAAAGATAAATGGTAGGAAAATTTATTAAAAAAGTCTTAAACTTATTGACAATTTGTTAATTCAGTCTTAAATACAATTATTCAATTAAGTCTTAAATATTTTCACGTTTTGCCAATTGAGTTCGTCTAGTCAATTTTGGCTAAAAATGACTGACGTAGATGATAGCCGTCTCACATGACATGATCGATACTAATATGGACATTTTTGGATTGACGGGTGGCAAAGATTGGTAACGACCCTCATTGACCATAAGCAAGGGCTGACGACCCTCACCAACACTGAAGGAGGGTGTCGAGGCCCTCACTGTGGCCAACAAGAGCTTGGCAACACTCGCCTAATGTCCTTGGAGGACACAACTAGGATATGTGTCCCTTTCTATGGTTGTGGAGGGCCAAGGCAAGGGCGCGCAAGCCTTTGCATAAATCTGGTGAGGGCTGCGATGCCTTCTTTGGATTTGGGCCAAGCAAGGGTCGTTGGTCCTCACTCGAAAATGCAAAAAAAAAAAAAAGTAAAGAAAGGAAAAAAAAACCCCAAAAAATATTTAAAAAATCAAAAAAATTATTCTATTATTATTTAAAAATGTCCATATCAGCATCGGCTATTGACTGTACCACATAGGACGATTGGTGTCCACGTTAGCAATTTTCAATAAAAACTAGCTGATCATACTTCATTGGCAAAATGTGAAAAAATTTCAGACTTAATTGGCACAATTACAAAATTTAGGATTAAATTGACACAAGTGCAATAGATTTATGACTATTTTGATAATTTTCTGATAAATTGCTAAGGGACAAAATTTGTTCTATTTGAACACATTAAATGTCCGCGTGATTTCGCCAGCTGAACTTGAGATGTGGATTTTGACTCGCATACTTGGGTCCAATCTTATCTATTTCTATAAATATTTAGATGTCACGAATGAATTGAAAATTAACCATTGTAAAATATTAATAGTAAACTCCATATGCTAAAGTAATACGTCTACTATAGTCTCATTGAGTCATTACTTTATTCAAACCCATAACACTATGATTAGACAATCGCAAACCCAAACAAATTATGGTATCGAAGTCTCCCTATTGGTTTCTACATATACTTTCAAGGTGGAGGTAAATTCGTAACTCTTCGATTAATTCCTACCATCTAGGGAAACCTGTATCAATATCCCTATCAAAGAAGGAACCGTTCTTAGGTCTTGCTACCTATTTTTTTTCAATTTTGCCTTCATGATGGCACGATAAGCCAATTAAACTAAGAGCGTAAGATAATATTGATGAATAAAAGTTTAGTTTTTCATCTTCAAATATTGCTGTCGAAGTTAATCAGTTCATTATATACTAAGAACTATATACTATGACCTATTTGACTTGTTTAAATATTAGAAAATCATTTTTTTTTCAATCTATCTAATCTTATAAAATTTTGATGGTACTATTTACTTCAATTTTTTGGTCATAATATTGTAGTTGTAGTTTTCTCTTTTATCCTTTTCACTTAATTGATCAAACCTGACCGAGTTATAATTTTATCATATTGTAACCTAGTTGAGCTTTTCCCCCATTTTCGGCTTTTCATCATGATCTTTTTTTTTTTTTTTTGAGTTGATGAAAAATAATGGGAGAGTATGACGGGCTTCTAGGGGCAGTGGGTTTTCCGGTGGTTGGGAAATATACGGTAGTAGAGATGTTATTTTGTCTTTGGTGAATAAATAATTACTTACGGATATACATATATGTATAGTTGGCCAAATTAAGAAGAATGATAAATATACACATTCATAATTGCATAACTGACTTTATTGACATGTCACCAGTCAACGCAATAATTATCATGATCAGTAACATTTGCATAAAACTACTTCAGCGATGGCATCGAAATGGCAGAAGTGGTGAAGGCGAGCTGGCTAAAAGTCGGGGGGTCGTTTTGGACAACGTACCTTTCTGATGAGGTTACATACAAAGTCTCGTTTCAGCTGAAGATGACGGACTCGAGCACCATGGCGGGGAAGACGGTGAACCTGACACTTGATCTCCCGGACAAAACCAACCAAAAGAATCCGGCGCAGTTGTGCAAGGTCCAAACGTGGCAAGAACTGGTGGTCGGACAGTTCCGCGTGTCGGGGCAGAATGTGGGCGAGATGAAATTTTCCATGTGGCAAGAATTTAAACCACCGGAGAAAGGGCTCGTCATCAAGTCCGTTGAGATCAAGGCCGTGTGATCACAAGCTGTAATATATGCAATAAGACCAACTGCGGAGGAATTGCCTTCGCGGAAGTGACTACAGTGATGTGTGTATGGTCGCACATGTGTGTTTCGAGTGCGCTTTCCTTAGCTAGTAAGAGTAAATAAAAAACTCGATCACTCATGTATATGAGTGTCTTTCTACTTTCGCACCCCGTTCTTTTATCTATGATATTTATTTGTCTATATTTATATCTATCTATCATAGATTACTAACCATTCATGGGAAGTAAATCAAATTGTAACTTAAACATATTTTAATTCAAACTTTTCCATTTTAATATGTAAAAGTCATTCGTGTATTTAATATGTAGAAAGCGGTAGTGTTTGAATCAATTGTTGTCAAGCAACACCGTGCAAATTCGTTGGGTAAGATTCCGACATCACAAATTTTTGAGTTTTATGGCTATTATGTTGGTTCTTGGAGAAGCAGAACCTTTGGTCGAGTACGGCGCCTTTTCCGGAGAGACTCTTGACAGAACCAATGTCGAGTTGTGGTTCAAAAGCTGCTAATTTTGTGCAATTTGATTGCAAGGTTAGGGAGAAAGAAGGTCCAAAGCGTCAAGCGCGGGGGCTGCAACTTGAACCACGACCAACCTACTTTGGATCCTAATTAGTCTATGTCTGGTAATTTTGTTGCTTCGAAATTATCATATTTTAAATGGAAGTTGTGTATAGCCTCCATAAATACCTATTCGTCCAAAACCGATTTTTTTTGGGTCTAAAAAACACGACTTTTATTCAAGATAGACATTCGTTAAACATAAGAGCTTTTTTTTTTTTTTTTTTTGGGATTAGGTGGGGGATGGGTGTTGTTGGGGGGGGGGGGGGGGGCGTGGGGTGTCGGGTTACCCAATTAGCAGGAAGAGCACTCTGACTTTGAGTTTTGGCAACCCCAGTCTGCGGCCCAGTTAGCAGTTCTTGGACACAGGCCCGCCGAAGCATTGTTCAGCTGGCCCAATGACCGTCTGGCCTCTAAGATAAGCACGGACGCTTCCCCACTTGAATGATCGATGCGTCTCACACCTGGAACAAGTACAGGGCAGTTAGACTCAGAACCATCTTTGCTCTTCGACTGAAACAACCTGAGCGCTTCAATTAAGGCAAGAGCTTCCACCTGCCATTCGGACGATGCAAGTCCTGATTTGGCAAACCCATCTCGAAGCACTCCTGAATCATCTCGGATGACGCAAGAAATTGCACCAGAGGAGGAACCAAAAGGCTCCGTCGGTATTGACTTTCAGGGCACGGTTTCTTGGCGGAATCTAACCGCGAGGTAATTGCAAATCTCTATCTTCGAGTTTCGATCTTTGGGGTTTCACTTACAGAAATTATTGAGCATGTTAAGTGCTGATGTTATTAGAGCTTTCTGTTTCTTGGCGTTGTCTCGAAATATGAAATTATTTCTTGCCTTCCAAATCCACCATGGTACAGATGCAATCGTGTCAAAAGAGGAGAAGTTGCTCGGCTGGGTAAGGAAATTTTATAGCCAAACCTCAGATAAGGAATAATAAAAGTGCCATTATTTTCCTATATCACTTACTTAAGCGCCACATTAGAGTAAAATCAATCATTTGAGTGACATTTTCGACAAATAATCATACATGGATTTTTTTAATTAATTTCCCATTCCAACATAGAATTTTTTTTTTTTTTGGCTTTTTTATTAATTGTCCATGTTTGCTCCGGCGATGCTGCATAGGACAACCGGTGTTCATGCTAGATTTCCCAGGCAGACAAATTGCTGTTGGCACTCAAATGACCAATGGCCAAACAAAGTTATGATACCTCTAATATACTTATCCCAAAAATACTTATACATGTGTTCATTGAATGAGTGATTGGGAAAATTATCAATTTAGTCTTAAATATGTTGTACGAATGGCAATTTAGTTTCAACTTTCCAATTTTGTCCATATAAATTACACATTTTCGTGATATTTAAATGTAGTTGTTCTTGCTAATTTGTGGCATCCTGAAATTCCTTGCTAGTCAATTAGAAGTGCTTCAGTTATTATCTTGTATTGAAATTTATGGCCAAGTTTAAATGGATAGATCTTGGAAGAGAATGGCTTATCTCTGGCCATGTGCATCGTGAATTAGAATCCATAGGTTTGTAATTCTAAGTGTTTAGTTATTCAATTTTACCCTATAGTATTTTAGTTTAATAAGACTTAATTAGTATTTAAAAAGGAGGTTTAAAACTGATTCTATTTAGGTTGGCCCTTAGGCCCAAGAGTGGACCTTTAATGGGCCAAGTTGGCCGGCCCAATAGAAGCCACGGAGGGGCTGTCACCGGCCCAAGAGAGGCCCAAGTAGGAGAGTGGCCGGCCCATTGCATGGACCTTGCCAAGTGGCAAGAAGAGCTTGCATGCATTGGCCATTGGAAGTGGCAAGTAATCATTGCCAATGATGGAGATTTGGGGGAATAAAAGGAAGAGGAGGAGAGAGAGTGGCCGGTTGGTTCTGTCCAAGCCAGAGAGAGAGAGAGGAGAGGAACCGAGGAGGAGGAGGAGCCGTCGCCGCCCGTTTGCCGCCCGTTCGCCGCCGTGTGCTCATCGCTAGCTCGGTTTAGAGGCAAGTTAGGATACTCTTAATACTCATGCATGTGTGTGTTGCATGTATGTTTGGAGTAGTGTCAAATTTTGGGTGATTAGGAGGGAGAAACCGAAGCTAGAATGACTTGTTCTTGAGTGATGTTGCTGTTTTCGCATGAACCGCCTGAGCCAGAATCTTGTGAGAGCTTGCATGCATGTTTTGAGTTCGATTTTGACTTTTATTACTTCATGAAAGTTGTAGCCAACATCTTAAACTACAACATACTAAAATTTGGTGCAAAATAGTGGAGATTTAAGGGGTCAAACTCTCATCCTACGAAGACACTAGATCTGGAACGATTTTGCTGACATTTTGGTAGATCTGTGGTTGCATGTCGATTTTTATCAAGAATATCTCTTAGACTTCTTCATGAAACTTGTAGAGAACATCTTAAAGACTAACATACTCAAATTTGAAGTAAAATTAACAAGCGTAGCCTAGTGAATCGACTTACTCTTGAAGACGGTAAATCTGGAGACGCGGTACTGGACACCCGAGACTTCATGGACCTATATGGTGACTGTTCTTTAAAAATTTGACTTAGATCCCTTCATGAAAGTTGTAGGGGACCTCTTGAAGTAAAACATATACAAATTTCAGAGGAAACTAAGAATAATAAGTGGATAAAAACTCGGTATTTCGAAGATGACTACACTGGATGTTTCGGTGCTAGAACCAGAAGCTTCGGACGACTATAGGAAATTATCTAAAACGAATCTGGCCTATAAGTCTTCATAAAAAACCTACTTTGGTGTCTTAACTATAACCTGGTAAAATTTCATAATTTTTGGAGGTCGTTCGGGTATTTTAAGCGAATTATTTCAAAAACTGCACATTCTGTTTTTATCCGAAATTGTATGCTGTAATTGTGTGAATTATATCTTTTGTGTGGAACTCTATTGGCCATGTGTTTTCATGAAATCATTATCTTATTATCTTGTCTATCACATACCTTGATTTCATGATTTTTGAGAATCATATGGATATTTAATATAAATATTTTCTAAAATGGTACAAGCTGGAATTTAAATAAAGTTCAAAAAGGCATGATAAATGGACTATTCTAAATTGTACGAATTCCATAAATTTTATTGTTATGGATGATTGCGTCTTGCTGCATGTGACATCCTGAAATTCGACCCCGTTTCGATAAAGTGAAATGGGCATGTCGTCAACGTGCCTGTGGTCCTTTTTCTCTGAGCTGATCACTCACGAGTTAACTAACGTATTGGGTGAAGCCGTTAAGGGATGTATCCGCGGTAAAATCCCTAAAAGCTACTCAATTTGTTGGATTGGACTAAAATCATGTCTGATTGATTTTTAACCACGAAATTGAACTCGATTTCGGGAATCGAATTTTAAGCGCATCATAATTCTTATTTTTAGGATCCTGTCTCATCGTCCGTCAAATTATTGACGAGTCCGAAGTTTCAAGAAAGAAATTATTGGAGGAAGATTTGAAGACCAAAAGAAAATAGAAAGTGAAAGGGAAAGAGAAAAAGAAAAGAAATAAGAGAAGTATTATTATTTGAATTCTTTTTCTCTCTCTCCCTTTTCTCTCTTTTTCTCTCTCTTTCTTTTTCTCTCTATCTTCTCTCTCCTTCCCCCCTTTTCCCTTCCCCTTTGTGCGACTCCCCCACCGCCCACCTTTTCTCTCTCTTCCCTTTGACTAGTCCAAGCTTATCTTCTCTCTTCTCTCTCCTCTCTCTTCTTCCTTCCCGCACACGACAGAACCGGCTCCTTTCTTCTCCTTCTTTTCTTCGCGTGCGAACCAGAAGCCCGGGACAGAAGCCGCCGTCGCTGCACCGTCGCCGCCGCATCGCCGCCACACCCGCGACGCCGCCCGCGCACGCCGTGCGCTCCGCTTGCGTCTGTCGCCGCTGCCGCTCCTCCCTCTGCTCGACCCAGCTGCTGTTCCGCACCGACCAGCCCCTGTTCCAGCCCGTCCGGCCACCTCTGGCCACTGCCTAGCCCCGCCGGACCTCCCCCGCGACCCCCTCGCCCTCCGCCGGCCTCCCCTCGCCGCCCTAGCCGCCGGAGCAGCCTCGGCCAGCCCGTCCAGCAGACCCACGAAGTGGGTTTCCAGCACACTCGTGGTTGGTTTTGGGCCGTTTCCAGGCCCCGAACCCGAGCCGTGCTTTGGGAACAATCGTTCCTCGCGTCGCCGCCGTCGGATTGATCCGATTTGCGCGCGATTTGGTGAGTAATCTCACTAATCCTGGATTAGTTGGCTAATTATGCTTAAGGTTGGTTTAGTTTTAATTAATTATGTTTAGGTTGTTAGATTTAAATAAATTAGCAATTATTAGTCAATTGTGATGTGATTTAGATAAATTGATTGTGCAATTAACAAGTAGACGTGGTCTACTAATTATTGGAAGTGCCTCGGGATTTTTTCCGACCCTTAGTGGGCTCCAATTAGGCTTTTCGGGCCTAAGTGGATTTTTTTAGTATTTAAGTATTAATTTTCGGAATTAAATTGAATAATTATTTATTTTCCGAAAATTCAACTGAGATGGCTCGGGATCGGAAAATTATGCTGATGACGGTGGTGAAGTCCGTTTATTTAATCGGGCTTTAATTTGAGCTAAATGGGATTTTTAATATTAATTATTTAATATTCGAAATTAATTAATTATTTATTTATTTTCTGGAAATTCAACTGAGATGGCCTGGAACCGGAAAATTATGCTGATGACCGTGGTGAAGTCCGTTTATTTAATCGGGCTTTATTTTGTACTAAATTGAATTTTTAATATTTATTAATTAATTATTTTTCGAAAATTAAGATTTTGGTGGCCGACGACGGGAATCTCGTGCTGATCATCGTGGCGCAGTCCGTTTATTTATTTGAGTTCTACGTTGTATGGAATTGAATGAATTGTGATATTTTAGGGATTTACCCTAAATTGATTGGAATCAATTGAGATTGAATTATTGATTTGGTGATTGGCCAAGTATGTTATTCGGCATTTATAATGCTTTGTTGAGTTGATTTAATTATTTGATTGAGAAATTATTGGGCATTGGTTGTCGATATTGAAAGTAAATTGGTAACCACTTGAAAGAGGACACGTGGGCTCGGTAAATTGGAATGTCACCTGGAGAATGCACGTGAGTTCAGTGGTTGAATATGTCACCTTGGCGAAAAGGTCGCCTGAGAGAATGCATGTGGCTCGGTGACAAAGTTTGGCATCTAAAAGGACACATGGGCTCGGTGAATTGATGCATCACTTTGGTGAGATAGCACCTAAGAGAATGCACGTGGGCCAAGGCATCTAAAAGGGCACGTGGGCTCGGTGAATTGATGTATCACTTTGGTGAGATAGCACCTAAGAGAATGCACGTGGGCCAAGGCATCTAAAAGGGCACGTGGGCTCGGTGAATTGATGCATCACTTTGGTGAGATAGCACCTAAGAGAATGCACGTGGGCCCGGGCATCGTAAAAAGGGCACGTGGGCTCGGTGAATTGATGCATCACTTTGGTGAGATAGCACCTAAGAGAATGCACGTGGGCCCAGGCATCTAAAAGGGCACATGGGCTCGGTGACTTGATGTATCACTTTGGCGAAGAGGTCGCCTGAGAGAATGCACGTGGGCCCGAGGTTCGAGGCACGTGGACTCGGAGACTTGGAATGTCATCCTAGAGAATGCACGTGGCCTCGCTTTTAGATACTCCTCCGTGGAGAGTGATTTGTATGACATGTAATCGACGAGGTCGATTGATCATTGCTTTGATTTGATGTTGTGAATTGATTGACTGAATGGAAATGACCGTGAGTGGTCTTGTTGGCATTTAATCGTCTAGGTCGATTTGATCGATACTTCGATCAGTGATATGATTGCTTGGGTGCCTATTATGAATTGTACTGACTTGCAGGTGAGATCTGAGGCCAAGGTAAGTCCTCTGCCCTGTGCGTGTTTAGACAGCCTGTAGTATAATAGTTTACTAATCGGGCTTAGTGGGGTAGAACTCGCTGGAGACGTAGTCTCATCCCAGTTTGGGGAAAAACATTTCAGGACCCGATAAGGAGCTGAGGAGGAGAAGTCTGGGAAGGAGATCTTGGAGGTGAAACTTGAAGGGAAGGATTTTGAAAGAAGAAGATAATACCGAGATGGGCCTTGAGTATGGCCTGGATGGATTGAGATCCTATCTTCTTTTGATATCTCCATTTTGATGTGAATAGTTATGAAGTGATTTGTGTTTTGTATAAAAGTTTGGTTATAAATTTCAATATGAAAAATATGGCCCTGCTTTTTTATCCCATCTTTTTATTGTCTGGGGATTTTAACTGCTTCCGCATGTGCTTAATAAATGAAAGGGTCGGCGAATACTAGTCCTGGGATATCGCATTATAAAATCGACCAAGTGAGAAAGATGTGTGTGTGCCCGAGGATCGGGGCGTGACACTGCATGTAGGATGATGACTGATGATGCATGTATAAATCAAATGATGAAAGTGATTTTGTTTGCCATTACATCATGTGCCATGTCGAGTTGAGACCTAAATTGGTAAACAAGAACAATGATAAATGAGGAAACTGTTTGTGGCGGATGATAATGCTCTGGGAGTATCAGGATGCCCGGGATGGGGGGGTGCCGGATGCCCGGAATGTATAGAGATACATGGCCGGATGGCCTCGGGAGTTTCGAGATGCTCGGAATGGTTGGGTGCCGGAAGCCTCGGAGGTCTTTGCCCGAAGGGATGCCTCGTGATGCTAGTTGGGATACGAGATGCCCGGAATGTGGGGGTGCCGGATGCCCGGTGGCCTTAAATGGCTGAATGCCTGAGGTTTTTCTCACGATGCCAGGATGGGGTGCGAGTGTAAAGTATGGGATGAAATTGATGATCCCGAGAAAGAGTGATGTGGTGATCGAATTGAAAGTTAAAAGTAGGAATTGAATCATGCATATATGATATGATATGATGATGATCACCTATGGCATGATGATATGCATATATGATATGATGATGATCACTTATGACATGATGATTTTCTTATATGATATGATGATGATCACCTATGGCATGATGATATGCATATATGATATGATATGATGATGATCACCTATGGCATGATGACTTGCATATATGATATGAGGATGATCACATGTGGCATGATGACATGTATGTGTTATGATTGTGATGAAGATGTATGATGGTATATGCATGGCTTCGAGGTAAGTATGCTTGGATGCATGAGTGACGTGTATGACTTTGTGATTGTATTGTATGATGCATTGAGTGGTTATTGGATTCCTTTACCTGCTGAGTGGTTGTACTCACCCCTTCGGGGACCAACATTTAAGATTAGAAAGGTGCCGCTTCCTACCGTCACGCAAGGTACCTTCTATGGCCTCCCATCGGATGTAGAAGTAGAATGTACTGAGATCGACTGCGTCACCGTCCGTGGATTGACTTTTGTGCGAGTGCGAGTACTGGTTATGTACGACGTGGGCCTGGCTGGGGGCCCAATCATCCAGGAGTTCCTGTCAGTTCATGTTCGCCGAGATGGAGTGTTTAGGGGGATGTTACCACCACCACCACCCGATGCGCCAGGATGGGTGTGATGGTTATGTGAGAGGTAGAGAGCTGGAGTTTCTTTTTGGGAGAAGCCGCCGCTGTTAGATGGAGGACGTCATGTGATTACTTTAAGGGTCGTAGTATCTTTTTGGGATGTGGCCAAGTGTAGCTGAAAATCTTGGCTTTCTTTTGTTGTATCGACCCGCGAAAAATCCATCACAAAAATATGTAAATAAAAGTGGCATGGCTCTATCTTTTCCTATGGTACTTAGTGGTGTGCAATTGTATCATGGTTGTTAGGAGGGAGAGATGACGATATTATATTTTGCTTCCGCTAAAGAGTCGCGCTGGGACCGTTTTCAAAAAAAAAAAAAAGTGTCTATGGTTTACGACGCTTCTTCTAAGAGATGTAGTTAGTGTTCCATTAGGTGTAACGTCAGGTGCCTGTGGCGACCCTAGGGGGTTCGAGGTGTCACATAATTGCTCCCACAAATTGTGATATGGAAGTCAACAAATTGTCCACGCCACTTAAGATGGCTAGCAATGACTAAACGCCACATAAGCAAATTTTTATAGCAATCGGCAAGAGAGACTATATTGAAATATCACCCAAAAGTTTAAGATTACCTCGACAAAAATGAAAAATATGGCTTATTAAGTGAAATAATTAGTTGTTGACAAGAAAATTATAAATATTATAATTGCATTATAAGATAATTCAATCAAATTATCGGAAAATACTATTTTTTTTGTCGATTCTAAATATATAAGAATTTCCAAAGTAAGAGAAAAAAGAACGGTAAAAACTAATCTTAAATCTGGGATTTGCAAAAGATATTGTGGTCAATATAAGGTAATAGGGAGTGTTGGAAGTCAAAAAATGGTTAGAAAAAGCGTGAACTTTTATGGTTTATTCTTTTCACATAATTGCTCATTTAAATGTTAAATCTAACCTACATATTTATAGTTGAGCTGATGCAAGTAAAATGAGGAGAGAGTATGATGGGATTCTAGAGTCAAGGGCTCTACGATGGTCTAGAAAAATGAAAGGCAAATGAGGTAATTTGTAATAAATACTACTTATGTTTTAGTACATAACAATTGTTTTAATGATATTCTAATTTCAATCTTTGTTTAAAGTGAAATTTAGAATATTTTGGATATTATATGCAATGGATCTCATTCACGAGAAGCACCTAGCTTATATATGGTACCCCCATCTGTCCTACAAAGAATTAATTAATGCAAGGAATTTGTTTATGTGGGACTTGTCCCGATCTACCCTCACGGTGCACCACCTAGATATATTCCTTACTCCATCCAATGATAAACCATTTTGGCCTTCTAGGGAGTAAATAGTTTTTATTATCACTTCACACTTTAAAGAGCTTGCTTTAAAGATTGAACGTGCGAAAATGAGTTTCCTCACGAAACTAGTTATTGTAACTATACTCCCAGTTTAGTCTTTCTAATCTCCTTCTTGGTGGGTTTGGCTAATAGATTATTAACCTAGTTTTAATTCTGTTGAGAGCTAACAATACAACCTAGAGGGGAGTGAATAGGTAACTTTCACAATCTTTTGTAGATATTAATTGAAGCTAATTGACGCTAGGTAAAAATTTGGTCAATGTAATGTTTCAAGCCTCGTGAGCATATTGTGTGCTTGTGGAAGTAATAAGGAAAAATAGTAGCATACAAAGATATATAGTTGTTCGACTTTATTTCCAAATCTATGTTCACTCCTCAGACTAGCAGCCACAAATTGGATTGGATTGCACTAGTAATATGCTCAAAAAGTTACAAATGGCAAGCGTCGATCTTGTTACACCATAGATCACATTATCAAGATTTAGTTGCTGTTCTTACTTTTGTATACTTAATCTCTATCACAATTACTTAAACAATAAGAATACAACACTTAGTGAAATAGTTAAAGAAAAGCACTTTGCCTGTAACACAGCATATAGCATATTTTCAATCTTTGTATTTGCATGTATCTAACATTTGGCTTTTGAAATCTTCTTTTTTATACCCATCTTCAATCTATATGTTAGAGGTAGACTGGAGAAGCAAAAAACTATTAGAGTTACCATTGATGTTGTTGTCTAAAGATAAAATTGCACATGTAGTCCTTTTTCTAAGCATTTGCAAACTACCTAAAAATAGCTTCTTCTATAGTCTTTTCACTACAACTTCTGATAGAATTGTCAAATAGCCTAGCATCTCATTTTCTGTTATCATCTAGATTCTGTTGTTGCACATATTATGTAACATCATGAATTTCCAGTTCTATTTTCAATTTAATGAATCGGGCTTTTCATCAACGCGCCTATACTTCTTTTCCCTGAGTTAGCCACTCGCGGGATAACTAGCCTATCAAGTGAAGCCGTTAAGGAATCTAAATGCAATAGACTTGAGAATTCGATCAGGAATCGACTGCTCGACCGTACTAATCTGCAAAGGTCATTACAGCACCGTCAAAATCGATCAGAAACAGGAGATAGGTCAATTTGACAGAGGTATGTTATTAGTGTGTGGGTGATTCCACTTAATTGCAAAATTTCTATCGAGCGGCACTAGACCGATTTTTCTGTCATTTCTGTATCCTGTGTTTGTATTTGAAACCTCGAGATTTTCACGAAAATGGAGAGTCGCCAATGTTTCAAAGATGCATAAAGTGGCTCGAAAATAATCGACCACAGGTTAATTACACTAAAAATTCCTAAAAGCTACCCGATAGGTTAGGTCATGCTAAAATCGCGCTGGATTGGAATTGACCGCGAATTTAAAGCCGATTTTAGAAATTGAAAGTTCTGTTGTATCGCGATTTATTTTAGGAACGTAGACTCATTCTTTGAAGAATTTTCGGTGAGCTCGGCATTTTTACAGAAAATCATTTTGGACGATTCGGAAAAGAAAACAAATTCCGAGGGGCCAAATTGAGTGGATGTTTGGCCTCCTTAGTGAGCTATTTGGTGAAAAAAAAATTGTGGAAATTGTGAGGGCTTCCTCCTTAGCAAAATTGGACATCAAATTGGGGAATTTGGTGAAGAAATTGAGGTCTAAAGTGAGGAAATTCGGAGGCTAGGTGTGGGGGCTGCAATGTAACGACTTGGGCCCCACTGTGTAATATTGTCCGCTTTGGACATTGAGTCCTCACGGCTTTAAAACGCGTCACACAGATTAGAGGGACCTAAGCCTTATAAACTAGCCCCAAGACTCCCCCTAAGCGATGTGGGACAGGAGACGCACCCTCGCATTTGGGCCGTCACACTCTCCACCCCTTAAGAGTATAGTGTCCTCGTTGTGGCCCCACACATGGTCGGGAGTCGGCTCCGATACCACTTAAATAGGATGTCACGCCCTGATCCTCGAACACGTGCCCATCCCTCACCTGGTCGATTAATAACGATGTCCTAGGACACGTCGCCGACTCTTTTGTTTAATATGCGCATGTGGAAGCATATAATAAAATCCCCAAACAATAAAACAACGTGATAGAAAAGTAGGGCCATATTTCCGCAATTGGAAAACCACAACCAAACTTTTACATATAGCAAACCACATAGTATATCATACAATACTATTCACAGAAGTCTGATCTATCAACATCAGTCCACAACTTCAAGTTTGCAAAACAGGATGGGATCTCAGTTCTCATTTGGGTTGTACTCCGGATCATCCTCAAGATCCTTTTCTGACTCCTCATTAGGCTCTTCTTCGGGGTCTTCCAACTCCTGATCCTCCTCCGGTTCTTCCTCCTCAGGTTCCTCTTCTCATGGCTCATCCTGCTCGATGATTTCCCCTTCCTCTTCGTTCCAATTAGCGCCCTCAGCTGAGTATGCTGGTGACTTAGGGTTGCCCTCGAGCTTAGGATCCTTGGCATCCACTACCGACCCGCCCTTAGGGTCAGCCGTCCCAAGTCCGAATGATGCCTCTAGAACGTATAGAGGCACATCACCTTCCCGGATGGGACCTTCTCTTCATCCATCATGGTAGTGATGATACCATGATTGATACTCGTGGGGTACCAAGTCGATTCTATTCACCTCAACCCACACCTTAGACTCTATCAACACATACGCTAGTCCCTCTGGGTGGTGGTCTATCGGGAAGTGGTATCCTTCTTCGGTGATTTCCACAAGAATATAAAAAATGCATAGCAGGACAAGGAGGTGGAGGTGCTGCCATCTAGGGGCCTGAAATGGTTATACAATAACCATTGAGACAATGTCTCAGCGAGTTCTACTTCCTAAAACCCAACTAGTAAACCAATACACTTGAGCTTCCTATGCACAGTTCAATAGGCAATAATCACATCAGAGATCGATATCTCGACCAATCAACCCAGTCGATTACATGTCAATCCGACCATTCCCCGGTCGTCTCCCTTATTCAATCTCAAATCTTACTAACTGTTCCACGAGCACAGTCTACCAAATTTATTGGCAACAAATTACGGTCCAAAGGACACGACCTATCTTTAGGTGGCAAATTATGGCCCAATGGGTGCGACCTTTAATAGGTGGCGAATTATGGCCTTATTAGGCGGGACCCTTATCGGGTGGCAATTTACGGCCCAACGGGCACGACCTCTGTTAGGTGGCAATTTACAGCCCAACAGACGCGACCTATATCAGGTGGTAATTTACGGCCCAACGGGCGCGACCGACTCCAAATTTGGTGGCAAAACTTGGCCCCACTGGCATAGCCATACTTTGGCGGCTTTCGAGGTTCAACTCATAACCTCTCACAATCAAATTCTAATTGAACACCGACACTGATCATTCATGGGATAAATCCCTACATACTCATCAATTTCCACAAACCAGTGCTCAATTAAATAAACAGAAAACACCACTACAATCAGCACAAAATTTCGGTCGTCGGCTATCCCAGCCTAATTTTCGAAAAATAAATAAATAATTAATTAATTTTTAAAATTAATAAATAAATACTGAAAATCCAATTTAGGCACGTATCGCCTAATTGGAAGCCAAGACAGACCCAGAAAATTATTGAGACCTGCTCAATAAATAATATAGCATGTCTACTTGCTAAGTATACTAACCATTCTCCTAACATGCATAGGTAAAATGCCTAATTTAATTATTCTACTCTAATCTAACCACCTAATTTCACTTAATTAAATCTCATCAACCCTTAAGCATAATTAGCAAACTAAGAAAGTATTAGTGAGTAAATATTACACAGTGGAGCCCGGGTCGTTACAAATGGTATCAGAGCCGACTTCCGACCGTGTGTGGGGCCACAGCGAGGACGCCGTGCTCTTAAGGGGTGGAGAGTGTGATGGCCCAAACGCGAGGGCACGTCTCCTTTCCCACATCACTTAGGGGGAGTCTTGGGGCTAGTTTATAAGGCTTAGGTCCCTCTAATCTATGAGACGTATTTCACGTACGCATCCGCTGTGCTGAAAACAAAGCCGTGAGGGAGGAGGTTGCTGCATGCATGCCTCCAAAGCGGACAATATTATGGCTTAGGAGAGGACAGGCAAGTGGGCCGCGCCTCTGCCCCTGCATGACACATTTTAAAGTCGAGAGGATAGTGTCTGTGGCACCCCTCAACACGACCCTCGAACCGTTAGGGTCGCCACAAACCGCTTACCTATCACTTGACCTGATAATATATCACTCTGATACCAAAGAGTTATAATAAGTCTATAAGTCCTGGGGGTTTATATATATTTATATATATATTTTCATAGGTCCCTGCGCAGAAATACGGCGGAAGCGTATCCAACAACTCCATTCCCTATATTTAGAAAACGATGCACACCCACTAAACATTTATAGGTAAAAGCCAAACATTTTTATTTACTTAAACCAGATGGACATCATTCATCGGTACATCAAAATGTCGTAGTCTTCTATACTCGGCTATACTTAAAAAGATGACCGACATCTCCTCCAATAGTCGTATACTTAAAGTCCATCGATCAGTGTTGGCGTCCAAAAGTTCCTTCCTTTGCTATCCTCCTCCTCGCGGTCATATCCAACCACTCGATCCATCTACCGGTGGCAGTGGCAGCAGAAGTATCTTATCTAGTCTGAAATGTTAGTCCCCAAACGGGATGAGTACAACCACTCAGTAGTAAAGATCCATCAAACTACACAATGCAACAAGCAAGAAAACCACAATTTCAAGTGAAATGCACATATCATTCATGTAATCATGCTTGCATTTCCATGAGATTCATTCATTAAGGCGATTCATGTTCCATGCCATATACACATACATGCGCATGATTCATATCATCCACACCATCATGTATCTATCCCCATGAGATCCATTCAATGCCTTCATGAATCGCATTCTCAATGCCATATAATACAACTCAATTTCATAGGCAATTATATCCCATGCCATATGCATATACATGCGCATGATCCATGTCACCCATACAATATATATATATATATATATATATATATATATATATATTCTCATGAGATCCATTCAATGCCTTCATGAATCGCATTCTCAATGCAATATAATATCAACTCAATTTCATAGGCAATTATATCCCATGCCATATGCACAAACACATGCGCATGATTCCATTCTCATTTTGATATTCAAAAGGATCTCATCTTCCTGCCAGGGACCAGTGTTTGCATCCCTCATATATTGCTCGCACCCAATCCTAGCATCGCAAGGAACCTCCAGCACACACCTCCGGGCATCTCGCACCCCAACTGGCATCACGAGGAATCCCCCCGGCACACACCTCCGGGGCTTCCAGAATTACGTATCGACATACCACCAGGCATCCCCCCTGGAATTACGTACCGTATACCACTGGGCATCTCAAAACTCCCGAGGACCCTCCGGGCATGTATCATAATACAGTCGGGCATCCAAAGGGCATTGACTCATTCGAACCTTTGGGCATCCCGATTCCCGGGGCATCGTCGGCTCACACATCCAACGGTATCATTATTATCACAATTTATAATCACATATATGTCTCATTTTCAACATGGTATTTGATGCAACAATATCAAAGGTCTAAACCAGCTTTTTGATGTCATATAATATGCCAAATGTCACCATATATGCGGTACACATAACACCCACGATATCACATTTCATAAAGCAATTCATTGGTTTTTGAAAATAGAACCAATTTTCAGGTAAAACAGAATGCACCTCTTTAGTAAAAATTCTTGGAAAATTAGTAAAAAATCTCAATAAATTCTGCAAGTTTAACATGATGTAAAAAATATCAAGAGGAAGATATTTCGTGAAGAACACCATGTGAAGAAAGTTCCACATTAATCACATAGATCCACACATCACAGCAAAAGAAATTCCAGCACCACTTTTGCACAGTTTCGGAAATAATTTCGATTAGGCCCTTAAATGAACTCATAAAATTCTAAGATTTTAATATGTCATATATAAGATCTAGAGGTAAAATTATCATGAAGAAATCGAAGTCTAATTCCTTCTGGATTAAAAGTTATGATTTTTATAACTCTCCCTATCTCTCGGTTCACTGTCCAGACTCATTCTCTTCAAAGAAAATCGTTTTCCCCAAACATTACTTGCTCGTTTATCCTTAATTTTTAGTATGTTATTCCTCAATATGTCTTCTATAACTCTTATCACGAACACAAGATCAAATTCGGACTGGATAATTTTATAAAATTCACAGAATTGCACTAGGTCAGCGTAACTGTTTCCAGATATAATTTCTTCAAAGAAAAAGGGTTTCACCGACATATACTTATTCATTTCCTATTAAATTTTGATATGTTACTCTCCAAGAAGTCCTCTGCAACTTTCATCAAGAAGTCGAAGTGAGATTCCAACTAAAAAATTGCATGCAACTCACGAAATCACCAAAGGTCAGCATAACAGTTTCCAGATCTAGTTTCTTCAAAGGAAAATCATTTCACCAATCAATACTTGTCCGTTTCATCTCAATTTTTATTATTTTAATCTTCAAGAAGTCCTCTACAACTTTCATCAAGAAGTCGAAGTGAGATTCCAACTAGAACATTGCATGCAACTCACGAAATCACCAAAGGTCGAACTGTTCCTACATGCAACAACTCTCTTGGAACACTACCACCATTCATTCGAGTTTCCAGCATTCAACGTCACAACTCAAGCATTTGCAGCATTCAACAACACAACCACAGCAAGTAAAGGGTAGATCAATGGACTCTATTTGCCTCTAATCCAAGCAAAAATCGCAGCAAACAAGAACGGCGGGGCAAGGCGGCTTTGACGGTGGGACTAGGCGGCACGCACGGTAGCGACGGGCCTCCTTCTTCTCTTCTCTCTTTCTCTCTTTCTCTCTTTCTCTCCTCTCGCACAACAGCTCTCTCTCTCTCTCTCTCTCTCTCTCTCTCTCGGTCGAAATCCTCTCTCCCAATCCGCCTCTCCTCTCTTAAATCTTCTTTCCCCCTCAATGATTTGCAATCATTTGATTTTGCATGGCTAATGCCACTTGGCTCTAAGGGAAAAACACTTGGAAAGCTCCTCTTGCCACTTGTTTAATTTCATGTAGGTTGATGGACCATCCTTGGGCCAGGCCTCTCCATCCGTTCCTCTCTTCCCATGGCCGATAGCCCATTGGGCTTCTTGGGCCAGTCGAACGGTGGGGGTTTTGTGGGGTGGTTTTGGGCTTAAAATTTCGGCCCACTTCTTCTTTTAATAATCTACCCTAAATCCCCACTTATAAAAATACCTAATTGAAATTTATAGGGCCATAATATTTTCTAACATGATTTAATAAAATCCAACTTATAAAACGCACGGCCAAGCATAAAATTTTCCTATCAATTTATCCTTTTAATACAATCCTTAATCGCTTATGGTCATAAAATATATTTCCAAACAAATAATCGTCCATTAAAATGCTCGGCCTTAATCTATCGCAAATCATGGGTCTAATAGCTATAATATAATTTGATGGTGCTTCCATCACCTATTCATGGTTCATAGCATACCTAGGGGTTGTCATGAAATTCTAGGATGCCACAGTATCCAAAGCGGACAATATTACATAGTGGGGCCCGGGTCGTTACATGCAACATTTGGCTTCAACTTTGTTATTTATGGGATTTTATGTCCAAGAAAGAATTGGGGACCAAGGGATAGGCATGTGGATTTTTGGGGGACCAAGCATTGATGGAAAGAGATATTTCTCTATGACTTTTTGCCCTCCTCTCGTTCGGCTTCTTGAGCAAGCCAGCTTTGCCAACTCCCTCTCCACGGCTTCTCTTTCATTTTTTTTCCCTTATGTTCTGCTTTCTTTCATTTCTTTTCCTTCGAATTCTGCAGCCCACCATCGTCTGCCCATCTTATTCACTTTCTCTCTCTCTCTCTCTGCCGCCTCTGCCCTCCTTTCATTTTTTTTCCTTCGTTTTCTACCATTGATGTCCACTAACGAAGACCACCCTCCACTGAAATCAAACTCCACTGATTCTCCTCCACTTTCATGCTGCCACAAAGACTCCAGCAGTGCCCCCTCTCCTTTATCTGCTTCCTTTCACGCCAGCATCACTAGCCCACTTCCCCCCCCATCTTCTCTCTTTTGGTTCTTAGCCCAGCAGCAGTTCTTGCTGCTTCCCACCGAGCGTCAGCCCATCTCCATTGGATTTCCATCTCGCAAGCCTAGCTCCCATCTCCACGCTTGGTAAGCCCAAACCTTCCGTTCTGATGTTGCCGCGTCCACCGCAGAGTAGCCTCGCCAACCAGCCCATCTTCAGTCACGTGCAGCCCGCAACTCAACCCTGTCCCAAGCCGAGGCCATCTTGCTCAAATCCAACCAGCAGCCCTCTGTAAATCAGGGCCGAAGCTCAGCCTTGCTAAGCCATCTTGGACTATTTTCAGCTCAGTCCAAGCTCCCCTTGGCGTCATCGTAGGCCCGAGTTTCGGCCGCCCTCGGGCCGCGGTCACAGTGAACTGATTTTTGCACTAAACCGGCGAGTTTATGCACTAAACTCTCATTAGGGTGTTAATGATGTTTAAGGGGTGCTTAGATTAAATTAAGATTAGATTAGTGTAGTTATTAGTTTGTTTAATTAATTTAGGTTAGTTAGATTAGTGATTTAAGTGGTTAGAAATTGTAATTAGTTAGTTTGTGTGGCCTTGTAGTTAGAATGATTAGGATAATTTAATTAGTTCAATAGGTGGTTAGATTAGTAATTTTTAGCCTAAGTTTGTATTTATTGAATTAATATGTATTTATTTAATTGATTTTGGAAATTATTTAATTATTTAATATTTTCTGGAAATTAGAAATAGATACTTAGTGACCAGAATTTCGTGTTGATTGCAATGGTGTACTTAATTGCTTTAATTGAGTGTTAAATTCTGCACATTGAGTGGTGATTGTAATTTTGAGTATTTAATTCAAAATTTGGAAATTTTGGTAATTATTCAGAAATTACCGGGTGTTGGGTTTTAACACCGAAAATGGTTTTATATACTATATAAAATAGTGAGATTTTAAGTTAGAGGATATCAATTTTTCGGCTTCGATTTGACCATGTACCCACACACAACTATTTTATCGTGCATTTTTAATACAAAGAAATTAGGCCAGGTTCACCATTTTAATTGAGACATTTGAGTGCAATGCACGATGTCCTAAGCCGAGATTGAATGGTCGTGTGTTGGTTAAAAGAACCCATCCTGGGCTGTTGAGCTGGATGTGCCCCTATATGAGATGCCCCTGGACAACGGAAGCCAGTCGCAGTAGATTCTGGACCTATGCTCATTCAGGAAAGCCGTCTAGGAGAGACGTAGCCGTGCTCTATAGGGTGAGATGACACCTGGCTATGCCAGAAGATCGCCGAACATCGAGTAGGCTGTGCTATATGCCGAGATCAAAACTAGGAACACATGATTAATTGAGTTGGATGTGTCGGATTATGGGACAAAATTTTGTGACAAGGTATAAGACGTGTCATAACGATTTTGCCCTATAATCAGGAACCCTGTGCTTGGTTGAAATTGAGTGTAGCATTCCAATTGATGAGCTTATTTGTTGCTCATGTTTTTGTGGTTGTTTGTGATATGAATAGTGCTGACTTGTAGGGAGGATCTGAGACGAGGTAAGTCTCTATAGTTGTATGATTGTGGGGTTAGGATGCCTTTAGGCGTATTACCCTCCTAATCGGGGTTTAGAATGTGAACTCGCTGATATTTATATCTCACCTTGTTGTGGGCTTTAACTTTTTAGGACCATAGGATGGAGGACCAGAAGTCGAGCTAAGGGGATTTGAAGTGTAGGTCAGATAGGACAGCTTCTTTTGAGAGGTGGTCTTTTGAAGTCTTTTGGTTGTAGACTTTTGTATATGACTTAATGTGTATATAGAAGAGTGTTTTGTTTGTGAATATGTTTTCCTGTTTTTCTTTCCCAAGCTCTTTACTGTTAGGGGATGTTTAATTCACTTCCGCATGCACATTAAAATGAATGGGTTGGTGACGCATCCTGTGACGTTGCAAATTTTATTGACCACTGAGGGATGGGCACAAGCTCGAGATTTGGGGGGTGACATCCCTACTAGGAGTGGTATCAAAGCTGGTCGATAGTTGGAGTGATAAGGTGTGATAAGTTATGGGATAGTTAGTAGGAATGACCTTTATTTCATATTGGTGCATGTCAGTGATAGCTGTTTGGTAAATTGTTTGTGAGGATTGCTCAACTTTTAATTTTGTGTGGAATTGGAAGGCGGGTTTCTGTAAAGAATCTGCACTATGAATGATCAAGAGCAAAGGACTCCTAGAAAGCGAACCATTGGACCTGTTACTTGGGGTAGGATGTCGACAAGGGTCGGTACCCGAGAAGGTTGTGGTAGAGCGCAAGCTCAGGCTAGCGCCAGTAGAGTAGCACTGCCTCCTGTTGGTGCTGGGGTAGCAACCCTTGGTGATCCTAGGATCGAAGGGATCATGCAGGTGCTTGAAGCTATGGGAGCACAGATGGGGCAGCAGGCCTATAATCAAGTTGCCACCATTATTGCTTCACACACCACTACTGCCACCACTATTGCTTCACACACCGCTACAGCCGCCGCTATCGCAGTGCCACTATTGCCACCAATGCCACTGCTGATGCTGCTGCTGCTACCGCAACCGTTGCCGCACCTGTCGAAGTTCTACCTGGGAACATAGTTATGGAGAGAGAGAGGCCTATGCATAAGCTCGTTGAGCAATTTCTAAAGTTGAACCCACCGAGGTTCACTAGGGCAGGAGACCTTGAGGCTGTAGCCCTCTAGATCCAGGACTTAGAGAAGCCCTTTACACTATTGAGGTGCACTGAAGAGGAAAAGGTTGTCCTTGCAGTCTACCAACTACAGGGAATTGCAAGCACTTGGTGGAGGGCCACCAGAGGAATAGTATTCCCATAAGGTGTAGTTCTGGAGTTGAACGCCTTTGTTGAAGTATTAAACGGTAAATACTTTTCTGACAATGCCAAAGAATTGAAGATGGCGGAATTTCAGCACCTTCGCCAAGGTACAATAACTGTAGATCAGTACAAAGCGAAGTTCGCCGAACTATTGTAGTACGCCCCTAGATTGGTCGAAGATTCAGTTGATCAAGCTAGAAGGTTCAGAGATGGGCTCAAACTGGAATTGAGGAGTCCGCTAGTGCCATTTAATTTGAAAGATTACAACGAATGGTATGAACAGGCCCAGCTGATAAAGAGAGACTAGAATGAACAAGCCGCTATGTCTGGGTCACGGTTTAGTTCGAGTAGGGATGGAAATAAGTTTGGGAAAAGACCTATGACTGGAGGAAGGTATCCTATTCTACCCAACAGGAAGGGTGGAATAGGAAGGTCAGAACAAAGACAGAATGGTGCGTGTCGTTTTTGCGAAAGACAACATAGGTCAGCCCCGTGCCATTCTAGGCCAAGTGCTTGTTTTGAGTGTGGCCAGCAGGGTCACATGGCCAAGAATTGTCCCATGAGACAGATGGGATCGCCACAGTTGCCGCCACCGCCACTGATGGGTCAGAATCGAGGATACGTGCCCCCAAATGCACAGCAGGGTGGACTGATCAAACCTCCAGATCAAGGAAGAACGTACGCTATCACTAGAGGACAGGCTGAAGACGCGCCTGATGTAATTTTAGGTATTGTTTTTGACCCTGGTGCAACTCATTTGTTTATAGCTGAGCAGTTTGTTAAACTGGTAGGATTGATTCCTGAGTTGTTGGAGTCAGTGATTAGCATATCTACACCATTAAAAGGATAAGGTGTTAGCTACAGTGGGTTGTCCTGGTTGCAAGTTAATGATTGGTGAGCGAGAGGGGAGGATAGATTTGATAGTCCTAGCTATGTATGATTTTGATGTGATAATTGGCATGGACTGGCTCACCAAGCAGTGAGCTAAGATGGATTGTTATCATAAAGCAATTCAGTTTAACCCGTTAGCGGGTGAAAGTTTCGAGTTTATTGTGAGTCGAGAAGGATCCTCAATTACCTTGATCTCGTCGCTTAAGGCACCTCGTTTGTTAGACGAGGGTTGCCAAGGTTACTTAGCAACTGTCGTGGATACAACAGTTGAGAAGTTGAAGATCAAAGACATCGCTGTAGTGCAAGAATTTCCAGATGTGTTTCCGAAGGAATTGCCAGGTCTGTCGCCAGAAAGGGAAATAGAGTTTATGATTGTGTTTGCCCCCGGGATAGAGCCAATCTCTAAGGCTCCTTACCGGATGGCGTTGTCTGAGTTGAAGGAACTGAAGGTGAAAATGTAGGAGTTGTTGGATAAGGGATTCATACGTCCCAGTGCATCACCTTGGGGAGCACCAGTTCTGTTTGTGAAAAAGAAAGATGGTTCGTTGAGTTTGTGCATCAATTACCGGCAACTTAATCAAGTGATGATCAAGAACAAGTATCCACTACCGATGATCGACAACTTATTTGATCAGCTGTAAGGAGCATCGATATTCTTTAAATTTGACTTTAGGGTGGGTTATCATCAACTGAGAATCAGAAAGGAAGATATACCGAAGTCAGCATTTCGTACTCGATATGGCCATTATGAGTTCACTGTAATGCCGTTTGGTTTGACGAACGCCCCAACTGCTTTCATGGATCTGATGAACTGAGTGTTCAAAGAATATCTAAATCAGTTTGTAATCGTGTTCATCAACGATATCTAGTGTACTTGAGAAGTTTAGAGGAACATGAAAGGCATTTGAGGATGGTACTTCAGACACTGAGGAATCATGAACTGTACACTAAGTTCAGCAAGTGTGAGTTTTGGTTAACTCGTGTTGCTTTCCTAGAACACGTGATTTCAGGCGAAGGAATCTTTGTGGACTTGTCCAAGATTGAAGTGGTTATCAACTGGCCAGGACCGACTACAGTGACAGAAATAAGAAGTTTCTTGGGTTTAGCCAGGTATTACGAAGGTTCGTGGAAGGCTTTTCAGCTTTAGCGCCACCATTGACTCGACTACTGAAGAAGGAAGAGAAATTTGTATGGACAGATCAGTGTGAGTGTAGTTATCAAGAGCTTAAGCAGAAGATGACTACCACACCAGTGTTAACCATACCATTTGGTCCTAAGAGGATACGAGATATATAGTGATGCGTCATTTAGAGGACTGGGTTGTGTGTTAATTTAGCATGGCAGAGTTGTCGCATATGCGTCCCGTCAATTGAGACATCATGAACTGAATTACTCGATGCATGACTTAGAATTTGCAACAATTATTTTTGCTCTGAAGATTTGGAGATATTATTTGTGTGGAGAAAAATTCCAAATCTCCACAAACCATCAAAGTCTCAAGTACTTATTCTCTCAGAAAGAGTTAAATATGAAACAGCGTCGCTGAATGGAATTTCTGAAGGATTATGATTGTGATATTCTATATCACCCTGGAAAGGCGAAGAAAGTCACAGATGCACTGAGTAGGAAGTCTTCAGTTACGCATATGATAGTTAAGGAAAGGGTCTTACTCGAGAGAGCTCGAGATTCGGTTTTCAAGTTTGAGATAGGCCACCTTTTGACTCTTATGGCTACCCTCAGAATTGAACTAGAAGTGCAGATTAGGATCAAGAAGCTTTAGTCGACAAATCTAGAGATTCAGAAAATCCTGCAAGAGGATACTGAAAAGGGAAAGACTGATTTTCAAATTTTTGAAGATGGAACGCTAAGGTTCTGAGGACGATTGTGTGTACTTGACAATGCAAAGCTTAATGAGGAGATCTTATCAGGAGCTCATTGTAGCAGTTACAACATTCATCCTAGCAGTACAAAGATGTATCGGAATCTACGTCAACATTATTGGTGGTTTGGTATGAAGGCGGACATCACCAAGCATGTCGCCAAGTGTCTGATGTGTCAGCAAGTAAAGGCACATCATTGTAAGCCGGGAAGACTTCTACAACCTCTCGACATTTTTGAGTGGAAATGGTAGCACATCACAATGGACTTTATGACAGGCTTACCAAGGAGTTAGAGAGGTAATGATTCCATTTGGGTTGTGGTCGACAGACTGACGAAGTCGGCTCATTTCATCGCAGTACGAAAGGACCTTAATTTGGATAGGCATGCAAAGTTGTATGTGCGTCAAATTGTTCATCTGCATGGAGTGCCGGTAACGAATACATCTGATAAAGACCCGAGGTTCACAGTTGCCTTTCGGAGGAGTTTGCAGGCCGCCTTAGGAATAAAGCTGCAGTATAGTATGGCCTATCATCTTCAAACGGATGGCCAGTCGGAGAGAATGATTCAACCCTCGAAGACATGTTGAGAGCGTGCGGGTTGGATTTCAAGGGAAGCTGAGAGGAACAGCTTCATCTTGTTGAGTTTGCTTACAACAACAGATATCAACAGAGCATTCAAATGTCTCCTTTCGAAGTGTTGTATGGCAAAGCGTGCAGAACGCCAGTGTGTTGGGATGAGGTCAGAGAACGAAAAATCACAGGCCAAGAGTTAGTCCAGCAGTCAGTGGATGCAATTATAGTTATCTAGGATAGATTAAAGACCGCTCAGAGCCGCCAGAAAAGCTATGCTGATAAACGTCGAAGACCATTGGAATTCCAAGTGGGTGATCATGTCTTTCTGAAGGTGTCACCGATGATGGGTACTTCGTGCTTCGATAAGAAGGGACAAGCTAAGTTCGAGGTACGTAAGTCCCTTTGAGATTCTAGAGAGAATCGAGATCCTAGCATATCGTCTTGCATTGTCGCCAAGGTTGGCACAAGTGCATGACGTCTTTCACGTGTCGATGTTGAGGAAGTATGAACCTGACTCGACCCACGTGCAAAATTTTGAGGAATTAGACGTGCACGACAGAGTGTCGTACGTGGAAAGACTAGTTCAGATTATAGACGGGAAGGAGCAGGTTCTACGCACTAAGACAATCCAGTTGGTTAAAGTGGTCTGGCAACACCATGGCACAGAAGGAGCAACCTGGGAAAGTGAAGATTCAATGAGATGACTGTACCCCCACCTTTTTGTTTAAAGACTTGTAATGGTTTAAATTTTGAGGATGAAATTTTGATAAAAGGGGAAGAGTTGTGACATACTGAATTTCCAGTTCTCTTTTCAATTTAATGAATCTAGCTTTTCATCGAGGCGCCTATAGTTCTTTTCTCCGAGTTGGCCACTCATAGGATAACTAGCCTATTAGGCGAAGCTATTAGGGAATCTAAACGCAATAGACTTGAGAATTCGACTAGGAATCGATTACTCTACCGTGCTAATATGCAATGGTCATTACGGCATCATCAAAATCGATTAGAGACCGGAGATAGGTCGATTTGACAAAAGTATGTGATTAGTGTGTGGGTGATTCTACCTAATAGGAAAATTTCTGACGAACGGCACTAGACCAATTTTTCTGTTATTTTTGTACCCTGTGTCCGTATTTGAAACCTTGAGACTTTCACGATAATCAAGAGTTGCCAATGTGGCTGAAAAATAATCGACCACAAGTCAATTGCACTAAAAATTCCTAAAAGCTACTCGGTAGGTTAGGTTATGCTAAAATCACACCAGATTGAAATTAACCGCGAATTTGAACCCGATTTCAGAAATTGAAAGTTCTAGTCGTGTCATGATTTATTTTAGGAACATGAACTCATCCTTTGAAGAATTTTCGGCGAGCTTGGGATTTTTAGGGAAAATCAATTCGAACTATTCGGAAAAGAAATGAAATTCGGAGGAAGCCAAATTGAGTGGATGTTTGGCCTCCTTAATGAGTTATTTGGTGAAAGGAAATTGTGGAAATTGTGAGGGCTTCCTCCTTAGCAAAATTGGACATCAAATTGGGGAATTTGGTGAAGAAATTGAGGTCAAAAGTGAGGAAATTCAGAGGCTTGGCGTGGGGGCTACAACATTTGGCTTCAACTTTGTTATTTATGGGATTTTATGTACAATAAAGAATTAGAGGACCAAGGGATAGGCATGTGGATTTTTGGGGGACCAAGCATTGATGGAAAGAGATATTTCCCTTTAACTTTCTGCCCTCCTCTCCTTCGGCTTCTCAAGCATGCTAGCTTTGTTGAGTCCCTTTCCAATGCTTCTCTTTCATTTTTTTTCCCTTATGTTATGCTTTCTTTCATTTCTTTTCCTTCGAATTCTGCAGCTCACCATCGTTTGCCCATCTTCTCCACTTTCTCTCTCTCTTTACCGCCTCTGCCCTGCTTTCATTTTTTCCTTTGTTTTCTGCAATTGATGTCCACTACTGAAGACCACCCTCCACCGAAGTCAAACTCCACCGATTCTCCTCTACTTTCATGCTGCCACGAAGACTCTAGCAGTGTCCCCTCTCCTTCTTCCACTTCCTTTCACGCTAGCATCACCAGCCCACTTCCCCCCCATCTTCTTTCCTTTGGTTCTCGGCCCAGCAACGGCTCTTTCTGCTTCCAACCGAGCGTTAGCCCATCTCCACCGTATTTTTATCTCGTAAGCCTAGCTCCCATCTCCATGCTCGGTCAGCCCCAACCCACCACTCCGATGTTGCCCCATCCACCGCAAAATAGCCTCGCCAACCAGCCCATCTTCAACCGCCTGCAACCTTCAACTCAGCCCAGTTCCGAGCCGAGGCCATCCCGCTCAAAGTAGACCAGCAGCCCTCTACAAATCAAGGCTGAAGCTCGGCCTTGCTTAGCCATCTTGGACCGCTTTCAGCCTAGTTCGAGCTCCATTTAGTGTCACCGTAGGCCCGAGTTTCAGTCATCATCATGCCGCCATCGCGGTGAACCGGTTTTTGCGCTAAACCGGCGAGTTTATGCACTAAACTCTCATTAGGGTGTTAATGACGTTTAAGGGGTGTTTAGATTAAATTAAGATTAGATTAGTGTAGTTATTAGTTTGTTTAATTAATTTAGGTTAGTTAGATTAGTGATTTAGGTGGTTAGAAATTGTAATTAGTTAGTTTATTGTGTGGCCTTATAGTTAGAATGATTAGGATAATTTAATTAGTTCAATAGGTGGTTAGATTAGTAATTTTTAGCCTAAGTTTGTATTTATTGAATTAATATGTATTTATTTAATTGATTTTAGAAATTATTTAATTATTTAATATTTTCCAGAAATTAGACCGAGATAGTCGATGATCGGAATTTCGTGCTGATTGCAATGGTGTACTTAATTTCTGTAATTGAGTGTTAAATTCTCCACATTGAGTGGTGATTGTAATTTTTAGTATTTAATTCAAAATTTGGAAATTTTGGTAATTATTCAGAAATTACCGAGTGTCGAGTTTTAACACCGAAAAATGGTTTTATATACTATATAAAATAGTGAGATTTTAAATTGGAGGATATCAATTTTTCGGGTTCAATCTGACCATGTACCCACACACAAGTATTTTACCATGTATTTTTAAAACGAAGAAAATAGGCTAGGTTCACCATTTAAATTGAGGCATTTGAGTGCAATGCACGGTGTCTTGGGCTGAGATTGAATGGTCGTGTGTTGGTGAAGAGAACCCATCTCGGGCTGTTAAGCTGGACATGCCCCTATATGGGACGCTCTTGGACAACGGAAGCCGGTCGCAGTAGATTCTGGACTTATGCTCCTTCTGGAAAACCGTCTAGGAGAGACGTAGTTGTGCTCAATGGGGTTGGACGATGCCTGGCTATGCTAGAAGATTGCCGAACAGTGAGTAGGCTGTGATATATGCCGAGATCATAACGATTTTGCCCTATAATAAGGACCCCTGTGCTTGGTTGAAATTGAGTGTGGCGTTCCAGTTAATGAGCTTATTGGCTGCTCATGTTTTTGTGGCTGTCTATGATATGAATTGTGCTGACCTGCAAGGAGGATCTGAGATGAGGTAAGTCTCTATAGTTGTATGATTATGGGGTTAGGACGCCTCTGGGTGTATTACCCTCCTAATTGTGATTTGGAGCGTTAACTCGTTGAGATTTATATCTCACCCTATCGTGGGCTTTAACTTTTCAGGACCGTAGGATGGAGGACCTGGAGTCGAGCTGAGAGGATCTAAGGTATAGGTCAGATAGGACAGCTTCTTTTGAGAGTTGGTCTTTTGAAGTATTTTGGTTGTAGACTTTTGTATATGACTCAGTGTGTATATAAAAGAGTATTTTGTTTGTGAAACTGTTTTCTTACTTTTCTATCCCAAGCTGTTTACTGTTAGAGGATGTTTAATTCGCTTCTGCATGCGCATTAAAATGAATGGGTCGGCGACACATCCTAGAATGTCCCAAATTTTATTGATCACCGAGGGATGGGCACACGCTTCAGGTTCGGGCCGTGACATATTCACTTCCACAATGACTAGTTTGTTGAAGCAACAAACATTGTTGCCACAATATCAATTACCTAATGTGTATAGCATTTATATAAACATTGACAACGGCTGATTTTTTGGATTGTTGGTGCTATTTATGAGAAATTGTATCGAGACATATCATGATCTTTACCACCTATATCATACAATGGTCATCACATAGTCTTCAATACTTGTCACGAACATCCACAATTATCATAATAAACAGTATATTAAGGATAATTTGAAAATCAATAAAATTACTTGGAGATGTTTTTCCAATAATCTTTCCATTTTTTATGATAACAAAAATATCCCGAAGATGTGAAGTACAACTTTTCAATTAAAGATGCAGTCTAAATGATCTTTTTGTAGAATAAGAGTGAAAAAAAAAATAATGTTCTTCTAGACATTTAATCCACATGTCTTTAGCTTTCAAATGGCACCTACATTGCATTAATTGGAGCTCATTTGTTTGGTCATATGATTTCCAAAACAAATGACTCGAGTTCTGAAATTAATAAATAAGTGATCCTACTTGGGCTCACTTACTTTGTTTGATGTCTTGAGAAACAACATCATTTGGTCTGATTGCATGCCTAATTCCTTGTGTATGTGATTACTAGAAGTATGCATAGGATTGATGGATGTACGTAGGGAATCTTGGGAAAATCTTTAGTGATGCGTATGTGGGTAAGTGATTTGGGATGTAGGGATTTTTGTGGTTAAGTGTATAAAAATGGTGTGCATGGAGTTGATTGTGGAATGATGAAATGCAAATGTGGGGATAGAAAAACGACCGACACCAAGGTATAAAGGACACACCAGCAATTAAGGATGAAAATTAGTACAGATGAAGTTCAACATCAAGGTTTAAAGGACAAACCACCCACCAAGAATAAAAAACTTCAGGATAGGAGAAGCTCACCACTAGGGCCTAATGGAAAATCCAGCAATCGAGGATAAAGGGCTTCTTGGTTCACCATCGAGGAACAACCTACTCTACAAGGAATAGAGACCGAGAAAAGGAGTTATCCACTCTACAAAGATATTCGTTCACACAGAGTAAATTTCAAGTATTTTCATTCATCAAATCTAGTCTGGTAACAATTAGGAGGCTTCTATTTACAAGAGGTGCAACTTAAAAATAGAAAGGTAATAAATAGACATGGGAACTAGCCTAACATTAAAGACTTAGGATCTCATAACTTTGACTCTTGAAACTTAAATAATAATAAAAACTCCTGGAAAAATAGTGATGCATTTAATGACTTGGGAATTTGCATTCTTGATTAATTGCAAAATTCATGCTCCCAACTTTATCATAAGATAAATTCCCAAGACTTCATCAGATAATCAAGAAATTTGTTTAGAATGGCCTCCCCATTGATATATTGTGGATAAAATTTGAGATCAGTAACTAATATAGCATACCAAGGAATTAGTGTCTAATATATCATATCGATAACTTTGGTAAGAACGGTTCGGTATTACTTTAGTTAAAAATTTAATCTCCACCCATTGAAGCACAAGATACTAAATTTCTATCTTGACTTGAATAAGCGTTGATGGTGCTGCTTTCGTTGATGTAGCTAAGTCGGATGCTTATGCATCATCTTCCTTAGGTTGCTTGACATTTGTCCTTAAATCTGAGAAATCTTCATCCTCCAAGTAAGGAGAAAGGTCTCCCACATTAAAAGTAGCTAAAACTCCAAACTCTCCAAGAAGATCAATGTTATATGCATTGTCACATATTCACTCAATAACTTTAAATGGGCCATTAGCTCTGGGCATGAGCTTATTCTTTCTTTGAGATGGAAATCTGTCTTTCCCCAAGTGTATCCATGCAAGATCACCTAGTTGAAATTGAGCCATCTTCTTATGCTAATTAGCTTTCTTCTTATAAGACTCATTAGCTTTCTCAATTTTTGATCGAATCTGCTCATGCAGCTCTTTCATCAATTCAGCTCTTTCTTTTCTATCGAAGCTTACTTGTGAGTTAGATGGAATTGGAATCAAATTGATTGGTGTGAGAGGATTAATTCCATACGGAACTTCAAAAAGTGATTGACCAGTAGTATATCATGGTGATCGATTGTAAGTAAATTTAGCATGCGCAAGCTTCAAATCCCAATCTTTCTAAGACCTGCTCAACATACTTCGAAGAAGAGTGGTAAGGGTATGATCAGTTACCTTTGTTTCACCATCGGTTTAGGGAGGACAAGTGGTGCTGAATAAGAGTATGCACTGAGCATCCTCCATAGTGTCTTCCAGAAGTAGCTCAAGAACTTAAAAGCATGATCCAATACATTATTCTTCGCTACTCCATAAAGGCAAATAATCTCTTTGAAATATAACTTAGCAACAAGAGATGCATCTTTCATTGTATGACATGGCATGAAATGAGCCATTTTAGAGAACCGATCGATAGCCACCATGATGACATCTTTTCCCCTTTGAGTTCTTGGGAGAGCCATGATAAAATCCATACTCACATCTTCCCAAGGCTACAAAAGAATTGGAAGTGGAGTACACAATCCGTGATGAAAATGACTATTGGCTCTTTGACAAGCTGCACACCTCAATATTATAGCATGCACATCTCCATTCATCTTTGGCCAATAAAAGTGCTCCTGAAGAACCTCAAGGGTTTTGTTAACTCCGAAATGACCAGCTAATCCGCCAACATGTGCTTCTCGAATCAACAACTCTCGAAAAGAACTATTTATTAGACATAAACAGTTTCCTTTAAAAAGAAACCCATCTTGTAATTGCAACTCTTGATGATGGGTGAAAACTTTGGATCATCAGAATAAAGTTCTTTCATTGATTGGAAACTAAGAATTCTAGAATCTAGAATTGCATGCATGGAATATCTTCTCGATAAAGCATCTGATACAACATTAGTGTGGCCAGGTTTTTACTTTGAGATAAAAGAAAAGGATTGAAGAAACTCTAGCCATTTGGTGTGTCTTGAATTGAGCTTGCATTGGCCACTAATGAACTCGAGAGCCTCATGATTAGAATGAAGGAATGAAGGACAAATTGTTTTGGCCTTAAATAATGACTCCAATGATCAAGAGCTCTAACAATGGCATAGACCTTGTTAACATAAGTTGAATAGTTCTTCTTTGAATCTATCAACTTCTCATTGAAATATGCTAAAGGTTTTTGGGCTTATATAAGAACAACATTGATGCCAACTCCACTTGCATCACATTCAACCTCAAGTACTTTATCAAAATCATGAAGGGCATGAATAAGGCATTTACAGAGTTTCTGCTTGATTATCTCCAAGGCATTTTGAGTAGCCTTTGTCCATTTGAAAGAATCCTTCTTCATGCATTCGGTGATAAGAGCCATGATGGTACTAAAATCTTTAACATCCATGAAAGCTCCCGTAACGCCCTAACCCACTTCGGACGCATGCCATCCCTCGCTATCATCTTTCATTTAGGCCATTTTTTTACGACGTCTCAGGAGGCGTGGTTGAACCATTCATGTCGTTGATTATGTACACAAGCGGAAGCATAAACAAATTATCAAACCAACAAACATGGATAATTTAAACCACACTTATACATACATATGTATCATAAAGCCATCATATTATACAAACCATATACACATAGCTTGACACACAAGCTCAAACATCACTCGCTTCACCACATCAAATCAACCCATAAGTGTGGCCATGACCTTCTCCAAAAAGGGTTTCGAGGTAAACCTAGCACTACTAGTACTACAATGGTGGCTCCAAAAAGTGATACTAACCCCACTACCACCTACTCCCTATGGGCTCCATGTACGAGGATCCGACTCGACAATCATGTTAGGGTTGATCTTTAGGTTAGACATAGCCCTGTTGGGCACGTCCAAGTCTATACAGTCCCAGCTAATACCCTCGCATCTTGCACCCGAAGACCCATCGAAATTGTGAATAGGACATGGAATTTGTCCCCAACCTAAAATTACCATGCTGTAAAGCGGTGAGCCACCAAGGTCAGAAGCCCCTCATCTGTAACGTAGCACTCGTATCAAGCATTAGTCTCCTCAATTGGATAATCGATGACCTCCTGGCTATGCTTAACGGGAAGCCCAAACCTGACTTGATGGAAGGGTTTAGACATTCTTAGAGCTTGTAAACATTTAAACAAAAGATAGTGAGATAAATCTCAATGAGTAAAATTTCTAATCCTCACATAGGGAGGTGGTTCACCTTGAAATTGGCTTGTACGTGCAATTTATTTATCGACGACAAATCAATGCCTTAACTAAAAGCATGAATGGTCGCCTCACTTCTTCTAGGCCATCAATAAGTACATAAACAATTTTCATAACAATTCACATACGTATGGGACAGAAATGAGAACATGCAATAGTTCAAAAGCATGCACCAATACCATGCAACAATCCATACATAATCGAATATCAATCTCATGCATGTTTCACACATATATGTCCAGATTATTACAACCCATAGGGTCACTGCCCACCCAAAGGTCGGTAGTCTTCCGACATAACCAGGCATTGTCTTGCCCCATTGGGCACAGTATCGTCCCACATATGCATATATCTCAGGATGGCATTCCAAATAAGAAGCTTTGATCCAAAATCCACTCATAAACGGCATCTTGCTGACATAAGAGCATCTGAACTTAATTGGGTATCATCCTGCATAATCATACGCATCAGGATGGTTCCATCACCCTGCATAATCATACGGGTCAGGGTATTTGGGTGATCACACGAGCATACCCACACTCAAGCCCATTTATTATCTTTCATATTAATCAATGCAAGAGTGTGAATGTTCATGCACTATGCCATAACGTGTGTCATGTACAACCATGCCATATGCGTACCTCATATCATATCACGCCAATACATCATTTAAACATATCCACACTTTATCTTATCCCGTAACCTTGCATGCATAACAAATTATTACAATCCTCAAATACCATACACGTTAATCATTTCCCATTCTAGGTGTCGCATAAGCATGTACTACATTTGACCTTAGTAATCAACCATGCACCAAACAACTTAGAACCTATGGCATCTAAAACACTCATTAAAGTAAGGTAATTCGTTGTAAATGAGTATAGGTTATTAGGATAATCCAACACATGCTACCATAACCTATTTGTCATGCCTCGATCCTCGAGCACGTGCCCATCCCTCGATGGTCCATTATATTGCGACATCCCAAGACACGTTGCCGACCCATTCATTTTAATGCTCATGCGGATGCGTATAAATAAATCCCCAAACAGCACAAAGATGGGATAGAAAAGCAAGACCATCATTTCACAACCGCAACAAGCTTTTATACACAGCTGACTAGTTTATATACAATACTAGTCTATGGATAAGAGTCTACAAAAGCAGATTAGCCAACAAGCCCACTAGGCTGACGAATCCCCAACTGAAAACTCCGAGGTCTCTCGAGGATTTGGGTCCACCACTGCACCACCAGGAGGGTCAGCTGTACCCTCGCCAAAACTGATCTCTAACATCGATATAGGGACCTCAAAATCCTGTATGGCTTTGGGTCCATTTTGCCTGCGACGATACCACGCTCTGAATTGATGGGGTACCCTCCGAGGTAGACCCGCATCGACCCGAACAATGGTCCTCATGAGTTCATAGACCTAGGCTCCTTGGCTGCCGGGAAGAGGAATCTCGGTGACCTGTTCGGTGACCCTCTTGGGTTGGCCAAAATGTTCAGGAGGAACTGCCATCTAAGGACCTGAAAAGGTGGAGCCCACGATGAGGTGAGACAATGTCTTAGCAAGTTCACCCCTTAAACTCCGACTAGGAAGGAAATACGCCTAGAGGTAGCTATGCACAAAAGTCAGAAGACTTACCTTGCCTCAGTTCCCTCATGCACGTCAGTACAGTTCATAATCTCAACCAATCAATTCAACCCAAACCATCAATCCATCAATCCATTCAATCAATCGACTCAATTCGATTACTGCTCACCCAAACTGAGATTTATTATTATTGCTCGCCAAAGCTAATATATATATATATATATTATTGCTCACTAAAGCTGACGATTTATCATGTTGAAAATACCCAATAAAAATAATCATGTGTGAATACACGGTTGGCTTGAGCCAAAATACAATATATTTCTTTTTGAAAATCCCACTATTTATATAGTGCGTAAATGCATTTTCGATGTTGAAAACTAATGCCCGATATTTTCTAATTAAAATACCAAAATTACACAATTTTTGGGTAAATACCCAAAATTACAATTACCACTCAATTTACACAAATTTGCATTCAATTAAATAAACCAAGCACACCATTGCAATCGGCACGAAATTTCGGTCACTAGCTATCCCAGTATAATTTTTGAAAAATAATAAATAATTAAATAAATACCAAAAATAATTAAATAAATGTAATTAATTACCAAAAATAGAAACTTCGGCCGAAAATGCTTAATTAAACACCGAAACGGGCCCGGAAAATTTCCGAAGCAATCTAGATAAATAGCACGATCTATATAGTCCCTAATTAAGCTGTTCTAACCACCTAACATGCAAAATCGAATAATTAAATTGCTAATCCGTTCTAACTAACCACCTAAACCTTGATTAGCCTAATATAAACACCATTTAGGCATCATTAGCTCCCTAAGCAGAGTTTAGTGAGTAAACTCACCGGTTTAGTGATCCAGTGAGTCCACGGTGACGGCAATGCGGAAATGGGTGACAAACTTCCTAGCGGCGACACCCGACATGTCACGCCCTGATCCTCGAGCGCGTTCCTATCCCTCGGTGGTCGATAAAGACTTTGACTTCTCAGGACGAGTCGTTGACCCTTTCCATTTTAATTATGCATGCGGAAGCGAAACATATCCTTTGACAACAAAAGCTTGGGATAGAAAGAGGCAGGAAACCAAATCACCACCAAAACACTTCTTTTATAAACACACGGGTTTATGTACAATACTAGGCTTTCTACAAAAGCTCAACTCAACAAAAAGGGAACTGTCTTATGACTAGCTAGTCAGACACGTTTGCCAATCCTTCGGTCTCCATCTCCCCAGACTTCGGGCTTCGGGTCCTCCACAACCACCATCTAGGGACCTGAAAATGCTGAGCCTACGATGGGGTGAGACAATGTCTCAGCAAGTTCACCCCCTAAACCCCAACTAGGAAGGAAATACGCCCCAAGGGCTACCTAAGCACAAGCATAGTTCAGAGGACTTATCTTTGTCTCAAATCCTTCCTACAAGTCAGTACAATTTATAAACCCAAACAATCGATCTAATTGATTGATTCAAATAATTCGATCGCTCACACAAGCGTGATCCACCGATACACATCGGTCCATCAATTCAATTAATCCAATCAATTATGGCTCACACAAGCATGAACTACCGACACCCATCGGTCCATCAATTTAGTAAATCACTACTCACACAAGCTAAGACGCACTATTGCTGACACAAGTTGAAATAGATCATTGCTCCCACAAGATGACTTTTATCGATGCTCACACAAGCTGACTGATTATTGCTCTCACAAGTTGACTTATACGTTTGCTCATGCAAGCTGAACTACAATAAATTAGTCCTTGCCTAGGACTTGATGCTTTGCACTCTAGTTCCTCAATTAAATCACGAACTTGGCTTAATTTCATCGTGTTAAAATAGACCCGATAAAAATAATTGTGTGTGGGTACACGGTCGGACTAAGCCAAAAATGTAATATATTTCTTTTCAAAAATCCCACTATTTATATAGTGTCTAAAAACATTTTCGGCATTAAAAACCGACACCCCGATATTTTCTAATTAAATACTGAAATTATTAAATTTTAGGATAAATACCCAAAATTACAAACAACACTCAATTTGCCCAATCTAGCATTCAATTAAATAAATCAATCACACCATTGCAATCAACACAATATTCCAGTCACTGGCTATCTCGGTTTAATTTTCAGAAAATAATAAATAATTAAATAATTACCAAAATTAATTAATTAAATACCAATAAATGCCATGATTGTAAACCTAGGCCAGAAAAGCCTAATTAAATATTGAAATGGGCCCGAAAAGTTTCTGAACCAATTTAGATAATTACTACAACCTATCTAGTCTCTAATTAATCTAATCTAACAACCTAACATGCAAAATTGAATAATTATATCACTAATATAATCTAACTAACCACCTAATCCTTAATTAACTTAAACTAATCACCCCTAAGCATAATTAACTCAATAAGTAGAGTTTAGTGGGTAAACTCATTGGATTTGCAGGCTGGTGAGTCCACGGCGACGGCGACATGGAGACGAGTGACAAACTCCGAAGTGGCGACACCAATGGGGGCTTTAACTGGGTGGAAATCGGCCCCTCAAAGCTCACGGTTGAGCTGCACTTGGCCAAACTTGCAGCTGCACTCGCGTTTTCGAGTGGGCTGGCTTCGTTCATTGACTAGTGAAGACGTGTGGACGTGGATGGCAGTTGCAAGTAAAAATGAAAGGAAAAAGGCAGCATGAGGATCTTTGGTGGAGACGGATGGTTGGCAGCGAAGTGGAGGGGGAAATATTGAAGTTCGACTTCTGTGAAGGGAGACTAGCAAAGGTGGAGGGTGCTGGCCAGCGTGCGGACGTGTGGCGTGGATGGAGCAACTTCGATCATTATTGTTGGTGGAGTGGACGAGTGGCAACTGCAGGGAAATTGGTGGGGAAGGGCGGTGGTGTTGTCGCAGCAGGGACGGAGGAAAAATGAAAAGAATGAAGCTGTAGGGGAAATAAGACCGAAGCGGAAGACATCAATGGAGTGGACATTCGTGCGAAGAGGAAGGAGGCTAGCTGATCTTGGCATGCTGAAGAAGCCTTGGAGGGAAAGAAGGTCAAACAAACTTATCCCTACATTAAAGCTTGGTTCCCTATTACTTTCTTGCTCATAAAATCCCACAAATTACTCAATTTGATGCCAATGTTGCAGCCCCTCATCCATGGCTCGGAATTTCACAAAATTGGACATCAAATTCTCTAATTTGATGTCCAATTTTGCTACGGAGGAAGCCTACACAATTTCCGCAAGTTCCCATCACCAAATAGCTCAGTTTGGAAGTCAAAAATCCCCTCAATTCGGCCCATCCAAATTTTTGTTCTTTTCCGAAACGTTCGAACTGATTTTCTGTAAAAATCCCAAACTCTCCAAAAATTCTTAGAAAGATGAGTCGACGTTCCTAAAATAAATTGCAACATGACAGAATTTTCAATTTATGAAATCGATTTCAAATTCACAGTTAATTTCAATCTGACGCGATTTTAGCGTGACCTAACCTTTGGGATAGCTTTTAGGAATTTTCAGCACATTTGACCCGTGGTTGATTATTCTCGAGTCACATTGTGCATCTTCAACCTATTAGCAACTCTCGGTTGTCATGAAAATATCAAGGTTTCAATTATAGGCATAGGGTACCCAAAACGATAGAAAATCGATCTAGCGCCGATTGACGAGAATTTTCCATTAGGTGGAATCACCAACACTTTGATCACACATCTCAATTGAATCAACCTATCCTTGATCTCTGATCGATTTTGACAATGTCGTAATGACCCTTGCAAACTAGCACGGTCAAGCAGTCGATTTATGGTCGAACTCTCAAGTCTATTGAGTTAAAATCCCTTAATGGCTTCCCAAAATAGTCTAGTTATCTCGATAGTAATCAGCTCAGAGAATAGCACTAGGGGTGCGTCAATGAAATGCCTGACTCATTCAATTGAAAATAGAATTGGAAAATCAAGATGTCACATGACAAGGCTCGGAAGAAGCCCGAAACGTCCCACAAAGGCTCACGACTAGCTGGGCTTCTCGAGTCTGTCCAAGGACCGACCAAGTTGAAACGGGGCTGGAAATGGCAAAGGATGAGCCAACTGGGCTATAGCGGGCCAGCAGGGGCGACGACCACTACAGGACGGCGGCCAGAGGGCTTCGGTTGAGCTCCTACGGCGACCAAGGTGGCTTGGGGGCAAGATGAAGAGGCTCAGAATGAGCAGCTAGGTGCGGTAGGGGTGCGGGCTGGCGGAGAGACGTGCGGGGGCGAGTAGGCACAAGTGGGCGGTGCACGGTGGCTCCAGCGGCTTCGAGCGGACGTGCGACGACTCGGGGGAAGGCTGCTCGGTTTTCTTTGGTTTTTGAAGCTTCAAAATACATTGAAAATGGAGAAAGCAGACTTGTTGAAGAAGAAGGGGACGGCTGCAACTTGGAGGGTCCCTCTTGGCCTAAATATCTCTTAGATTGATTATGTCTTGGCCCCCACTCGTTCAGCTCTATCCTTAGCCAATTTGGTGCACAAAATTCCCCCTAGAAACAATCCCAAGTGGTCCAAAATGTTGAGGGACCCTTGGCCTACGAATTTTGCACCCAATTCCCCCAAATTGAACCAATTCACCTCCAATTGAAGCTAATTTGATGTCTATAAATCCAACCACGGTGCCATCATTCCAAACAACATTTTTACTCATGAATTTGGCCAACTTGAATCCCACAAATGCGATAAAAAACGGTCCTCTGATTTTTCCGATCAAAAACGATCATTCTTTGAAAATTCGCCACAAATCTCGATTTGTAGAAAAATCTTCTGAGGGTGAGTTGACGATCCTAAAATGAATCATGACATGACAGAACTTTCAATTTATGAAATTGGGTTTAAATTTGCGGTTAATTTCAATCTGGCGTGATTTTAACGTGACTTAACCTACTCGGTATATTTGAAATTTTTAGTGTAATTGACCCGTGGTCAATCATTTTTGATCGACATTGTACATCTTCGACACATTGGCGACTTCCGGTTGTCATGAAAATCTCGAGGTTTCAAATGTGGACACAGGATATCAAAACGACATAAAAATCGGTCTAGTGCCGATCGACGAGAATTTTGCAATTAGGTGGAATCACCCACGCTTAATCACATGGCTCAATTGAGTCGACCTATCTCCAGTCTCTAATTGATTTTTAATTGTGCCATAATGACCCTTGCAGACTAACACGGTCAAGCAGTCGATTCTTGGTCGAATTCTCGGTCGAATTCTCAAATCTATTACGTTAAAATCCCTTAATGGCTTCACTAGATAGACTAGTTATCTCATGAGTGATTAGTTTAGAGAATAGAACTATAGGAGCGTCGATGAAAAGCCCGATTCATCCAATTGAAAATAGAACTGGAATTTCACAATGTCACATTATCTCATGACTTATTTCACACTAATATAACATATCAAAGTGACTAAGTATTTATCACATATTACAACAAGACAACCTATCGCATAACTACTTAACATATATCCATAACTTATTGAATATTGGAAGGGCCGATCATGATAACCTATTAGCAAAACATGATAACCTATTGCGGTAACTTATCAGGAAATAAGATAACTTATCGTGATAAGTTACTGGGAAATAAGATAACCTATCACGATAACTTATTAGTAAAACATGATAACATATTGCGATAACCTATCAAAAACCTACGATAACTTATCGGAAACTAACAGCAACTTATCACGATAACTTGTTGGGAACCTATGATAACTTATTGAAAACTAACCACAACTTATCACGATAGCTTATCGGAACCTACGATAACTGTCATGCCCTGCCCCACCTCTGGCACGAGAGCATGACTCGGTGGGTTAGCATTGATGCCCCAGGCAATGTCAAACATCCCAAAAGTCTTTTTTCTTTAGTTAAGCACATACAAAAGCGATCATAAACAATCCCTGTACAAACAAACATGGAAGTCGAGAAAGACATATGCAAGTCAAGCAAATAAAAGCAACATATAATCATATATATATACACATATCAATAGTTATTTTGATTACATGCCCACCCTAGTCCTAGGCTACTTATATTCATTACCACACATCAACAATCAAAGGCTGGGGTAACCTAACTCCTCTATCGAGTTGCTCCCACAAGCGGCCCTCATGCTAGGTTCATTCTCTTCTTGAACCCATAAGGTAGTAGTTTTCTTCTGATAAGTGATGTCTCCTTCTAAGTCTACTATGATCGTCCCAGTGGTAATTATATCAATAGGGAGGTCGGGATGGACGGGTAACGGGATTGGTTCACCCTTCACACACCTAAAATTTTGAGACAACAAGAGTGAGTCGATAACTCAATAAGTAAAACTCCCTAATTCTCCTATAGGAAGACATCTCGCTGTTGATCGTCAAATACAAGATCACCACCCACTTGTCGATGACAAATAAATAGCAAGGTTCGTGCCTTGCATTGCTTATGCATATGAACAAGTTTTCCAAAGATCCACGGCTTATGATCATTTTAGTCACAAAACGGGATGCATGCATCACATGAAACTTGTTCAAGCACTAAGCGACCTAATTCAAATATGTGCTCAAATTGATGTAAGGACTTAACAATACATATGAAAACAAACCCAAATTTTGCAAGCATCACACATGGACTTTCATTTTTCTTTTTTAGTATCATATTAGTCGAAATTAATTGACTCTTCCAATAACAACTGGGCATTGGTCCCCCTCTTGGCAACCAGCATCATCCTGATCTCATTATTAGGACGGCATCCAGGGCAACCCCTAGACATTGGCTTCACTCGAGCCGGCAACGTCTATGATCTCACTATTGGGATGGCATCCGGGGCTTTACCCTAGGTAACGACCTGGCATCCCCCAGCATCGGCATATAAGTCCAATGTGTGTCCATGCATTTCAAGCACCAATTGATTCATTTTATGTTTAAACTTTTAGCCAAATGAAAGGCCTGAAGTCGTGTCATGCAAGGTGAACTAATGAATGACTCTTGGTTTTATTAAATCAAACTCATGCCATATACGATTCGGGCTTGTGACCTTGACTTGGAACCATCGCTCAGGCTTTAGCATTGTCCATAGTCATCGAGACCTTTCCTTGACATCTAGGTGTGCTCGACACTCATGCAGGATCAGGAACTTACTTAATGCAACAACAATCAATAGAAACACAGCAAGCATAACAATAAAAAGCCAACACAAGCAAATGATGACATGATCCTAAAATCAATAAGCATAGCACATCACCTTATCGAAGAGTTAGGAAAATCTACTTACTACTTTTTGGTCCTATCACCAAGATGCTTCTTTGGTGGTGGGTCGTCGTTTAAGGTGGCTTGGAAGAGAAGGGCATGAAAGAGAGGAGAGGAAGGGAGAGGAAAGGAGAGAAAGGCTAAGCCTTAAAATGTGATGATTTCTCCTATTTATAGGCCTCTTCCTCTTAGATTTTTATCCAAACTCATTATTACACCTAAATGAGGAGTTCGCCTATCTATCTTCTCGAGTTGGCCCCTAGGTCCTTTAGTGTTGGCTTGTGATTGGTCCGCCTATTTGCTTGTTCTCCAAGGCTCACTCTAGGCTCATTATTGCCTATGGTGCCTAAGGGACACATAAGCCTTTTGATGCATCATGTCCCCTTCTAATTGGCTAGTTCTTAACTTGTTCGCCAAGGCTATAATCTAGGGCCATCATACCCTAAGATTTACCTAAGATTTGATCATCAAGAAACTTGGACTTTGGACAACTTGCTCTCCAAGTTAACCACATGAGCGTGTGATTCATTAAGCTCATTAATTAGCTAGCTTTCAAAAGCATTTTATATATTCTTATCATCAAGCCAATAAGACTCTAGATTGGCTGCCTCCTAAAGTTACGCATGCAGCCCCCTTCCCCTCTAAGTTGGGCGTGTGGTTCTCCTATTCTAAGGCGAAAACAGTTTTGAGCAACTTTTGAAATCAGTACATTTACCTTATCAAACGGGCTTGAAAAATTATAAAATTTTAATATGTTATAGAGAAGACCTTAGAAAACATTTTTCATGAGAAATCCAAGCAAAATTCATTTTGTGGAAGGAGCAGCAAATCATTGAACACAATCCAAAAATTCATCCGTCAAGCAGATTCAATGCTCGGGAGAAAGACTCATCTCAAAACCCAAATATTCACAAAACTCATTTAAATTTTAATATGTTGTAGAAATGGATGTCATTTCATTAAAACCTTTGTGAATGAAGCATGTCCAAATTCGAAAGGAAGATTTTATAAAAATTCGAGAAAGCAACTTGGTTACCGTTTTCACTATACTGAGCAGGTTCTATATGGTAATTGATTAAGCCTTCGTCCCAACCATTTCACCTTAGAAAAATCTGAAATTTAAGTATGTTATAGACTAAGATGTTTTTAACAACTTTTATGAAGGAATTTTATCCAAATTCATAGTAAAAAGAGCTCTATAAAATTGTAAAGCAGGAAAAGTCCGGTAGTTTCGAAAAGCTGGGAAGTCAAAACCTATGAAAGTCAAGGTGGCAAGTCTATGGAGGAGAGGTGGCGCTTTACTTGGCTTGCAAGGTCACTTGCTATCATTTCCTTATGTCATGAGTCACCCTCCCTTCGTTAATTACTTGGGACACATAAGCCTCCACACTCATCATTCTCATTTAATGCTTTTCACACTTGTTCATACTTATTTTCTAGGAAGTTTTGACAAATCCAAAGCCTATTTAGCTTAGCCTCCTAGTTGGGACCAAAGTAAGGGTCAAGATTGAGGGTGTTACAATAACCTATCGCTTAAACCCACTTATCACATAATCAAAGCATCATTTAACCTTAATCTAGTCCTAATCTAAGTCCTAAGTGTAATAGGAACCCTAATCAAGGGTTATAAAGCCATTCACACCCAAATTCGGGTCAACAATCTATGGGGGAGGAATTGTAAGGCTAGATAGGCGACTGTGGCCGCTAGTCATGCCTCCTCAATTCATAAGGAAGGGCTGGACGACGTCATGAAGGAGGTATGGTGGCTGCATGGCGGTGTCAAGGCAGTCTATAAGCCTTTGGGCTTCATGGCGATTCAAATTGTGAGCAAAGGGAGAGAAAGAGAGAGCTATAATGAGGGCTAAACAGCTCATTTTCGGCTCCAAACATCCAACATAGTCACAAGAATGGTGGTGTGAAATGGTGGTTCAATGGTGGTGAGTGTGGTGGATGGTAGCCAGTGAAGTGTGGAGAGGAAATGAGGGGAAAAGGGCTTGCAAAGGAGATAAAAATGGAGGAGGGCTCTTCCGTTAGCACAAAAGGGAGATAAAGGGTGAGAATAGAAGCCAAGTGAGAAAATAAGAGAGAGAGAGAGAGAGAGAGAGAGAGAGAGAGAGAGAGAGAGAGAGAGAGAGAATGAGAAGGGGGTGCCGTTGGCTTTAATGGGGGAGAAAAAGGGAATGAGGAGGAGATCTTGCCCATTTAATACTTGTACTTCCAATCCCTCAATTCCCTCATAACCTAGCATTTTGCTTGGAGAGGAAGGCTTAAGAAGATAGAAAATCCAAGGCCATTAATGAGAAGATATTGCACATGGGAATTAGGGGGTAGACTAGGCTTTAGACTAAGGCTAGGTTGTCCTCTTCAATCTTACTTCAAGCTTGTAGCCACCCCCTCTCTCAACCAATTTCACCCTTGCCCCTTGGTCTTTAGCTTTGAAGTGATGTCAATTTGGTCTTTGCATGGAGATCTGACACTATTCATGTACATGGGTGCATTAAATGCCTAGATCTCATAAGGCCAAAGTAGGCTTTGACGCCCATGGCCGTCATGGGCCACCTCTCTCTTTGGGCGTGGGCCCATTGGGTTGTCCTTCATAGGCGTGGGCCTAGGGCCTACTCGTGGGCTTGGGCCCACGTGGGTCCTTGTCCATTACCTGTTTCCACTTTTTTGAATTTTCGTGATCTGCCGATGAAAATTCGGGTTTTCGCCCTAAAGTGGCATTCTCAGTATTTTTGTGGTTTGCGGATCCTCATTGAAATCCTGCTCTGAAGATTGGCTACCGATGTAATCCCATTCTAAAAATCAAGGTCGGATCAAGGATGTCACAGCTCCTTACATCATAAATGGACTTCGAAACCAGCCACATCTTCATAGCTTCTATCTTGGATTGATCGATGGAGATCCCATCTTTTAAAACCACATAGCCAAGGAATACAATGCTTGGAGAGAAGAACTCGCATTACTCCATTTTAGCATAGAGTTTTTGTTCTCTCAAGACTTTGAAAACTCGTATCAAATGAGATACATGCTCCACTTTGTTCCTGCTAGAAACAAGAATGTTGTCAAAGTATACAACCACAAATCGACTAATAAAGGAATGAAGAACCTCATTCATAAGTCTCATAGAGGTACTTGGAGCATTCGATAATCCGAATGGTATAACCGACCACTCATAGAGGTCTTCTTTAGATTTGAAGGCCATCTTCCACTCGTCACCCTTTCACATCCTAATTTGGTGATAGTCACTCTGCAAATATATTTTTGACAACATAGTAGAACCATATAATTCATCAAGCATATCATCAAGTCTAGTTATGGGCTATCTATAATTAATGGTGATGTTGTTGATGGCTCAGCTATCAACACACATTCTAAGTGAACCACCTTTCTTGGGCACGAGTAGAGCTGGAATGGAACATGGGCTCATATTGAATTTTCTTATAATCGATCACTAAGTTATACTACTGCTCGATCACCTTTTGAAGTTATGTATGGAATTAACCCTCTCACATCAATGGATTTCATTCCAATTCCATCCAACTCCTAAGTAAGCTTTGATGGAAAAGAAAGACCTGAATCGATGAAGAAGCTCCGTGAGCAAATTCAATCCAAGATCAAAAAGGCCAACGAGTGCTACAAGAAAAGCCAATAAGCATTGGAAGAAAGCTCAATTTCAACCAGGTGATCTTGTATAATTTCACTTGAGGAAGGAGAGATTTCCATCTCGTCGAAAGAATAAAGTCATGTCTAGAGCTAATGGCTCATTTAAAGTTATCGAGCGAATCAATGACAATGCTTATAAGATTGATCTTCCTAGAGAGTTTGGAGTTTCAATGATTTTTAATGTAGGAGACCTTTCACTTTACTTGGAGGATGAAGATTTCTCAAATTTGAGGATACACCTCAAACAACCTGGGGAGGATGATGTGGGAGCATCAAAACCAAAATCTTTCAATAATTACATGGCCATCCAAACTCAAGCTTTATCAATCCATCAAGCCAACTTGGCAATCAAGGAAACATATAGCAAATTCATCCTCAACATGTTCCAATGTGTGTAGGGCACACAGCATGGCATTTGCTGATGATTGGTGGCTTAAATGCAAGGCTGAAGAAGCAATGGATGTGTTCCCCTTGTTTGGTGTGCTTTGGTTATCTTCTTATGTCTTAATTGCTCTAGTGTGCTGATTTTGCCTTCATCCATTTAAGAGTCTTTAATGTAAGGCTAGATTATCAAAGAGATTTATTGCAAGTTTGAAAGAATGGGGAGCTAGTCTTTATTACTAGGCTGAAGTATAAGAATGTAGGGTATGCTTAGTTTGTCTTCTCACATTAGAGAGTTTTAAATGCAAGGTTAGGATGTCAAAGTGTTTTTATTGCAAGTTTGAAAGAATGGGGAGCTAGTCTTCACTATAAAGTGTAAGGAACTAGAGTATGCTGGCATTTATTATGAGTCTTTGTACAATGTCTTAGTATGGCTATAATAGAGATGTAATTTCGTATGGAAGGTGGACTTGATTTACAATGCATGATATTTTCTCTTGAAGTGACTAATTTCCTTCAAAATTTAGTTCTTTATCCATTTGTATGGTTGTGAGCCTGAAGTTCTTTGTCCTTGGCTAATGGATTGTTTCTTTAGGCTTTGGTGGTGAGCTACATCTATCCTAACTTCATTTTATTTCATAAAACAACTTATTTGGCTTTAGTTCCACAATTCCAACAAGTTCTCACTTTAAAAGAAAACCACAATAAATTCCATCTTCCTCATCCCAACAAACATTTATCCACACACTCCATCCTTAAGATGTTAGCCTGAAAACGAATTTCTTATCCCTTCATTCTTGTCACGCATCAAGTTGGTATCAAAGCTTTTAGGTTGAAGTAGTTGGGTGAGATATTCCACTCTCCATTCATCCATTTGTACTCAAATGGATGAACTAGTTTCGAGAGACTTGAGTTTGGAGTAAGCCCATAGCAAAAGGCTCAATCGTACAATAAACCAACTCCAGCAACAAAAGGAACGAGTTCTCAACCAATTGGAGAACCAACCAAGGCAATAAGCACCGCCGCAAGGACCTCCCAATAATCGTCCATGTTGTGACAATCCTTAGCCAAGTACTGGTGGTGAATCCAATAACATAAGAGGTGATTCTAGTGACTTGGACTATCGAGCTAGAAGGAGAAAAGGAAGGCACTATAACAACAATCGTGATGTTAAGGTGGAGGTACCTAAATTTGAAGGTGGCCTTAATCTTGATCATTTTATTGATTGGTTGTTTGTTGTAGAATGAGTGTTTGAGTTTAAGTCATATTGGATGAAAAGAGATGCAAGGTTGTTGTTCTTAAGTTTAAAAAGTATGCTTCACTTTGGTGGGAAAACTTGAAAAGTCAAACAATCCAAGAAAGAAAAAGTAAAGTCTTGGGAAAAACTCAAGAAGCTAATGAAAAAGAGGTTCTTGCCTGTCAACTATAAGCAAGACTTGTTTCTAAAGCTAAACTCTCTTAAGCAACACGGAAAGAGCATGTAAGATTATATTAGGGAGTTTGAACAACTCCTTATGAGGTGTGATATTTCGGAAGCACAAGAGCGGACCACTACTCATTTTCTTGGAGGATTAAACCGGGATATCCAAGATTGGGTTGAGCTTTAGACATATTGGACCTTTGAAGATATTTGAAAGCTGGCCATAAAGGTGGAGAAACAACTAAACGGTGGCAGAAGGTTCTTGACTAGACCTTCAACTAGGGGAACATCTTTTTTTTAAGGGTGCTTCTTCTAGTAAGACCATGAGTACCTCAAAACAAGAGAAAGGAAAGGAGAAATTTGCTAAGTTTGGCAAATATCTCCCTTAGAAACTAGAAAGTGGAGGTAGAATGTGCTTCAAGTGTCATGGCTATGGACACTTGCAAGTTGATTGCCCTAACCGAAGGGTTATAACTCTTCAGGAAATTGAAAAGATTGACCTTGACCTTTAAAGGGCTGAACAAGCCCAAATAGAGTTCGGGTTGGAGAAGGAAGACGAGATTGTAAAGCAAGCTAATGAAGGCAAGTTACTGGTCATCTAGAGGGCTTTACACACCATGATTGCAACAAATGCCAAGGAACAAAGGGAGAACATCTTCCAAACCCATTGCACAATTAGTAGGATGGTGTGTACATTAATCATTAATAGCGGAAGCTACACTAATGTGGCTTCCACAACCATGGTGGGAAAGTTGAAGTTGTGACATCCTAGCAGCATCACATGCTAAGTGCAAGCGAAAATTATATGGATTATCGTCATGACAGGACCTATTTAATTTAATTATCACATTGTAGTATCCCAACCTAATTGGTTAGCATGTATAACATGGATATTTTACGATCTAAAACTTTTCTAATATACGATCATCCTACAATAGTCTTGTCATCTAGCATTAGACAATCCAATTAAGAAAATATATAAACATCATGAAGGGCTTTGTTAGCTTTCCTGCAAAATTCATTCGGGCTTTCATACGTCGACTTAGGTTACTTACAAGTTCTTCACCTGTGACATCCTGATTTTCCGATTCTATTTTCAATTGAATAAGTCGGGCATTTCATCTTCACACCTATAGCTCTCTTCTCTGAGTTGGCCACTCACGAGATAACTAGTCTATCAGGTGAAGCCGTTAAGGAATATAAACGCAATAGACTTGAGAATTTGACCAGGAAACAACTGTTTGGCCGTATTAATCTACAAGGGTCATTACGGCACAGACCGATTAAAGACCGAAGATAGGTCGACTCAACAAAGGCATGTAATTCAATGTGGGTGATTCCACCTAATTGCACAATTCTTGTCGATCGGCACTAGATCGATTCCTCTGTCGTTTTGATACCCTGTGTCCATATTTGAAAACTGGGAATTTCTACAACAACCGAGAGTCACCAATATCTCGAAGATGCACTTTGTGGCTCGAAAAATAATCGACCACAGGTCAATTGCACGAAAAGTTCATAAAAGCTACCTAGTAGATTAGGACGCGCTAAAATCACGCCAAATTAAAATTAACTGTGAAAGTGAACCCGATTACAAAAATTGGAAGTTTTGTTAAGTCACAATTCATTTTAGGAACATCGACTCATCTTCAGAAGATTTTTCTACAAACTGAGTTTTTTGACGAAAAATCAAAGTATGGTTAATTTGGTTCGGGAAAATTTGGTAGGCCCGCTTTTGGTTGCACTTTTGGGATCCAAAATGGTTCTTGTGACACCCCGAACCCTTCGCAGGTCGTCACCAGCGCCGGTGTTACATCTTTTACCATCTCTATCTCTTGGCTAAATTAAGCCTTGCCAGATTACAAGCAATTTTTTTTTTTAAAGCGGTCCCATGCGCAACTCATAGCGGAAGCAAAATTCACATCGTCATCTATCTCCCTTCTAACCCATGATACAAATACACACCAGCTAAACATCATGATTTTATAAACAAACGTCGACACATTATTTACATATATTTTCAAGATGGGACTACTCTCGGATCGGTACATAACAAGGAAAAGCTAGGACTCAGCCATGTCTAGCCTAAAATCTCAAAAAGAGACCTCAACCCTCAATATCATGCGAGCACAAAAACCCCCCATCAAAAGTGTCGACTATCTACATCAAAAAGAGATCCAGTTCCTACTCATCGCGTGCAAGTCTCACACCCAACCCGGTGCATCAGGTGGTGGCGGTGGCAGCATCCCTCGCATCGCTCCATCCCGTCGAACGTGCACAGACAGGAACTCTTGTATGACAGGGCCCCCAGCCAGGCCGATATCATACATAACTAAGCATCGCACTCGGATAAACGTCTATCCGGGCACAGAGGGACAATCTATCTCCGTACACTCCACCTCAACATCAGACGGTAGACCGTAAAATACCCCACGCAAAACAGCAGGTAGCGGCATAGTGCTAATCTGAAATGTTATCCCCAAAAGGGGTGAGTACAACCACTCAGCAGATAGGGAAATCCAATAACATTCCAATGCATCATGCATATCATCACACGTTGCAAGCATCACCTACCTTGTAATCATGCGTATCATGCATCATCACATCATATATATCATCATCATCATGGCATACCACATTATCATTAACCATGCATCACCATGCATATCACATCATCACTAGCCATGCATCACCATGCATATCACATCATACCATCATTAACCATGCATCACCATACATATTACATCATCACTAGCCATGCATCACCATGCATATCACATCATCATTAGCCATGCATCACCATGCATATCACATCATACCATCATTAACCATGCATCACCATGCATATCATATCATCATTAGCCATGCATCACCATGCATATCACATCATACCATCATTAACCATGCATCACCATGCATATCATATCATCATTAGCCATGCATCACCATGCATATCACATCATACCATCATTATTATAGATCAATTTCCACTTTTACTTATCAATTGATCCCCACATTATCTTTTCTCAAATCATCAAATTCACCATCATCACCATCCCTTCGGGCAGAAACCTCCGACAGGGATCCCAGTATCCCAGCCATCTCATGGCCACTGGGCTTCCGGCCCCCCACATTCCGGGCATCTCGCATCTCAACTAGCATCACGAGGCATTCCCTTCGGGCAGAAACCTCCGACAGGGCTTCCGGCCTTTACCCTTCTAACCGAGGATCTCGCACCTCAATCCTGGCATCGCGAGTCACTCCCTTCGGGCAGAAACCTTCGACAGGGCTTCCGGCCCCCCACATTCCGGGCATCCTGAAACTCCCAGGGAATCTCTGGAATTATGCCACCAGGCCACCAGACAACATCCTCCGCCACAACCCCTTACTCACATACCACTTCCACATTCACCTTCCTTTTAATCTTATTATTATTACATGGCATATGAATCACGCACATGCATCACAATTCATGATCATACATGCATCTATGTCATATAACAATGCATCATAAATTCAATGGAATACATGGCTAATAAAATAATCCATTATTATTATTTTATTATTTTATTATTATTTTATTATTTTATTATTTTATTATTTTATTAATTTTTTTTTATAAATAAACATTTCATTTAATATTTATGATTTTCCCAAAATCATAATATTTAAACAATCACTAAACAATTAGAATCACAATTTTATGCAAAATTCATGGCCAATTTGCATTTTACATAATTTCCCGAATTTCCACAAAATACACACAATATTCGGATAATGGCCAGATTACACAGTTTTCGAATTAATTCAATTAAAATACTCATATGACCTCCGAAAATTCCCAAATTTCACAGGGTGATAGCCAACACATTTTCGTGCATTTTGCATGAATAACACTAAGCCAAATTCTTTTTATATTAATTTATACAACTCCATGAAGCTTCTGGAATCTCTACCGTTTCGTCCAGAACGTACATCACCGAAAAACTTAGGTTTGACCCATCAAATATCTTTCGTTTCTTCTGAAATTCGAGTATGTTATGTATCAATGTGTCCTTTACAAGTTTCATGAAGAGATCTAGGTTAAATAACCAAAGCATGATCCTCTTTTAAGTCCTTGAAGTCTCGGGTGTCTCGGTTCACTTCAACAGAACCATCCGTCTCAAAGATCTAGCTGGTTAACTAGGCTATACTCATTTTTTTCTCCTCAAATTTGAGTATGTTATATTTTAGGATGTTATCTACAACATTCATGAAGACAACAAAGTGAGATCTCCAACAGAAATCAACATGCAACCAAGAAATCATCAAAAGGTCAGTAGGAAATTCGCAGATCTAAAGCCTCCGTGAAATAGAACTTTTGACCCCTCATATCACCATCGTTTTCCATGAAATTCGAGTATGTAATACCTCAAGATGTTAGCTTCAACTTTCATGAAGACATCGAAGCCAAAATCACACTCCAAATACACATGCAAGCTCGAATAAGATACTGTCTACCACCAACCGAACGGAAACAGCCACATAACATGAACACATTCAACCCTTACTTCGATATTTCGCCCAAATCACCCCTAAAACCGAACATGCAACCATCAAAACAACATGCAAGAGAAGTTAAGGACCCCCACTTGCCTCCAAGATGAACAAACAGCAACAAACAATGGCGTACGGCGGCGTAGGACGGTCGGACAAGGCGGACGTACGGCGGACGGGCGGCTCCCTCCTTCCTCTTCCTCTCGGCCTCTCTTCCGCTCAAGCTCTCTCTCTCTCTCTCGCACACTCTCTTGGCCAAATGAAGAAAATGGCCACTCTCTCTCCTAATCCCCTTTTTATATCCCCTCAATTGCAATGATTAACTCACCTCAACCATGGCCAATGCATGAGGGCTTGTCTTGCCACTTGTAATTCTTGTTTTTAAATTTGAATTTCAATGGGCTTGGGCTTAGGCCCAACCGGCCATTTCTTCTTGGGCTGGTCGACGGCCACCTCTTGGGCCCAATGGGCCGACTAGCTTGGCCCACCAAGCTTTAGGCTAATGGGCCCAAGGCCCATTTCGAATTTTATCCCTTTTTCCTTTTTTTTTTTGAATTCCTTTTTATAAATATTTCTAAATTCAAATTTCATCTTGGCCAAAGTCTTGGAATATTTCTAATTATTGAAATTTAAATCATATGGCCAAGCATTTAAATTTAAATTTCCACAATACAAGCAAAATTCATCAAATTAAAGGACAAATTGGCTAAAGCATAAGCCATAAAATTCTACCACCTAATTAAAGACATTTAACACACCTTAAGGCTCGGCTTTGAAATTCCGGGATGCCACAGTTCTATGGTCAAGTAAAAATATGGATTTAAGTGTGGTTACATTGGTGGATTTTATGGACTTCAATTTGAGTTCAATTGGATTTATTTGGAAGAGGATTGAATGGATTGGATGTACAAATGTCTAAAATTCGTATGCCATAGGGGGAGGGACATTTTACACCAATTGGCAAAGTTGTGGAGGAAGTTTGAGGAGAGAGAATGGCTGAGGTCATGTGATGTCATGGTGGGGGCAAGAGTGAGGAGGTTTTGACAAGTGTTGCATGCATGGAAGCCACCAAGGGGAGCCCCCTCTTTAGCAGTTTCTTCTTCATTGTTTTGTGGCTTTCTCCATTGTAGATGAGCCTTGAGACCTTGAGAAAACCAAAGGAAAATCGCAGCTCATCCCCCTTAGTCGTCACACGCCCACACAGCCACCATCAGACCATTTTCCTCCCCTGTTTTCCCTCATTCCAGTTTCTGCTCTAGCTGACATTTCGTCAAAGATTCGAGTTAAAAGTTACATTCCCAGACGAATTGGTTCATGCTCCACCCACCACCGTGACAAGGACAGCCAGACCGTACCGGAGCACCCCGCCACTCACCCGAACGATTCTCTAGCCGTCTTGTACGGCGGCGCAAAGCCAACGGTCACCGACCGCCTAGTTCAGCCCTGCTTCGCCTGTTTTGATTTTTCTTCAATTTTTCTTCCATTCCAACCCTTCTTTTGCCCGTTCCATCCACCCACAAATCCCCTTGACCCCCGGGAAACACCAGTTGCCGACCACCTGCTCGCCAGAGCTCTAATCGGCCCGTTTCCTCCTTGTTAGCCCTTCTTCCTCTCTGGTTCGGTCCTTGGAACAGAAGTAGAAGATAGCAAGGTTTTGGAGACTTCAAGGCCCGTTTTAGGTGCCTTCCTGGCCTCCGTTGGTCTCGCTACTAGGAGGATTATCGCTCGCCTCCACATCGTGGTCGCCGTGAACTCACTGGCACGCAATTCCAGTGAGTTTATCCCTCTAAACCTCGCTTAGGAGGTTAATCATCCTTAAGGGGTGTTTAGATTAGACTAATGATATTTAGGTGGTTAGATTAGTTTAATTAAGTGTGGATTAGATTAAGGGCTGGATTAGTTTAGCGGATGGATTAATTAGTCTAATTATGCGATTAGATTAGTGTAATCCTAATTAGAATTTTATTTATTTATTTAAAATTAAATGTTATTTAATTACATTATTTAATATTTAATTAGTTTAATTTTCGGAATGTGGCACCCCTCGACGGCCCCCGATCCGTTAGGGTCGCCACAATTCCCTTACCTTTCACTTGACCATATAATATAATAACACGTCACTCTTATACCATTTCAATTGCAGCGGGTCCATACAGCCATGAGGGTTTATATCTTTTAGATCGGTCTCTCGCACAGTTCATATACGGAAGCACATCCAACAACTCCCTTCCTTATATTCAGAAAACGATGCACACCTACTAAACATTTATAGGTAAAAGCCAAACATTTTTATTTACTTAAACCAGATGGACATTATTCATCGGTACATCAAAATGCCATAGTTTTCTATACTTGGCTATACTTCAAAAGATAACTGACATCTCCTCCAATAGTCGTATACTTAAAGTCCATCGATCAGTGTCAGCGTCCAAAAGTTCCTTCATTTGCTATCCTCCTCCTCGCGGTCATATCCAACCACTTGATCCATCTACCGGTGGCAGCGGCAGCAGAGGTATTTTATCTAGTCTGAAATGTTATTCCTCAAACGGGGTGAGTACAACCATTTAGCAGTAAAGATCCACCAAACTACTCAATGCATCAAACAGAACAATCAAGGTATCATGAACAAAGCACATATCATTCATGCATTCAATCATACCTTACCTTGTAGCCATGCACATATCACCATGCCATATGTGCATATATCACCATGCACTTATCATCAAGCATTCATGCATATATCTCCATGCCATATGTGCATATACCACCATGCACTTATCATCAAGCATTCATGCATATATCACCATGCAGTCATGCATATCTCGCCATGCCATTGCGCATATATCACCATGATTCATATCATCTATGCTATCAAGCATACATCACCATGAGATCCATTCATGCTTTCATGATCGCATTTTCAATATCAAATAACATCAATTTACTTTCATTAGCAGATCATGCATCATGCCATATGCATACACCCATGCACATGATTCATTTTCAATTCTTATCTTTCACAAGGATCTCATCAATTTTTTCTTCCCAGGGACCAATGTTTGCATCCTTCATTTATCGCTCGTGTCCAACCTGGCATCAGGAGGAACCTCCGGTACACACCTCCGGGCATCCGGCACCCCCACATTCCGGGCATCTCGTACCCCAACTGGCATCACGAGGTATCCCCTCAGCACACACCTCCAAGGCTTCCAGCACCCCCACATTCCAGGCATCTCGCATCCCAACTGGCATCACGAGGAATCCCCCCGGCATACACCTCCAGGGCTTCCAGGATTACGTACTGACATACCACCAGGCATTCCCCCTGGAATTATGTACCGTATACCATTGGGCATCTCGAAACTCCCGAGGACATCCGGCACCCCCACATTCCAGGCATCCTGACACTCCTAGGGCATTGTCGGCTCACACCTCCGACGGTATCCTCATTTCCCATAATTCATATTCACATTTATGTCTTAATATCAACATGGCACATGATGTGATGGAAACCAGGTCAATTTCAGCTTTTGATTTTTATATGTAATGTCATAATCATCACATATGCAGCAAGATCAATTACTATTATTTTAGAAAACAGAAAGCATTCTTTTTAATTTACATTTCCTAAAATTTAGTAATTGTCTCTAATAATTTCTAAGAATTTAGTACATCATAGACAAACTCTAAGGGCATTCATCTCATGAAGAACACAGCACCACCAGAATGTCATACAAAATAGGATAGTCCAAGCATCACAGCTTTTGAAATTTGCACAATCCAGCTAGCACGGTTTTAGAAAACATTTTCATTAAATACCCAAATGACATTAAAAAATTATGAAATTCGAACATGTGATAGTCAAGACATAAAGGCAGATACTTCATGCAGAACACTACACCAAAAGATCCCTATATAGTTCAATACAGACCACGCATCACAGCACTACCAATTCTGTCCGTTCCACTTGCACAGTTTTTGAAACATTTTTGGTTAAATAGGTAAATGAACTTCAAAAATTACGAAATTTTAATATGTAGTAGGCAATACATAAATAAAGGTATTTAATGCAGAACACTTTTCCAAAAGAATCTCATACAAAACGGTGTAGACCACGCATTGCAACATTACCCAAATGACATTTAAAAATTATGAAATTCGACTATGTGATAGCCATCAGATCATAAGAGAAATACTTCATGAAGACATCAAAGTCAGATTCATCCTAGGTATTTAAATATAGGCGGTTAAAACTTCTGTTCCTAGTACCGAAATTTCCAGATCTAACCACCCCCAAAAGATCAAAATTTCAATTACCAATTCTTGTTGGTTTTCTCTAAATTTTTTATATGTTAAACCTCAGGATGTCCTTTACATCTTTTGTTAAGAAATCGAAGTGAAATTTTAACAAAAGTTTAGCCTTACAGTCCATGCATTCATCAAAGGTAGTTACCGAAATCTCCAGATTCAGTCTTTCCAAAGAATAAAGCTTTCACCCAATTATACGTGTTCGTTTTGTCCCAAATTTGATTATGTTATACTCCAAGAAGTCCTTAACAACTTTCATTCAGAAGTCAAAGCAAAAATCCAACTCGAACATCACATGAAAGTCACTAGAACATCCAAGGTCGAGCTGTTTTCTCAAGAACAGTATACTAGCCGAGAACACCACTCTTAAAACTTCATTTTTTTCAGATCCTAGACATCCGAAATTTGTCACCCTTCAATCACACACGATAGGCACGACATGCAAGAGTAGATCAAGGATCCCACTTGCCTCTAGACCAAGCAAACCGCGAGCACAACAGCGACGGGACACGGCGGCGACGGACGGCGGACGATCGGCTTCCTTCTTCTTCTGCACGCTCACTCTCCGTTTCTCTCGATTTCTCTCTTCCCCTCGGTAGCTCTCTCTCTCTCTCTCTCTCTCTCCGTTGACGTTTCCCCCTCATCATCAACCGATTCTCTCAAATTCTCCTCTCTTCAATGATGAACAATCGTTGATTTTGCATGAAGGACACTTGGACTAGGGGGAAACACTTGGCAAAATCTTCATGCAAAAGGGTGGGCCTCTCATGGGCCGGTTCCTCCTTCCGGGCTCTCCTTGTTCGACGGCCCAATGGGGCGCCATCCGGCTGGGCTTGAGGCCAGCTTGGTCGACAGCTCCTCCTCCTCCTTTGGGCTTCGCGGCTAGGCCCAAATGGCCGAAGGGTGGGGCTTCTTGTGGGCTGGTCTTCAGCTAGAATTTTGGCCCACACCTCATCCTAATAATCCTCCTTAAACCTTAATTTTACAAACACCTAATTGAAATTTATAATTCACAAAACTTTGTGACCTAATTTAATAAATTCCAATCCATAATTCACATGGCCAAAATAGAATTTTCCCATTAAGTAATTACTCAACAAAAGCTTGGCCCAAAATCTCAATGCAAGACATGAATTAGAGCACCTCTAAGGATTGACAAGAAATTCTAGGATGCGACACGGAATTTATTTAATTATTTAATTAATTAAATTTTTTCAAAAATTCGACCGAGATGGCCAATCGTTAGAAGTTTGTTCTGACTGCTATGGTATAGTCCAATTTTGGAATTGGATGCTAGATTTGTCATTTGATGATGAATTATTAAATTGCATGTTATATATGTGAATTAGGTGATTTATGTAATTGACTGTTGATTGTTCGATTGAATGATGTTTTGTGCGATTGTGGGGCATGGAGAGTTGACAAGCATATTGTTGTGGGTTAGATCAAGATACCACCAAATTGGGAATCGATCCTGCCGCTGAGTCGTAATTCAACATTACCACCTTATCTAGGTTGTGCCCACTAAGCCGTAATTTAGTATTACCACCGAACTTGGAATCGGTTGTGCAGTTGAGCCGTAATTCAGCATTACCACCGAACTTGGAATCGGTTGTGTTGTTGAGCTGTAATTCAGCATTACCACCTTATCTTGGTTGTGTCCGTTGAGCTGTAATTCAGCATTTACCACCGAAAAATTAGTAAGCTGTGCTCACTGAGCCGTAATTTAGCATTATCGCCGAAGTTTTAGTAGGCTATGCTCGCTGAGCTGTAATTCAACATTGGGGTCAAGTATTTGAGATGACTGTGTAGGTCGTGCTCGTTGAGCCGTAATTCAATGTAGGGGTTGAGTAAGTGAGATGACTAGGGAAACGTCTCATTGACATGTAATCGACTGAGTCGATTGATTTGATCGGAAATTCTTGATTGATGTGATTCGATGATTATTTGTTGAATTGTGCTAACGTGCAGGAAGGAACTGAGGCAAGGTAAGCCCCCTGTGTTGTGTGGTTAGGCCACCTCTAAGTGTATTTCCTTCCTAATAGGGGTTTAGGGGGTGAACTTGTTGAGACAATGTCTCACCCTAGTTGTGGGCTTATCTTTTCAGGTTCGTAGATGTTGGTTGTGGAGGACCAAAGCCCTGGAGTTTGTGGAGGCGGAATTTGAAGGATCAGCGTATGTGTCCGACTAGTAGGTCGTAGGACAACTTCTTTTGAGAGCCGACCTATTGTAGCCTTTTGAATAGACTCGTTTTGTAACTAAACCCTGTTGGTTATAAAAGTTGGCTTTTAGGAATTGTTTCCTTGATTTTCTATCCCATGCTGTTTGTTGTCGAGGGTTTTGAATTTGTTTCCGCATGCGCTTTAAAAAGAATGGGTCGGCGACCCGTCCTAGGACGTCGCTATTATATCGACCAAAGCGGGATGTTCGTGCGCTTAGGGTCCGGGGCATGACATCACCTATGTACGATATATATTTACAAGTTCAAGAACAAAAGTGTAAGTAATTAGCCAAGGAAAGGGTGAGAGGGGTTTCTAACTTCACTACCCCTTATTCTAGTCCAACAAAAAACAAAAGACATCTCTTGGCTATATCATGAACTGGCGCCTAAGCACCTCCTACCCCAGCTCTAGGTCCTCCAGCATCAAATTGAAGAGGGCCAAACGGCTCCCCTTCATGGTTTATGAACCATGTAACGAACTTCATCGGGATCCAGTCTATCCTGCCATTGTCCATCGAAAGCATATCCTCATAGCGTGTATAGGTCAACTCAATATCAAGGTCATATACATCATGAAAAGAAACATCAATGTAGGCTATCACCTCATATCGTGCGATAGGTGGCACGTCCATAATAATGATCTAAAAATAGAAAGGAATGAGCAATGCTCAGTTAGAAATAATAAGACCCTAAACTAGACAATCCATAGTCGCCAAAGAAAGTAGGAGAACATAACCAAATGGTGCATACTTACTAAGACTAACTGATCTAGGTATAGCTAAATGAATACTAAGATCTCACATAAATGATCACTTCATATCAAACACTCTAGATATGCATGTATGCCTCCTATTTCTAACTAGACTAAGATCATATGCAACAGCAACAACAGGTGAACTCACATGCCTAATGGAATTATATTATAGTGTGTATATTAGATCCACTATCAATCAGTATACCCATCGAAACACAAGCTGGCCCAATCGAGTCACTTTCAAAATCCCACGTCCGAACTTCTACGATATTGATATCATGGGCATCTCACTCCGAGACATCCCAGTATCACATAATTGGGGCATCCCAAGATCACATGGCATGGGGCATCTCACTTCGAGGCATCCATGATCACACATAGAGGCATCCACGACATTTCATGGCCCACTAAACTCAATTCATACATTCATACATTCTCACTCCACCTGCAAAACAAAGGGTTTACAAGCACGCCTCATCTTATAACTCTCGCCCACAAAAACATTTAACACTTTATTAGCGACTAACTTGATTTTCCACGCGACTTTGACATGCAAGCGATCCTATACAAGACACGTTAGCTAAACACAACAACCATTTTTATATGGTTTTAGGTCCTCTTAATTTAGTAACCAGCCACTAGCGAAGTCGCCAAGTTTATCGCGACCAAACTTGGAAAAAAGGTTGGGTTTAGGGGTACTTGCCCATGGGAATTCCCTCACAGTTCACGCTCCAAAAGAAATTATCACTTCACCTTTTAGATCAAACCTCTAGTGACTTCCCTCTATAAGGTCGCAAGTTCTCCCAAACTCATACCACGCATGATAGTAGAGTGTTGTGACTTGTATCCATACGGATGACACACCTCGAGAAGGGAGGTCAAGTATGGATATTGGATTTAAGGGTATCTTTGCCATGATAGCCCTCTCGATAGGACGTTTCACCCATAAGGATAGCATCACTGCATCCTTTTGGGGTATTGCCAATATCGAGTATGCTAAATCACGGTGAGCCATAACAAAACCGATACCCCTCATGATGGGTTCATTTATAAGATCTAGTTGTTTAAAACAACCTCAAAATAAGACGGGAGTCGCCACTAGCCTCGTTTTTGGGGTTTGACTAAAACACCCAATTAAGGGTCGGGAGTTGTCCTTCAATTTCTAGGCAACCAAATATCTAGGTTTGAGGGCTTGAGTTATGTTAATATTTCTATTAACGCCCTTTCGGTACCTAATAGTATGTCATGTTACCTAAGGTGATCATGCATGTTTTTTTATTTTTGGGGTCATTTAACCTAAACTAAGTAATCATATGTGCTTGGTCATTTTCGTGCTATTCTATTTCTAAGAAAGATAAAAGGAAAAAAAATCAATTGTATTGAAAGTACAAAACAGTAGGTAAACAACTGAGGAAAACATTAAATCTATCATGCAATCCTAAGAAAGATAAAAAGAGAAACAAAATGAAAGGACAAAAAAAGTAAAGAAGCCACAACTTGTTGAGTTTTTATATAGACAGGGGAAACTCAAGACATATGTCGGGGACAAATAGTACAATAGCATGGTTAGAATGGACATCGACCTTTCACCATCTTCGAGTCTTTCCATTTTCGGGATCCTAATCTAATCCTAGTCTAATAATTATAGCTAGGTACATACAAATGAAAGAAACAATGAAGCATATCAAAACAATCAAAAAGCATGACACAAGATCAAGATCACATGATTCAACACAACAACATTTGAGATCAATTGAATTTAGGCCTTGAGATCGGCCTTTACAATTCTTACGTAGGTCCCTCTAGACACCCACCTAATTGATTTTACGACTTATAGCCATTATTGACCATTTGTGTTCTCACGTGGCCAATAACGCTTATAAGTCCCTAACAAGGCGCTCTAAGTGTTTTCCCAAGGCTTTCCTTGGGTAACATGCATTGCACCTAACATTCATCTAACAATCACATGCGTGAGCAAAAATGAGTGAAATGTTGGCGGATCATTTATTACCAAAGCATGTACCAATCAAGAGCACAATTGTTTCTAATGAATGACATGATTTTATGCATGGAGGGGTACATGTGATATTTAAAAAAAAAAAATGGATCCAAAATCATTGAAAAGGTTTTTGAGACAAAGTGATATCTCAGCTATGGGGTGTATTTTATTGCCAAGGCTAGCTTGGAGCTCGTATAAATGCACTCACAAGCATCACGGACATTTTGAATACAGTCTAAACCATGACTTTCATGATGTCAAACCCATTATTGGGAAAATTGTTTAAAAGAATTGCTTTTGGAAACATCATATGTACCAAAGCAATTTCGAAATATAACTTGGAAATTCTATTCAGTGAAAATCAGTTGATGACAAAGATTAAAGAATTTGAAACAATTTTCATGAAGGTGGCATGTCCTAATACCATGGACAAACTAACCTAAAAGGCCTAACTTAGCAATCATTACGAGAAATTCATATCAAGGAATTTCAGACCAACGACAATATGTTAGAAAAATTGAATAACACCCATTGATGATTTAGCTATGAGAAAATTCCCTAACATGCATAACATGATATGGAACAACTTTCATCAAGAAGGTTTTGTTAAAAGAGCTAAACATGATTTTATAAAAAATTAGACAATAAGCAACTACGCATCAGGAAATCACCAAGACGGCAGGATATCACATCATTGCAACTTAGGTTTACCCTACCAAATGAAGTTTAAAAAGAATAAAATTTTACCACAACACAGATAAAAGAATGATAAACAAACTTTGTTAAGGGTCCAAGTTGAGAATCTTTACAGGAAACATGGTAATAAATGACAAAGATCTATCTAAACAGGGGTAAAAACAGGAGTCCGAATTTGGCCATGGGTCCAGATTCTGGTCTAGTTTAGGAAAAATGGAAAATGGACTTAACAATAAGTAAATTACATGAAATCAATGGTATTCAAAAGTTCTAAGTGTTACAACTTCCTAGAAGGGCTTGAGTCTAAACAAGGTCGACTTGGTGCTTAAAAATCAAGGTTGGTGAAGGTCTGTGCATTAGTCCTTAATAAACCAGAACACAAGTATGCCTTAATTGTGATATCCGGATTTCGCCGGACCTCGAATATGTAACAGTCCGAGACGTGCCAACAAGTTGTTGTCGGACTACATCGTTGGCATCCTTATGGCCCCCGTTTCATCACTACCATTGTACCGAGACATCACGTTTTGTCTTGTTCTCGTGGCATCCCCTCATCACTATGCCTTTGTTGCATCATGACAGTCCGATCACCGTTTAGCTTATCGTCTCGTTGAAAATTTCCTTACGCAACGACACAAATGAGACCAACGTTCACCCACATCTGAACCTTGCTAAACGAACCTTTCATGCAAGTTGTTTTCGACTCCATGCATACGTGAAAGTTGATGAAGAAAAGTGTCAAAGACTCCCCCATTTCCCTCACACTGTCTCTCAACCATCCCCAGCAAAGGACCGCTGACCACCACAGCTTCATGCACGCTTTCTTCTCCTTGAATGGCCATGCAGCCACGTCCACCGCCCTTCCTTATGAAGACACGAAGACCTTTGATTATTACAGCCCATGCACACGTCCATTTGGTGATCGAGATCTATTGAAAGCACGGTGATTAGTCAAACTCTGACCACGGTGAGGTCGGATGAACCTCCTAAGGCCGATCGGAGGTGATCGAGATCTCTTGAAAGCAATGATGATAGCAGGTTTGGGCTAGGAACAAAACCGGTCCCAATTTGGACCGGCCTTACGCTAATGAAAGAAAAAGAGTCACCGAATGAATTTCGGTGACCGTCCATCGATGCCTCCACCACCAGCTAATCGAGGACTCTTGCACAAACAGATCAATGGCCGGTTCAATCAGTTGAACTGGCTGAGGTTTAGATCAACCTCAACGCTAATTTTGCTGTAGCCGCTAAGGTGTTGGCGATCGGAGAGCTCCAGTGATCGATGAAGACTAATGCTGCTCTAAGAAAGGCCAAAGGCCAAAAAGGTTGGCCAATGTGGGTGGAGCGCTGTGGGTAAAGGGCCAAACCAGCGGCGATCAATTCACCAGAGGGTGGATCGATCATGCCGAGAGAGGGAGAGAGAGAGTTAGTGTCAAAAATGGAGGGAGGAGAGAGAGTTTAAGCCTAGAGAGAGAAAATAGATATGTAAAATGAGCCCCCCAAACTTTGGATGGAAAATTGGTTTATATAACATCCCCAATTAAGCGATATCAATTGTCAGTTCAACCAAATGGTAGAAATTTTAATCCAACGGGTAAAAGTTTATTTTGAAGGTTTAATTATGATTTTGAGGCATCGGGTAATTGATCTAGTGGGTTTGATTTGCAAAAACCTGAGTTAAAATAAAAAAATTACGTCAAAATGTCTACTTAGGGGTCGAAATGCAATTTTGCCAAATCTATGGACCAATTTGCAAAATTATGTGAAATTGAACAGGTTTTTGCAAATCAAACCAGTTCACAATTTTGCAAAATTACGTCAAAATTATGCAATTTCAAAGCAAGTCGTCAAAGGTCCATAACTGGCCGACAAGTGACTGAACAGGCCAGCACTGCCAATGCCAGGTTAGATTGATCAAACCAGTTCACACCATCGGTTCTTGGTTAGTGGTCCTTGTGAGTTCAAAATTTGTGTAATTTGGTCTCTCAAGGACCAAATGGAAAAGAAAACTTACCCGATTTGAGGAGAAATTGCTCGATTATGATTCAATTAAGTCAATTAAACTTTATAAATGCGATCTAGGGATCTTTTATTGATTTAATTGAATGATCATTATGAAAGACAATGAACCAAAACCATGGGTGCCTAGGATTGAGCTTAAAGGGCTAGAATGAACAAATTTGCAATTCGTTGGGTAAAATTGCATATTGATTGAAAGTGAGTTCAATTATTGTTGCAATTATCCTATCTAATCAACTACTCATGTGTAAGATCACCCAATGTGTTCAAATTGGCCTTAAATTGAAGTGCTTGAGCTTAGATTGAAAATGAATTTAGGCCTAATATTAAAACTGGACCTAGATTTATGAAATTAAATCATAGTCTTGGATGGGTCAATTTGAATTTTGTCAATTGATGCTCAATTATTTGACTTTCTAATGCTTGAAAAAGTAAAATTCCTCAAATTCAGAAGTTCTTATGTGAATTTCTTAAAATTGACCTTAGATTCGGACTTATCTCAAGAAAATGAGTGGAGAACGATCGTTCGTTCGTAAGTCATGAAGAATCAATTTTGGTCTTTTAATTAAGGCTTAAAATGACAATTTACGTTTTGACTCGATAATTCGCGAAATTGAATGAGTGGGCAGATTTAAAATAGTTTCTAAACCAAATGCCGAAGAAAGAACTACACTTAATTATGAATAAAATAAAAGTAATTTTATTTTTGGTCGATTTAGAACCTTAAACTGAAAAAATTCAGAAAACAAGGTTCATGATTGAATTTTCTGAAATTTTCGACACCATAGTCAAATTGACACTAAAAGAAGTTTTTTTGAAAATTTTTTATTTTTCCAATTTTTTTATCAAATGTTTGAAAAATAATCAACCCTTTAGTTTATTTTTTTGTTTCCTAAAAGGTTGATTTCTTGGTCGAATCCTTGAATTTTTAAAAATTGATTTGACAAAAATGAAATTAAAGATAAATGGCATCTTTTTGGATAAAAAATCAAATTTTGATTCGGAATTAACTTTTGGTCAATGAATTGACCAAAAAGTCAATATAAAAGTTAATCATTTGACTTTTTGGGTTTTTTCTATAAAATAAACTATAAATCACTTAAAAACAACAATACAAAAGAAAGAAACAAAGAACGACACTTTTTAGTCGAGAAATAGGCTATATCACAATCAAAAACCCAAATCTTGATTTTCTTTTTACCTTTTTCGACTCGTTGATTAAAAGTTAGGTGTCAACAACCTTACAAACTTGAATGGCTTAGCAAAGGAAGTGATCTCTAGGTAGCCAAATAGGCTCTTATATCATTTTCTATTGGTAAAACTTACCAAGATCAAGTCTTATTCCTATGGATGCATGCCATTTATTGCTAGGAAGGCGTTGGCAATTTGGTAGAAAATCTATGCATGATGGCCATAAAAACACTTACTCATTCCACGAAGAACAAAAATACATAACTCTTGCACCTTTAAGCTCATCGTTGATCCACAAAAATCAAGATGGAGAGGGAAACACAAGTAAGGAAAATATATTCTTGAGTGAAACATAGGTTGAGAGAACCATTAACAAACAAAAGAATATATTTGCTTTGTTAGTGGTAGTGAAAAATAGTGAGAAAAAGAGTCCTCTACATTCCGAAATGCATTCCTTATTGAAATAATTTGTAGATGTCTTTTAGGAGGAGTTGCCACCTGAATTACTCCCATAAGAGGTATTAAGCATCACATTGATTTGCTACCCAGTACTCCTCTACCAAACAAACCAAGTTATTGATGCAATCCGGAGGAAACGAAGGAGTTGCAAAGACAAGTTGATGAACTTATCAACAAAAGGATATGTTCAAAAAAGCGTGAGCCCATGTTCCATTCCAGCTCTACTCGTGCCTAAGAAGGATGGTTCATTCAAAATGTGTGCTAATAGCTGAGCCATCAACAACATCACCATTAAGTATTGGTACCCCACGCCTAGACTTGATGATATGCTTGATGAGTTATGGGATTCTATTGTGTTCTCAAAAATAGATTTCTGGAGTGGCTATCACTAGATTAGAATGCGAGAAGGAGATGAGCGAAAAATGGCTTTCAAAACCAAATGAGGCCTTTGTGAGTGGTTGGTTATGCTATTCAGACTTTCTAATGCTCCAAGCACTTTCATGAGACTCATGAATGAGGCACTTAGTCCATTTATTGGCCACTTTGTGTGTAACATCCTCGATTTAGACCCCCATTTTGGCCCGACTAGTAGGCCAAATATTGGTACGCCAATGGCGAGACTAGGCCATGAGCCGGCTCAAAAGTCGATCATGAGCTGGGTAGCTTGTTTGGGGATTGGCAACCTAAGGATTGGTTATAGAGTGTTTGACCATGAAAAGGTTATTTAATCATGAGGATCAGTTGTGGGTCGATTCCGCACCACCACGAATCGGCGGACACTTGTGGCTCAACTATGCCCAGTTATTGTACCGGTCGCAGGTGATTGCGCCCAGTCGTTGTACTAGTCATGGATGATCATGGATCAATCCAGTTCAATCGTGAGTTGAGGTGGATCGATCAAACCTACATGATTACATGACAACTGAGATCCGACCATGGATCAAATAAACTCAACGTGGTTCAGTGTCAGACTAGTCATAAATTGTGGCGTAGGACCCTAGACTAACCTACGAACCAGTCAAAGGACCGACCGACTAGGCTAGGACCTAGCCAGTAAACCTAGCTATGACCCCTTTTCTCAATGAAGGGGATTTCAAACTCGATTTGGCCAATCAAGCTGGGTTGCGTCTGGCTTTGTTTCGGCATGGCTTAGGCATGAACCTCTGGCCAAATAAGGTAATTGATCATGGTTGGACTCGATTAACTCCCACCCAAAGAGATGACCTTCTAACTTGATATTTCCCATGATGTATTTAATGTTATTGGAAGGTAGTCTATTAATGCATGATGACTAAGTAGGACACTTGGCACCATAATCTTACTCTTGAAATGTAATCATGAAATTTTGGATGGTTACATATTAAGAGAGGGTAAGTCATAAGCTCATTAATGGTAGGGAGTGACTCATAGCCTAGAAGAATGATGACAAGGGATCTTGAAGGCCAAGTAGGGCGCCACCCCTTCTCCTTAGGCTTGCCACTTAAGGTTTCATAGGTTTTGACTCTCTAGTTTTACAAAATCCCTAGACCTTTGCCGTTTTCCAATTTTACGGAGTTCTTTGTACTTCAAATTTGGAGAAACTTCCTGCATGAAATTTGTTCTAAACATCTTGATCTAGAACATACTTAAATTTTATATTTTTCTGAGGTGAAATGTTGGGGACGAAGGCCCAATCATTCACCGTTTGGAACCTATCCTGTGTAATGAAAGCGGTGACTAGGTTGCCTTCTCGAACTTTTATAAAATTTTCCCTTCAAATTTAACCATGCTTCATTAATGAAAGTTTTAAAAGGACATCCACTTCTATAACATATAGAAATTTCAAAGAGTTTTGTGAAGATTTGGATTTCAAAATGAGTCTTTCTCTCCGACCATTGAATCCGCTCGACAGACGAATTTTTGGGTTGTGTTCAATGATTTGTTGCTCTTTCCACAAAATGAATTTAGCTTGGATTCCCCATGAAATTTTTTTTGTAAGGTCTTTTCTACAACATATTATAATTTTATAATTTTTTGAGCCTGTTTGATAAGGTATTGATGCTGATTTCAAAAATTGCTCGAAACTATTTTCACCCAAGGATAAGAAGGCCACACGCCCAACTTGGAGGGGGAGGGGGCTACACGCCCAACTTAAGGAGCAAAGCTAATCTAGAGTCTTAGTGATTTAGGATGAGGATGCATTAAATATCTTTGGACTCTAGTTCTTCAATGCCAAGTTGAGGTGTCCCTTAAAGGAATAGGCCATAATGCCTCCTAACCTAAAAACTTAGAGAGCAAGTTTGTAATATGAAGATATCTAGCCTAATAATTACTCAAGATCCAAATATTAAATGGGAGAGGCTTAGTCATTGGCTTAGGTGTCCCCATAATAATTACATGTAATTATTCCATGATGACTCAACCCCTTAGATGGACCATTGGAAAGATGAGCAAATGTCGCCTCTAGGAACTAGACTTGCCACCCATCTCTTTAGCTTGCTACCTCGTCAACCTAGATTGTCCACCTACATGAAAATGATTGGTCCATTTGGAAAGATCACTATGAGGGGTTTGCTTATAAATAGAGGCATTTTCCCCCTCATTTCCACACCACCTCCTCTTCTTCCCTCACTCTCTCGACCTCACCCTCACCATCGCCCTCTCTCTTTCTCCTGGCCACACCCTCTTGCTTGTCTGCCAACTTGCACGTTGCTCGGTCACCTAGGCCATCCCTTGAAGTGTAGTAAGTAGAACTTACTAATATTTGGCTAGGACATTGTGTTACGCTATTCTGAGGGTGTGACGAGTCCTTGACTAAAGTTGATTGACTTGTTGTTACTTGAGATTGGGTTGTGACTTTGTCCCTTGGTTGAATTCAATTCTTACTTGTTGAGCTTGCCTCATGCTTTGGCTTGAATTGCTTTGAAAGAAGTCTTATTTGCGTACTTGGTCAATATGCTTCGGTTATGCTTTGACTCAAACCGATTTGAAAAACGTTTCTATGAAAGCTTGCTATTTTCTTACAAAACTATTTCCAACCATTTTCACAAGTGCATATTCTAGCTCATGCCTCGAGCTCCAAAAAGGGGTTTTGTCAGCCTTGACATCGTGGGATCACGACAGATTGGTCCTTTCTTAGTTTTGGTGCGATATCAAGGCATATCGTTCCCGAGCCAAATTTGGTACTAGGTCAGTAAACATGTCACGACGGGCCAGCCTTTCATGGTCTCGGTGCGATATTGAGGCGTATCGTTCCCGAGCCAAGTCTGGTACTAGGTCGGTGAACATGTCACGACGAGCCGGTCCTATCATGGTCTTAGTGCAATATCAAGGTATGTCATTCCCAAGCCAAGTTGGGTACTAGATCGGTACTCAAACATGCCGGATCAAATCGCGATCCTTTGTTTGTGCTCGGCATGCTTAACGTCTCGGTTTTGGTAAGTCATTTCACACACTTATATATGACATGCCTTTGGGCCCTTGAACTAAAAGTGAAGATAAGAACCGAATTGTGATGCTTAATGCATGGTCACACGATGGTCTAATTTCTAGCCATTGACCGATGGATTTTGGCAACGTTGCCTAATGGACTCATAATCGGAGGGTTGCCGTCACCCTTAGATTAGGGGACGTTGCCTGATTAAGTTCAGATGCTCGACGGATGCATAGTCGGAGGACCGTCGTCACCCTTGGATTGGGGAACGATACCTAATGGATTTCAGATGCCCGGTGGATTCCGGAAGAGCCGATGGATTTTTGCTGTTAATAAATGAACCTCGTGTGCATGAGCTCCTCACATTATGAAATGAATTTTGGTTATGCTCACATATGAGTGAGGTGTGAGTTCCTCATACTGTGGAATGGATTTTGTTTATGCTTGTATAATATTGAGTGAGGCGTGAGTTCCTCATGTTGTGGGTGAATATTGGTTTATGCTTGCATACTGTTGATTGAGGATTCCTCATGTTTTATCCAAGACAAAGCTTTTGTTTTGCTATTGATCTGTCATCAACTAATGTTTTGGATGAGTTATATGCATGTTGATAGGCGATGCATCCTCCTACCCGGAAATAGTGGGTTTTACTTATTGAGTCTAGACTCACCCCGTTGATTTTCAGAATTGTAGGCATTGAGGTCTCCCACTAGTGCTGGAGTTGCAGTCTTGCTAGAGGAGCTAAAGTTTACCTGACCTTTAGATCATATAAAAAGTAGTTGTTGTAAATATAACGGCCTGTGACAAAGGAGCCTGTAAATGTAACTGAAGTAATTGTATGTTTTTAAATGGTTGTTTTCCTAGCTACTTGTTGTTATCCGGGTGATATATATATATATATATATATATATATATATATATATATGCTTCGGCATGTGCTTAATGAAAAGATAAAAAGAAACGGGATGGCGACGCGCTTGGGACGTCACAAAAGTAACACTCGTTGCTCGTGACCCTGAGGATGGAGTTGGGGTCGTGACATTATGGTTGTCTATTTTGATGATATTCTTGTGTATAGCAAGAGTGAGGATGACCATTCATCTCACTTAAAATAAGTCTTTGAAGTCTTGAGGAAACAAAAGCTCTGTGGGATGGAAAAGCGCGAGTTATTATCTCTAAGCGTCATATTCTTTGGTTATGTCATTTCCATAGACCAATCTAAAGTGGATGCAATGAAGACGTGGCCGACTCCAAAGTCCATGAAGAAGGGATCATTTGAGTGGATTAAAGCTGCCCACAAACGCCTTTGAGATTGTCAAACAAAAGCTTTGTGAGTCTATTAGTCTTGCCCTTCTAGATTTTGATAGGGTATTTGAAGTAGAATGCGATGCGAATGGAGTTGGCATTGGTGTTTTTCTTGTCCAAGTCCAAAAACCTTTGGCTTATTTGAGCGAGAAGTTGACGGAATGAAGAAAGAATACTCTAGTTATGATAAGGAGTTCTACACCATTGTTAGAACTCTTGATTATTTGAGTCATTACTTGAGGCCAAAATAGTTTGTTCTTTACTTTGATCACGAGGCCTTCAAGTTTTTTTGCAACCAACACAAGCTCAATTCGAGACATGCCAAATGGATAGATTTTCTTCGATCCTTTTCCTTTGTCTCAGAATATAAACCTAGCCACACTAATATTGTAGCATATGCTTTATCAAAAAAAATACTCCATGCTTGCCATTTGGGATTCAAGGATTCTTGGCTTTCGTTTGTTAAAAGAACTTTATTATGAAGATCCTGAGTTCTCATCCATCATTGACATCTGTAAGCAAGGAGTTCAAGGAATGTATTCTATATAGGACGGATTTCTTTTTAAAAGAAACTGATTATGTATGCCAAAGAGTCCTTTTCGGGAGTTATTAATTTGCAAGGCACATGGCAGTGAATTGGCTGATCACTTTGGTATTAACAAAACTCTTCAAATTCTTCAAGAGCACTTTTATTGGACAAAGATGAACGGAGATGTGCATGCTATCATCTTGAGGTGTGAAACCTGTCAAAGAGAAAAAAAAAGTCAATTTTGACTATACATTCCACTTCCTATTCCATTACATCCTAGTGAAGATGTGAATATGGATTTTATTGGGGCTCTGCCTAAAGCTCAAAACGGAAAAGATGCCATTATGGTGCTTATTGATTGGTTTTTTAAAATGCCTTATTCCATGCCATGTCACAAGATTGATGATGCATCTCATTTGGCTATGTCATATTTCAAGGAAATCATTCGCCTTCATGGAGTACTAGAGACCATTGTGTCAAATCACTATTCTAAGTTCTTAAGCACTTGTTGATGATTGGTGGCTTATATGCAAGGTTAAAGAAGCGATCGATGTGTTCCCTTTGTTTGGTGTGCTTTGTTTGTCTTCTCCCTTCTTAATTGCTCCAGTGTGCTGATTTTGTCTTCTTAAATTAAAGAGTCCTTAATGCAAGGGTAGATTATCAAAGAGTTTTATTGCAAGTTTGAAAGAATGGGGAGCTAATCTTCATTATTAGACTAAAGTGCAAGAATGTAGTTTGTGCTTAGTTTGTCTTCTTATATTAGTCTTTAACGCAATGGTAGGATGTCGGAGTTTTTACTGTACGTTTGAAAGAATGGAGAGCTAGGCTGCATTTGTTTTTGTTTCTTTTTTCTGTTTCTAAACACTTTTTTTGTTTTTTTGTTCCTGGGAACAAAAAAGGAACAGAAACGCGTTTGGACGCGTTTTTGTTCCTTTTTTGTTTTTTTGTTCCCAGAAACACATTTGAAATAGAAACAAGAAATAAAAAAAAAAATTGTATCTTGTTTCTGGAACAAAATTTAGAAACACTTCTCTCTTTTTTTTTCTTCTTGCCTTTTTCTTTTTTCTTTCATTTTTCTTTGGCCTGTCGCCGGCCTCGGCTAGGGCCGACGACCTCGCTGGAGCGTCGCCGGCCCCCGACGAGGCCGACCTCGCGCTCGGCTGGGCGAGCTCGATCTCGCCCAGATCTGGTGAGGCCGAGCTCGCCTAGCGGCCGGCGAGGTCGGCCTTGCCGGATCTGGGTGAGCTCAAGCTCGCCCAGCCAAGGCGAGGCCAAGCCTCGCCCAGCTACGGTGAGCCTCGTCGTGGCTGGGCGAGGCCGTCGGCCCTCGTCGGTCGGTCGCCGGCCATGGCCGAGGTCGGCGACTGGCCAAAAGAAGAAAAAAAGAAAAAAAGGGAAAAGAAAAAAGAAAAAAAGGAAAAATAAATAAGAAAATAAGAAAAATAAGAAAGAAAATAGAAAAAATAAAATAAAAATATTAAAAAATTAAAAGAAATAAAAAATTATACAAATTTACCAAATGTGTTTCTGTTCATTTTTTATTTCCGGAACAAGTTTACCAAACACGTTTTTTTGTTCAAAAATTGTTCCCCTGAACAAAAACACTTTTTTCTATTTCTGTTTCCTGGAATAATTTTTAAACAGAAATGTTACCAAACGCGCCCCTAGTTTTTACTACTAGGCTGAAGTGTAAGAAACTAAAATATGCTAGCATTTATTATGAGAGTTTTAGTACGATACCTTAGTATGGCTATAAATAGAGATGTAATTTCATATGGAAGGTAGACCCGATTTGCAATGCATGATATTTTCTCTTGAAGTGAATACTTTCCTTTGAATCAACTTGTTTCTAGGTGGTTCACTCCCTAACAAGATTGCCTATTGTTGACACCTAAATTTTTGCCCAAAAATCATTTCCAAAAAATGGGAAGTTGTTTTTCCACAAAAATATTTCAAGTTAAATTCTCGCATTTAGATTATCTAGGCATTTAATATAGTGTTTTAAATGGAAGATGTCTTTACTTTAGAAAAAAAGAAAAAGAAAAAAATTGAAAAAATATAAAAAAAGATTAAAAAAAGAAAAGAAAAAAAGTTGGGGCCAATGATCTAAATGTGACTAGCCAAGCCCAGGAGGTCATATTGGAATTCAAATGGCAAGTTGGGGCCAAAATGCAATTTCCAAAAGTTGAGGGAGCAATTCGCAAAATTTGCAAAATTTGCGGCTGAGCCCGTAAATCATCATCTTGGTCACCAATTAAGTTGAAATTGAATTTGGGCCAAGTCGAATCAATCAAACCAGGCCAAAAAGACCAAATTTGTATTGAATTGGGTATTTTCAGATAAGAAAATGGCCAACTTTGAGGAACTTTCTTGCAAAATTGGGTGGGCACAATTGCGAAATCTGGTCGAGATCTTAAACTACTATACATGTACTCGCTAATTGATTAAAAATCGCAGCAAAATTGATGGATTGAAGCACTCAAATCAGCAGCCAAAACTTAGTCCACAAGTTGGTCTCAATTTGGAGTTGCTGAGTAAGCAACTTGGTGGCCCCACCATATCCTCCTCAGCTGCCCAACCAGCCCGATCTCTACACGTGATGGAAGAGCATTATTGATACTGCAAGTGGACAAACATTGATCAGAGATAAGCCGCTGAAGGCACGGGAAAATCGCACCAAATCCAAACATTCAACATTTGCAGAAATTGAAAATCTGGCTAAGTCATAAAGTTGTTGAAGTAGCCCTGTTGATAGGCTTGGAAAGTGGACAAAAAACTGATCAAAAATCCCTTATTTCAAGGGATAAAATCACTGAAGGAAGGTCTTCCAAGAGATGAAAGATAAGAGACGAGAGAGAAGAGGGAGAGCTCACGGTCGTTCTACAAAGAGGCCCTCAAAAGAAACTCCAGAAAAGAGAAACCTAGAAATTCCAAACCGACCTGGAGAGAGAAATGTGAGATTTTCACACACCTGAGAACAAAATTGGACAAAACCTTCAACTAGAGAGTTAAACTTAACTCAAAGATCTTTCTATCCATAGGTCACACGTCCAAAATGGAGTTCGGGAATGTCTCCTAAAGCCCCCCGAAAACTACCCTCCTGGCGGGTCAAGAAAGTCTGAAAATTTCTCCTAGTGTTGAAGATGGTTGGTCATGGGTGAGGGAAAGTGAATTCTTTTGAGAAAATTGAGAGATAAATGAGGGAAACCATGAGTTGAAACCCAAACTATAATACATATAGTTTTTTTTTGGTGTTCATGTTTCCAACAACAAAAGTCATGGAGTCTAATTTTGGATGTGAGCTAAAACCTTCGTTGTCAGTTCTTTTTTTTTTTTGCAGATCTCATTCCCAGTTTGAAGGAGCCAACTTCCATGTGCCCCCCGAGGATAATTTCTTGGTTTTCTTGGCCAAGAAACACTTGAAAAAGAAACTAGGAAGCAAGGTAAGTATCTTAGACGTATTTTTGTTTGATTTCGAAGATGTTTTAATAGTGAAACATCAAGAGGAAAACTAGTCCAAAAAACTGATTTTGAGGCTGAAATTTTTCTAAGTGTTGAAATCTCTTCAAGAGTTTTGCATGTATGCTTCTTGGAGAGGTCGTTTTGATGTGTTTATTTGGTCATTCTCTATGATGTTTGTCGCATTTGAAAGCACATGTTACCTACTTTTACTCGGATCAAGTAATGTTTCCCTTAGATCTCCTATGTGAAGAGTATCGGGGCTTGAATATGGGCATGTAACCTATTTGCTTGACTTGGGTTCAAACCTAGATTTACAAAATCAGCTTAAAGCCGTGTATTTGAGGACGATTTTAGCTTGGTTCTAGTATGTTTTAAGCTATGATTTATATCTAATCTTATTCTTTGCATGTGGTAGTATAATCTTGATACTTTAGTTCCACATGAGATTGCTTATGAGTTGAGATTGAAGGCCGCAAACATGGCCCGAGAAAGCTAGTTTGGGGTGATTTAATGCACGCTAAGTGTTCGACGGAATGCGCAAACCAAGTTTCGATCTTAAAACGGTCGATTTGAGTTTGATTCTTATCATATTCATGTATTGGGCAATTCCATATTAGTATAAATCAGCATATATCGGCTTAGGGAATTATTTTTAAATAAAAAATAAAAAAATAAAAAAAATATGAAAATTTAAAAAAAAATTATAAAAATGATGGATGATACCAAATTGTGATAGAAATGACATTTATGAAACTTTCCTAATTTCAAAAGGTCATTTTCTTAATTTAATGCTATTTTGGTATTTTATAACAATTTTTGTAAATAATCCATTTTGTGTAGATTAAAATTATTTAGAATAATTTAATGTATATAGAGTAATTTCATGCATATTTAAATTCCCATTTTGCTCATGGGGGTCCTGTCCCGGGGCGTGATAACAAGGCCATGTAATATTATTTGCCCGACTTGTATCGGGTTTACCTTTTCCACATTACTTTCAAGTCATTTCAATTTCTTGGATATTTACTTGCGCACCGATTTTCATTAATTTGAGTGTAAATTTCTCTTTATGTTAGGATTAGTCTAGACATTAAGGAAAACAAACCTTCAAAAACATTTGCATGGACACTTAGCTATTTTATAAGGATTATAATTGGTAATCAAGATTATGTGGCAATTTAGATGAACAACCTTTCAAGTTAGTGGAACCGCAAGGGTGCTAATAAAAACATTAGCGTAAACAAGTCCTTGTTCCTAGAAATCTCTGGTTGCGTAGGAATTGAGACAACACTCCCGTGTCTCAATTGGTTTCTAGCCAACCCCAATAGGCTAGTGGCAACTCCTAGAAATATTTAGGTTGTTAAGAACTAAAAAACAAAATCCAACGTCGCGTGAGGTATGGGCTTGGGAGAGCCCGCGCCTAATTTAAGGCCATTGGTCCACCTCTTTAGGCAAATACCCCTAAACCTTCTTCCTTTTCCCCTAGATGAAAAAAAGAGGTCGTGACACCTGTCGATGCAATCCAAAAGAAACCAAGGAGTTACAAAGGCAAGCAGAAGAGCTTTTTGCTATAGGACATGTGAGTGAGAGCATGAGCCCTTGTTCAGTTCTAACCCTACTTGTGCCAAAGAAAGATGGTTCTTTTCGAATGTGTATGGACAACTGAGCTATCAACAACATAAACGTTAAGTTTAGGTACCCCATACCTAGACTTGATGAGATACTTGATGAGTTGTATAGCTCTATGGTATTCTCCAAGATTGATTTAAGGAGTGGCTACCATCATATCAGAATGGAGAAGGAGATGAATGAAAGATAGCCTTCAAAACCAAGGAATGCCTCTACGAGTGATTAGTAATGCCATTCGGCTTTCCTAATGCTCCAAGCACTTTCATGAGAGTCATGAATGAGGTACTTCTTCAATTTATTGGCTACTTTGTGGTTGTTTATTTTGATGAACTTCTTGTGTATAGCAAGTGTGAAGATAAGCATTTATCTCACTTAAAACAAGTCTTTGAAATCTTAAGGAAACTAAAGCTCTACACCAAGATGGAAAAATGTGTGTTCTTCTCTCCAAGCATCCTATTCCTTAGTTATGTCATCTCCAAGGATAGGATTTTTGTAAATCAATCCAAAGTGGATGCAATGAAGATGTATTCAACTCATTAATTGTCGATATCGATAACTTCGGTAAGAATGGTTTGGTATCGCTTTTGTTAGAAATTTCAATCTTGACCCATCAAAGCACGTTATGCACAAATTCTATCTTGGCTTGAATGAGCAATGATGGTGCTGAGTGTTTGATGGAGCCGAGCCGATTGCTTCCACATCATCCTCACCAAGTTATTTGAGATTTGTCCTCAAATCTGAAAAATCGTCATCCTCCAAATAAGGTCTCCTACATTAAAAGTAACTGAAACTCCAAACTCTTCAAGAAGATCAAGCCTATATACATTGTCATTGATTCGCTCAATAACTTTAAATGGGCCATCAACTCTAGGCATGAGCTCATTCTTTCAACGAAATGGAAATTTCTCCTTCCGCAATACCCATACAAGATCACTCGATTGAAATTGAGCCTTCTTTCAATACTGATTAGCTTTCTTCTTGTAAGACTCATTGGCATTTTTTTTAATCTTGGATCGAATCTTCTCATAGAGCTTCTTTATCAATTCAACCATTGCTTTACCATCAAAGCTTTCTAAAGAGTTGGATGGAATTGGAATCAAATTGATCAGGTGAAAGGTTTGATTCCATACAGAACTTTAAAAGGTGATCGATTGTAAGCAAATTCAGCATGCACTAACTTTAAATCCCAATCTTACAAAGATTTTCTCACCATACTTCGAAGAAGAGTGGTAAGGGTTTCATTCATTACCTCCATTTGGCCATTAGTTTAGGGATGACAACTAGTGTTGAATAAGAGTTGTGTACCAAGCATTCTCCATAGTGTCTTCTAAAAATAGCTCGAGAACTTAGAGTCACGATCCGACACGATGGTCTTAGGTACTCCATGAAAGCGAATAATCTCTTTGAAATCTAACTCAGCACCGTGAGATGCATTGTCAATCTTATGACATGGCACGAGAGCTATTTTAGAAAATTGATCAACGACCACCATGATGACAACTTTTGCCCTTTGAGTTCCTAGAAGAGCTACAACAAAATCCATACTCACATCTTCCCAAGGCTACAATGGAATTGGAAGTAGAGTGTATAATCATTGATGGGAATGACTTTTGACTCTATAGCAAGTTGCACACCTCGAGATGATAACATGCACATCTCCATTCATTGGGCGGGTATTCTGGACAATTTTCATAGATATTTGATGAACTCTTAAGATGGTTATTTGTTGATCAAAGTAGGTGGAAGAATTTTGAAGATAAAGCATAAGGATGAAAAGCCAAGAATACAAGTTCCCACGTCATTTAATTGCGTCTCTAAGTTCCTAGCAGTCTTTTTTATTATGTAAGTTTCAAGACTCAAAGCTCTAAATTCCTAGGTCTTTAATTACTTTCTAGTTCCCATGACTTTAATGTTTCAATAGTTCCTTAGATGTCATCTCTCCTATAATTAGAGGGAACCTCTCCATTGTAACACATAACACTTCGATGAATGAGAATACATGGGATTTTTCTTTAATGGAGCGAATATCTTTAAAGAGTGGATAACTCTAATTTCAACCTCTTTATCCTCAAAGAGTGGATTACACCTTGGTGGTGAGCTAAGAAGCACTTTTTCTCAGCTAGTGGTTTCCTTTAAGCCCTAATTATGACCTTCTCTATCCCAAAGTTCTTTACCTTTGGTGAGTGGTTCATCCACTAAGCTTTGGTAGTGAACTTCATCGATCTCAATCTCCATCCTTGGTTGGTGGTGGTGCGTCCTTTGTACCTTGGTGATGGTTGTATTCTATCCTACTCATATATTTACCCATCAACAGCTGTTGACACTTGTTTTTAAGTTGACGCATCATGAAGGGTAAAAAATTGAGATTTGGGTTTATGATCATGGCAGAGACAGAGCCCATTTCTTGTCCAAAAAAGTATCATTTTTTTTTCTCTTGCACTGTCATTTTAAAACAATTTCCAAGTCATTTTCAAGAAAAAAAAAACTTGAAAAGTAAAACACTTGACTTTCGGGTACACTTCTCGATCAACCCTTTAATCAAAAATCAACCTTGGCTCAAAAATAGGCTTTTCACCCAAAAAGATATCATTTAGCTTTAATTTCACTTTTGTCGAATCAATTTCTCAAAATTCAAAGATTTGACCAAGAAATCAAAAGTTAACTAAAGGGTTGACTTTTGGTCAAATCTTTGACCAAAAAAAATTGAAAAAAATAAAAAATTTCAAATACATTTATTTTAATGTCAATTTGACTTTTGTGTCAAAAATTTTGCAAAAATCGATTAAGAACGTTGTTTTCTGAGTTTTTCGGTTTTAAGTTCTAAATCAGGGAAAAATCAAATTACTTTCATTGTAGTCATAATTAAGTGCAGTTCCTTATTTGTGTAATGACCCTTGACCCATTCGGGTCGCCACGGCGTTTCCTTGTCCTTATTATCCTTTCGCTGTGGAAGCGTGTATCGACTATCCCTTCATATATAACTTAAAAGGACACACACGAATTTATATTTTCAAACGACCAAAATTTTGTCCCGACCCTCCTGCAGTCTATTCACATGGTCATCTTCATATCACATCCCGGTCGTCCAAAAATGATACCATCCTTCCCCAAGTCCTCCTCCTACTTGACCCCACTCGAATCGCCATCATCATTAGGAAGTAGAAGTAGCCCCACTATATGCCCATTGACCCGAGCATACAATACAATGAACCCCATCAGTACGGGGCCCGTAGGGAGACCGGCATCCACCGTTAGAATAATCGTGATCCGAATGAACGTGACATCCGGGAAGTCAGGGTCCACATGCTCCACTTGATCCCACGTTAGGTCTATGGGAATGCCATAGAGCATGGTGGAAGATGTGGGCTGGAGTGGCATGGCTACACGTCTGAAATGTAATAGTCCCATAAGGGATGAGTACAACTACTCAGCATATGAAAGCCTGTTAAACCATATTACATACGTCTACCACTACTCATTTGATAGAATCCTAAACATGCAATGTGGAAAACAAAATAACTCAAGTTACCATGACTCTAAAGGAATATCACAAAATAACACACCAGGACATAAATAGAGATTCAAGACAAGTCATTAATCGATTCAACTTTGGTTCTAACTGTCGCCAACTTCCGAAGTGTGGCACCCCTCAACACGGCCCCCGATCCATTGGGGTCGCCACAGTTCGATTACCTTTCACTTGCCCTAATAACATGTCGCTCTGATACCAAAAAGGGGTTGTGGCACCCCGAAGCGCCTAAGGTCACCACAGATTACCAAAGAAGAACCTTAGTTCTTAGGCATTTTTTTTTATAATGGTCCCAACACATCTTATTTGCAAAAGCATAATCAAGTTCTATCAATTCTCCTCCCCAAAAATCATGATACAATGCACACCACTAAACACCATAAGAAAAGATAAAGCCAAGACACTTTTATTTACATATTTTCATGATGGATTTTCTCGGGTCGGTACAACAAAAGAAAGGCCAAGACTTTTGACTACACTCGGCCATAACCCTAAAAAGAGACAACTCGACCCACTATGTCGATCATGCAAAGTCCTCCATCTATCAGTGTCGGCTATTGTCCAAAAAGTTGCAGCTCCTAAACCCTCACGCACGGGCCGTCACACCCATCCTAGTGCATCAGGCGGTGGCGGCGGCAACACCCCCGGCATCACCCCGTCTCGATGAACGTGCACAAATATGAACTCCTGAATGACCGGGCCCCCAGCCAGGCTCACGTCATACATCACTAATGCACGAACCCGAATGAACGTTAGAACAGGGATGGTGGGACAGTCGATCTCCACACACTCGACCTCCACATCCGAAGGAAGGCCGTAAAAGACGCCCCGCGTGTCAGCAGGGAGCGGCATCTTTCTAATCTGAAATGTTGGTCCCCGAAAGGGTGAGTACAGCCACTCAGTAGGTAAAGGACCCAATAAACCACTCAATACATCACACAATACAATCATAATAATTTTAACATAACACATGTCATTCAAGCATCCATGCACAACTTACCTTGACACCATGCACATGTCATCATATCGTATGTACGTACATCCTAATATAATCATCACCATCATGTCATACACTTACCATCATCATGTCACATATACCCTCTTGTCAAAGATGCACATACATCCATGCACTCATCATCATCATGTCACATGTACCATCATGCCATAGGTGCACATACATCCACGCACTTACCATCATCATGTCACATGTACCATCATGCCATAGGTGCACATACATCCATGCACTTACCATCATCATGTCACATGTACCATCATGCCATAGGTGCACATATATCCATGCACTCATCATCATCATATCACATGTACCATCATGCCATAGGTGCACATACATCCATGCACTTACCATCATCATGTCACATGTACCATCATGCCATAGGTGCACATACATCCATGCACTCACCATCATGCATCCATGCACTCATCATTATGCATCCATGCCCACATGTTGCCATACCATGCATGATTCAATTTCAATTTCCAAATTTTATTCTTTCATTTTGAACCACCACAATTCTCTTTCTCGGGACCAGTATTTGCATCCCACATTTATCGCTCGCACCCCACCTGGCATCGCGAGGAACCTCCGGCACAAATCTCCGGGCATCCGGCACACACTCGCTGGGCATCTCGTACCCCAACTGGCATCACGAGGTATCCCCTGGCACAAACCTCTGGGCTTCTGGCTCCCCACGCTCCAGGCATCTTGAAACTCCCAAGGACCCTCTGGCATTCAGCCATTTAAGGCCATCGGGCATCCGGCATTTACACTCCTTGGCCAGGCATCCCGATACTCCCGGGGCATCGTCGGCTCACACCTCCGACGGCCTTCTCACTTATCCTAGTTCACATTTTCCATTATAGCCCAATTTCAACATGGCATATGATGTGATGGCAAACAAGATCATTTTCATCATTTGATTCTTATCTGCATTTCCAATCATCATCATACATGCAGCAAGATACAACCACTTATGACAATACAATCCATGGGGTCCACACAACTTAGAATAATCCATACAACATGACTTTCTTTGAAATTTACCAAATTCCAGCTTACACAATTTCGGAAAACATGTAAATTAAATATCCATATGATCTTCAAAAATCATCAAATCAGAACATGTGATAGACAAGACATAAAGGTAGCAATTTCATGAAGAACACATGCCCAAAAGAGCTTCACACAAGAAGATATAGCTCACACAATACAGCATGCAAAATTCGGATAAAAATCAGATTGCGCAGTTCTTGAAATATTTCGATTAAAATACCCGAATGACCTCCAAAAATTATGAAATTTTCACCAGGTTATATTCAAGACCCTGAGGTATATTTTTCATACAGACATCTAGGTCAGATTTGCTCTAGATAATTAACTATAGATGGTCGAAGCTCCTGTTCCTAGTACCGAACAGTCCAGTTTAGCTGTCTCCAAAAAATCGAGATTTTGCCTACTTATCTTTCTTCATTTCCTCTGAAATTTTGATGTGTTTTGCCTCAAGAGGTCCACTACAACTTTCATTAAGGGATCTAGGTGATATTCTCAAAGGATAGTCACCATATAGTCCACGAAGTCTCGGGAGTCCAGTACCATACTTCCAGATCTTCCGTCTTCAAAAGAAAATCGTTTCACTAGGCTACACTTGTTCTTATTACCTCAAATTTGAGTATGTTAATATTCAGGATGTTATATACAACTTTTGTGAAGAAGTCAAGGTGAAATTCTCGGTAAAAAGTGACATGCAACACACAAAACTACCAAGAGGTCAACAAAACAGTTTCCGATCTAACGTTTTCGTAGAGGAAGGGTTTTACCCCTTAAAACACAGCCATTTTGTCTCAAATTTTAGTATGTTATACTTTGAGATGTTTTCAACAATTTTTGTGAAGAATTCAAAGCCAAAATCCAACTCAAAACCCACATGCAAGCCTCTACAACATTCTGGGTCAGGCAGTATAGTCGAAAACAGGATGCTGTTTCATAAACAACACACTCAAAGCTTCGGTTTCTCACTCCCTAAACGTCCGAGATTGATCACACTCAAACACATATGCAAAACACAACATGCAAGAGCATAATATGGATCCCAACTTGCCTCTAGACCGAGTAAACAACGGCACACGGACGGCGATGGACGAGCGGACGGACAACGGATGAGCGGACGGGCAGCTTCTTCCTCCTCTCTCTCGGTTCCTCACTCTCTCGCAACTCTCTCTCTCTCTCACTTGGCTTGGGCGACAGCCCCCTAAACCGGCCACTCTCCCTTTTATTCCCCCTTGATCACAATCATTTGTCATGATTAGAAGCCACCCACAATGGCTAATAGGTGAAGCCCCCTTTTTGCCACTTGGCCTCTCCCATGCATGATGGGCTTGAGGATTTGGGCTGGCCACTCCCCCTCTCTCCTTGGTCGACGGTAGCCCTCTCCTTGGGCTTCATGGGCCAGCCTTTTGGCCCATCAAAGGTCCACACTCTTGGGCCTAAGACCCAAGCCTAATTAAATCAAAATTTAACCCCCTTTTTAATACTAATTAGATCTTTATTAAACCAAAGTACTATAGTGTAAAAAAAAAAAATAACTATACACTTGATATCACAAATCCATAAATTCTAATCCACAATACATATGGCCAAAGATAGGTCACCCTTTTCCAAGATTTATCCACTAAAACTCGGCCATAGTCCTTTATACAAGACATTAATTTGAGCACCCCTAATGACTGGCAAGGAATTCTAGGATGCCACACGAAGGGACCCATGTTTGCACCTCTCCAGGCATCTCTGATCGTATCAGGCATCACGAGGACCTCCAGTTTCATATTTCAGTCCCCAGGCATTCGGAACATGTTACATCACACCTCTAGGCATCTTGCACCCCACCTGGCGTCACGAGGACCTATGGGGCTCATCACAGTCCCTAGGCATCCAAAGAGCATTGTTTTCACGCCCCTCGAAGCATCCCGACACCCGAGGCATCGTTGCCACAGGGGCCCGACGGCATCAATATCAGTTCCATCCACGGTGTAGCATTTAACAAGTTCTATTTATGCCATCCCACACGTCTAAACCAGACCACTATGGAAGCATAAGACCAAAGTCAAACATCAAATCGGAATTAATACCATTATATATTCGACTCGATTCTGACGACTTGCCTAAGGAATTCTAGCATCCGAACCTTAATCAAAACACGTTGAATTGTCATAACACTACGATCCTCGCCAATTGACCTCAAACAGTGACAAAGCCAAACTAGCGATGACTCAGGTATACGAAAAACCGGTACAATCCATCCTACGACTATTAGGACCCACGGTGTCACATCTAAACTAGTGCTGACCGTGCCGATGGTCGTCACACGCATAACAAGGCAATTCAACAATGAATTCGGCTCAACTCGCCAAGAATAGACCTGACTACACGATAGCTCAAAGCATTCGAGCCCATTTCTGCTCGAATTCTAGAATGAAATCCAAGTAAGGCAAACATCAAGCAATATAGAACAATAAGACTGCCACTTGCCTCAAGTCCATGAAATGCAAGCTGCGGCGCAGCTGGTGGTGAGGCAATGCAACTGTGGTGCGAGCTATGGGCGGAGTTGCAAGCGATGCGAGCTAAGCAACAGTGAAAGGCGGGTTCTCTTGGTTGGCAGTGGCGTTGAGGAGAGACGGCGATTGGCGGCGAAGCACGGCGAGACAGCACAAGAGTTTGGGTGAGTTTTGCTAAAAATGCCTCTGAAGATGGAGAGAGCGCTAGTTGCCTAGAGAGAGAAGAAGAAGTGGTCTTCAGCTTGCCTTTGTTGACTTCAATAGTCAACACTTGGGGTATGCTGGCCGTTCAAACAGAGGGCAGGTAGGAGGAGCGTGTCCATCAGCTGGGCTCCTTCCTTTGGTGCATGCCATCTTGCATTCTTCATGCAAGAACGTGGCTTCTTGCTGGTTGACTAATTAAGTCAACAACTCTCTTCATTCGGTGGCAGCAAGGGGCGGAGACAGCACCCCTGGCTTGGCCTTGGCATGACACTTGAAGTCTTCATGCAAGGGACGTGTCTTCATGCATGGTCAAAGTCATTAGCTGCTGCCCATCCAAGAGGAGCAAACGTGGCAGCTGATGGCGTGGTCAAAGTCTTCATTTCGGGTGGTTGGCGTGGGGCAGCTCGGGGTCAGCATTTCTCATTTTGTTGACTGCATTGGGCGTGTGCATGGGCTGGAAATTGCGTGGAATTCAACTCGGCAACGTTGAAATGAAGGTGAACATTGGTCTTGCTTGTGGTGTTTCATGAGGAAATTTTAAATGAGATGATAGGCTAAACAGTGATCGGATCGTCATGATGTGGCGAAGGCGTGACGATAACGGTTTGACGCAAGGACGTGATGAAATGTGACGTTTCGGTATGGTGATGGTGGTGACGAAACGGTGGCCATAAATGGTGCCAACAACATAGTCCAACAACAAACTTGTCAACGCGGCACGGACTGTTACATATTCGAGGTTCGGTGAAATCCGGATATCACAATTTGACATTTGGTTTAGGGACTATTTTAAATCCACTCGTGCTTTCAATTTTGTGAATTACCCAGTCAAACTACAAATTACTATTTTGAGCCCTAATTAAGAGACCAAAATCAATTCTCCATGAATTGTACATGGATGGTTGTTTTTCACTCATTTTCTTAAGATAAGTCCAATTTGAAGAGTTTTACTCTTCCAAGCATAAGAAATTCAAGCAATTAAGCTTCAATTTACAAAATTTGAGTTAACCCATTCAAGGTTATGATCTAATTTCATAAATCTAGGTCCAATTTCAATATTAGATCTAGATTCTTTTTTCACATAGGCTTGAGTGCTTTTGATTCGAGGCCAATTTGAACATGATAAGTAATCTTACACAAGGGTGGTTAATTAGATAGGGCAATTATGGCACTTATTGAACTCAATTTCAATCAATTTGCAATTTTACTCATTAAATTGTAAATTTGATCATTTTAGCCCTTTAAGCTTGATTCAAATCATACATGGTTTTGACCTATTGTCTTTCACAATAATCATCTAATTAAGTCAATAAAAGATCCGTAAATCACATTCATGAGGTTTGATTGGTTTAATTGGATCACAATTGGGCAATTTCCTCTCCAAATGGGGTAAATTTTCTTTTCAATTTGGTCCTTAAGGGACCAAATTACATAAATTTTAAACCCACAGGGGTCTCAAGTGAGCAAAATGGTCAGAACTAGTCCAAACTGGTCAAGAACCGGCCAAATGGAAGTGACTCGGTCTGATTGGTCGGATCGGCTGCTAACGGTACTAGCTGGTTTGGCCACTTACCGGCTAGTTCTAAACCTCCGACAACTGGTTTCGGGTTCCTCTTGGTGTCAATTTCACATTTACACCTTCAATTCGCAAAATTTTGCAAATTGGTCTTCAAATTTCATCAAATTGCAATTTGACCCGTAATCGGACATTTTTATGCAATCCTCAATTTTGGCTCGGGTTTTCGCAAATCATAATTAAGCCTTTGAAATCGAATTTTGATTATTGGATTAAAATTTCGACCGTTGAATCGAATCGACGGCCAAGATTGCATGATTTGGGGATAGTACATAAGCTAATTTTCCTCCAATTTTAGGGTTCGTGTGGCGGATAGAAAGCCTATTTTCAAGACTGACTGAATTTCTTTGAGGGACACATATGTTCTTATATTTTTTAGGAAAAGAATTGAGAGGTTCTCTTCTACTGTCTTTTAAGGACTTGACCTTATCAAGATTCTCTTGTGGTGGTTGATTCGACTTATCGAGCAAGAGAGCGAATTCTTTCACTCGTGGCATATATAACGTTGGTTGGTTGACACGCGTTCGTCAACAGGTCACATTTATACCGAGATTGCCAATCACAAGTTCTATTGGAAGTTGAGGTTCGCAATTCGCACCATCCAGGCCTTCGTAGAACGATCTTCCGCAACAATTCACATCACCCTCTCTTCGGTCTCTCTCTCTCTCTCTCTCTCTCTCTCTCTCTCTCTCTCGGACGCCAGCCTTGTCAACCCTTTTCCCCCATTCGACAACCCTTTGTAGTAGCCTTCAATTCTCTTTTCCTCCTTTGAATTTGGGCCCTCCCTTATCCATTCATCCCACGCATGTTTCTCCCTCTCTCTCCCTTTTCTTTATTTTTCTGCACGTTCTTTTCCCCCACGGCCGACACTCTCTGCTCCCTCACCCCTTCTCTTTCCTATTTGTCTTGCACACCAAGAGACCAAACCTCTCCCTCATGCTTTTGTCTCTTCTTTCTTCTCCTTGGAAGCTTGACTTATTCCTTTTGTTGCTCCATTAGCATTTGTCCTCCACCGAAGCTGCTGATCTTCACGCCAACAGCTGCCACGAAGACGCCAGCCCACTCCACCGAATCAATTCTGCTAGCAATCATCCCCCACCGAGTCAACGCCCTCTCCACTGAATTTCTTCAGGTTGGCGCCAGCCCATTCTCCCATGCCAGCTGCCTTCTCCCCTCCACACCGATATTCAGCTTGCCCATAGCTTCTTCATCAAGTCCACCGAATCAACCGAATGCCACTCCTCCTCGACGTCATGCCCGTAGCCTCGCTGCAGCCCGCAACTCAGCTGAGCCAAGCCGCGACCAACAGCAACCGTGAGCCTTGCGGGGCCGATTTTGGCCTCGGTTTGGCCTCCTTTGGTGTCGCCGCTTCGAAGTTTGTCGCCCGTTTCCACGTCGCCGTCGCCGTCACTATGAACTCATCAGATTTCAAAATCGGTGAGTTTACTCACTAATCTCCTCTTAGGGAGTTAATTATGCTTAAGGGTTGATTAGTTTATGCTAAGTATGGTTTAGATTATTAGTTAGAACGGATTAACAATTTAATTATTTGTTTATGCATGTTAGGTGGTTAGAGTAGCATAATTAGAGACTAGATAAATTGTAATATTTATCTAGATTGGTTCGGAATTTTGCAGGCCCGTTTCGGTATTTAATTAGGTTTTTCCGGCCTAAATTTGCATTTATGGCATTTATTTGTATTTATTTAGTTAATTTTGGTATTTATTTAATTACTTATTATTTTTCGAAAATTATACTGGGATAGCCAGTGATTGAAATTTCTTACTGATTGCAATGGTGTGCTTGGTTTATTTAATTGGATGCTAATTTGTGCTATTTTAGTGATAATTGTAATTTTGGAAATTTATCCCAAAATTGAGTAATTTAAGTATTTAATCGGGAAACATCGGGCATCAGTTTATAAGACCAAAAATATCTTTGTGGACTATATTAAATGGGGGAATTTTTGGAAAGGAAAATATTGTATTTTTTGCTAAGGCCGATCGTGTACCCACACATGATTATTTTTACCGTGTATTATAAAAACGGTGAATTGTTAGTTGATGATGATAGTATACTATATCAGCCTGTGGGCCTTGATATATTAACTTAGGGTGAGCAGTATACTCTAGCAGCTTTGGTGAGTATATTAAGTATCGCACAACTTTGGTGCGCAATATAGATATATAGCAGCTTTGGTGAGCAGTATTATTATATATCTATCAGCTTTGGTGAGCTATACCATCTATTATCAACTTAAAGTGAGCAATGCTTGAATTGATCATATTTTATGGATGGTATTGATGGTATGGAATCGAATGGATCGATTGACCAATGATTTTATTGAATTGAAGTGATTAGTTGAGTATTGAATCATACTAACTTGCACGAAGGAACTGGGGCAAAGGTAAGTCCTCTGTCGTGTGTGCATAGGATGCCTTTAGGCGTATTTCCTTCCTAGTCGGAGTTTAGGGGGTGAACTTGCTGAGACATTGTCTCACCCCGTCATGGGCTCAACTTTTCAGGTCCCTAGGATGAAGAACTTGGAGCTTGAGGCGGAAGGGTCAGGAGCATGGATGGCTCAGAAGTTCTTTTTGGAGATAGACCTCGTGTACTTAGACCCTAAAGTTGGTCTCAGTTTGTAAACCATATTGTGGTTTCTATTAATGTGTTTGATTTGAATTTAGTTATCCTACTTTTCTATCCCATATTTGGATGGTCAGGGGTTTAGTAATTTGCTTCCGTATGTGCATTAAAATAAATGGGTCGACGACGCATCCTGGGATGTTGCATTTTTAATGGACCACCGAGGGATGGGCATGCGCCCGAGGATCGGGCATGACAAGATGCACGTATCCCTTTTTGTGACCGAAATGATCCTACGGAACATATATCGGCTAAATAAACATAAACACAACGGAAGCAAAGATAAAATTCTACTATACATGTTCCTCTAAAGGGGTTGTTTATGCATTTTAATAAAAAATTAGAATATCAAAGGGAGTTACACAGAGTACCTCTTGAAGTGCTTTAAACAACTTGATTAAGATGTTCTTCAGTTTGAGCCCTACAAATGCCGGGCTTCTAGTTCAGACACACTACCAACGCACCTCAAACGAAAAGGAGCTTGTAGGTAATCTTCATTGTAATTGTGCTAGCAATCTTGTAGAGACAATTCTCTGCACGTGGTTAGCAACCGTTTGCTAACCATATAGTTCTCTCTCTCCCTTTTTCTCCTATTCTTAACATAACCCACTCACCCTCTCTCTGCTCTATTTATAATGTCCTGATGAAGTTAACATTTCACTTCCTCTAGAAGCTAGTCTTTAGCCTCTCAAATAAGTTATTGACTACTTTTTCTAGAAGCTACTTCTTCTAGAAGCTGGTCTTTAACTTTTCAAATACGTTATTGACCACTTCCTCCAGAAGCTAGTCTATAACTTCTCAAATAAGTTATTGACTACTTTCTCTAGAAGTTGGTGAGCAAGAGAACAGTTCTCATGAGTGGGCTGTGTCCGATTGAGTGAATTGGTTATGGTGTGTGACATCCCTAGGTTCATCACTGAGTTGGCAGTAAGACTTATACTAACACATTAGTACTCCCAAAAGAATTGATTGTCCCGATCAATCTCTAGGTCCTACAAGCCATGATTGACATCTAGCAATATGTTATGGCTACCCAGATAGTGTGAATGCTTTAAGAATATAATGAACCTGTCAACTCTAGCTACAGTGTAATTCAATCCCTCTGTCTTACCATGTCCCAATCGAACAGAGAAAATGTAATATTTGTTAAGTCACTAATTCGATCATATGCACAAACCTAATTGACCTACATTTTATACAAGACATAAACAATTTATTCTCAGTTAGAACCTCAGTCGAGGATTTCAATGTAGTGTCACAATTAGATCGCATATGACATCATTATTGTACCTTGCTTGTAACAAGGAGATAGATTCCATGTTGCGCACATGTGTAACTTCGTATGTGGACAAGTTATGACCATCAGGTACAGAGATGGATCAATGAGCTGCTAATATGTGTACTCGTTAACCATAGCCATCCAACACACAAGCTAACATTGTGCCTCGGGTCTAAGGATTATTTACACAAGACTAGAGCAAGAACGATTAGTCATTGACCTTGCTAAAAGCTTCCATGTTGCCAATCGTTCTATATATGTCACGTTCAGTGAACTTGTTTGCTACAAGCACTTGTGTTCTAACTCGGGCATCATAATACCTAATAACTCATGACTTGCCATAACCTTGAGCATCCAATACTTAATGGTAAAGCTAAGAACACACCAGTCTCAATAGGATCATTAATATCCACTCAATGATCCATTGGTTAGGAACGGTTTAAAGATCCAGTCTAACTGTGAACTTGTCACACATATTCTTAACGTCTCAAGAATAAGTCTAGTCACAATTGATCTTATGGAATCACTCATATAGATAATTGGAAAAATGAATGAATACATCTTTGCCATTAATTTGACAACACAACTAAAATCCCTAACATGTAACTATTACATGGTTGCTTTAGGGCATATAACTAACAATGATCATAAGCCACGGATCTTTTGAAAACTTGTTCATATACACTAACTCCTTGTCTTTGATTCCTAAAAGCACATAGAAGATTGACAGCCTTTCATATGCATAAGCAAGGCAAGGCACAAACCTTGCTATTGATTTTCCATCGACAAGTGGGTGGTGATCTTGTATCCGACGATCAATGGCGAGATGTCCTCCTATAGGAGAATTAGTGATTTCTACTTACTGAGTCATCGACTCACTCCTGTTATTCTCACAATTTCAAGTGTGTGAAGGGTGAACCAATCCCGCTGCCTATCCATCCCGACCTCCCTATTGATATGACTATCACCATGACGGACATAATAGACTTAGAAGGGGACATTACTTATCGGAAAAAAACTATTACCTTATGGGTTCAAGAAGGGAATGAACCTAGCATGGGGCACTTTTGGGAGTAGCTCGATAGGGGAGTTAGGCTACCCTAGCCTTCGATCATTAATGTGTGGTAATGAGAATAAGTAGCCCAGAACTAGGGTGGGCATGTAATCAAAATAGCTTTTGATTTGTGTATACATGTATGAATATATGTTGCTTTTATTTGCTTAGCTTGCATATGCCATACCTGGCTTCCATGTTTGTTTGTACGAGGATTGTTTATGATCGCTTATGTATGTGCTTAACTAAAAATAAAAGACTTTTGAGATGTTCGACGTTGCCTGACGCGTCAATGCTAATCCACTGGGTCATGCTCTTGTGCTAGATGTGGGGTAGGGGTGTGACAGTTCTGGTGGCTAGAATCCTTTTGGATAGAGATCGGAAAGCCTCCAATCAAAAGGATCTTCACAGCGGCCCCAAAACCGGCCCAAATCGAATTGGTTTATTCAATTGCCTAAATCGATGGTCAACAGCGATCCTTTGAGGTTCTGATCACCTTCAAGCAATTCTTAAGAGATTCCTCAACCTCATAGTAATCAGGGATTGGTTGATCAATGGCTGGTTCATCTCCAGTGGCTCCTTATCCCCAGTGGCCTCAAAGCAAGTCTAGACTTGGACTAGTTTTCTGATTTTCCTTGCAAGCTGTGATCCGGTGGTTCAGCCGTTCCTTGTCGTCATTCAAGGTGTTCGATCGTGACTTTGGCATTTCAATGATGTTTGGTCGAGTGTTCATTGATTCGATCGTGTAATAATCGACAAAAACCGCATCAAATATAGCATCCTTGATCTCGAACCCCTTGAAGCAAGATTGGATTAACCGGTAGAGGCTATGGTTCAATTTTAGGACAATATGCTAAGTTCAGATGTTTGTTTGATGGATGAGAATGTTGATTTGTTGTGGTTGAGTGTTCTTGAATGATCATGAATGATTGAGTTTGATTTTGCCTAAACATACATTTCCGTGTCAGTGAACTGATCTGTTGTTTTAGCCAAAATGAGATCCGCAATGACCTTATTTTAGTTCGAGCCCTTCTAGACTTTGAAAATACATGTTACAAGCTTCAAATCAATAGCTCGCACGCCCCGATTGGACAATGTTTGAAACTTAAAAAACACCTCTGAAGTTGCACGATTCTGCAGTAGTTTAGGTCTATTCTTAGTTTTGTTTCAATTCCAAAATCTGATATTACAATTTTTGTACTGATCTCAGTGTTGATTTCTAGAGGAACTTTCCTTCATGAAAGTTGCTCTAATTGTGTGGTGTGTGTCTTGTATTTTTCTCAGAATTTTTAAGCATGATTAGTTAGGTCAAAATCACTTCGATCTGAGCTAAGGTCAATCTGCCCTATTTTGGTTCAGGATGAAATTAGTTATGATTGAATGTGAAATTGTCTTTCTTCAATCCCAAGAACTTCATGAAAGATGAACTACATGTTATGTGTGTTCTATTGATGCATGATTTGCAAAATTTTGATGTCGTTTAGAGCATCGATTGCAATATAGGAAGGAGTAGGGCTATTACTACAGCTAGGGATATCAAAGATTCATGTCTGTTGTGTCATTTTTTTCACTACTTGTGTGATCTCAATTAGTTTTCAGACTCTTAACGGAAAATTTCCTCGTCTTGTGTTCTGCATGTGTGACTTTTCGTTAGATTTTTGCATGTCTCTAGGTGATTAAAATCATATTTGTTCTGTGATGTTGAGATTAGGACGAAACCTTATCACATATGCACTTTGCCATGTCCGTTTGGGTCTTTTAAAGACTAAATCTTGTATTGATATTATCTTGACTTTTAAAGTACACATAACAAGGTTTGTGTGCTTATGTGAATTGTCATGATCAAGCATCATTTTGCACATTAGATTTGCGTTGCAAAAGCACATTTTACAATTGGAAATCATCAAGTATGTCATTTAGGTTTTAAGTCATTTGGCATTGACATTGATTTGCATAATCCCTTTGCATAACAACTTAGGGTTAGATGTTTACTCGAATCTTTTGTCGCATCAAATCCTTTATCCTTTGTGAATTGCATGCCGTTTGTGCATTGCATAAGTGATTTTTAGGCTTATAGATGCATGCTTACGATTCTGGGTTTTAATTACTCATATACGCACTTTTAGAAACCTCAGTCTTATAGCACCAAATTGACCTCGTTTAGACCTGAAACTTTCTAGGAATTTGTAAAACACACTTAGAACTTTTGAATGCTGTTGATTTCAAGTAATCTACTTATCATTAGGTCCCTTTTCCATTTTTCCTAACATAAGGTAGAATTCGGACCTAGTGTCAAAATTCGGACCCCTGTTTTTACCCATGTTCGGATAGGCCTTTGTCATTTTTGTAGCATTTATTTATGTAGGGACTATTGACTTGATCCTTTAATCAAACTTGTTTTGTTATTATGTTGAGTAAGTTGTATGAAAATTTGATGATTTTTAAACTACTTTTGATAGGACAAATCTTGGTTACAATGATGTGATGTTCTGCTATTTTCACAATTTCCTGATGTATTGTCGCTTGTTGTTTGATTTTCTATAAAATCATGCTTAGTTCATTTAGGAAAAATTTCTTCGCAAAAGTTGTTCATTATCATCTCATGCATGTTAGGAAATTTTTCCATAGTTAGATTGTCAATGGGTGTCATTCAATTTTGCTGATTTGTCATGCTTGGTTTGAAATCTTATGATATGAACTTGGTTGTGATTGTTAAACTAGACTACTTAGTTTAGTTTGCGCATGAATTTAGGCCATGCCATCTCCATGAAAGTTGCTTTAAATTCTTTGATATTTGTCGCCAAATGGCTTCAAATGGATTAATTTTCCAAATCATATCTTGAAATCACTTTGGTAGATGTGATGTTTCTGAAAGCAACCTTTTTAGAAAATCTTTTTCAAAGCTCAATTTGACATTGTGAAAAGTCATTGGTTTGGATTGTATTCGTAATATCTGTGATGCTTGTGAGTGCATTTATGCAAACCCCATGCTAGTCTTAGCAATTGAATGCCTTCCATAGCCGAGACATCACTTTGTCTCAAAAAGTTTGTGGAAGATTTCAAAAAAAATATCTTTGAAATATCACACGTACTCTCATACATATAATCACATCATTCATTAGAAACATCCGTTTTTGTGATTGGCACACGCCCTTGGTAATAAGTGATCCGCCAACAATTCATTTTCTTGCTTGATTGGTTGAGAAATGAAGTCCAAAAGGCCTGCTTGTGTGTTTAATTCATGCTCATGCATGTGACTTCTAGATGTATGTTAAGGCCGATGCATGATATCAAGGGAAACCCTAGGATCACATAGATCACTTGGTTAGGAGGCTTACAAGTGTTATTGGTTATGCAAGAATACAATTGGTCAATAATGGTTGTAAGTCATAAAATGAATTGGGGTAGGTGTCTTAGAAGGACCTATGCATGAATTAGAACGGCCGACCCTAATGCCCAAATATGATTTGTGAATTGAACTTCCTTCAATTGATTGACTTTAGTATGATGTTGTGCTTTTAGTTGTTTCGACATGTATGCTTGTTTCTTTCTATTGTACGTACCTAGTTACAATCCTTAGACTAGGTTAAGATTAAGATCTTCAAGATGGAGTGTAACATTCTCGATTCCGACCCTGTGAGGATCGGCCATATGGTCTTGAATGGATCGATCATGGGCCATTGGCCATGGGATCGATCAGTTCGATTGGTAAGGAATCAAGGATTAGTCATGGTCTGATCGACCAACCGATTGACCAGCCATGAATCGGTCAAGGTGCTTGCCGTGAATTGCCTACCAACCATACTGGTGGGATCGGATCATCAACTAATAAGATGACTTTTGAATCATGAGGATTGGTCACAGGATGATTTTGGATTAGCGGATGGTCATGGGTAGATTTAACTGGTCATAATACTTGACCACAGATCATTCCACCGACTATGCACCGATACATGTACGATTCAACTTGATTAAATGTAATCATCTTCTGACCAAAAATCCATTATTCCCTATTTAATTCTTAGTGATTGGAAAGGAATCTTGAATTGGTGATGTCTAATTGTGGATCGGTAATGCGCCAACCATGAACCATACGGATGGATCAAGTGCCGATCGAAATGAGTCTCAAGATAGACCCGGCTATTCCATCACTAATTCTAAGGTCCATGAGTATTTTGGCTTAGTGCTAGGCCATGGAGAGCCTTAGTATTGGCCTTGACCGACCGAAAGACCAATGGACCACCATTTAGGCCAACCAAACGTCCAAGGGAACGGTTTGGCTGAGCATGGGGTACGATGGCTAAACCTCGGGTGTATGTGATTCAATTTTTTAAGGTGTACCTAATGATTGCTTCTTCGGCCTTCGAACCAACTTAGACAAAGGAATTCTCTGAACCACCTTCTTGAGGAAGAAAAGGATAAAATACAGAAAATTCTAGAACACCCTCATTAAATGAAGGGGATGATGTGTCCTTTGACTTTTCAAAGGTTATGATGAAGTTAAAAATATCCTTGTTGGGCAAAAATAGGACGACGCACATGTGGCTCAATCAGACAGCAATACCTAAAGCCCTCTTTAATGACCTAAGAAATTTAGGCGCCGAGTTGGCAATCTTGATAGCCTTATCTTCAAACTTCATTAAATGCTCATTAAATGTGAGATACAAGTGGTCCAATGAAAGGGCAAAAAGCAGGCCATCATTGATGATGTCTATAAGCTAGATTGCCAAGCAAGATCTTTTAGCCGTCAAACTCATTCTTTAGGTGCAATCATTGGACAAGTAGACTTGCCACCTAAAAAACATTGGTGGGCCACTTGGAAAATTTAGAATGGACCATTTAGCTCGGTAATGATGGTGCTGAGTAGTATAACTAGAAGGACCTCTCCTCATTTTCACCAGTGCCATCCACTTTTCCTTTTCCCTTCATCTTGGACGCCATCTCGTCCTCACACTTCTCTCTCTTTCTCTCTCTTTTGGCCTTGCTCACCCACTACCTCATAGGACGGCCTTCTCTCGATAAAGCCACTTATAAGTTATTGAGGTTCATCGAAGGTAAGTAGAATTCCTAACCCTTAGCTAGGGCAATATGCTATGTCGTCAAGTTTTAGTCATGTGCTTATTCATAAGTAGCCCTTTTTTTTTTTTTGGTTGCGGGTCCATTTTGCATGGTTTGCTCATGTGTGGGTTAAGCTAGAAGAGAATAAATTGGCTTGTGTGACACATGACATATGATTATTAAATGAAAGAAGAAGGCCGTCATCACATAGTGTTGGTAGCGATGCCTTCTTCATGAGAACGGGATGCCTTGGTTGAGCTAGAATACCTGGGTTAAGCTCGGATGCCTCAAGTAAGCTAGCCCCCGAGATGCCTCAGTTGAGCCGGGATGCCCTGGCTAAGCCATGATATATATTAATGAACCTTTTATGCATGCTAGTATGTTTATGACTAAGTGACTTGGTGTGTTCATGGATAAACTAAGGGTAAGCATGCATTGGAGTTACACTAAAGGGATACATATGTGTAGTCGATGTGAAGCAGTAATATTGTTATCAATATGCCATCGATATTTTAATACGAGTGTTGTTCATGCTAGATTTGATGATGAGTTGTGATCCTAGTAGAGGATTAAGGGTTTTTACTTGTTGAGTCTTGGACTCACTCCTTATTTTTCATACTTGTAGGCAAGAAAACGTCATATTAGTTTTGGAAGCTGTAGTCATGCCAACGGAGATAGAAGTTTCCCCGGCCTATGTGGAGACTTGCAGCATGGTGTAAAAAGGAAAAATGTCTCGTAGAAGGAAAAAAAGGGGCTTGTAAATGAACTATTGTAATATAAAGTGATGAGTTTTGTTTGAAGTATGTCCTAATCTTCTAGCTGTTGCTTGTCTAGGGAGTTTGTTTGTTCACGCCCGCGCTTGTGTTTCTTAATAAGATTAAAGAATCGGGACGGCGACGAGCTTTGGACGTCGAGAATATAACCTCTGTTGTTGAAGACCCTGGAGATGGAGTTGGAGTCGTTAAATGGAGAGGACACGAAGATGGTGGAGGTGGATGTCCATTCCGACCATTATTTTGTATCATTCATCCCCAACATGTCTCCGATTCTTATTATTTGTATAAAAGCCTGATAAGTTGCGGGTCCTTCTCTTTCTTGTCCTTTAGTTCTATTTCTCTTTTATCTGTCTTAGGATTGCATGATAGATTTATCATTTTCCCCAATTGTTTACTTACTATCTTGCAATTTCAATTCAATTGATTGCTTTCTTTTCACTTTTCTTAGAAATAGAATAACATGGAAACGACTAACCATGCATGATCGATTAGTTTAGGAGAAAAGATCCTAAGAAATTAAAGAAGAAATGCATTGACACATTATATAAACACAACATACTATTAGGTACCAAAAGAGCGCTAATAGAAATATTGGCGTAACCCAAGTCCCCAAACTTAGATATCTGGTTGCATAGGAGTTGAGAGTATACCCCCAACCCTCAATTGGGGTTTCTAGTCGATCCTAAAAAATGAGGCTAATGACGACTCCCGTCTTATTTCTAGGTTGTCTTCTTAAGACCTGACTTTTAGCTGACATGCCACAAAATCTAAATTTGTGGCACCCCTCGACAGCCCCCGAACCATTAGGGTTGCCACAGTACGCTTACGTTTCACTTGACCCAATAATATAATACTCTGATACCAAGGAATTTCATTATAATTCATAAATCCTAGGGGTTTACATCTTTTAGATCGATCCCTGTGCAATTTATATGGTGGAAGCACATCCATCAAACTCCCTTCCTTATATTCAGAAAACGATGCACACCTACTAAACATTTTATAAGTTAAAGCCAAACACCTTTATTTACATAAAGTAGATGGACATCTTTAGTTGGTACATCAAAATGCCAAAGTCTTCTACACTCGGCTACACTCGGCCATCGTTCAGTGTCGGCGTCCAAAAGTTCCTTCCTTTGCTATCCTCCTCCTCGCAGTCATATCCAACAACTCGATCCATCTACTGGTGGCAATGGCAACAGAGGTATCTTGTCTAGTCTGAAACGTTAGTCCCCAAATGTGGTGAGCACAACCACTCAGCAGTAAAGATCCATCAAACTACACAATGCAACAAGCAAGACAACCACAATTTCATGTGAAATGCACATATCATCCATGCAATCATGCTTATATCTCCATAAGATGCATTCAATGCCTTCATGATCGCATTCTCAATGTCATATAGTATCAACTCAATTTCATAGGCAATTATATCCCATGCCATATGCACATACATGCGCATGATCCATATCACCCATACAATCATATATATATATATATATATATATATATATATATTCTCATGAGATGCATTCAATGCCTTCATGATCGCATTCTCAATGCCATATAGCATCAACCCAATTTCATAGGCAATTATATCCCATGCCATATGCACACACACACATGCATGATTCAATTCCCATTTTGATATTCAAAAGGATCTCATCTTTCTCCCGGGGACCAGTGTTTGCATCCCTCATATATTGCTCGCACCCAACCTGGCATCGCGAGGAACCTCCAACACACACCTCCGGGCATCCGGCACACACCTCCAGGCATCTCACAGCCCACTTGGCATCACGAGGAATCGCCAGGGCTCGCCATGAAAATGGTTACCCCTGCCTTCCGGAATTACGTACCGACATACCACTAGGCATCCCCTGGAATTACGTACTGATATACCATCGGGCATCCCGAAACTCCCGAGGACATCCGGCACACACCTCCAAGCATTTGGAACACACACTCCGGCTATCCCGACACTCTCGGGGCATCGTCGACTCACACCTCCGATGGTATTATCATCATCACAATGCATATTCCCATATATATCTCATTTTCAATTTAACATTTGATGCAATAATGTCAAAGGTTTAAACCAGCCTTTTTGATGTCATGTGATATGCCAAATGTCACCGTATATGCAATACAAATAACACCCAAGATATCACACTTCATAAAGCAATTCATTTGTTCTTGAAAATGGAGCAAATTTTCGGATAAAGCAGAATGCACTCTTTAAATTAAAATTCTGGAAAAATTAGTAAACAGTCTCAATAAATTCTGAAAATTTAACATGTTATAAACAAGATTTAGAGAAAACGTTTTTATGAAGAACACCATGTCAAAAGAGCTTCGTACGGGTCACTACAGTCCATGCATCACAACTTAAAGTTTTGGAACATCACCATTGCACATTTTTATTAATAAATTCGGTATAAAACATAAATAAACTCAGAAAATTCTGAAATTTTGGTATATTTTAGCCAAGACCTAGAGGTAAAAGTTTCATGAAGAACTCTAAGTCAGATTCGTTATATATCATGAGCTACATTCACCAAAACTCCTCCTAACCCTCGGTAAGGATTTCCAGATTTAACACTTCAAAGAAAAATCATTTCCCGATCAATACTAGTCCGTTTATTCTCAAATTTCAGTATTTTTCTCCTCAAGATGTCGTCTACAACTCTTATCAAGAACACAAGATCAAATTCGGACTGGATAATTTCACAAAATTCACAGAACCGCAAGGGATCAACATATCAGTTTTCCAGATCTAGTATCTTTGAAGAAAAATGGTTTCAATATACAATACTTATCCGTTTCATCTCAAATTTTAGTATGTTAATCTTCAAGAAGTCCTCTACAACTTTTATCAAGAATTCGAAGTGAGATTCAAACTATAAAATTGCATGTAGCTCACGAAATCACCAAAGGTCGGACTGTTTTTCCAGAAAACAGATTACTAGACTAAGGCACTACTCCCATAACTTCGAAAATTCTCACCTCCACCACTTCCGAAATTCACCATACATCACACACAATCACAGCAAGCAAAGTGTAGATCAATGGACTCTACTTGCCTTAAATCCAATGAAAATCACAGCAAGCACAACAGCAAGGCTAGGCGGTGAGCTCAATCGACGGTGGTACTAGGCGGCATCGACGGCGGCGGCTGCTGGTGCGCGCACGGCGGGGCTGGTCCTCTTCTCCCTTCGTCGAAGCACCCACGTGAACAACCCTCTCTCTCCTTTCTCTCTTTCTCTCTTTCTCTTGCACGAACACCCTCTCTCTCTCTCTCTCTCTCTCTCTCTCTCTCTCTCTCTCTCTCTCTCGGTTTCAATCCCTCGAGCAATCCGCCCCTCTCTCTCTCTTTTTCTCCCTTTCACCCTCATGATTACTAGCTAATCATGAGGTTTTGCATGGCATTTGACACTTGGCTTTATAGGAAGGACACTTGGTAAGTTCCTCTCGCCACTTGTAGATTTCCATGCAAAGGGGTTGGGCTTCATTCGGCTGGGCTTGGGCCAGCCTTTTGGTCAACCAAATGGGGGGAAAACGGTGGGCTGTCTTGGGCTGATTTGGTCCTTAAATACTCAGCCCACAACTTCTCCTATTTTTCCATTTAATCCCCACTTATATAAATACCGAATTACAATTCATATGGCCCTAAAACTTTGTAACATAAATCAATAAAAATTCAACTTATAAAGCGCACGGCCAAGAATAAAAAATTTTCTATCAATTTGTCCCTTAGTACAATCCTTGATCACTCATGGACATAGGATATATTTCCAACCAAGTAATTGTCCATCAAATGCTCAGCCTTAATCCATTGTAATTCATTGGTCTAATGGCAATAATATAATCCAATGGCACTTCCATCACCTATTCATGGTTCATGGTATATTCAGGAGTTGTCATGAAATTTTAGGATGCCACAAAATTATTTTGATAAGTAGATTTTAAAAGTCTTTGTCTAAGTCTCTCTTTAACGCCCATGCCTGTGTTTCTTCTTAACACATGACTTTTAGCCGACATGCTACAAAAAGTAAAAAGTTGAAAGCAGGGATTTTGATTGCGATGGGGCCCATTTCTAGCCAAAAAGAGTCATTTAGCATTTGAATCAGCATCGATCTTCATTTAATAGTCATTTGTGCTTAATTTGAAAAGTCAAAAAGTTGACTTTTGACTTTTGTCAAATTTTGATCAAAGAGTCAATCCCTAGTCAAAATTAGATTTTTTTGCCAAAAAACCCTATAAGAGTGTCAATTTCACTTCTACACTTACAATTTCCAGGAAAAACAATCAAAGTTTGGCACATTAATTGACTTTTTGGTAGCACATCATTAAAATATTGACTTTTGTTCAAACTTTTCTAGAAGATAAAAGAAATGGAAAATTCACAAATCAACCTATTTATACTTCAATTTGATTTTTGCATCATCAATTTTACAAAATTCAATTAGGAATCGACTTTTCCTCAATTCGGAAATTTCATTATCTAATTAACCAAAATCAAAATTAGTTCATTTCGAATCATCTTTTGAAATTGTTTCTTTTACAATATGATCTATAGGTCATAACGCATCCAATTTTCAAACCAAATTTTGAATTCTAATTTGCAAGTAAAAACCCCAAATTTTGGCCCGTGATTTTGGTTAATTCCGGTTACAATTGAGTGTAATCCTTTTGACACAATTCAATTTCAATATCAATTTCAATAAAGTCATGCCAATTGAGCTCAATCTGGTTAATTTGGTAATCCAACGATTGAGAAATATAAGGAAAATTGATCCAATTAATACAATTTAAATTGACCCATTCTAGACTAGCGACCAATTTGATAAATTGAGGTTCAATTTGGCCAATTAGACTTCAATTAAATTTAATAGTCTAGTTTGGTAATGCAATTTAGCCAGACAAATCAAAATTGGTTAAATTTCGCCCACATCTCAAATTAGTTTAGCCCCATTTAATCGAATCAAATCCAATTGGGTCAATTGGTCATACATGGGCACAAAATAAAGAAAATTGGGATAAAATCGGATCAAGAAGTGAGCTGGTTCAACCCGGTCAAGCCCGGGTCAAACTTGGTCCCACCCAGTTTGATCGAATTTGATCCATCCAACTTCCGGCCATTTTGTGTCTATTTTCCGATGGCTCGTGGCCTATTCCGCCCAGCATAGCATGGCCAACCAGCCAGCCTCCCCCCCGTGCATAAATTTACAAAAATTCCCCCTTTGCATAATTACTAAAATGCCCTTGTCAATTAAAATCGACCAATAAGGACAATTCCTTAAGCAGTAATGCTTTTAATGGATGTTAGAAATTGTGATATGTTGTTTTGACTTTGAGATTGCGTCCTTCAGATAAAGAGAAGGAAAAGTGGGAAGAAGATAATGGAAAATAACAAGCATCCCATGCCCATAACACATTTCCAAGCAAAGAATGTCTGAGGAACATGGTTATTTCGAGGAAAGAAGAAAGATAGGGTCTTATGAATTCATTGTTACCGCTGTTTTAACTTTTTACTTCCTTTTTTTTGTCAAAACTTTCTACTACTTCAAAATCTGAATTTTTTCAACACTCACCTAAAATTTTAATCGTGTAGACATACTGAAAGAGGTGGTAAGTTACAAGATAAAATTAAAAAACGTGGGTCATGTCTACCACCGAATGACAATTCCTCACATCAATACCATATCAACTGTGTAAACCTGTCTCATCTTTGAGTCCGAATCTAGTGTGCCCTCTTTCACTCTCTCATCTTTGAGTCTTCGAACTTCAGCAAAATCCCCCTCAATGACGAAAGCACCGGATACTTTCTTGTCCCTTGGTCAGAATTTGCTTGCTCAAGAATCAATCTAAGGGTGAGGCGCCCTTTTGAAGAAAAGCACAGAAAAAATGAAAAAATAAAATAAAACTGTAATAATAAGAAGAAAAAATGACACGCCCTGCACACCTTACATGGTCGCATGTATACAATGTAATATCTAATTTATGATGACGATAAAATATTGATGAATTTTACTGAGCACGTCATTGGATATGAACATTGACATCTCAAGCGTTTGCACATGGACAAGTTGATAATGTGTGTACAAGCAAATGCTTCATTTTTTTCAGTGAGCGTATTTTAAATATAACCGCCATCTGAAGTGCAATTGAAATTTGAAATTTGTAAACTTTGTAATTGGATCCTAAGAGTTGTAAATATTGGGTATCTCCATCGATTTAAAAGCCAAGTCCTTAATGAAGAAATCCAAAAAGAAAAGTGATGATTTTCCTTATATTAATTATACTATTCTCTATTCCACAAGCGACTTGTTTAAACTTCAGTTCCTCTCGTGCATGTACCTATACATTTGTCAGATAATCAACGAAGTGCGACGGACAAATCTCTTTCATCTTTCAGGACTTACATATTTTGGTTAGTGGAGTGACAGGATTATGGACATCATAATTCAAAACTTGCTATTTAAGCAACAGCATGCATAACCAAAAGATCGCCACACTCTGCATCCCTCGAGTATGGGAAATGACATGACCATCCTCTTATTCAAAAAGACCCAGTCTCAAACACAAATCAACATAAACCTATTATCAAAATATATATTCACTTTTATATTCAACAAAACAAGGAGCTAGTTACAGTTTTTTTTTTTTGGTAAGGAGCTAATTACAGTTTTAATATTTCTAAAAACCAAGAAAAAGTATACATGTATCTCCGACTCAACTAAACCCAACATATATCATCTTAGATATATACAACTATCTAAACTAATAAGCAAAAGTCCAACTACCAAAAAGTTCCTCACTGAGAGAGCTCCCTACCTATCAATAGTCAAAGAACTTGAAAAACATTTGGAATAAGTAGTGGAAGGAATCCAGCTCAATGAGTAATATATATATATATATATATATATATATATATATATATCTCTTATAAATAGATCAAGCATCCACTGTGTGTATTTTTATAGTAATACTAGAAGCTCAATAATCCAAATGCAAGATATAATTTACATATCAAATCAAATATGAGTTATTTCATTTCAATAGAGCTTACATTTCAAAAATACTCATTTAATAAAAAATAACAAATCAAATATCAATGGTCCATTCCATCAATCGACCTAGTGCTCTATATCAAACTCACTATTAACACCCGTAACAAAGACAACCAAGATTCCCTCTTGACTAGATCTCCACTTATATCAGCTATTGGCTGGGCCCATTGTCGCAACCCGATCTCGCCGCCGATCCCTCTCATGAGGAGAGGAAGGGGAAAGGTCAGGTTTAGGGATACTTGACTACAAAAGTTCCCTTACGGTTCTCAATCATAGGGATGTCATCACCTCACCCCTTGGATGAACCTCTTGTGAGTTCACTTAATCGTGATCGTGAGCTCTCTCAAGCTCATATCCCGCGTGACAATGGAGTGTTGCGACCCGACCTTGATGCCATAGTACATCTCAATCGACGGTTTTAAGGTAAAAAAGGAATCCATACATAAAAGCAAGTTTAAGGGTACTTTTACAACGATAATAGCCCTCTTGAGATGTCACGCCCCGATACTCTGAGCGCATGCCCATCCCTCTATGGTCAATTAAATAGTGACGTCCCAAGATGCATAGCCAACCCATTCATTTTAATGCACATGCGGAAGAAGATAAATAATTCCCAGACAATAATTCAATTGTATAGAAAAGTAAGGCCACCATTTTTAAAACCACAACATACTTTTATACATATCAGGTTAATTTATATACATTATTAGCCAACATTTACAAGGTCTACAAAACGATTGATTCTCAAAACTAGTTGTCCTATGACTAGCTAATCCGACTCATTTGCTGACTCTTCAGTGTCCAAGGGATCTGAGCAAGATGACGGTTCTTCCACTACACCATCAGGAGGGTTAGCTAGATCCTCGTGTAGAGCAACATCAATTACTGCAGCAGGGATATCAAAACCCCTGAGGGGGCCTAGCCTAACACCATAGGGAATGGTGCGAAACCAGGCTCTAAATCGATTAGGTATTTCCTGGTGTGGAACCTCTTTGACCCAGACCGTGGTTACCACTAGCTCGTAAATCCAAATACTTATGGGATCAGGGAAAACAGAGAACTGCTCAGTAACCCTCATGGGATAACCATCACGCCTAGGGGGAATTGACATTTGCGAACCTGAAAATGTTATCCTACAATGGGGTGAGACGACGTCTTAGCAAGTTCAACTCCCTAAGACCTGACTAGGAAGAATATACGCCCTAAGGGCTGCCTAAGCATAAACACGAATCAGAGGACTTACCTTGGCCTCAGTTCCTTTCTGTAAGTCGATATAATTCAAGTAGACATTCGATTATTTCAACCCATTCACCTAATCAAATCGAACCATCAATCAATCGACTCGGTCGATTCAATGTCAACGAGACCATTCCCCGATCATCTCAATTAATACTATCTATAAAGTTCGATCATACTCAAGACTGCTCAGTCTAATCTGATAGTAGATAGTATAGCTCACCAGAAGCTGCCACACTACTGATATAGTATACTAAATATGCTCGCCAAAAGCTGCCGCAATACTGATATAATATACTAAATATGCTCACCAGAAACTACCTCAAATATATTATAGTGTACTAATCAAATCACCATTTTTATCCTTCATGATAAAAATAATCGTGTGTGGGTACACAGTCGGCCTTAGCCAAAAATAAAATATTTTCACCGTTGAAAATCCCACTAATTTCAACAGTCCACAAACACATTTTTGGTACTGTAAACCGACGCTCAGTGATTTTCCAATTAATTACAAACATTAAATAAATTTAGAAATAAATTCTTAAAATACAAATCACACAAAATCCGCACAAATTAGAACTCAATTAAATAAACGGATCACACCACTACAACCAGCACAAAATTCCGGTCACCAGCTATCCGGTCTAATTTTTTGGAAAATAAATAATTAATTAAATATTTATGAAAAATAATTAATAAATACCAATAAATAGAACCTAGGCCTGTAAAGCCTAATTAAAAGCCGAGATGAGCCCGGAAAATTTCCGAACCACTCTAGATAAATACTAGAGCTTGTCTAGGCCCTAATTGCACTATTCTAACCACCTAATATGCAATAACGGTTAATTAAATTGCTAATCTACTCTAACTATCCACCTAATTCATACTTAGTCTAGACTAATCAACCCTTAAACATCATTAACTTACTAAGCAAGGATTAGTGAGTTAAACTCACTTGATTAATGATCCGCTTGGATCAAAACAACGAGGATGCGTCAAAGAACAACATCCTCCAAAGCGGGACCGCCAAGCGGGGCCAATACGGGCCCAAAAATGGCCTCGCCAAGCTCACAATTGAGCTGAATGGGCTGCTTCGGTTCAACCCTATACTGATTCGGGGTTGATGGTTAGACACGAGATTGCGGTTTGGCTGAGATGCGGAACTAGTGGCTGCAATCTGGGGAGATGCGGCTATTGACCTCGAGGACGCCGGGTGGCTCAGCTAGGCCGAACACCCAACCGAATGGGGTTGGAATCGTGGGCCGTTCGGACACAGAGACGCGGGGTCAACGTCAGGGCTTCGACGGGTAGCTGATTCGGTAGGGTACACGGATGCGTTGCTGGCGTGGACTCGTGAGGGGCAGCATAATCAACGAAGTCCGGTGGGGGCAACGCAGGTGCTGGTCCACCGAAATTGAAAGAAAAAACAAATGAAGGCAGAGGAGCCGTCGAGATTGGCAGGGCTAGAAGGAAAACTAAAAGAGACAAAGGGGGGGGAGTCGTCGAAGCCAGCAGGGTCATAGAGAGAAGAACAAAGAAGAAACAAGAAAAAGAAATTAAAAGATAAGAATGCAGAGGATGTTGGCTATGAGGGGGAAGAACCGTGAGAGAGAGAGAGAGAGAGAGAGCGATTCAGAGATGATGCTAGCTGGTTGACCGAGACCAAAGCACAATGAAGACCATAGAAGGGGGAAACCCGTCAGCCGAATGAAGGGGGGTTTTGAAGTCAAAATATCTTAAACAAGGTTTTATTAATCCTCAATTTCAGCTCAACTTCAAACAACTTTGTCAATTGGTCATCCTAGGGCCAATTTCTTCACCATCTTGCATAATTTGAAGTCCAATTGAGGATCGAAATAAAACAGTCCCTCAAACCTCCGAATTTCCTTCAATTCCGAATTCTATTTCCTTTTTCTCGGAATCCGATTTCTTAACAAATTTCTCCAATTGAGGCCAAACTTTGTTGAAGAAAAAGCCCACGCAATTATGTTTCACCAAGTAGCTAATACCAAAGGCCAAAATCCCTTCCAATTGGCCAATTCGAATTTTCATTAGTTTTTCGAATTGTCCGAATCGATTTTCCGTAAAAATCCCGAACTCGCTAGAAATTCCTCGAAAGATGAGTCAACGTTTCTGAAATGACTCGTGACATAACATAACTTTCGATTTCTGAAATCGAATTCAAATTCGAGGTTAATTTCAATTTGGCGCGACTTAAGCGTGACCTAGTCTACCGGGTAGCTTTCAGAAATTTTTGGTGCAATTGACCCGTGGTCAATTTTCTTCAAGCCATATGTACCTCTTCGATACATTGGCGACTCTCGGTGGTCATGAAAATCTCGAGGTTTCAAATACGGACACAGGGTACCCAAAATGACATAAAATCGGCCTGTTGTCATGAAGCATTTGCATAAGTTATGTTATTAAAGGTGAGCTTAACATGAAAGTAAAAAAAAAAAAAAAAGTGAGGAAAACCTGAATTTTACTCTCCCACCATTCGTCACTCGCATCAATGGTTTTCTTCCTTGAATCCCATCCTAATCCAGTTTCATTGTAAAGCAATGACCTCCATCTTTTCCAATCTTCCTTGAGGTTATCCCACTTACTCTTCATTTTTTGTTTATCATACTTTTTGCCCGTTAGCTCCTCAAACTTACTAATTATGACTATCCATCCATCTCTTTTGTTGTTTGCAGGACGATTGCCTTGTTCAATTTGTTCGATGCATAACTTACAAAAGATTTCTACATCTTCCGAGCTCCAAAATGCCTTTTCCTTTGATGAACTCATCTACTAGTAAAGAACAAATTTAAGAGATACAAACAAACAATATCAACCACTCAAGCCCTCTCTTATTAAAAAAACTAGAAGATATTCACTTAAAGAAAAGAAAACTAACATTGAGAAAAAATAAGGACACACAAAAACATTATACTTAAAAACAAACTAGAAGTTATCCCTCCTACAATTCGGGCAAAATGAAACCAAGACGTGGGTGTCGAATAGGTAGGTGTTTTTTTTATGACCATATATCATCTTGCAAACCAAAACAGAGAATATTGCTGCTCTCACCCTATTCTGTTTCCCTAAAGTAGATAACACACTTTAACTTCTTGGACCGTAGGAAATAGGACAGTTCTTTTTTAACATCTTCTAGGACAGTTCTTGCATTCAGATTCATGAACCCATAATTGTCTCAAAGCTAGTGGAGAGAATGCCTAATGCATGAAAAAATAGTAGCTAACAGAAGGCTCTGAATTACTGAGCTGTCCTTTCAGCAAGCTAATTTTCTTGACAATTTTGGGTTGAGAAGTCCTATTCACGATCATGTAATCATGACGAGAAACATATCCACATTGAGCTTGAATCAAATGACTCAATGTCCTACACGTTGTTCACGTAAGCTACAGCACTTACCCAAAATGGAATCTACCGTAGTCAAAACCAAATGTAAAGAAACGTTCTGATCTGAATTGAAGCCACTGGAAACTGAAAAAGGTGCTTGATGAAGGGGTTTGACAAAAGCATCCCACATAGGAAGAAAAATGTGTCTTACGTTGACCTTCTAGGAAACTATCATCACAAGTATTCACTGTCCTAAAAAATAAAACTGATGACATGACAAATACTACTTTCATCGCACCCATTGTTAACCTTTCATATATTACTGAATAGATACTATAATTTACTTGCCCAAAGCTGTTCTTACAGTGCATTCATATGGCAGACCTACACAATTGATCCAATTAACGCTCTAAGATTCATCGGATACGTAAGAAGCAGCCCAACCTAAATTGGGTCCTCCCGAAACATACCCACCAGCACATAAACCACCAAAACGCATGCATGCAAAGAGGGGGAAACAAAAACCCTCCTTCCCCAGAATACACAGACAAGAAAAAAACCTTTGAACAAGTCAAAAAAGCACAGAGCTTGCACCTGGTCTGCTGTTATTGCTTCCTTCTTCCTCCCCTTTGCTTCAGCGTCCCCACGGATCCGACTCTAAATCCTGTCAATCAAGAAAACACGCGATCGAAGTCAAGACCCGGGTCTCTCTCTCCCACATTGGGAGAAAACAAGAAAACATTAAATACCCAGCGAAGCGGGGAGGGGCAAGAACGACAACACCAGAAAAACAGAATCATACCCACGAATTGAAATTGAACAAACACCCAGATGGACGAACAAGAACAGGGGGAGAAAAGAGAGAGGGATCGCCATCGCGGAGTGGCAACCGAAGAGAGAGAGAGAGAGAAAGTGTGTGTAGAGAAACCAAAATGAGATTGCAAAGGAAAAATCCAGCAGATCTAGAAAACGAGAGAGAGAGAGAGAGCTGATTTGGGGACCCAAGAAATCCTAGGGATCAAACCCAGAGCAAGGGATGAAATCAAATGATCTCTTGCTCTTCACGGAGGCAACAACGCAGAGAGAGACAACAGGAGAAATCAACTCAGTAGAATCGCATTCCACAAGGGAAGGCTTCTTCTCAAGGAGGTCCACTCACCGGGGATCGAACCGAGAGGGCGTCGGCCTTGTGATCAGCGAACCCGTGCGGCGCCTCGGGGGAGAGAGAGAGAGGAGGACGACTGGTTGCGAGAGTGGAGGTGATGCTGCGAGAATCGGCGAGAGCGGACGTGCAAAGAAGAAAAGAGCGAGAGCGGACGTGCGAAGAAGAAAAGAGCAATCGTGAAAGGTAGGGTTGAGAAAGGTAGGGTTATGTTTTGTATGGGATAAAATGGGACTTTTAATAAAATTTTGAGGGCAAAATGGGCAATAAGCAAAAATTCACTAACCCTCCCACCAGCATCCCGAAAATGCTGAAATGCCCAAAGCAGGTCCCCACCAACTTTGGGCTTTCAGCATTTTAGAAGCAAGCATTTTGGCAAGGAGCCTTCAAATGTTGAACCAAACGGGGTTAATTTTTTCCCAAGGGGCTTTGGGGGCTCAAAGCCCCTTGGGAAAGCTGAACCAAATGGGGCCAATGAAGACCATAGAAGGGGGAAACCCGTCAGCCGAATGAAGGGGGGTTTTGAAGTCAAAATATCTTAAACAAGGTTTTATTAATCCTCAATTTCAGCTCAACTTCAAACAACTTTGTCAATTGGTCATCCTAGGGCCAATTTCTTCACCATCTTGCATAATTTGAAGTCCAATTGAGGATCGAAATAAAACAGTCCCTCAAACCTCCGAATTTCCTTCAATTCCGAATTCTATTTCCTTTTTCTCGGAATCCGATTTCTTAACAAATTTCTCCAATTGAGGCCAAACTTTGTTGAAGAAAAAGCCCACGCAATTATGTTTCACCAAGTAGCTAATACCAAAGGCCAAAATCCCTTCCAATTGGCCAATTCGAATTTTCATTAGTTTTTCGAATTGTCCGAATCGATTTTCCGTAAAAATCCCGAACTCGCTAGAAATTCCTCGAAAGATGAGTCAACGTTTCTGAAATGACTCGTGACATAACATAACTTTCGATTTCTGAAATCGAATTCAAATTCGAGGTTAATTTCAATTTGGCGCGACTTAAGCGTGACCTAGTCTACCGGGTAGCTTTCAGAAATTTTTGGTGCAATTGACCCGTGGTCAATTTTCTTCAAGCCATATGTGTAGCACCCCTCGACGGCCCCCGATCCGCTAGGGTCACCACAGTTCGCTTTTCCTTTTTCTTTCCTTTTATAACGTGTCACTCTGATACCATTTTTTTTTCAGTTGTAGCGGGTCCATAAAACCATGGGGGTTTACATCTTTTACTAACGGTCCCTTGCGCAATTTACATAACGGAAGCATATCTAACAATCCCCTTCCCTACATTCAAAAATCGATGCACACCTACTAAACATCTTATATAAGTTAAAACCGAACGCGTTTATTTACATAGAGCAGATGGACATCATTCATCGGTACATCAAAATGCCATAGTCTTTCTATACTTGGCTATATTTCAAAAGATGACCGACGTCGCTTCCAACAGTCGTCTACTTTAGAGTCCATCGATTAGTGTCGGCGTCCAAAGGTTCCCTCCTTTGCTATCTTCCCTCTTACGGTCATATCCAACCGCTCAATCCATCTACTAATCTGAAATGTTGGTCCCCAAAAGGGGTGAGTACAACCACTCAGCAGGTAAAGGAAATCCAATAACAACTCAGTGCACCATGCATACCATCATACAATGCAGGCATTGCTTACCTTTTGATGTCAAGCGTATTCATGCATCATCATAGCATATATATACATCATCATCATGGCGTCTCATATATCATTATCATCACATCATCATTAGCCATGCATCACCATGCATATCACATCATATCATCATTAGCCATGCATCACCATGCATATCACATCATCATTAGCCATGCATCACCATGCATATCACATCATATCATCATTAGCCATGCATCACCATGCACGTCACATCATCATTAGCCATGCATCACCATGCATATCACATCATATCATCATTAGCCATGCATCACCATGCATGTCACATCATCATTAGCCATGCATCACCATGCATATCACATCATATCATCATTAGCCATGCATCACCATGCATATCACATCATCATTAGCCATGCATCACCATGCATATCACATCATATCATCATTAGCCATGCATCACCATGCATATCACATCATATCATCATTAACCATGCATCACCATGCATATCACATCATCATTAGCCATGCATCACCATGCATATCATCATCATCAACCCTTCGGGCAGAAACCTCCGACAGGGCTCATCATCCCACAATTTACACTCGCATCCCATGCGAGAAAACCTCCGGGCATGTATCCAAGATACAACCGGGCATCCGGCCCCCCACATTCCGGGCATCTCGCATCCCAACTAGCATCACGAGGAACCTCCGGGCATGTATCCAAGATACAACCGGACTTCTGGCCTTTACCCTTCTAGCCAGGCATCCCGCACCCCAATCCTGGTGTCGCGAGGCATCTCCGGGCATGTATCCAAGATACAACCGGACTTCCGGCCCCCCACATTCCGGGCATCCTGAAACTCCCAGGGAATCTCTGGAATTACGCCACCAGGCCACCAGACAACATCCTCCGCCACAACCTCTTACTCACATACCACTTTCCACTTTTTATCATCCTTTTCATCTTATTATTTCATGGCATATGATTCACACACATGCATCATGATTCATAATCATACATGCATCAATGCCATATAACAATGCATCATAATTCATGATCATACATGCATCAATGTCATATAGCAATGCATCATAATTCATAGGACTCATGGCCAATAAAATAATCCACCCTTTTATTTTATTATATTATATTATTATATTATTATATTATTATATTATCATATTATTTATTTTCATAAATAAATATTATATATTATATTTATGATTTTCCAAAAATCATAATCTTCAATCAATCATTAAACAAACAATTAGAATCAAATTTCACATAAAATCCATGGCTAATTTGCATTTTACATAATTTCCCAAATTTCCACAAAATACACACAATATTCGGAGAATGGCCAGATTGCACAGTTTTCGAATTAATTCAATTAAAATACTCATATGACCTCCGAAAATTCCCAAATTTTACAGGGTGATAGCCAACACATTTTCGTGCATTTTTCATGTAGAACTCTAAGCCAAATTCTTTATAGATTAATTTATAAAACTCCATGAAGCTTCTGGAACCTCTACCGTTTCGTCCAGAACGTACATCACCGAAAAACTTAGGTTTGACCCATCAAATCTCTTTCGTTTCTTCTGAAATTCGAGTATGTTATATATCAATGTGTCCTTTACAAGTTTCATGAAGAGATCTAGGTTAAATAACCAAAGTATGATCCTCTTTTAAGTCCTTGAAGTCTCAGGTGTCTCGGTTCACTTCAACAGAACCATCCGTCTCAAAGATCTAGCCGATTAACTAGGCTACACTTGTTCATTTCTCTTAAAATTTGAGTATGTTGTAGTTTAGGATGTTACCAACAACTTCCATGAAGACAACAAAGTGAGATCTCCAACAGAAATCAACATGCAACCAAGAAATCATCAAGAGGTCAGTAAGAAATTCGCAGATCTAAAGCCTCCGTGAAATAGAACTTTTGACCCCTCATATCACCATCGTTTTCCATGAAATTCGAGTATGTCATACCTCAAGATGTTAGCTTCAACTTTCATGAAGACATCGAAGCCAAAATCGGACTCTAAACACACATGCAAGCTCAAACAAGATTCTGACTCCAAACAGTTCATGCGAAAACAATGGTGCAAGAGTAGAAAGTGGATTCCCAACTTGCCTCTACACCTCACGAACGGCAGCACACCGGCGACGGACGAGCTCCTCCTCTCTCGGCCACTCTCCCTCTCTCCCTCACTTGGCCGAATACTCTCTCTCTCTCTCTCTCTCTCCCTCTCTCTCTCTCTTTTTGGTTATATATATTTGCATGCCATCTTATTTTGCATGGGGGACAAGTGGCAAAAATGAGAGAACAAGTGGCAAGGTTGAAGACAAGTGTTGGAGGACATGCAAGGTGGGCTTGGGCCTTCTTTTTGGGCCTGTCTTGGGCCAGCAAATGGGCTGGTCGAATTCCCTCTTGTGGGCTTCCATTTGGGCCGGCCATTCGGCCCACTAAACTTAGACCAATGGGTCTAAGGCCCATTCCAAAAATTAACCCTTTTTCCCCCTTTTTTTTTTTGAAATTCTTTTATAAATATTCTTGAATTCCAAATTTTCACCTTGGCCAAAGTCTTGGGATATATTTTAATTATTGAAATTTAAATCATATGGCCAAGCATTAATCTATTAAATTAAATTTCCACAATCACAAGCAAAATTCATCAAATTAAAAGACAAATTGGCTAAAGCATAGGCCATAAAATTCTATCACCTAATTAAAGACATTTAACACACCTTAAGGCTAGGCTTTGAATTTCCGGGATGCCACAATATGTACCTCTTCGATACATTGGCGACTCTCGGTGGTCATGAAAATCTCGAGGTTTCAAATACGGACACAGGGTACCCAAAATGACATAAAATCGGTCTAGTGCCAATCGACGAGAATTTTGTAATCAGGTGGAATTACCCATGTTTTGATTACACATCTCAATCAAATTGATCTATCTCCGGTCTCTGATCGATTTTTAATTGTGCCGTAATGACCCTTGCAGACTAGCACGGTCGAGCAATCGATTCCTAGTCGAATTCTCATGTCTATTGCATTAAAATCCTTTAATAGCTTCACCCGATACGTCAGTTATCTCATGAGTGGCCATCTTAGAGAAAAGCACTATAGGCGCGTCGATAAAAGGCACAACTTATCCAATCAAAATCAGAACTTAAAAATCAGGATGTCACACGAGATGTATATCCACCAAAGATGACATCACTTCATCTTTATATGTCTCACCATCTAGAGTATGCTAAATCATAATTGTGGACCTTTTCTAAAGATCCATACCCCTCAGGACAAATTCATTTATATGGCCTAATCGTTTAAGACAGCTTAGAAATAAGATAGGAGTTACTATTAGGCTTGTTTTTGGGAGGTCAGCTAGAAAACTCAATCGAGGGTTAAGAGTATTCCCTTGATTCCTACGCAACCAAATATCTAAGTTCGAGGACTTGGGTTGCACCAATATTTCTATTAGCGCGCTTTCGATACCTAATAGTATGTTGTGTTTACCTAAGGTGTCAATGCATTTCTTCTTTAATTTTTTAGGATTGTTTATCCTAAACTAGGCTATCATATGTGATTGGTCATTTACATGCTATTCTATTTCTAGAAAATGAGAAGAGAAAGCAATCAATTAAATTCAAATTGTGAGACAATAAGCAAACAATCAAGGAAAGCAATAAATCTATCATACAATCTTAAGAAAGATAAAAAGAGAAAGAAAAGTTAAAAGTTAAGAAAGAAAGGAGCCCATAACTTGTTGGGCTTTTATACAGACAATAGGAACCCGAGACATATGTTGAGGATGAATGATATAGAATGATGGTTGGAATAGACATCGACTTTCACCATCTTTAGGATCCTAATCTAAACTTAGTCAAAGAACTATAACTAGGCACATGCGATGTAAAGAAACAAGTGTACACACCAAAACAATCAAAAGCACAACATCATGCCAAAGTCAATCACTCAACGAAAGTTGAATTCAAAAAGAAGATTTGGAGCTCGGGGTTGACCTTTGTAGTTCATACGTAGGTCCCTCTAAGACACCTACCCAATTCATTTTATGACTTACAGCCATTATTGACCACAATCTTCTCGCATGGCCAGTAATACTTACAAGTCTCCTAATCAAGTGATCTATGTGATCCCGAGGTTTTCCCTCGATATCATGCATTGACCCTCTCATACATCTAAAAGTCACATGCATTACAAGAATTAAACATGTATGGATGTCTTTTCGAACCTTATTTCTCAATCAATCAAACAAGAAAGTGAAGCATTGGTAGGTCACTTATTACCAAGGGCATGTGCTAATTACAAACACAGGCATTTCTAATAAATGACGTGATTGTATGCATGAGGTTACATGTGATGCTTCAAAGAATTTTTTTTTTTTAAATCATCCACAAAAAGTTTTGAGACAAACTGATGTCTCGACCATGAAAGGTAATCAATTGCCAAGGCTAGCTCAGGGCTCGCATAAATACACTCATGAGCGTTGCAAGCATTTTGACTACAATTCAAACAATGACTTTTCACAATGTCAGATAGAGTTTTGAAAAAATGATTTCCTAAACAGGTTGCTTTTGGAAACATCACATACATCAAAATGATCTCAAGATCATTTGGAAAATTGATCCATTGGAAACCATTTGACAACAAATATCAAAGAATTAATAGTAACTTTCATGAAGATGACATGGCTTAAATTCATCCACAAACTAAACTAAGTAGTCTAACTAAACATTCACGACCAAGTTCATATCAGAAAATTTTAGACCAACTATGACAAATCGGCAAAATTGGATCATACCCATTGACAATCTAGCTATTTCAAAATTTCCTAACATGCATGACATGATAATGGACAACTTTCATGAAGAAAGTTCTCCTAACTGAACTACATGTGATTCTACAAAAATCAAACAACAAGCAACAATTCATTAGAAATTTGTCAAGTCATCAGGACATTCAGTCATTATCACAAGGATTTGTCCTACCAAAACAGTTCTAAAAATCACCAAATTTTCGCACAATATAACTAGCATGATGACAAAAAAATTTCTTTTGGGCTTAAGTGCAGAATCCTTATAGAAAAAATGGAACAAAAATGCCAAAGGTCTGTCCAAACAAGAGTTAGAACAGGAGTCCAAATTTGATCTCATGTCCAAATTAAAATCTAGTTTGGAAAAAAATGGAAAGTGGCCCTAATGATGAGCGATCAATACAAAATTAGTGGCATTAGAAAGCTCTGGGTGTGCTTTACAACTTCGTAGAATGGTTCGGTTCCAAATGAGGTCAATTTGGTAGTCTAAGACCAAGATCTTTAGAAGTGCGCATGTTAGCAATTAAAAAAAAAATAACACAAGCATGCATTAATAATGTCACGCCCCAAACCTCAAGCACGTGCACATCCTTTGGTGGTCAATAAAATTGTGACGTTCCCAAGACACGTCGCCGACCCAATCGATTATACACATGTGGAAGCGAATTAAATGATCCCCTGACAACAACAAACATGAGATAGAAAAGCAGGACAACCAAATCAAACCAAACACACTTTATAAACACATCGAGTCTATATACAAACTGGTCCATATGCAAATACCTAACTCCAAAAAGAAGAGCTACTAAGCCATCCAGGCACTAGACTCCTCATTCATGGCCTCTGGGGGCTTTGGATCTACTATGACACCATCAAGAGTGTCGAGATCTAAAGGATGCACTACCTCCCACTCCCTAGTCCCAACGGGAGGCCCGTCGAAACCCCGTAAAAGACCCTCCTGATCCCCTAAACGGAAGCCAATGAACTAGGCTATGAATCAGTGAGGTACCAATTTAGGCAGACCCTCATCGACCCATACCACGGACTCAACTAACTCCTGAGTCAGAGTAGTCCTGGGAATAGGGAGGAAGGTATGCTCAAAATCCATCATCTGCGGAACCCCATATCGTACATGACACTCCTCCATCTAAGACCCTGTAAAATGTTAAACCACAATGAGGTGAGACAATGTCTCAATGAGTTCACGCCATAAACCCCGATTAGGAAGATAATACACCTAGAGGTAGCCTAATCACACAACCAATGAGACTCACCTCACCTTAGTTCCTCCCTGCACGTCAGTACAACTCATATAACACATATAGTAATAACACTCAACAATTGGAACACCTCAACTTATATCTCAAACAATCACAGGAGTCCTAATTATAAGGCTAAATCGTTATGACATGTCCTATTCCGTGCCACACAATTTTGTCCTTTAATCAGGTGCGTTTATCTCAATCATTCAAGGGTTCCAATTGATTACAACCCAACGGCCATGGTCGACTCAGCAGTCAGTGGTCATCCAGCATAGCCGGGTGTCGTCTCACCCCTTTGAGGACGGCAACGTCTACCTCTAGATGGCATTCCCGAAGGAGTATCGTCTGGCATAAAAGCTCATGACGAGTTCTCATGATGATCACACACACATCTAATCTTAGCCAAGAACATCGTACTTTGCACTCAAATGTCTCAATTTAAATAATGAATTTGGCTTATTTTCTTCCTATTAAAAACACTTGATAATATAGTCGTGTATGGGTACACAATAAGATTTGACCATAAAAAGTGATATCCTCTCTTTTAAAAATCCAACGATTTTATATAGTACCTAAAAACATTAATTGGCGTCAAAAACCGACACCTAGTATTTTCTAATTAAAATACCAAAATTCCACATTTTTGAAATAATAACCAAAAATCAACAATCATCGTTCAATTGCACAATTTAACACTTAATTGCACAAACCAACTACACCATGACAATCAGCATGAAATTCTAACAACCGGCTATTTCGATATAATTTCCGGAAAATAACAAATAATTAAATAAATTACAAAATAACTAAATAAATACAAAATAATTAAATGAATCACTAATTAGGCTATATACACTAATATAACCACCTAATTGGACTTAAATAAATAATGTACTAAGCTAATTAAATCACACAATCTAGTTAACCCATAACTAAACTAATCTAACTACCTAATGAACCTAATTAGCTAAATAAATCACTAATTACACTAACTAATCCTCCTAATCCAATCTTAGTCTAAACTAATCCTACTCTAAGCATAATTAACCTCCTAAGTAAGGTTTAGCAAGTAAACTCACCGAATTAGTGAGCGGATGAGTTCACGGCAATGGCGACGCGGAGGCGAGTGAGACTCAAGCCTATGGTGACACCTAAGGAGGTCCAGAAAGGCTCGGAAATGGCCCACGAAGTCTCAGCACCCAGTTGGAACTTCAGTTCTGGAGGGCTGTTGGATCGGTTGATCGAGGGGCTCGGCTTAGCTAGAAAGGCAAGGGAAGAGGTAGCGAGGAGCCTGGACAAACGATGGAGGCTGCGACGGTAGCCCAGGGACAGTGACGGGAGGCCAGGGGCACAAACGGTTGGCGAGCTGGATGGCGTCACTGGCTTGGCAGACGCATGAGCTCGAGACGACAGGCGAGTGGGCTGGAGTCATGTGGGCTAGCAGATGGTGACACCGGCGCTCGGGCGGCTCGTGGGCGATGCAGGTGGCGGTGAGGGGTTGGTTCGGCTTGCAAAGGGTGGTGGCTGGCTTTCTTTGGTTTGCTTTAGCAATAATGGAGGAGAAATGCTAAGGAAGAAGAAGAAGATGGGAGCTACAGCTAGAAGGGAGGGGGATAAGGCCTTCAATGCTCCCTCAAAAGATCTAAAACCCTTGAGTATGAAGCCCCCAAAGTCCACAACCCTTATCAGCAGTCATTCCTCTACAACTTCTCCAAGAAGCCAAGGATGAAGCTAAAATGTTGCACCCCCCTTGGCATACGAATTTCAAGCATATCCCCTTCAAATTCAACTCAATTTCACTTCAATTGGCCTCAAATTAAATGGCCAAAATACCAAGGTAGGAGCCCACATCAAATTCTTGCATTTCCATCACCATTTGATCCAACTTGAAGGCCAAAATTGCATACAAAAATGGCCCTCCGAATTTCCCGGTTCAAAATTGTCAAATTTTGATTTTTCGTCAAAAATTAGGGCTTGCCAAAAAAATTTCAAAGGATGAGTCGACGTTCCTAAAATAAATCGTGACATGCTAGAACTTTTCATTCCTGAAACCGGGTTCAATTTTGTGGTTAATTTCAACCGAACGCGATTTTAGCGTAACCTAACCTACCGGGTAGCTTTTAGGAATTTTTAGTGCATTTGACCCGTGATCGATTATTTTCAATTCACATTGTGCATCTCCGACTCATAGGTGACTCTCGGTTGTCATAAAAATCTCAAGATTTCAAATACAAGCACAGGGTACAGAATCGATGGAAAAATCAGTTTAGCGCCGTTCGACATAATTTTTGCAATCAGGTGAAATCACCCACACTTTAATTATATACCTCTGTCGAAACGACCTATCTTTGGTCTCTAATTGATTTTTAAGAGTACCGTCTTGACCATTGCAGATTAGCACGGTTGAGCGGTCGATTTCTGATCGAATTCTCAAGTCTGTCGCGTTTAGATTCCTTAAGGGCTTCACCTAATAAATTAGTTATCTTGTGAGTGATCAACTCAGAGAAAAAAGTTATAGGTGTGTCGATCAAAAGCGCATTTCATTTAGTCGAAAGCAAGGTTGAAAATCAGGATGTCACAAATAAACCTCAAACTCACTCAAGTAATGCACAAATGGCATGAAAAAATCACACATGACTTAGAGTTGGATGGGATAAACAATTGGGATGATCATCTAGCCCTAAGTCAACATGCGAAGATGTCATACAATTCAATGACAATACAAGATAATTCGAAATTCATAATGACGTGCTTGGAAGTGTTTAAATGTAACAAGCACTTTTGTGACATGAATTTAACATTCAAAATGGCACTCAAATGCAATGACCTAAACATATGCACGAACCTTGTGACATGTAGTTCAAATGACAAGAGGGAATCATTGCAAGATTTGGTCTCTAGATGACCCAAATGAGCATAGTAATGTGTGTACACGATAAAGTCTAATTCCAACTTTAACATCACAGAATTGATGTGATTTTTGAACAACTAGGGACATCCAAAAATCTAACAAAAAATCTCACGTACAGAATATCCGATGATGAACGTTTTTTGTTAGAGTTCAAAGCATAAATAAGATCACGTGAGTCCTAACAAAAATGGCAAAATAGACTTTCTGTCATGCCCTAAACCTTGAGCGCGTGCCCATCCCTCAGTGGTCGATAAAAATTGGGACGTCCTAGGACACGTTGCCGACCCAATCATTTTATTGCACCTGTGAAAGTGTATAAATAAAACCCCAGACAGCACAAATATGGGATAGAAAAATAGGACCGCAATTTCATGAAACCATATTTCATAAACAGCCAGGTCAACCTATAGTTCATACACAGAAGGTCTATCTCCAAAAGAACTACTGAGCCACCTATGCTCCTGACCCTTCCGCCTCAAGTTCTAGGTTCTTCACACTAGGTACTTGAAAATGGTAACCCAGGATGGGGTGAGATATAAATCTCAACGAGTTCACACCCTAAACCCCCATTAGAAAGATAATACACCTAAGGCATCCTAACCACCTAGCCACACAACTATACAACCATAGAGACTCACCTCGTCTCAGTTTCTTCCTGCACGTCAGCACAGTTCATTTCATAGATGTATATAATAAATGCACACATCAATTAGAGCGTCTCAAATCACATCTCCGTCAATCAGCACATCTCAGTCAATCAATTCATCCATCAATCTACCACAAAGGTCCCAATTATAAGACCAAATCGTTATGACACGTCTCATACCATGTCACACAATTTTGTCTCATAATCCAGCATGTTTTACTCATTCAATCATGCATTCCAAGTGATTACAGCCACACGGGCATGACCTATCATGCGTTTCAATTGATTATGGCCACAAAGGCACGATCTAACCGTCACACAGTGGTCTTCTAGCATAGTCAGAAATCGTCTCACCCCATTAAGCACGGCTACATCTTTCCTAGATGGCTTTCCACATAGGAGCATCAGTCCAACTTTTGTTGTGACCGAAATCTGTTGTCGAGGGCTTTCCACATAGGAGCATCACTCACCCAACACACAGCAGGTGACGGATTTTCTTAACCAACACACGATCATCCAATCCCGACCAAGGACATTATGCTTTGCACACCAATTCCTCGATTAAAATAATGCACTTGGCCTAATTTCATCATGTTAAAAATACCCGATAACAATAATTGTATGTGGGTACACGGTCGGTTTGAGCCAAAATGTTATATATTTCTTTTAAAAAATCCAACTATTTAATATAGTGCCTAAACACATTTTTGGCGTTAAAAACTGATGCTCGGTATTTTCTAATTAAAATACCAAAATTCCATAATTTTGGAATAAATATCCAAAATTACAATTTCCACTCAATTTGCACAAATTAGTGCTCAATTAAAGAAACCAAACACACCATTGTAATCAGTACGAAATTCCAGTTACTGGCTATCCTGGTATAATTTCCGAAATATAATAAATAATTAAATAAATACTAAAAATAATTAAATAAATACAATTAATTACCAAAAACAGAAACTTAGGCCGGAAACGCCTAATTCAATACCAAGACGGGCCTGGAAAATTTGTGAACCAATCTAGATAAATAGTACAATCTATCTAGTCTCTAATTAAGCCATTCTAACCACCTAACATGCGTAAATGAATAATTAAATCACTAATCCATTCTAACTAACCACCTAAACCATACTTAGCCTAAACTAACCAACCCTGACGCATCATTAACTTCCTAAGCAGAGTCTAGTGAGTAAGCTCACCGGTTTAGCACAAAATCCGGTTCACGGTGACGGTGGCACGACGGTGGCCGAAACTTGGGCTTACGGCGGCGCCAACGGAGGCTTTTACCAGGCCGAAAAAGCCCAGCAAGCCCACTACTTGCTGCTCAATTAGTTGCTGGGTACAGGCTAGTCTTGGTGGCCACGGGTGTTGGTGTGGGTGCAACACGAAGATGGAGGGGCTGCTGGCGTGTTGCAGCTGTTCGATGGACTCTGGACTGGGCTGGGCCGCTGAAGTTGGGTAGTGACGTCACTGCTGAAGGGGACAAGACAGAGGAGTCAGCTTCATGAGGGCTTCACTGGAGTTGACCAAGCCAATGAAGATGCGAGGAATTGGTGTGAGGCGGCACACAGAGAGAGAGAGAGAGAGAGAGAGAGAGAGAGAGAGAGGAAGTGGAGGAGATTATGGGGCTGATGGTGGGATGGAGCGGACGAGTGCCTGTTGGCACACAAAGAAGTTGCTGGAGGCAGATTCGAGAGAGGCTTCATTGGGTTGACTGGTGGGGGGAGGAGATGAGATGGTAGAGGCGTGCGGTAGGGAGACAACCGATGGTGGTGGAGCAACTTCGGTCGCTGCTTGGGGGAGCGTTGTGGACAAGACGATGGGATGGCAGAGGGGAAATGGACGAAGGAAAAAATGAAAGAGAAGTAGAATTAGAAGGGAAAAATGAAAGAGAAACCGCAGATAGGTAGTCGGTTGAGGGATAAGGCATAATGCACGAGAGAAAGCGGGAAGAGAGGAGGGAAGAAAAGGAAAACAAATAAGTCAATGGAAGGGCCAATTAAAAGCCTAGGGGAAATATCTAATACTCATTGCAATGACCACAAAGTCTTGGCTTCCTCTAATAAGAATTTACCTCAATTTCCCACAAACAAATCCATTTTAGGGGCCAAATAACCCTTTTCCTTTAGCCATCTGAATTTCCACTTTTCTTACCAATTTGTCTGAAATTCAATTTCTTAACAAATCTCTCCAATTTGATGGCCAAATTGTTGAGGAGGGAGCCTACATGAATTCTATAATTTGCCTTCACCAAGCAGCTCACTATGGAGGCCAAAAATCCCCTCAAATTGGCCCATCCGAATTTCCTTTATTTTTCGAATCGTCCGAATTGATTTTCCATAAAAATCTCAGGCTCGCCGAAAATTCTTTGGAGGATGAATCAACGTTCCTAAAATAAATCATGACATGATCGAACTTTCAATTTCTGAAATCAGGTTCAATTTTACAATTAATTTTAACCGGATGCGATTTTAGCTTGACCTATCCTACCAAGTAGCTTTTAGAAATTTTTAGCGCATTTGACCCGTGGTCGATTATTTTTTAGCCACATTGTACATCTTCGAGACATTGGCAACTCTTGATTGTCGTGAAAATCTCAAGGTTTCAAATACAGGCACAGGGTACCAAAACGACAGAAAAATCAGTCTAGTGTCGATCGACAAGAATTTTGCAATTAGGTGGAATTACCCACACTCATTCACACACCTCTGACGAATCGACCTATCTTCGGTCTCTAATTGATTTTGATGGTGCGGTAATGACCCTTGTAAATTAGCACGGTTGAGCAGTAGATTCCTGGTTGAATTCTCGAGTCTATTGCGTTTAGATTCCTTCATGGCTTCACCTGATAGGCTAGTTATCTCGTGAGTGGCCAACTCAAAGAAAAGAACTATAGGCGCATCAATGAAAAGCCCAACTTATTCTATCGAAAATAGAACCTAAAAATCAGGATGTCACACTCTCGATATGATTTACATGAATGCACGTAATTGACACGCTAAATAACATCAAAACTTTGCAAATCATGCATCTATTGGACACATACAACATGTGTGACATCCTGAATAATGTTGTTTTCAATTAAATTAAATCGGGCCTTTCATCGACGTGCTTATAGTGATATTCTCAGAGTTGATCACTCCTGAGATAACTAGACTATCTAGGGAAGTCATTAAGGGATTTTAATGTAATAGACTTAAGGATTCAATTAGGAATTGACTACTCGATCGTGCTCATCTGCAGAGATCATTATGGCATAATAAAGATCGATTGGAAATCCTAAATAGGTCGATTCGATTGAGATGTGTGGTTCAACGTGGGTGATTCCACCAAATTGAAAAATTCTCGTCAACCGGCACTAAACTAATTTTTCTATTGTTTTGATACCCTGTGTCCGTATTTGAATCTTCAAGATTTTCACGACAATTGAGAGTCACTAATGTGTTGAAGAGGTTCATTGTGGCTCGAAAAAAATTGACCACAAGTCATTTGCAGTAAAAATTCCTAAAAGCTACTTGGTAGATTAGGACGCACTAAAATCGCGCCGGATTGAAATTAACCGTGAATTTAAACCCGATTTCAGAAATTGAAAGTTTTGTCATGTCACAATTCATTTTCGGAATGTTGACTCATCTTCAAAAGATTTTTCTGCAAACCGAGATTTTTGGCGGAAAAGCAAAGTAAAGCCGTTTTTGATCGGGAAAGCTAGAGGGCCACTTTTGATTTCGTTTTTGGAATTCAAGTTGGACTAAATGATGCGGAAAAATGTGGATTGGGATGATGGCACCTTGGTTGGATTTATGGAAATCAAATTGAGCTCAATTGGAGCCAATTGAGGGAGAATTGAAAGGAATTGAATATATTTGATGAACAAATGCCTCAAATTCGTATGCCATGGGGGAGGAACAATTGGACCACATGGGAGGCTTCGCAAGGAAGCTTGGGGAGAGAGAAATGGGTTGTGGATGGCAAAGCAAGTGGTGGGGCAGCCACTTAAGTGTTTAGCCAAGTGTTGGAAGCCTAGGAGGCCATTTGGGGTCCCTTCTCTTCAACAGCCCTTCTTCCTCCTTGAAGCATGCTTTCTCCATGGGTGAGGCTTAGGAAAAGCTCAAGAGAACCAGAGAAACCGAGCAGCATCAGCCCCTGTATCGTCGCATACCCGCCGGACCATTTTTCCCCCTTTGTTTTATCTTCTGCCGGTTTCTGCTCAAGCTAATCTTTCGCTAAAGATCCGAGTGAAAAGTCGACTTCCCAGATGAATTAGCCAACGAGCCACCTGCTTGCCGGAGCTCTAGCCAAGCCCGTTTAGCTCTGTTTCTCCTCTAGTGACCAGTTTTTCCAAGTTGCAGAGGGAGTCCGAATTTATGGTTGTTGTTTTAGCCTTAGGACCACCTTATATCGCTGTGGTTGAGATTCCCAAGCCTCCTTGCCACCATCCATCAGTCGTACGCCACCCACAAGCCGCTGAACCTTCGTTGCTCGTCGTTTCCACGCCAAACCGCTGCCAATTCCAACTACTCAGCTCAAGAACAAAAACCGAGGATAGCAAGGGTTTTCGATCATTGAGGCCCATTTTAGGTGTCTTTCCGACCTCGCTTAGTGTTGCCGCTTCGAGGTTTATCGATCGCCTTGGCATCGCTGTCGCCGTGGACTCACCGGAATGCTAAATCGGTGAGCTTATTCTCTAATCTCCACTTAGGAAGTTAATTATGCTTAAGGGGTTTTTAGATTAGTCTATGTAGGATTAGGTGGATAGATTAGATTATTTAAATGTTAATTAGATTAGATGAATGATTAGATTAAGGGCTGGATTAATTAATCTAATTGTGTAATTAGATTGAGGTTGATAATGTTTAGACTTTAATTAATTATTGTATTTACTTAATTATTTATTTAAATTAAATATTATTGGATATTATTTAATTATTGTTTAATCATATTATTTTATAATTAAATTAAATAATTTTCGGAATTAAATTAATTATTAATTAATTAATATTTTCAGGAAATTATACCAGGAGAGTCGTTTATTAGAATTCCGTACTAACTGTAGTGGTGTCATTAGTTTATGCTATTGATCGTTAAATTGTGAAATTTAGTGTTGATTGTAATTTTGGGGATTTATCCTAAAGTTGAGTAATATCAATGTTTAAACAAGAACTACCGGGCGTCGGTTTACAACGCCGAAAATATCTTTATGAACTACATTAACTAGTGGGATTTTCTAGAAGAAAAATATTGTATTTTGGCTAAGGCCGACCGTGATCCCACACACAAGTATCTTTATCAGGAAAGATAAGAATGGTGATTTGATTAAATGAGTATTTTTAGCATACCATGAGAGTATGGCTGGTAGCTTTTGGTGAGCATTATAATTTTCAACATATTATGAAAGTATAGCTAGCAGCTTCTGGCGAGCATATATAATATACTACAATAGTATTTGAGGCAGTTTCTGGCAAGCATATATAGTATATTATCTCAGTATATGAGGCAGCTTCTAGTGAGCTATAGTATACTATATGAGTATAATTGCGGCAGCTTTGAAATAGCAAGTACGAGTACCTACAGGGGGGTGAATAGGTATACTAAAATTTCTTGAAGCTTGCACGATATCAATTAGAGTATTTGCAACAGTTAAAAATTCAATCGCAAGACTAAGTAAGGGAAAGAGAGAATTGAACACTCGGATTATAGTGGTTCGGCTTGATTCAAGCCTACGTCCACTCTTCTGCACTGACAGCTGATTGGCTGGATTCCACTATGATCAAAGAGTTGTTACAGTGTTGATCTTCCTTGATTTCTAGGTGTAGATGATCTACCACACTCACTCAAGGCGTCACCAAGTATAAACACTCTCTGTTTACAAATTCGCTCAGTCTACTAACAATCAAGGATCTTCAGACTCTGGAATTTTTCTATCGATCACACACTTAAAACAACTAGAACGTCTTCCTTTTATACTCCTTTATGCCATCATAGCCGTTGGCACTTACCAAAGGAATTCCTCCAATCTACCCGTTGGACGGAATCAATCAAGAAGATCATCCGAGCTATTTAAGGAATCTGATGATAGCCCATCAATCCTGATCGCCCATACAATCAGGATCTCGGTTTCCAAGAATAGAATAATCCAAAATTATTTCGTTGACCATCGGATCTTCATTCGACCTTAGATAAGAATTAAAGAATCCGAAATGATTATCCAACCAAAGAATCTATTCTAGAGGATAGGATCGAAACCTCAACCATAAACCTTGGCTTTGGATTTCCTTCAACACTGGAATAGAAAGACTGTCGGTGAGAATAAAGTCTTGAGTCTTGAGACTTAAGTCTTGAGTCTTGAGTCTTGAGACTTAAGTCTTGAGTCTTGAGTCTTGGGTCTCGAGAGAACAAAGTCTTCAGACTTTAAACTGACGGTCTCCGAACATGCAGACTTTAGACTGAAAGAAACGTTTTGTCAGCTTCAAAATATTCTGGAAAGATTTCTCCAACAATCTCCCCCTTTTTGATGGTGACAAAACTTTCTTGAAGATTTGAACATCTTTGACCTGCAAAACATTTCTCAAGCAATATGGCTAACTCATAAAGATTAATAAAACAACCAGACTCTGCATCCACAGAAAATTGGTTAGTCTTTCATGAGAAACACCATATAACAACACTTGAATAAATGCAACTAGTCAAGTTCATAATCCACAGCCAATTCAGTCAAATTCATACCCAAGTTCAAAATCTCAAGTCATACTAAAAACATAACCATATAAGGTCAAAGTAAAAATGAATGAAAGTTCAAATTGGTTCTCCCCCTTTTTGTCAGCATTGAAAAGGGTGAGAAAAGAGTCATTTCTGCTTGGGAATGCGCACGATCTGGAAATCCCCAATAGACTGGACTATTCCTTCAAGCTTCTTCAGGTCTTCTCGCAGATAAGCTACCTCTTCACTCTTGGCATTTGCTTGAAGTTGCATAGCGAGGTCTTTGAATTTATCTTCCAGAGAGACTGAAGATTCTTGTCCAGCATGCTTCAAGGCTTGGATTTCACAGTCCAGAACATATATCTGGTTGCGCATTTCCAGAAGAATATTCATGATACTACGAAAATCTGCATAATCATCCGTCTGTGTACTGGCATTAACTTTTTTAGATGGTGTGTATGCAGACGATGGCTCTACTTTTTGGTCTGGCAGATTTGGAATCGAAGTATCACCTTCTTCAGGCAATTGAGAGTCCTGAACTTCTTCTGGTTCTTCTGGAGATTGTCTTAGATCTTCAGTAGAATTAGGTGTAGACCTCTCTTGCTCGCTAACTCCCCCTGTCTCTAGGACATCGAAATAAGAAGAGTGAAGATCATGCTCTTGATTTCCCTTCTCTCCAGATTTATCAGCAGACTGATCTTTTTCTTTTTCTCATTCTTCCTCAACTTCTTTCTCCTTCTCTCTCTGTGCTTCTTCTTCTCTGCTCTGCTGAGGTTCTGTCTGATAAGACACTGAACGTCTTTTTCTTGTCAGTGCTGGTATAGTGGGATCTTCATCATCTTCATCCTCATCTTCTTCTTCCAGGATAAGATTTCTTTTCTTCTTTTTCGATGAAGCACCAATGGCCTCCTTTCCTTTCCTTTTTTGAAACAGACTGGACTGGAGATTTTACTTTGAATTTCTCCATTGCCTTAGAGAGTTCTTGCAGACGCATCTTCATTAACATTTTCAACCCTACCACCATCTTATCACACGATCGAACACAAAAAGTATGTGGCAGTTCAATATTCAGATGTCTGAAGATCTTGGTCACCAGACCAGGATAAGGCAATTGTCCTTTGTCTTTTAACACTGCTCGGTACATATGGAAAAGAATAGTATGCGGGAGAGAAAACTTTCTGCCTGAGTTGATTGCATACATCAACTTTGCTTCAGGAAGTGACACAGAAGTCTTTGAAGTAGACTTTGGTCTGAGGCAATTGATCACAATCTTGTGAAGCACAATGTTGATAGCGTTCATCCTGGAATAGATAATTTTCTTATCTACATCCCTATCTTTGACAAGATCCAGAGTGGCTCGAGCAGGTGAGACTTTGATTGGGAGATAGCGTCCCCGTTCAACTCCAATTATGTCAGCCAACATGCTCACATCTACCACATAGACTTGGTCTCGAACACTGAATGAAATTCTATTCGCATCTAAAAAGCTAAGATTTGAATAGAAATAAGCAGTCAGTTGATCATACCCGTCTGTAGAGTCAGAGCAGAAAGTCTCAAGTTGAAGCAAATTCAACTTCTCTCTTAAGTTCAAGTTGATAGAATCCAGGAAGTCAAAATCAACACTTCTAGGATTGATTATCCCTCTTTTCAACAGCCTGGAATACACTTTTTCCTGATCCTTGGATTTAAACAAATCCATCCGATTTCCTTTCACCTTTGCTGCCACACCCATTCTAGGTTTAAATTCAAGGAACATTTTGTCATCATCGTTCCCATCAATCAGATTCTTTCCTGGCATACGAGGATCACTTGGAATGTTCGCAATAGCCTGCTCTGCTTTTCCTTTCGGAGCAATTCCCAACTCTTCCATTTTCCGCAGAAAAAGATATTCATTTCCATAATTTTTGTCCTTTAGAAAGTCATCTATATAATTTAATGAAGAACCGGTGCTTTTCAACGCACGATAAAGCTTATAGATAACAGAAGGTCTTTGGACTCTTACTGGGTCAGCTTCCTCAATTATCTCTTCTTCCAGATCTTGACTTGCACTTTGTGGGGCAGGAGATGCTGAATGACGTGGAGGAGAGCGAATCGGACTTTGTCGCTGACTTGGTAAGTCTTCTTCCTCTGTGAGATCGAAGTGAGTCGGTCCCTTCTCCATTCTTTGTGGTCCCCTGTTTGCGATTCTTGATGATTTCCTTGAAGACGACATCTTTCTTTGTCTATTGAAGGATTCCTTCACTTGCTTTTCCCAAGAAAAGATGACCACTTTCTCGACAATGAACAAAGAGTAGAAACAGTATCGAGATGAGAATGCTTTTTAGGGTTTTGAAAAATTGGGGGTAGAATAACCGTATATATACCTCGGATTTGAAAAAGGAAATTTAAACGACATAAATCAATAACTGCCAAAATTAACTTTCTTTAAAAAGACAAGTTTTCAAAATTCACACGAATTATATCTAAATAATAGAACGTACCTTTTAGATAAAATAAACAAGAATTCGTACCTTTTAGATAACAACTTACAGTCTTTAGCCATGAATGATTGAGTCTCAGGATTTAGAGTCTCAGAGATCTGAGTCTTAGATTTGGTGAGTCTCTAGACTTTAACTTCTTCAAGCTTCAAAATGTTGAGTCTCGAGCGGATAAAGTCGAACTGATTTTTCTCCAAAGGCTTTGTGAATATGTCCGCTAGTTGACTTTTTGAATCAACAAATTGAATCGAGATTTCTCCATTTTGAATATGATCTCTAATGAAGTGATGACGAATCTCAATATGCTTTGCTCTTGAATGAAGAATTGGATTTCTGGTGAGATTGATAGCGCTGGTATTGTCACATCTGATTTCTGTGCATGAGTCTTCAATGCCAAAGTCTTGTAGCTGTTGTTTTATCCATAGAATTTGCGAACAGCAGCTTCCAAGAGCTACATACTCTGCTTCTGTAGTTGAGAGAGCTACAGTGCTTTGCTTCCTTGAAAACCAAGACACTGTCCTGTTTCCAAGCAATTGACAAGTTCCAGAAGTGCTCTTTCTATCGACTCTGCAACCGGCCAAATCTGCATCTGAGTATCCTAGAAGATTAAAGTCTCCCCTCTTTGGATACCAAAGACCGATGCTTGAAGATGAAGCAACGTATTTGATAATACGTTTCACGGCAATGAGATGTGATTCTCTAGGATCTGATTGAAACCTAGCACAGATACAAACACTAAACAAAATATCAGGTCTAGAAGCAGTAAGATAAAGAAGTGAACCGATCATGCTCCTGTACAGCTTTTGATCTACTTTCTTCCATTCTTCATCCTTGTCTATCTTCTGAGAACATGACATTGGTATGTCGGTCTTTTTGCACTTTTCCAATCCAAACCTTTTGACAAGATCATTCGCATATTTTTCTTGATGGATGAAAGTTCCTTCCTTCATTTGTTTTACTTGGAGTCCAAGAAAGAATGTTAACTCTCCCATCATACTCATTTCAAATTCATCCTGCATAGACTTAGAAAATTTCTTGCAGAGACTTTCATTAGAGGATCCAAAAATGATGTCATCGACATATATTTGAACAAGTAAAAAGTTTTTGTTTTCCTTTTTGATAAATAGAGTAGTATCTACTTTACCTTTGACAAAACCATTATGTAATAAAAACTTACTTAGTCTGTCGTACCAAGCTCGAGGTGCTTGCTTTAGACCATACAGAGCCTTTTTCAGTCTAAAGACTGAGTTTGGCTTCTTTGGGTCTTCAAATCCAGGCGGTTGTTCCACATAAACTTCCTCATGGATAAATCCATTTAGGAAAGCACTTTTGACGTCCATTTGGAATAACCTGAAATTTTTGTAGCAAGCAAACGCAAGTAATAGACGAATAGCTTCTAACCTTGCAACTGGTGCGTAAGTCTCGTCATAGTCTATTCCTTCTTCTTGCGTATATCCTTTGGCCACGAGTCTTGCTTTGTTTCGTACGACTTTTCCTTTTTCGTTCATCTTGTTCCTGAATACCCATTTGGTTCCAATAACAGATTTACCTTTTGGTTTAGATGTCAATTCCCATACATCATTGATGTTGAACTGTCTGAGCTCTTCTTGCATAGCTTCGATCCAGCTTTCATCAGATAAAGCTTCTTCTATGCTTTTTGGTTCAATTTCTGAGATAAGAGCCACGGCACTAGATTCTTCATGCCTTTTTGATCTGGTGCGGATTCCTTCATTAAGTTCACCAATAATAAGATCTTTGGGATGACTGGATTTGTGCTTCCAGTTACCAGGTTGATGATCTCTTTCTTTATTTGATTCTCCATGAGCGTCTTGATGATGGACTTCCAGAATCTGAGATGCTTCTTGAGATGTAGACATTTGAAGATCTAGAGCGGATTCAGTCTCTTCGTACTGAGTCTGGCTGGATTCATCTTGCACTGAGTCTTGGAATTTGACATTCATTGATTCTTCCACAGACTGGCTTTTTTTATTGTAGACTCTGCAGGCTTTGCTTGATGAAGAATATCCAAGGAAGATGCCTTCATCTGATCTTTCTTCAAACTTACCAACTCGATCATTTGCATTTTTCAAAATAAAGCATTTGCAACCGAACACATGAAAGTATGAAACAATAGGCTTCTTACCTTTGAACAATTCATAGGGGGTTTTATTAAGAATAGGTCTTAGAAAGACTCTGTTTATAATATAGCAAGCAGTTGAAACAGCTTCAACCCAAAATCGTGAAGAAATTTTACTTTCAATTAAAAGTGTTCTAGCCATTTCTTGAAGAGATCTATTCTTTCTTTCCACAACTCCATTTTGCTCTGGAGTATACGGAGAAGAAAACATGTGATTAACACCAGATTTATCACAGAATCTCGTAAAATCTTGATTTTCAAATTCACTTCCATGATCTGTTCTTATACTCGAAATAGCACATCCTTTTTCATTTTGAATCTTTTTAGCAAACTTTTCAAAATAAGAAAAGGTTTCTGATTTATTTGCAAGAAAATATACCCAGGTAAAACGAGAATAATCATCTACAATTACTAGACAATATTTCTTACCTCCAATGCTCTGGGTTCTTGTTGGTCCGAAGAGATCCATATGAAGCAATTGCAGTACATGATTAGTAGATACATGATTTATTTGCTTAAGTGAATTTCTTACCTGCTTTCCCAGAATGCATGGAGTGCATAGGTCAGACTTTTGATATGGCAATTTAGGTAGACCTCAAACAAGCTGCTTTGAAGAGATTTTGGCTAATTGCTTCTTGTTGATATGGCCAAGTTTTCTGTGCCATAGAACTGCTTCATCTTGAATTGAGATTAAGCATTGTTCTTCATTTGGCTTTACATCAAGGAGATAGATGTTTCCATGCCTTCGACCCATAAAAGACTGAGTCGAATCTTTGCTAATTCCAGAACATATACCTTCTTGAAAGAAGATCTTGTAACCAGTATCACACAATTGGCTAATGCTGAGAAGATTGTAGTTGAGTCCTTCCACTAGAGAAACATTGCTTATTGTGAGATTTCCAATTTTCACAGTTCCGAATCCCACAATACTTCCTTTGCTATTTCCTCCGAATGAAACTTTTCCACCATTTACTTTAATGAGCTTTATGAAACTATTTGAGTCTCCTGTCATGTGTCTTGAGCATCCGCTGTCAAGATACCACTTTACCTTCTTTTTGACAGAGACCTGCATTCAAAAGAGAGTCTCAAGCTTTCTTTGGTACCCAAATTTTCTTGGGTCCTTTGGTGTTAGTAGGATGAGCATTATTAGGCCATACTCTCTTAACAGGCTTCCAAACCATAGGACACTCTTTTTCAAAATGATTCTGACTGTTACATTTAGAACACCTTAAAGCATTTCGACCTACAGGTTTTACAAAAACTCTTTTGAAATGATTTTTATAAGCCTCTCTTGATGGTCTTTTCTTAATTCTTTCTTTTACTTTCGGGAAATCAATCAAAGGGATTGTTTCAGCTGTCATACCTAGACCTGACCTATTGAAGTAAGGTCTTTGGATTGAAAGAACTTTTTCAAGTTTTTCAGATCCTATTGAAAATTTCTTTGAAATATTTGATAAATCAGTTTTTAAGAAAGCATTTTCTTTTGAAAGTTTTTCTTCACTCTCTTTAAGAGTAGAAACATTCAAGTCTAAATTTTTTACCTTTTCTTCTAAAATGTTTTCCTTTTGTTTTAAAACTGAATTTTCCTTTTTAAGTTCTGAAATCTTTTTAAGAGAAGTCTTAAGACTAAAACATAACTCATCAATATATTTAGAGACTTTGACAGGGATTTTATAATCACTTACTTCAAATTCACTGTCTGAATCTGATCCGGAGTCTGAGTCTGATTGCGCCATTAGACACAGGTTGGCATATTCCTCATCACTCTCTTCACACTCTGTATCACTCCAGGTTTCGGCTTTAAGAGCTTTTCGAGATTTCTCAGCTTTTCCTCTTTTCTTTTTCGGAAGAGGATAGTTGGGTCTGATGTGCCCCTTCTTTTTACATTCGAAGCAAACTACATCTTTGTTTGGTTCCTCATCATCAACAGACTTGGTCTGCTGTCTCTGAAAACTTTGTTTCTTTGGGATGAACCTTCTGCCTTTTCTATTCAGTTTTCTAAATCTTCTTATCATGAGGGCGAGCTCCTCATCATCCATATCATCTTCAGAATCTGCATCATCAGAATCATCATTTGATTTTAGTGCAATAGATTTCTTACCTCTTGGATCTTCGTCTTCATTAATTCGTTCCACTTCGTAAGACTGAAAGTTCCAATCAGTTCATCTACAGATAATGGCGTGATTCTTTGGGTCTCTCTTATTGAAGTCTTTATATGATTCCAATCCTTGGAGAGTCCACGTAGAAGCTTGTTCACCTTCATGGGATCAGAAATTTTTTGTCCTTGGTTCTCAAGACCATTGACAATATCTGTAAAACGACTAAACATGTCAGTTATAGATTCTCCTGGTTTCATTTTGAAGGATTCATATTGACCAAGAAGAATGTTAATTCTGGTCTCCTTCACTCGATCTGTCCCTTCATAAGTGATATGTAACCTGTCCCAAACTTCTTTTGCTGTAACACAAGAAGATATTCTGTTATATTCAGTTGGTGACAAGGCACAATATAAAGAATAAATTGCTTTAGCATCGAGTGCTTGTCTCTTGTTTATTTCTTCTTGAGACATTCCGCTGGTTTCAACAGTTTCTTTCCCTCTTTCAGAGATTGATGCAGCAGCAGGATTAATTCCTCTTTCCACAACGTCCCATTCCAGAGGATCCTTTGATCGTAGGAAAGCTTTCATCTTTTTCTTCCAGATGTTGTAATCCTTTCCATCGAAGTAAGGAGGTCTGGTATTGCTTTACCCCTCCATCAGCCCTGGTGCTAGCATACTAGCCATGGATCTTTTACTCTGAAGTGAAACACTTCAAACAAAGTAAGAACACGAGTTCTGATACCAATTGAAATAGCTAGTACGAGTACCTAGAGGGGGGGTGAATAGGTATACTAAAATTTCTCGAAGCTTGCACGATATCAATTAGAGTATTTGCAACAGTTAAAAATTCAATCGCAAGACTAAGTAAGGGAAAGAGAGAATTGAACACTCGGATTATAGTGGTTCGGCTTGATTCAAGCCTACGTCCACTCTTCTGCACTGACAGCCGATTGGCTGGATTCCACTATGATCAAAGAGTTGTTACAGTGTTGATCTTCCTTGATTTCTAGGTGTAGATGATCTACCACACTCACTCAAGGCGTCACCAAGTATAAACACTCTCTGTTTACAAATTCGCTCAGTCTACTAACAATCAAGGATCTTCAGACTCTGGAATTTTTCTATCGATCACACACTTAAAACAACTAGAACGTCTTCCTTGTATACTCCTTTATGCCATCATAGCCGTTGGCACTTACCAAAGGAATTCCTCCAATCTACCCGTTGGACGGAATCAATCAAGAAGATCATCCGAGCTATTTAAGGAATCTGATGATAGCCCATCAATCCTGTTCGCCCATACAATCAGGATCTCGGTTTCCAAGAATAGAATAATCCAAAATTATTTCGTTGACCATCGGATCTTCATTCGACCTTAGATAAGAATTAAAGAATCCGAAATGATTATCCAACCAAAGAATCTATTCCAGAGGATAGGATCGAAACCTCAACCATAAACCTTGGCTTTGGATTTCCTTCAACACTGGAATAGAAAGACTGTCGGTGAGAATAAAGTCTTGAGTCTTGAGACTTAAGTCTTGAGTCTTGAGTCTTGAGACTTAAGTCTTGAGTCTTGAGTCTTGGGTCTCGAGAGAACAAAGTCTTCAGACTTTAAACTGACGGTCTCCGAACATGCAGACTTTAGACTGAAAGAAACGTTTTGTCAGCTTCAAAATATTCTGGAAAGATTTCTCCAACAAGCTTCTGGTGAGATCAGCTAAAGTGAACAGTCCTAGATTATGATCGGACTTTATAAATAGTATTGATTGAGATGACTGGGGAATGGTCTCGATAACATGTAATCGACTGAATCTTTTGATCGATGATTCGATTTGATTGGATGAAGTGTTTGATTGAAATGATTGGATGGTTATTTGAATTGTATTGATTTGTAGGAAGGAACTGAGGTGAGGTAAGTCCTCTGTCCTATTTGTGTGGCTAGAGCACCCTGAGGTGTATTTTCTTCTTAATAGGAGTTTAGGGGGTGAACTTGCTGAGACAATATCTCACCCCGTCGTGGGCTCAACATTTTTTAGGTCCTTAGATGGTGGTCGTGAGGACCCGAAGCCATAGAGTAAAAAGGAGGTTAAGACCAAAGGATTAGCAAACGTGTCTAACTAGCTTGTCATAAGACAGTTCCTTTTTGTTGAGCTAGTCTATTTTGTAGACAGCCTAGTGTTACATAAACCTATGTGTTTATAAAGAAGTGTTTGGTTGTGATTGATTGCCTGCTTTTCTATCCCAAGTTAAATGTTGTCAAGGGATTTGTTTCACTTCCGCATGTATAATAAAACAAACGGGTAGGTGACATGTCCTGAGAACGTCGCATTTTCATCGACCGAAGTGGGATGTTCGCGTACTCGAGGTTCGGGGTGTGACAACATGTATCTAATTCATCATAAAGGACTTGAGGTTGAACAAGGTCAATTACATCTGAGGGCTTTTGACTTAGCTAAACATGTCAAAAAATTCCGAAAAAATTACAGGACATACTCAAGACAATAAAAAAAAAAATAATAATGTAGACAAGTTCTTTCAAAAGTGAACACAGAAAGCAGCACAAAAATAGAAAAGTTGAAGTTGAAGACAGAACTAAAAACTGACCTAAACTACTACAGAATCGCACATTTTCAGAGGTGTTTTTCGAGGGATAATTGTCACTCAATTGGGGCATGTGACCTATTAATTCGAAGCTAGTGACGTTTATTTTAAAAGTCCAAGAGGATTCGAACAAATATAAGGTTGTTTCGGGCCTCATTTTGGCCAAAACATCAAATTAGTCTAGAGATACAAAAATGCAAATTTAAGCTAGATCAAGCTCAATCATCCAAGTTCAATAAGAACAATCAATCACACCAACTTCAACTTGAAATAGCTAGTACGAGTACCTAGAGGGGGGGTGAATAGGTATACTAAAATTTCTCGAAGCTTGCACGATATCAATTAGAGTATTTGCAACAGTTAAAAATTCAATCGCAAGACTAAGTAAGGGAAAGAGAGAATTGAACACTCGGTTTATAGTGGTTCGGCTTGATTCAAGCCTACGTCCACTCTTCTGCACTGACAGCCGATTGGCTGGATTCCACTATGATCAAAGAGTTGTTACAGTGTTGATCTTCCTTGATTTCTAGGTGTAGATGATCTACCACACTCACTCAAGGCGTCACCAAGTATAAACACTCTCTGTATACAAATTCGCTCAGTCTCAACTAACAATCAAGGATCTTCAGACTCTGGAATTTTTCTATCGATCACACACTTAAAACAACTAGAACGTCTTCCTTTTATACTCCTTCATGCCATCATAGCCGTTGGCACTTACCAAAGGAATTCCTCCAATCTACCCGTTGGACGGAATCAATCAAGAAGATCATCCGAGCTATTTAAGGAATCTGATGATAGCCCATCAATCCTGTTCGCCCATACAATCAGGATCTCGGTTTCCAAGAATAGAATAATCCAAAATTATTTCGTTGACCATCGGATCTTCAATCGACCTTAGATAAGAATTAAAGAATCCGAAATGATTATCCAACCAAAGAATCTATTCCAGAGGATAGGATCGAATCCTCAACCATAAACCTTGGCTTTGGATTTCCTTCAACACTGGATTAGAAAGACTGTCGGTGAGAATAAAGTCTTGAGTCTTGAGTCTTAAGATTTGAGACTTGAGACTTAAGTCTTGAGTCTTGAGTCTTGAGACTTAAGTCTTGAGTCTTGAGTCTTGAGACTTAAGTCTTGAGTCTTGAGTCTTGGGTCTCGAGAGAACAAAGTCTTCAGACTTTAAAGTGACGGTCTCCGAACATGTAGACTTTAGACTGAAAGAAACGTTTTGTCAGCTTCAAAATATTCTGGAAAGATTTCTCCAACAATCTCCCCCTTTTTGATGGTGACAAAACTTTCTTGAAGATTTAAACATCTTTGACCTGCAAAACATTTCTCAAGCAATATGGCTAACTCATAAAGATTAATAAAACAACCAGACTCTGCATCCACAGAAAATTGGTTAGTCTTTCATGAGAAACACCATATAACAACACTTGAATAAATGCAACTAGTCAAGTTCATAATCCACAGCCAATTCAGTCAAATTCATACCCAAGTTCAAAATCTCAAGTCATACTCAAAACATAACCATATAAGGTCAAAGTAAAAATGAATGAAAGTTCAAATTGGTTCTCCCCCTTTTTGTCAGCATTGAAAAGGGTGAGAAAAGAGTCATTTCTGCTTGGGAATGCGCACGATCTGGAAATCCCCAATAGACTGGACTACTCCTTCAAGCTTCTTCAGGTCTTCTCGCAGATGAGCTACCTCTTCACTCTTGGCATTTGCTTGAAGTTGCATAGCGAGGTCTTTGCATTTATCTTCCAGAGAGACTGAAGATTCTTGTCCAGAATGCTTCAAGGCTTGGATTTCACAGTCCAGAACATATATCTGGTTGCGCATTTCCAGAAGAATATTCATGATACTACGAAAATCTGCATAATCATCCGTCTGTGTACTTGCATTAACTTTCTCAGATGGTGTGTATGCAGACGATGGCTCTTCTTTTTGGTCTGGCAGATTTGGAATCGAAGTATCACCTTCTTCAGGCAATTGAGAGTCCTGAACTTCTTCTGGTTCTTCTGGAGATTGTCTTAGATCTTCAGCAGCATGAGTTGTAGACCTCTCTTGCTCACTAACTCCCCCTGTCTGTAGGACATCGAAATGAGAAGAGTGAAGATCATGCTCTTGATTTCCCTTCTCTCCAGATTTATCAGCAGACTGATCTTTTTCTTTTTCTCCTTCTTCCTCAACTTCTTTCTCCTTCTCTCTCTGTGCTTCTTCTTCTCTGCTCTGCTGAGGTTCTGTCTGATAAGACACTGAACGTCTTTTTCTTGTCAGTGCTGGTATAGTGGGATCTTCATCATCTTCATCCTCATCTTCTTCTTCTTCCAGGATAAGATTTCTTTTCCTCTTTTTCGATGAAGCACCAATGGCCTCCTTTCCTTTCCTTTTTGAAACAGACTGGACTGGAGATTTCACTTTGAATTTCTCCATTGCCTTAGAGAGTTCTTGCAGACGCATCTTCATCAACATTTTCAATCCTACCACCATCTTATCACATGCTCGAACACAAAAAGTATGTGGCAGTTCAATATTCAGATGTCTGAAGATCTTGGTCACCAGACCAGGATAAGGCAATTGTCCTTTGTCTTTTGACACTGCTCGGTACATATGGAAAAGAATAGTGTGCGGGAGAGAAAACTTTCGGCCTGAGTTGATAGCATACATCAACTTTGCTTCAGGAAGAGACACAGAAGTCTTTGAAGTAGACTTTGGTCTGAGGCAATTGATCACAATCTTGTGAAGCACAATGTTGATAGCATTCATCCTGGAATAGATAATTTTCTTATCTACATCCCTATCTTTGACAAGATCCAGAGTGGCTCGAGCAGGTGAGACTTTGATTGGGAGATATCGTCCCCGTTCAACTCCTATTATGTCTGCCAACATACTCACATCTACCACATAGACTTGATCTCGAACACTGAATGAAATTCTATTCGCATCTAAAAAGCTAAGATTTGAATAGAAATAAGCAGTCAGTTGATCATACCCGTCTGTAGAGTCAGAGCAGAAAGTCTCAAGTTGGAGCAAATTCAACTTCTCTCTTAAGTTCAAGTTGATAGAATCCAGGAAGTCAAAATCAACACTTCTAGGATTGATTATCCCTCTTTTCAACAGCCTGGAATACACTTTTTCCTGATCCTTGGATTTAAACAAATCCATCCGATTTCCTTTCACCTTTGCAGCCACACCCATTCTAGGTTTAAATTCAAGGAACATTTTGTCATCATCGTTCCCATCAATCAGATTCTTTCCTGGCATACGAGGATCACTTGGAATATTCACAATAGCCTGCTCTGCTTTTCCTTTCGGAGCAATTCCCAACTCTTCCATTTTTCGCAGAAAAAGGTATTCATTTCCATAATTTTTGTCCTTTAGAAAGTCATCTATATAACTTAATGAAGAACCGGTGCTTTTCAACGCACGATAAAGCTTATAGATAACAGAAGGTCTTTGGACTCTTACTGGGTCAGCTTCCTCAATTATCTCTTCTTCCAGATCTTGACTTGCACTTTGTGGGGCAGGAGATGCTGAATGACGTGGAGAAGAGCGAATCGGACTTTGTCGCTGACTTGGCAAGTCTTCTTCCTCTGTGAGATCGAAGTGAGTCGGTCCCTTCTCCATTCTTTGTGGTCCCCTGTTTGCGATTCTTGATGATTTCCTTGAAGACGACATCTTTCTTTGTCTATTGAAGGATTCCTTCACTTGCTTTTCCCAAGAAAAGATGACCACTTTCTCGACAATGAACAAAGAGTAGAAACAGTATCGAGAGGAGAATGCTTTTTAGGGTTTTGAAAAAAATTGGGGGTAGAATAACCGTATATATATACCTCGGATTTGAAAAAGGAAGTTTAAACGACATAAATTAATAACTGCCAAAATTAACTTTCTTTAAAAAAGACAAGTTTTTCAAATTTCACACCAATTATGTCTAAATAATAGAACGTACCTTTTAGATAAAATAAACAACTTACAGTCTTTAGCCATGAATGATTGAGTCTCAGGATTTAGAGTCTCAGAGATCTGAGTCTTAGAGTTGGTGAGTCTCTAGACTTTAACTTCTTCAAGCTTCAAAATGTTGAGTCTCGAGCGGATAAAGTCGAACTGATTTTTCTCCAAAGGCTTTGTGAATATGTCCGCTAGTTGACTTTTTGAATCAACAAATTGAATCGAGATTTCTCCATTTTGAATATGATCTCTAATGAAGTGATGACGAATCTCAATATGCTTTGCTCTTGAATGAAGAATTGGATTTCTGGTGAGATTGATAGCGCTGGTATTGTCACATCTGATTTCTGTGCATGAGTCTTCAATGCCAAAGTCTTGTAGCTGTTGTTTTATCCATAGAATTTGCGAACAGCAGCTTCCAAGAGCTACATACTCTGCTTCTGTAGTTGAGAGAGCTACAGTGCTTTGCTTCCTTGAAAACCAAGACACTGTCCTGTTTCCAAGCAATTGACAAGTTCCAGAAGTGCTCTTTCTATCGACTCTGCAACCGGCCAGATCTGCATCTGAGTATCCTAGAAGATTAAAGTCTCCCCTCTTTGGATACCAAAGACCGATGCTTGAAGATGAAGCAACGTATTTGATAATACGTTTCACGGCAATGAGATGTGATTCTCTAGGATCTGATTGAAACCTAGCACAGATACAAACACTAAACAAAATATCAGGTCTAGAAGCAGTAAGATAAAGAAGTGAACCGATCATGCTCCTGTACAGCTTTTGATCTACTTTCTTCCATTCTTCATCCTTGTCTATCTTCTGAGAACATGACATTGGTATGTCGGTCTTTTTGCACTTTTCCAATCCAAACCTTTTGACAAGATCATTCGCATATTTTTCTTGATGGATGAAAGTTCCTTCCTTCATTTGTTTTACTTGGAGTCCAAGAAAGAATGTTAACTCTCCCATCATACTCATTTCAAATTCATCCTGCATAGACTTAGAAAATTTCTTGCAGAGACTTTCATTAGAGGATCCAAAAATGATGTCATCGACATATATTTGAACAAGTAAAAATTTTTTGTTTTCCTTTTTGATAAATAGAGTAGTATCTACTTTACCTTTGACAAAACCATTCTGTAATAAAAACTTACTTAGTCTGTCGTACCAAGCTCGAGGTGCTTGCTTTAGACCATACAGAGCCTTTTTCAGTCTAAAGACTGAGTTTGGCTTCTTTGGGTCTTCAAATCCAGGCGGTTGTTCCACATAAACTTCCTCATGGATAAATCCATTTAGGAAAGCACTTTTGACGTCCATTTGGAATAACCTGAAATTTTTGTAGCAAGCAAACGCAAGTAATAGACGAATAGCTTCTAACCTTGCAACTGGTGCGTAAGTCTCGTCATAGTCTATTCCTTCTTCTTGCGTATATCCTTTGGCCACGAGTCTTGCTTTGTTTCGTACGACTTTTCCTTTTTCGTTCATCTTGTTCCTGAATACCCATTTGGTTCCAATAACAGATTTACCTTTTGGTTTAGATGTCAATTCCCATACATCATTGATGTTGAACTGTCTGAGCTCTTCTTGCATAGCTTCGATCCAGCTTTCATCAGATAAAGCTTCTTCTATGCTTTTTGGTTCAATTTCTGAGATAAGAGCCACGGCACTAGATTCTTCATGCCTTTTTGATCTGGTGCGGATTCCTTCATTAAGTTCACCAATAATAAGATCTTTGGGATGACTGGATTTGTGCTTCCAGTTACCAGGTTGATGATCTCTTTCTTTATTTGATTCTCCATGAGCGTCTTGATGATGGACTTCCAGAATCTGAGATGCTTCTTGAGATGTAGACATTTGAAGATCTAGAGCGGATTCAGTCTCTTCGTACTGAGTCTGGCTGGATTCATCTTGCACTGAGTCTTGGAATTTGACATTCATTGATTCTTCCACAGACTGGCTTTTTTTATTGTAGACTCTGCAGGCTTTGCTTGATGAAGAATATCCAAGGAAGATGCCTTCATCTGATCTTTCTTCAAACTTACCAACTCGATCATTTGCATTTTTCAAAATAAAGCATTTGCAACCGAACACATGAAAGTATGAAACAATAGGCTTCTTACCTTTGAACAATTCATAGGGGGTTTTATTAAGAATAGGTCTTAGAAAGACTCTGTTTATAATATAGCAAGCAGTTGAAACAGCTTCAACCCAAAATCGTGAAGAAATTTTACTTTCAATTAAAAGTGTTCTAGCCATTTCTTGAAGAGATCTATTCTTTCTTTCCACAACTCCATTTTGCTCTGGAGTATACGGAGAAGAAAACATGTGATTAACACCAGATTTATCACAGAATCTCGTAAAATCTTGATTTTCAAATTCACTTCCATGATCTGTTCTTATACTCGAAATAGCACATCCTTTTTCATTTTGAATCTTTTTAGCAAACTTTTCAAAATAAGAAAAGGTTTCTGATTTATTTGCAAGAAAATATACCCAGGTAAAACGAGAATAATCATCTACAATTACTAGACAATATTTCTTACCTCCAATGCTCTGGGTTCTTGTTGGTCCGAAGAGATCCATATGAAGCAATTGCAGTACATGATTAGTAGATACATGATTTATTTGCTTAAGTGAATTTCTTACCTGCTTTCCCAGAATGCATGGAGTGCATAGGTCAGACTTTTGATATGGCAATTTAGGTAGACCTCAAACAAGCTGCTTTGAAGAGATTTTGGCTAATTGCTTCTTGTTGATATGGCCAAGTTTTCTGTGCCATAGAACTGCTTCATCTTGAATTGAGATTAAGCATTGTTCTTCATTTGGCTTTACATCAAGGAGATAGATGTTTCCATGCCTTCGACCCATAAAAGACTGAGTCGAATCTTTGCTAATTCCAGAACATATACCTTCTTGAAAGAAGATCTTGTAACCAGTATCACACAATTGGCTAATGCTGAGAAGATTGTAGTTGAGTCCTTCCACTAGAGAAACATTGCTTATTGTGAGATTTCCAATTTTCACAGTTCCGAATCCCACAATACTTCCTTTGCTATTTCCTCCGAATGAAACTTTTCCACCATTTACTTTAATGAGCTTTATGAAACTATTTGAGTCTCCTGTCATGTGTCTTGAGCATCCGCTATCAAGATACCACTTTACCTTCTTTTTGACAGAGACCTGCATTCAAAAGAGAGTCTCAAGCTTTCTTTGGTACCCAAATTTTCTTGGGTCCTTTGGTGTTAGTAGGATGAGCATTATTAGGCCATACTCTCTTAACAGGCTTCCAAACCATAGGACACACTTTTTCAAAATGATCCTGACTGTTACATTTAGAACACCTTAAAGCATTTCGACCTACAGGTTTTACAAAAACTCTTTTGAAATGATTTTTATAAGCCTCTCTTGATGCTCTTTTCTTAATTCTTTCTTTTACTTTCGGGAAATCAATCAAAGGGATTGTTTCAGCTGTCATACCTAGACCCGACCTATTGAAGTAAGGTCTTTGGATTGAAAGAACTTTTTCAAGTTTTTCAGATCCTATTGAAAATTTCTTTGAAATATTTGATAAATCAGTTTTTAAGAAAGCATTTTCTTTTGAAAGTTTTTCTTCACTCTCTTTAAGAGTAGAAACATTCAAGTCTAAATTTTTTACCTTTTCTTCTAAAATGTTTTCCTTTTGTTTTAAAACTGAATTTTCCTTTTTAAGTTCTGAAATCTTTTTAAGAGAGGTCTTAAGACTAAAACATAACTCATCAATATATTTAGAGACTTTGACAGGGATTTTATAATCACTTACTTCAAATTCACTGTCTGAATCTGATCCGGAGTCTGAGTCTGATTGCGCCATTAGACACAGGTTGGCATATTCCTCATCACTCTCTTCACACTCTGTATCACTCCAGGTTTCGGCTTTAAGAGCTTTTCGAGATTTCTCAACTTTTCCTCTTTTCTTTTTCAGAAGAGGACAGTTGGGTCTGATGTGTCCCTTCTTTTTACATTCGAAGCAAACTACATCTTTGTTTGGTTCCTCATCATCAACAGACTTGGTCTGCTGTCTCTGAAAACTTTGTTTCTTTGGGATGAACCTTCTGCCTTTTCTATTCAGTTTTCTAAATCTTCTTATCATGAGGGCGAGCTCCTCATCATCCATATCATCTTCAGAATCTGCATCATCAGAATCATCATTTGATTTTAGTGCAATAGATTTCTTACCTCTTGGATCTTCGTCTTCATTAATTCGTTCCACTTCGTAAGACTGAAAGTTCCAATCAGTTCATCTACAGATAATGGCGTGATTCTTTGGGTCTCTCTTATTGAAGTCTTTATATGATTCCAATCCTTGGAGAGTCCACGTAGAAGCTTGTTCACCTTCATGGGATCAGAAATTTTTTGTCCTTGGTTCTCAAGACCATTGACAATATCTGTAAAACGACTAAACATGTCAGTTATAGATTCTCCTGGTTTCATTTTGAAGGATTCATATTGACCAAGAAGAATGTTAATTCTGGTCTCCTTCACTCGATCTGTCCCTTCATAAGTGATATGTAACCTGTCCCAAACTTCTTTTGCTGTAACACAAGAAGATATTCTGTTATATTCAGTTGGTGACAAGGCACAATATAAAGAATAAATTGCTTTAGCATCGAGTGCTTGTCTCTTGTTTATTTCTTCTTGAGACATTCCGCTGGTTTCAACAGTTTCTTTCCCTCTTTCAGAGATTGATGCAGCAGCAGGATTAATTCCTCTTTCCACAACGTCCCATTCCAGAGGATCCTTTGATCGTAGGAAAGCTTTCATCTTGTTCTTCCAGATGTTGTAATCCTTTCCATCGAAGTAAGGAGGTCTGGTATTGCTTTGCCCCTCCATCAGCCCTGGTGCTAGCATACTAGCCATGGATCTTTTACTCTGAAGTGAAACACTTCAAACAAAGTAAGAACACGAGCTCTGATACCAATTGAAATAGCTAGTACGAGTACCTAGAGGGGGGGTGAATAGGTATACTAAAATTTCTCGAAGCTTGCACGATATCAATTAGAGTATTTGCAATAGTTAAAAATTCAATCGCAAGACTAAGTAAGGGAAAGAGAGAATTGAACACTCGGTTTATAGTGGTTCAGCTTGATTCAAGCCTACGTCCACTCTTTTGCACTGACAGCCGATTGGCTGGATTCCACTATGATCAAAGAGTTGTTACAGTGTTGATCTTCCTTGATTTCTAGGTGTAGATGATCTACCACACTCACTCAAGGCGTCACCAAGTATAAACACTCTCTGTATACAAATTCGCTCAGTCTCAACTAACAATCAAGGATCTTCAGACTCTGGAATTTTTCTATCGATCACACACTTAAAACAACTAGAACGTCTTCCTTTTATACTCCTTCATGCCATCATAGCCGTTGGCACTTACCAAAGGAATTCCTCCAATCTACCCGTTGGACGGAATCAATCAAGAAGATCATCCGAGCTATTTAAGGAATCTGATGATAGCCCATCAATCCTGTTCGCCCATACAATCAGGATCTCGGTTTCCAAGAATAGAATAATCCAAAATTATTTCGTTGACCATCGGATCTTCAATCGACCTTAGATAAGAATTAAAGAATCCGAAATGATTATCCAACCAAAGAATCTATTCCAAAGGATAGGATCGAATCCTCAACCATAAACCTTGGCTTTGGATTTCCTTCAACACTGGATTAGAAAGACTGTCGGTGAGAATAAAGTCTTGAGTCTTGAGTCTTAAGATTTGAGACTTGAGACTTAAGTCTTGAGTCTTGAGTCTTGAGACTTAAGTCTTGAGTCTTGAGTCTTGAGACTTAAGTCTTGAGTCTTGAGTCTTGGGTCTCGAGAGAACAAAGTCTTCAGACTTTAAACTGACGGTCTCCGAACATGCAGACTTTAGACTGAAAGAAACGTTTTGTCAGCTTCAAAATATTCTGGAAAGATTTCTCCAACACAACTGTACTAGTCCATCAATCGAACATCTAAACATGGAATATTAATCTAAAATTAAACCCTAGTCCTGACTGGTTAATCCGGTCTCACCTCACGAGGTTTGAGATCAAGGATTTTACCTTTGATGCGTTTTTTTGTTGATTATAGATGCGATCGATTGAAACTACTTGCCGAAACTAGATTGGACTCCAAGGATCAAATCTAGACAGCAAGGAACACCTTCGAGAGGCGGTTTAATAGCTAGTTTGAGACTAAAATAGAACTTGTCCAATCAGATTGGCCTTTGTGCGTCGGCGAAGGAAGATTAGGTTGATCGAAGCCCGCCGATGACTGATCGGCCAATCCTCACCATAGCAAAGTCAGAGACATCTGAAGCCACTGATCACTAGTGGTTAAGGATGCCTGGGAACACCAGCGGCCTCTGGTTCAAGTCAGAATAGAACCGATCCCACCTGGACCAGTTTTGGAGCCTCCAATGAAGATCAGGCCACCGAAATTGTTCCTACGGCTAGTCTATGGGTTCCTAACCACAGCTAGCTCAAGATTAGACTCAAGGATGGATTTGAGGCAGTTGTTTTGCATGAAAAGACCTCTGGATTACCGGTTAGCCGAGGATTGGGCACCAAACCGGGAGGACGAGGGCTTTATAACAAATTAGGCCAACTACTGACAGCTCGAAAAAGACAAGAAGAGCATCAATGAGGATGAATCATCATCAGTGGGGGATGAATCGACAGCGATGTAGTCGCTAGAAGGAGGAACGAGTGTGACCAAGCAAAGACAGAGAGATGAGGGTTTTAACAGCAAAGTTCAGAGAGAGGAGAGAGAAAGAGATCTAAAGAGAGTGGATTTTGTTCAAATGAGCCCTCCAAAAAATGGTGGGAAAATGGGTATATATACACTCTCTAAATCAAGCAATTTCAATCGTCAATTTGATCCGACGGTCTTAATTTTGATTCGATGGTGAAAATTCGATTTCAAATGTTGCATTATGATTTTGAGGTGTCAGGTAATCAATCCAGTGGATTTGGTTCGCGAAAACCTGAGCCAAAATGAAGAATCACGTCAAAATGTCCTATGAGAGCATAAGTGCTTTGACTTGGGGCTAAAAGGCTAAAATGATCAAATTTGTGATTCGGTGGACAAAATTGCAACTTGATTGAAATTGAGTTCAATTAGTGCCTCAATTACCCTATCTAATCAACTGCCCATGTGTAAGATCACTTATCCGATCCGAATTGGCCTCAAACTGAAGTGCTCGAGCTTATCCAAAAAATGAACCTAGGTCTAATATCAAAATTGGACTTAGATTTATGAAATTAAATCATAACCTTAAATGGGTCGACTTAGGTTTTACCAATTGAAGCTTAATTGCTTGACTTCCTTATGCTTGGAAGAGTATAATTCTTCAAATTTGAGAATTTCTGATGTAAATTTCCCAAAATTGACTATGGATTTGGACTTATCTTAAGAAAATGAGTGAAGAATAATCGTCTGTTTACAATTCATGAAGAATCAATTTTGGTCCCTCGATTAAGGCTCAAAATAGCAATTTGTATTTTTATTGGGCAATTCACAAAATTGAATTCACGAGTGGATTTAAAATAGTTCATAAACCAAATATTGAACAAGGAATTACACCTAATAATGACTACAATAAAAGTAATTTGATTTTTTGGCTGATTTAGAACCTAAAATCAAAAATTTTGGAAAACAAGGTTCTTAATCAATTTTTGCGAAATTTTTTATGCCAAAGTCAAATTGACATTAAAAAAAAAATGTATTTGAGAATTTTTTTTTAATAAATTTTTTGGTCAAAGGTTTGACCAATAGTCAACATTTTAGTTAACTTTTGATTTATTGGTCAAATCTTTGATTTTTTTTTAAATTGATTTTACAAAAATGCAATTAAAAGTTAAATGGCATCTTTTGGGATGAATAGCTAATTTTTAACTTGGTGTTAGCTTTTGGTCAAATGGTTGACCAAAAAGTCAACTTGAAAATCAATTGTTTGACTTTTCTGGTTTTTCTTAAAAATGACTCGAAAATCACTTAATAGTGACAATGCAATATAAAGAAATGAAAAACAATACTTTTTGGCCTAGAAGTGGGCTCTATTGTGATCAAAACCCCAAATCTCGATTTTTTATCTTTCTTCAACGCGTCAACGAAAAATCATGTGTCAACACCTATATTGATATCTTGACAACTTTACGCATACTCAACCCCTCAATGGAATCTAATATAATGATATGGAGTGTCAAATCACTATCTCATCCTCTAATAACTTAAAAATCAAATCCATAATCCATATTATAAATCAGAATACAATTCATAAATCACAACATATACCTTTTTTGGTAATTCAAATCAACATCCCAAATTCATTTTATAAACCAAGCTCATAAATTAGTACTTATCACTTTTTGCAATTCCTTTCACAAAAGCATTTCTCAACCATTCACAAAAAGTCAACTTAAACTATTTTAAAGGATATTTCATCGTCTCAAACAGCCAAAATGGTACTACATGCCCGACTTAATTTTTATGCAACTTTGCTTTAACTAAATCACACCTTGCACATGATATATCTAATATTTATTATTTTCGAAATATAAGTTTAAAATTCAAAGCAGAGATAAGTATCACATATCTAGGAATGCCAAAAGCAAACAACTAAGGTTTTGGGGTGGTCCCTTTGGGTGCGCTTACAAACTATTATAAGTATCCTTTTTATTGAAGAACTCTGTATGTGTTTGTATCGATGCTAGCATGTCTCCTTCATGAAGTTGAAGATCGAAGAAAATTTAACTATTTATAAGATCCAAAAGAACTTCTATTTGTCAATGCGCATTGGGAAAAATGGGACTCTTGCAAAACTAATTGACGTTCCCAATCTTTCTGTTGAAGTAGAAAAAGAAAAAAACACACACACACATACAACGATATGATAGATTTTCTACAGACCTGCCAATTGTATGTTGCTGTAGGGATTGCTGTCTAGTGTGGCATTGTAAGATGAGTTGAGATCTTAGCTTTTCACTCGAGATGATGAGAAAGCCCCTGTAAAATGAACTGGTCGATAAAATGATATAGAGTATTGTCTTACTTTTTGTTGTCTAGTTTTATATAAGCTACGTACTATCATCAATGTTAGTTGATATCATTATGTTCCAGTAGCTGGATAGCCATCTGAAATCTATAGTGACGTGTAGGTGGATTGTCCAAAAAATGTCAGACAAATGACTGTCTTCTTTATTGGGCGCTCTTACTATAATGCCCGCCTGAAGTACGAGTATTTTCAGGAACGGCATCCATATTCCAACCGTGCTGCTGAAAGGATAAAGTGAAAAGAAGATCATAGAAAGGCACAAGCATCTTATACCCAGACATTTCCAAGCAAAGAATGACTGAGTAACGGGGTTAACTTGTGGGAACAAAAAAAAGGCCGGTCCTTATGAGTTCCTTACTCCACTGTTTTAATTTTTTACTACTTTAAAATTTGAAATTTTCGCAAGACTCGCCTGTGGTAATAATCTTAGTAAGTGAGAAAACTAAATGATGTGGTAGGTTACAAGTTAATATTATAATAAGCTGGTCATGATTACTATCGAATAACACAATTCATCACATTGATAATATATCAACTGCCTGAACACGTCTTGTCTTTGAGTCCGAACCTAGTGTCTCCTGTCTAATTCTCTCATCTCCAAGTCTGAGCTTCAGCAAAATTGGATTGGCTTATTAATCATTTAACCTACCAATGACTAAAAGCATCGGATAATTTATTGTCTCTCGTTCAAAATTTAAGACAAGAAACATATAGAAAAAATCTACAAAGTTCCCTTCTTTTCATTAGTAGGGGTACTATTAAGACAAGAAACATATAGTTCTTTGGTGGTTTCTTGCTTCCTACATTCATGACGATGACGAGGACGCTTCCCCTTGAAGACAAGCCACTAAGATGATCTTTGGAATTACATATATGTATATGTCCCATCCTCCCACTCTGCCAACCCTTCCCCCCCTCTCTTCATGTAACAGTTATATTATAAGCTTACTCTTTCTTTAGTCCTAGACATCTATTTGGCATACACTTAGTGAATGAGGTCAGAAAAGTACGAAAGCCAAAAAAAAAAAAAGATGGCTTAAATGATGATCTGGAGCCACAATTAATAAGCGCATGTCCTAGGAGTCATGAGCTAAACAACTAATTTAATCAACCACTAGCTATTAAATATATATATATATATATATATATATATATATATATAAAAGAGAGTGGAAGAAGTCCAAACATTAGAGATTAGTCTAAAGCCCCGTTTGTTTCGTAAAAAATGCAATATTTCTATATCAGGAAGTCATTTTCCAAGAAAATAATCATATTTTCCAGTGTTCGGCAGAAATTTTGAAAATGAACTAGAAAATATCTTCTATCATTCGGTATGGAAAATTTAAATTTTAAAATTATTTTAAATTTTAAAAAGTGCATTTTTAATTATTTTTAAATTTTAAATTTTGTTTCTACTTTTATCTTTATCTTTTTATTTTTTTCCACTTTCTTCTTCTTCGACTAATCGCCGGCCATGGCAATAGTGCCGACAATAGGCCAAAGGCAAGCTTGAGCTCGCTAGCCTCAAGCCTTGCCACATTGACTTGCTAGAGGTTCACGCTTGTCATTGGCAAGAGATCGGCTCACTAGAGGCTCGCACTCGCCACTTGCTCGTCAATTTGGAGAGCATGAGGGCGAGCCTCAAGCTCGTCGGCCTTGGGCCTCACCAAATCAACAGGCCACAGGCTCTCGCTTGCCTCAAGCTCATCAATCTAGTGAGCTCAAGGCTTGCCTGTAGCCGGTTGCCAACCATAGTTGTGGCCTGTGGCCGGTGATCGGCCAATGAAAAATGTGAAAAATAAGAAGAAAAAGAAAAAGAATTAAAATTTTGAATTTCTAGAAAAGGAAAAAAGAAAGAAGAGGAGCTAGTAGGGTATGCGATAAGAGAAAGTAAGTGAGGAAAATGTTTTCCCCAATTTGAAAAGTTGAAAATATTTTTCTTTATTTTAGAAGACTTTTTTTCCTTTGATGGAAATCTTTTCTTGGACCAGTTTATTTTCCATAAAATGAATGCCAGAAAATTTGGAAAATGTTTTCCTAGAAGTTATTTTCCGCAAAATGAACAGACCTTAACTAGCATCAATCGGGCGCCAATGCTTCTATTGAAGAGCTTAGACCGGTAGATCCCGGTTAAGCATCTACAAGCCCTCATCCCATCCTCCATTCGTTCTCAAATAGTTTCTCCAAGTAAAAGTGCGATCTACCGGTTGACATTGCAAAACACAATGATATGATAGATTTAAACAATAAGACACAAAACGAAAGTTTTGACAACGATAATGTTGCAAAAATAAGGGATCGAACAAATAATAAACAAAACAAGGAAATAAGTCCGATGTCGGAAATTTTTTTTTTTTTTGTGCCCTTTTTGTCTCCGCAACCAAGAAGTCCATGTACTTCACTTTATTTGGGTGGCGTTTTCTTTGAAGACTCAAACTCCAAATATATTTTCAACATATAATGACCCTTCTCATGAAGCCAAGCTTAGTTTTCTATAGACCTGCAAATTATGTATTGCTGTAGGGATAGCTATCTTGAGTCAAGATCTTAGGTATTTACTTGAGATGACGAGGTAGACCCTCGAAAATTAACAGGTCGATGATATGATATAGGAGCCATTGTCTTGCTCTTATATGGCCTAATTTTATTTAAGCCACATACTTTCATCACTGTTAGTAGATGTCATTATATTTTGATAAGTGAATAGCCATCTGAAATCAATCGCGACCAAGATGGCTTCTCTGGAAAATATCGAACTAAATACTAGACATACTTTATCACGTACTTTTACTACATTCTTTGGCTTAAGTGCAAAGTACCATTAGGAACGACACACATATTGTTAGGATTAGCAACATAACGACAAAGAAAATAGAGAGTAAAATCGAAAAAGAGAATATGAGACACAAGTTTTTATCCTAGTTCACTCTTAAACTAGGGTTACGTCCAATTGATGATTCCATTATAAGGTCCGTTGCGTGTGTGCCTGTATTTGGTAAAGATTAAACCAAATGCACCATAGTCAATCCAAGGACAGAGCAAGATCAGAGAAGAAATAAATGCGAACTTATTAGAGGTGAAGAACGTTTTACTTACTTCCCTGTCTGCTATGAAAACAGATAGATCTACGTCATTTTAAATGAAACGATTCTCAGAGAATATTTGACTCACAATGTTGTTTTACCGTATATCTAATTTTAAAAATTTTGGAGCAACAATTTAAGAATAATCAATTTAATGCCACAACTTTATGAATGATCACTTTAGTACCGAAACAAGCAAGCAATTAAGTGACTCCGGCGAGCCACAGCAGATTTTCCAAAAAAACTTAGTCACTGTAGTCATTTAGGTGATCGTGTGGTGCTTAAATGATTGTTTGAAAAAAATTTACACTAAAGTGAGCACTCTATAAAAGTTGTGGCACTGATGACGTACTTTTTACATCAGGAAAAAATAAACTTATTTTGATGATATAAATTTTTGGACTTTGAAGTTTTCATAGGTTCTTAGCCACATATTTCTAACCTTGATTTGCAATGTCATGGGTTTGATTAATTTGACCTAGAGTTTCTGGGGACAAAAATGTGGATGAAAAAATTGTTCAGCAACCGTCATAAACCACAAGCCTCGGAAAAAAAAAAAAAGTTCGGCGAACGTCACACACTAAATGCCAATAGGTGAGACATGGACAGCAAGTAGCGATCACCGTGATCATAAAGCACATCACGTAACGACAATGTAGTGTGAGACATGCGCTCTCATGGAAGTGTTTTATCGTAGTGATGACTTCATTCGATGATTTAATACAAAGATTAGTACCGAAGGACAATAACGTGCTGTGTGGGAATGGAAGCAATCAACTCAATGCATTGAAATCGCTTCAACTTGGAGTAAGCATTTATCACTCTATTTTTGACCTTTTTGTGCATCTTTACTTGTTGTTATAGCAACCCAAATAGGTCAATTTAATATTTCACATGAATGACGTTGGGTTGGTGGGGCATGCCAAACACAGTGTTGTAATCACAACGATTATAGTAAAGTATTCTTGAGCAAATATTAAATTCACCTATTTGTAAGGAGTGGGAGCTACGGTTATCGTAGTGACGACTATATTAACTATTATTTGGCAGGAGTGGGAGCAACCGTCGCTCCCACTCATTCCATAGTATAAATATTATAGTAAAGTATTCTTGTACAAATGTCGAAACCCGATTTTGTCACTTTACTTCCCTCTTGAGCAAATGCAAAGTATTCTTGATGATTATACATCCAAAAGTGGTGTCGCGAGTGCTGTGTCGTGTGTGTTTTGAAAAGTGTATTGCTTTAAGTTCCGATAATGTTACGTTGGGTAAACGAGTGCTACTGTATTTGATTCCTATATCTAGTTTTTGGTTACAAATAGCGGCCGTCCAGAGGATGTTGCCGAGGTAAATTTAAGGCCAAGGCTGTTTTCCCTTGCTTTGTCGTCTCCATTTGCAATCCTAAGTTCGACCACTCTTTAAGAGGTGCCCGATCGTTGCACCTTTTGGTGCCGACATCGAGTTCAACCATGGGATTTTCGCTGCTCCCCCAGAACACTCGAGAACTATAGGAGTGGGAGCTACAGTTGCTCGTCCTCCTCAGCTTATTCCTCCAATTAACCCTTGCGACTCAGGGCTTCCGGAGGAAATCCATCCATAGGTACTGGATCCGAGTCGTGGTTGGGACGACATACCTATCGGCGGACTCCATTGCAACCCTCACTCTCGGCGTCCTCTCGAACCGCCTGGCCAACATCAAGGAAACAAAAGGGATGATCGACTAGAAGAGCCAGATCACTGCTTTCTGGGCTCCATTCCTTCTCCTCCACTTGGGGGGGCCCGACACAATCACCGCATATGCCCTGGAGGACAATGAGCTATGGTTGAGGTAGTGTCGCGACCTCTTTTTTTTTACGCCCCATAGGGGCGAGCGCCTTGTGGAGGCTAATGGTTTGGCTAGGTCTTTTAGCTTGGACTCTCCCAAGTCCACCAATTCACGACTTAATAATCCAAGTTTTTAACTTGTAAGTCAATTTTAAAACGGAGTTGCCACTAATCGGTTTGGGATGGGTCGATTAGAAACCCAAGCGAAGTGTCGGGAGAAATACTTGCTTATGCGCAACCATAGAAATTAGGATCGGGGACTTGATTACACTAGTTAATCACTAATGCCATTTCGGTACCTAATCTTGTTTAAACCCTGAGGCTTTTTCGATGTTTGAGGGATTTTTCTATGTATTTTGTGAAGGAAAAGCATTTTTTGGGCATTTTCTCATTTTTTAAAAGAACATTTTTTGATTTTTTTGGTCTTTTTTATGAAAATATAAATCATTTTTGGCTTTTTCTGACTTTTTCTGACTTTTTTTTCCTTTTTTTGGGAAAATATAAGATATTTTGATTTTTTTTTGTTTTATGGAAAATATATATATATATATTTTAATATTATATTATAATATAATATAATATTAAAATGCGACCCGGGTCGAATCCTTGGGTTGGGTCCGACTAAGGCCGCGAGCCCTAGACGCGGGCCCGACTCGGATTTTTTTTGTTATTTTTGTTTTTTTTTTAAAAACAACCCAAGCCAAATTTGGCCCACTTTTGTTAAAAGAATTTCGGCCCAACAACCATCTGGCCCACACGAATGAAACCAACCCGGCGGAAACCCTACCCGAAAACGACCCGGGTCCGATCGACAACCCGGTTTGGTCGACTAAACCCTAAGGTGCCGAGTCACGAGTCTAACCCAGCCAACCCGATTCGACTCCCCTTTCTGTCGCAGCTTGTCCGCAGGGAAGGAGATGGCGGTGACACAGCAAGCAGCGGCTGTTACCTGTCTGTGCGGAGGTGTTACTGGTAGGCGTCAGAGCTGTGAGCGTAGGTGGCCTTGTTGGTGGCGTCTAGGCGACGACGATGGTGTCAAGCGGGGGGTCACAGCACGGCGGTGGACGGATCTGGCCTTCCACCTTCTAGTTTCCTCTCGCTCAGCCCCTATTTCACAGATCCAGAACCCTCTCCTCTCTTCCGGCCTCGATTACTCACCGTCGACCTCTTATGCCCTCAAATCTGGGCTTGCAGGCGTTCGGGCCTCCCTCGAAGTCTCTCGAGAGAGCTTCCAACGCTCGCAAGCTTTCGATCTCACTGTCTGTGTCTCCCTCTCGGGCTCACTCGCCGTCGGCCTCCCTTGAAGTCTCTCGGAGGGAGGTCGTTCGAGCTTCGCGACTTGATTTTTTTTTGGCTCACTCTTCAATCTTCCCTTGAAGTCTATCAAGGGAAGGTTTCTGAGCTCGCGTTCTTGTTTGTTCTTCGACGAAGGTTGTGCCCTCCTATTTATAGGCGAGGAGGAGGCCGGTCGATGGAGGTTCGGCCGTTGGCCCTCGCATGCCGACCAGACCCCTGCGGTTGAACCGGCGTCCCATCCGAGCTCCTCCAACAAGGCATGCTCGGCATTGAAGGAAGCCAATGATGGCGCTTGAGATTTGTCTCTTCCGGCCGACGTCGGCCTACCCTCCTCGGCCGTAGGTTGTCTTCGAGCGCGTCGTCGTCGCTGCGCGTGAACTACAGAGGCGGAGAAGGAAGGAGCGAGAAAGAAAAAGAAGGAAGAAGAAGGAAGAAGAAGGAGAGAGGGGGTGGGCCGGGTCGTGCGAGCTCATGCGAAGAAAAAAGGATGGGGCTAGGCTTGGAGGCCCAGCCCCAATGGCTGTTGCTTTTGTTTTTTCTTTGTTTTTATTTATTTTTTTGTTGTTTTTGTTATTTGTTTTGTTTATTATCCGAAAAAGGAAATATAAAAGAAATTAAGGCCTAATTAATAACCTAATCAAAATTTAGGTGTCAACAGCTGCCCCGCTTTGAAGGTGAGTGCGCAGAGGTTGCATTCAAAGACAAACCTGATACCTAAATTTTGTCTATACATATGCAATAGATTATATCTTATTTGGGACCTAGTGTCCTCTGTAGAAAATGAGTAATATAACATTACACATACTAAGACAGATAAGAAGATACATGTAGTTACTTACTAGGAGTGAGTGAGATAGGGTGTGAACCCCGAGTTTGGCAAATATCAAGGCATCATCTTACCTGGTGATATGATGAGGTTGCTTCTGCAAGACCCGAACCATTCTTCGGTCGCTTGTTAGAGCAATAAGTGGTTTGTCTAGAACCCGAACCTTTCTTTGTTCGCCTGTTAGAGCAATAAGTAATTCGTCTAGGACCCGAACATTTCTTCAGTCACCTTGACGGTGAATTGCCTTCCCAGGATCCAAACCTTTCTTCGGTCGCCTGTTAGAGCAATAAGTGGTTTGTTTAGGACCTGAACCTTTCTTCGGTTGCCTTGATGGGGAATTATTTTCTAGGACCCGAACCTTTTTTTGGTCGCCTTGACGGGGAATTGCCTTCCCAGGACCCGAACCTTTCTTTGGTCGCCTGTTAGAGCAATAAGTTGTTTGTCTAGGACCCGAACCTTTTTTCGGTCGCCTTCACCGGAAATTGCTTTTCCAGTACTCGAGCCATTCTTTGGTCGCCTGTTAGAGCAATAAGTTGTTTGTCTAAGACCCGAACTTTTCTTCAGTCGTCTTGACAAAGAATTGCCTTCCCAGGACCCGAACCTTTCTTCGGTCGCCTTGACGGGAGATGCGCCAACCTTTCTCAGGGCATCTGTTTGTTGGGAGATAGTACTTGGATGATCACAAGTACAAACTCTTGGAGGATACCTGGATGATCATAAGTATCAAAGGGGTACTTGGATGATCACAAGTACAAACTCTTGGGGGATACCTGGATGATCACAAGTATCGAAGGGGTACTTAGATGATCACAAGTACAAACTCTTGGGGGATACTTGGATGATCACAAGTATCGAAGGGGTACCTAAGATATTCGTGAAGGTCTCTCACCTCCTGGTATGTGGAATATCGAGGACATACCTTGGATATTCATGAAGGTCTCTCACCTCCTGGTGATTTGGAATATTGAGGATGTGCCTCGCATATTTATGAAAGTCTCTCACCTCCTAGTAAAGGGGAATATCGAGGACGTACCTTGAATATTCATGAAGGTCTCTCACCTCCTGGTAATTGGGAATATTGAGGATGGGTCTCGCATATTCATGAAGGTCTCTCACCTCCTAGTAGTTGGAATATCGAGGACGTACCTTGGCTATTCATGAAAGTCTCTCACCTCCTGGTAATGGGAATATTGAGGACGTGCCCCACATATTCGTGAAGGTCTCTAACCTCCTGGTAAAGGGGAATATCGAGGACGTACCTTGGATATTCGTGAAGGTCTCCCACCTCCTGGTAAATGGAATATCGATGGCGTACCTTGGATATTCGTGAAGGTCTCTCACCTCCTGGTAATTGGGAATATCGAGGACGTGCCCCGCATATTCGTGAAGGTCTCTCACCTCCTGGTAAAGGAGAATATCGAGGACGTACCTTGGATATTCGTGAAGGTCTCTCACCTCCTGGTAATTGGGAATATCGAGGACGTGCCCCGCATATTCGTAAAGGTCTCTCACCTCCTGGTAATTGGGAATATCGAGGACGTACCTTGGATATTCATGAAGGTCTCTCACCTCCTGGTAATGGGAATATCGAGGACGTACTTTGGATATTCATGAAGGTCTCTCACCTCCTGGTAATTGGGAATATCGAGAACATACCTTGGATATTCATGAAGGTCTCTCACCTCCTAGTAATGGGAATATCGAGGACGTACCTTGGATATTCATGAAGGTCTCTCACCTCCTGGTAATTGGGAATATCGAGGACGTGCCTCGCATATTCGTGAAGGTCTCCCACCTCCTGGCAACATAAACTTGAATGTAGCACGAGGCTTACCTGGATGGCCGCAGGCACTCAAAAGGGCTAGAACATCTTGGTAGCCATAGGTGTACAAAGTACTGGAATACTTGGATGAACACAAGTATTTAATGATATGATCTGGGACCGCTCATGCAGGTCCAAGTGTCATGATGATAAGAGAGCATACCAAGGTAACTGCAAGTGCATAACGCGGTGGAATGCTTGAACAACTACTATATTATTTGGGGACAACTCGAGCAGGTTGAGTGTCATCAAAAGGGAGTATTCGAACAGTGGTCAATACTTAAAGACAATGGGGATACCTAGACAACAGTAAGTATTCAACGATAAATAGATACTTGGTCAGTCACAAGTATCAATACTCTGGGGACAACTCGAATAGGTCGAGTGTCGATAAGAGGGAGTACCCGGCAAGTGGTGGGTACTCAAAGACAATGGGATACTGAGACAGTTGCAAGCACCCAAACTCAAGGGACGACTCGAATAGGTCGAGTGTCAAGAAGAGAGTACTTGGACAGTGGTAGGTACTTTAAGACAAATGGGGATAAAGATATGCTTACCTGGCAATATCTCTGATCTCTAAGAGTATGTCTGCTATTTGCACAATATGCACACATGATTGTATATGTTGTAAATTCATGAATTTAAATGTGATTTGTGCATGACAATTTTGTCAGTTTTGCATCATCTGAGTTCCACTGGGAAAGATTTTGAAAGATAACCTTTATTTAGAATGTAGTTGTCTTGAGCATGCCAGATGAGGGACTTTTAGTCAGAAAGGACTTTCCGCTCACTCTCATAGAAAAGGCTATCCTGACCATTGATGCAGGATTTATAAGGACCACAGTATCTCACTGTCATCATGTCAACAGGGGTCCGAGTATTCTCGAAAACGGTACGACTTTACCAATGTGAGAGGTCTTTGTTGAAATTGTGATGAAGACTTAGTCAATGGCTCATCAAATGGGACCGTTGAGGTCGAGGCTCATGAACGAAGTGCCGCACGATCATTTCCATGTTTGCAAGTCAGGAATCCTGCAAAAAGAGATAGAATAATCTTGCTCGTACTTCTTCGAGCAGTGCTTATGTACACATGAAATCCTACGTTAATTAAAGTGCCCTAGTCTGAAGAGACTTTTACAATGGGACGCAATGTAGACTTGACTCATGTGTAAGAGGGTGAGAGTTGGTGACTGTCTTGGCGTTTGTCACTGGTCTTTCTTCTCACTGTCATATGGAGGTTTCATGGACCACAACAACAACTTTTTCTTGGCTGTATTTTTGACTGGAGGGCATTAGCCTTGCTTTCACCAGGCACACTGCTTTTTCGTGCCCCTATTTTTTATTCTAGTTCTTCATTTATGGGCATTGACCTTGCTTTTACCAAGTACACCACTTTTTTATGCCCCTTTTTTTTCTTGTAGTTGGAGGAAGTGGCCTAGGCAAGTTCAATCGAAGCACCATTATTAGACTCTTGAGTCTTCATCTTCAACCAGTGCTCTAGGCTATGGTAATGACTTATACTTTGTCTCAATGTGAGAGTAAAATTACAGACTCACTTGGGCTGTACAATAAATACAAGTACGTAGAGAAAGAAATGTTCTTTTGTCATTCTAGGGCACTTAAATTAATGCGAGTGTTCATATGCGATAAAGACACCCGAAGATTGATGCAAGTGCGAGCAAGAAAATTTCTATCTCTCCTCTCACCTTGTGATGTTGCTTCGCCTCCAATCTGCCCTAGTGTGGGGTGGTTCCTGACGGGGGTAGGATAGAAATTTCACAAGTGTATAGAGCTCAATGGGGTGAGCGATGGAATGCCTCTCACTATTTTGGTTATCGTACCATTCGCGAGAGAACTCTTAACCTTGCAACCATGGAATCTTCTGCACTCATCTCACAAGTGTATAGATGAGGGGGGGGGGGGATTGTGTGTAGAATATGGCTTGCCTTTCATCATCCTGACGCGTCTCATCCAGCATGTTTGATCAATCTTGTATTATTCACTTAGCTGTCTATTCTAATAATCCTTGTAGAATCAGTGATTTAGACAGACAAAATCATCATGCAAAATCCATTTGGAAAAGGCATGCAGCATTTTACATGTGAGAGAGTTTGTACTCTTAAAATAAATTAATGATTTTTGCTTAAAAAGACCTTGTTAGCAGCTTTAAGGGTCAACAAAATGGTGTTTCCAAATATGTTAAATCTTGAATATCAAAAGGGTTATTCACAAAGGGGTGTTGATGGTTGTCCCTATTGATTAGGGATATGACACATGAATGATTAGCCAAGGATTGGTAATCTGATCGGGCATCTCTGCTTTTGCCCCTGCGGAAGAGAAGATGTACTAGTAGATCAATTAGTCTGGCCAAAATTAAAGGTGAGTTGAGGCCTAGAGATTTTCTGTCATTTGTTTTGGCGATTACTCAATACGCCATTTCACTTAGGAGAGTTTGTCATGCCTTTCATTGATTTGTTATCATTGTTTTTGACAGTCAGGTGATCCTACAAAAGATAGGAAAGAACGTGTCAGTCACGAATTCTCTCAGGAGTTGAACAACTGGAAACGATACAACATTACCCTCCATTGGTTTTCAATTGATTGGATAGACCTAAGGCATCTAGAGGATATGAAGTCCTACACTTTTCACTTCGTTAGGTCACCACTCGGCTAAAGCGCCGGTGGTGTTCGTAGGGCGCTCTTTTTTCATTTAACTGAATTGGCTTCTGGACGACACGTCATTTCATACCAAGTTAGGTAAATCATATGGGTCACTTGATTTTCCCAATTTAACCATTAAGCTTGGTTCTTGAATCCCAATGCTTCTTGTCAATAGGGGAAAATATGTCAAAAGTGAGTTCAGATACTAGGAGTATTGGAAACGGTACTAAATTACTCTTCCCCATAGCTTATATTTGCTAATTCCTAGTGATATTTGAATGTCAATGACGGCCTTTTGTCTTTGACACGGTTCAATGTCTCTTTTGATTAGCCCTTTTCATTTGTGGCCCTGTGTACACGATTGATGATTTGCAATGCCTTCCTTATGTGGAATTCTATCTTTGACCATATGACCATTAGTAGTATTGAGCAAAGTCATGTACTTCAAGCTTCTATGGAATCTAAGATGAACAATCAAAATCTCCAATTCTCTGATGGTAATTACTTCTTGCGAGAGCATGCGTCTGGAACAAGAAGTCAAGTTTCTAAGCCCTAAGTCATCGTTTGAAATAAGGGGCTAGAGAATGCCTCAACTGTCTAGGTTTTCTCTCTGTTGACAGTAGCCAATTCAAAGGAAGATAATAGATCCCTTGTGCTTCTGGGCTTGTCGAAACTAGAACTCCTGTTGATGAAACCACATCATCTAGTTGCTCAGGCACATTGTCGGGAAAAGATATTGCTCCGGCTTGTGAAAGAGTTGGGTAGGAGTGAGGTGGAGTGCACAGAGCTCCTAGGGATGGCTTGATTTCAACCGTATGCCTGTACCTATTACGTCCCATCTTTCGTTTCTTGTAAATAGAAAATAGAAGACATCATTTCCAAAATTATATTCAGAGAATAAAACTTACCTTCTTTGAAGTGGGATGCTCTCTTCTATTTGCTCCACTGCCTTCTTGGAAGAGTGTCTTTGAATTTGGCGAGCTCACATGATGTGCTAGCTTCAAATGCCTCCTGTCACACTTAATTAAGGGGGACGGGGATGATATTCTGAGACATGAAAGGAGTGAGTCAGAAAAATTAATATAATTTAACATCTTGTTTTGATGAAAGCTTTTGGTAATGAAACATTTTTTGTTTTCAAAAGTATATATCTTTGGGGGGGAGGGAGAAAGCATGAGGAAGCCCAGCCCTCAGTATTCTCCTTGGATGGTATTTTCTTTTCATGGTTGGATAGCATCACTGGGCTGGTTTGGAATACTGCCTCATGTTCTCAAAACAAAATATTAGACCTGTACATTAGATTACTGGAATGGAAAATGCAACAGTAGCACACTAGACATGATAAGAAACGTGAAATTATAAAAACAAGTAAAACCCATGAAAACTCCTATGAAAAAGGAGCACTTTGATAGTGTTGGTTCTGAAATCAAGTGCCTGAGAGTTCCTCGCCTCTAGTAGACTCGAAGTATTCGCATGAGAGGACCACTTCATTGAAGGTACAGAAGTGCAAACCACGTAACCAACAATGATGCTTGCGAGGTAAAGCTCCTATGAACAGCTTTATCATTTCTTCTTCAGCCAGTTGAGGGTAGGTTTGCATCATAAAAGCCTTCCACCTCCTTGCTTATGCTCGGAAATCTTCCATTGGTCTTTTTCTAAAGTGAACCAAGTTCTCGCAAGGCAGTTCAGTTCTAATCCGGCTTTGATACTGAAGCAGGAATGCAGAAGACATCTCATTCCAATCTCTCTTGAGGTAGATATCTACTGTGATGAACGATTGTAATGCAGGCCCTGTAAGACTTTCTTGGAAAGCCCGACTTGCAAATGACATCACGCTATAGTACTGACTCATTTCAACGTGGAGATATTGCAAATGAGGCACAGGGCAAGTCGTGCCATCGTACTTCTCAAACTCAGGCATTTTGAATTTTTCCGGCATTTTGACATTAGAATAAATGGAGAGGTCCATTAAAGTAGGATCTTGGAGGCCTTGCAGTTGTTTCAGCTTCTCCTCAAGCTTTTCGAGGCGTTTGTCATGCTCAGTTTTAGACAAACTGCTTGGCTTCGCTTTCTCAACCGCGGTTTGGTGTGGATCATCCTCTAATTCAGGCATATTATCGTCAGTATCTCCACCTTGATCACCCCTAGTAGATGATTGTGGCAACAATACCTCAATTGAGGCCGGGGCGGGAGTGAGTTTGCCCTGGATGGAGTCTATCTGCTTTGAAAGTTGTTGAAGCACATTGAAGACTTGCTTCATTTCACTTTCTATGACCGCAATACGGCTTGGACATTTTCTTCGGCCATTCTTGCTCTTGCTTTTGAGCGAGTTTGGATTGGCGAACGTTGACGCTCCATGATTACCTGTCCATGAATAAACAAATGCATGTGAATACAAGGCGTAAATAGGGAGTCAATCCATGATGGCGACCTAATCCTACCCTTTTGTTTGTTTATGAAAAGTTTGTACATGTAGAAGGTTTCCTAATCATAGATTAAAAAGGCCATGTGACATGTTTGCATAGACTAAAAAGATACTCAATTTGAAAGGCGAAGAAAGTATGAATTGCAACAAATTTTGAAAAAAACCTTCTATCCCTTTTTGAAGCAAACGATTTTGAAGCAAACAAAAATTCTTGCAGAAAGGGACTTTGTAACATGCTTCAGAATAAAAACATCAACTGAAAGTAATTTCTTTTGCAAAAGTTTTTTTTTTAAACTTTATGACTATTACTTCCAAATTTAAATGACTGTAATATTAAATCCTAGACTAATCATGGACTGCTCAATATATACAGGAAGGTAAGTAAATTGCAAAGTGCACGGATAAAAACTTACTTCATGTGAGAAAATTGATGACAATCACATAGACATGCGCATGATATGTGCGGCTCGATTTCTAACTAAGAATATTTGTTGAAATTAAAAAGGTATCCGCCTGTTGTAGTCTCGCCTTAGCAACGTACCTTCTTAACCTCAGCTGGAGAAATTCGGAGAAAAGAAAGGCAACCACTACATCGCAGTCTCGCGTTCGAGGCCGTATCTTTCTTAACACCATCCTAAATATCCTATGGCAGCCCAAGTCCGGCGGCCAGGTTGTGTGTGCCATGTGTAGTACTAAAACAGTAAAGCATGCATATCAATTTATAATCACAAGACATTCTATTTAAAAAGAAAATCTAAGATACTAACCTGCACACAAGAGAAAAAAAAAAAACCAAGTCAGTAAAGCATTTAAACAAAGATAAAAACGACCTAAGTTCTCAAATCGTCCCAGCGGAGTCGCCAAGCTGTCGCGACCTCTTTTTTTCGACGCCCCATCGGGGCGAGCGCCTTGCGGAGGCTAATGTTTTGGCTAGGTCTTTTAGCCTGGACTATCCCAAGTCCACCAATTCACGACTTAATAATCCAAATTTTTAACTTGTAAGTCAATTTTAAAACGGAGTCGCCACTAATCGGTTTGGGATGGGTCAATTAGAAACCCAAGCGAAGTATCGAAAGAAATACTTGCTTATGCGCAACCAGAGAAATTAGGATCGGGGACTTGATTACACTAGTTAATTACTAATGCCCTTTCAGTACCTAATCTTGTTTAAACCCTGAGGCTTTTTGGATGGTTGAGGGATTTTTCTATGTATTTTGTGAAGGAAAAACATTTTTTGGGCATTTTCTCATTTTTTTAAAAATATTTTTTGGGCATTTTCTCATTTTTTAAAAAACATTTTTTGATTTTTTGGTCTTTTTTATGAAAATATAAATCATTTTTGGCTTTTTTTGACTTTTTGGAAAATATAAATATTTTTTGGCTTTTTCTAACATTTTAAGAAAATATAAATCTTTTTTTTGGCTTTTTTTTATTTTTTTGCCGTTTTTTGGGAAAATATAAGATATTTTGATTTTTTTTTTCTGTTTTATGGAAAATATATATTTTTGATTTTTGATTTTTTAAATATTATGTTATAATATAATATAATATTAAAATGCGACCCGGGTCGGATCCCTGGGTTGGGTTCGACCCGAGCTGCGAGCCCTAGACCCGGACTGGCCCGCGTTGCGGGCTAGACTGGGATTTTTTCATTTTTTTGTTTTTTTTAAACAACCCAAGCTAAATTTGGCCCACTTTTGTTGAAAGAATTTTGACCCAACAACCATCCGGCCCACGCGAATGAAACCAACCCGACAGAAACCCTACCCGAAAACGACCGAGGTCCGATCGACGACCCGGTTTGGTCGAACCCTAGGTTGCCGAGTCACGTGCCCGACCCAGCCAACCCGATTCGACTCCCCTTTCTGTCGCGGCTTGTCCATAGGGAAGGAGACGGCGGCGACATGGCAAGCAGCGGCGTTACCTGTCTGTGCGGAGGCGTTACTGGTAGGCGTCAGAGCTACTAGCGTAAGCGGCCTTGTTGGTGGTGACTGGGCGACGACGATGGCGTCAAACAGGGGGTCATAGCACGGCAGTGGACGGATCTTGCCTTCCACCTTCTAGTTTCCCTCTCGCTCAGCCCCTATTTCGCAGATCCAAAACCCTCTCCTCTTTTCCGGCCTCGACTACTTGCCGTCGACCTCTTCTACCCTCAGATCTAGGCTTGCGAGCGTTCGAGCCTCCCCCGAAGTCTCTTGAGAGAAGCTTCCGACGCTTGCAAGCTTTCGATCTCTTTGTCTGTGTCTCCCTCTCAGGCTCGCTCGCCGCCGGCCTCCCTCGAAGTCTCTCGGAGGAAGGTCGTTCAAGCTTTGTGACTCGATTTTTCTCTCGCTCACTCTTCAATCTTCCCTTGAAGTCTCTTAGGGGAAGGTTTCTGAGCTTGGTTTCTTGTGTGTTCTTTGACGAAGGTTGTGCCCTCCTATTTATAAGCGAGGAGGAGGCCGATCGATGGAGGTTCGGCCGTTGGCCCTTGCATGCCAACCGGACCCTTGCGGCTGAACAGGCATCCCATCCGAGCTCCTCCAACAAGGCGTGCTCGGCATTAAAGGAAGCCAATGATGGCGCTTGAGATCTGTCTCTTCCGGCTGATGTCGGCCTACCCTCCTTAGCCGTAGGTTGTCTTCGAGCGCGTCGTCGTCGCTGCTTGTGAACTACAGAGGTGGAGAAGGAAGGAGCGAGAAAGAAGAAGAAGGAAGAAGAAGGAAGAAGAAGGAGAGAGGGGGTGGGCCGGGTCGTGCGAGCCCATGCAAAGAAAAAAGGATGGGGGCAGGGCTTGGAGGCCCAGCCCCAAGGGCTGCTGCTTTTGTTTTTTCTTTGTTTTTATTTCTTTTTTTTTGTTATTTTTTATTTATTTTGTTTATCATCCGAAAAAGGAAATATAAAAGAAATTAAGGCCTAATTAATAACCTAATCAAAATTTAGGTGTCAACAGGCAGTTGGCACGGCTTTGCGTCCAAGTAGGACTAGCTTGCTACATCTACTTCATGGCCTTGTCAGGGTCTACACTGTCGATTTTTGCTGCTGGCATGATCCTGGTGGGGTTCATCAAATATTCAGAGAGGACATTGTGTTTGTACTTGGCAAGCGAAGGTCGACTTCGAGATTCGATGCTTTTACTTCCCCATTTTGGTCCTGTATATCCCAGGATGATGGAGCATTACACTCTGAAGAAATAGGAGGGTTACCAAGTCGACATTGATGAGGTCTTGGAGGTTCTGGCTCCAGAGGATCTCTTAGTCAGCAGCTGTCAAGCCAGTGACAAAGAGAACGCCACGACTCTAGTCAAAGCCTACGAGTTGTTAAAGATCTTCAAGCTTCTCTTCATGGGCCTTGTCCTCAACGCTGGCGACCCGGAGGCCAACAAGCGCATGTTCAGGAATCCTTATGCCATGAACTCAGTGACAGCTTTTAAGATTGTGGAGATCAAGCTTGGATTCATGTACGATTTGCTCTACACCAAGGCTCTTGCTAAACCGCGCTTGGGGAATCATTCGTTGGGAAATCAATCTCTCGGTGCCGTGTGCTGTGTTGGTATTCTTCTCCTTACAGGATAGAAAGGATTACTATTTTAGAAAACAGAAAGCATTCTTTTTAATTTACATTTCCTAAAATTTAGTAATTGTCTCTAATAATTTCTAAGAATTTAGTACATCATAGACAAACTCTAAGGGAATTCATCTCATGAAGAACACAGCACCACCAGAATTTCATACAAGACAGGATAGTCCATGCATCACAGCTTTTGAAATTTGCACAATCTAGCTAGCACAGTTTTAGAAAACATTTTCATTAAATACCCAAATGACATTAAAAAATTTATGAAATTCAAACATGTGATAGTCAAGACATAAAGGCAGATACTTCATGAAGAACATTACACCAAAAGATCCCTATATAGTTCAATACAGACCACACATCACAGCACTACTAATTCTGTCCGTTCCACTTGCACAGTTTTTGAAACATTTTTGGTTAAATAGGCAAATGAACTTCAAAAATTACGAAATTTGAATATGTAGTAGGCAAGACATAAATAAAGGTATTTCATGCAGACCACTTTTCCAAAATAATCCCATACAAAACGGTGTAGACCACGCATTGCAACATTACCAAGTCCGAACACATCAGATCGCACAGTTTTAAAAAAAAAAAAATCGATTAATGTGGCATCCCAGAAATTCAAAGCCAAGCCATAAGGTGTGTTAAAGTCTTTAATTTAGGTGATAAATTTCCATGGCCTATGCTTTAGCCATTAGTCTTTTTATTTAGATGAATTATGCATATGATTGTAAGAATTTAAATTTGATAGATTGATAATCTATGCTTGGCCACATGGTTTATAAACTAAATTTCAATGAGCAAAAATGTCCCAAGACTTTGGCCAAGATGAAAATTGAAATTTAAAAATATTTATAGAAGAATTCAAAAAAAAGGGGGGGGGGGGGAAGGTCAATTTTTAGGTTGGGCCTTAGGCCCATTGGCCTAAGCCTTTAATGGGCCAAGTTGGCCGGCCCAATAGAGGCCCAAGAGGAATGGTCGACCAGCCCAACTCCAAGGCCCATGATGCATGCAATAGGACAAGTGGCATGGAGGAGGTGAAGCATGGTGGACACTTGTCTTCCTCCACAATTACACTTGTCCCTCGTGCAAACCAAGAGTGCATGCAATATAAAAGGGAAGAAGAGGAGAGAGAATGGCCGGTTAGCCATTCGGCCAAGTGAGGGAGAAAGAGAGAGAATCGTGCGAGAGAGAGAGGAAGCCGAGAGGGAGAGAAAGGAGCCCGTTCGCCACCGTGTGCCGTCCGCTCGTGCTGTTCGTGAGGTCTAGAGGCAAGTTGGGAATCCACTTTCTACTCTTGCACCAATGTTTTCGCATGAACTGTTTGGCGTCAGAAACTTGTTTGAGCTTGCATGTGTGTTTAGAGTCTGATTTTGGCTTCGATTTCTTCATAAAAGTTGTAGCTAACATCTTGAAATATAACATACTGAAATTTTGTGGAAAATGATGGAGATTTGAGGGGTCAAACCCTCATCCTACGGAGATGTTAGATGTGGAATATTTTCGTATGAACTGTTTGAGCCAGAATGTTGTGAGAGCTTGCATGCATGTTTAGAGTTCGATTTTGGCTGTGATATCTTCATGAGAGTTGTAGCTAACATCTTGAACTACAACATACTGAAATTTCGGAAAATGATGGAGATTTGTGGGGTTAAATTCTCATTCTACGGAGACCTCAGATCTGGAGAGTTTTTACTGACCTCTTGTTGGATTCTTGATTGCATGTTGATTTTTGTTGAAGATCTGACTTTGATGTCTTCATGAAAGTTTTAGGTAACACCTTAAAATACAACATAATCAAATTTGAAGAGAAATGAACAAGTATAGCCTAGTAAATCGGCTAGATCTTGGGGACGATGATTCTGGTGATGTGTTCCGAGACACCCGAGACTTCATGGACTTAAATGGTGACCATAATTTGGTTATTTGACCTAGATCTCTTCATGAAACTTGTAAAGGACACCTTGATACATAACATATCCAAATTACAGAGAAAAAGAAAGAGGATAGGTAGGTTAAATCTCAGTATTTCGGAGATGTGTATTCTGGACGATGCGGTAAGGGTTCCAGAAGCTTCGTGAGGTTGAATAAAATAATCTATAAGGAATCTGACTTGGAGTTCTTCATTAAAGTTGTACTAAAATGTCTTGGCTATCACCCTGTAAAATTTCGTAATTTTTGGAGGCCATATGAGTATTTTAATCGAATTTATTTGGAAACTGTGCATTCTGGTCATTATCCGAATATCATGTGCTATTTTGTGGAAATTGTGAAATTATGTGAAATTCAATTTGGCCATGAATTTTGTATGAAATTGTCATCCTATTGGTTTGTTTAATGATTGTTTGAATATTATGATTTTGGGAAAATCATAGATATTAAATTTAATATTTATTTATGAAAATAAATAAATATAATAATAAAATAATAAAATAATAATAAAATAAAAATGGATTATTTTATTGGCCATAAATTCCATTGAATTTATAAATAATTATACGTTGTAGCATGTATGATGAGATATTGGTGTATGTATGACATTGAATTGTGATGCATGTGTGAATGCTATGCCAAGTATGACTTGTTTGATATCACGACATGTGCCATGTTAAATTGAGATCAAAATATTCGTAAATGTGGAAGATGAGAAATGAGATGTATGAGAATATGCATCGTGGTGATGATGATACCGTCGGAGGTGTGAGCCGACGATGCCCCGGGAGTCGAGATGCCCAAAGGTTCGAATGAGTCGATGCCCTTTGGATGCCTGGTTGTATTATGAATACATGCCAAGAGGTTTTCCCCGGGAGTGTCGGGATGTCCGGTTGTATTATGATACATACTCGGAGGGTGAGGGGTTGTATCATGATGCATGCCCGGAGGGTAGGGGTAACCATTTTCTTGGCGAGCCCCGGAGATTCCTCGTGATGCCAGGTGGGGTGCGAGATGCCCAAAGGTTCGAATGAGTCGATGCCCTTTGGATGCCCGGTTGTATCTTGGATACATGCCCGGATGCCTCGTGATGCTAGTTGGGATACGAGATGCCCGGAATGTGGGGGTGCCAGATGTCTGGTTGTATCTTGGATACATGCCCGGAGGTTTTTCTCGCATGGGATGCGAGTGTAAAATATGGGATGAAATTGATGAATCGAGGAAGGGTGATGTGGTGATCAAATTTAAAGATAAAGATGAAAATTAACCCATGATATGATGATATGGTATGATATGCATGATGATATGCATGATGATGGTGATGATATGTGATGTGATATGATGATCACCCATGGTATGATATGCATGATGATATGCATGATGATGGTGATGATATGTGATATGATATGATGATCACCCATGGTATGATATGCATGATGGATGCATGGTAATGATGATGATATGTGATGTGAAATAATGATGATCACCCATGATATGATGATGATGATGATGATGATGATGATGATGATGATATGTGATGTGAAATAATGATAATCACCCATGATATGATATGCATGATGATATGCATGGTGATGATAATGATGATGATATATGATATGACATGTGTAATGTGATAATGCCATGATGATGATGACATGTATGATACGATGATGATACACATGTATGTGTTATAAATTGATATGATGATGCATGGTAGTATGTGCATGGCTTAAAGGTAAGTAATGCTTGCAATGCATGTATGACTTGTATGATGCATTGAGTGGTTATTGGATTCCTTTACCTGCTGAGTGATTGTACTCACCTCTTTTGGGGACCAACATTTCAGATTAGTAGATGGTTTGAACGGTTGGATGTGACCGTGAGGAGGAGGATAACAAGGGAAGGAGCTTTTGGACGCTGACACGGATCGATGGACTTAAACTGTATGACTGTTTGAGGAAATGTCGGTCATCTTTTGGAGTGTAGCCGAATATAGAAGACTACGGCATTTTGATGTACTGATGAATGATGTCCATCTGATTTAAGTAAATAAAAAGTGTACGGCTTTTACTTATAAATGTTTAGTAGGTGTACATCGATTTCTGAATGTAGGGAAGGGAATTGTTGGAGGTGCTTCCGTATTTAAATTGCGCAAGGGACCGATCTAAAAGATGTAAACCCCCAGGTTGTATGGACCCGCTGCAACTAAAAATGGTATCAGAGTGACATGTTAGTAGGAAAAGAAAAAGGAATAGCGAACTGTGGCGACCCTAGCGGATCGGGGGCCGGTCGAGGGGTGCCACAATTAAATACCCAAATGACATTTAAAAATTATGAAATTCGACTATGTGATAGCCAAAACCATAAGGTAAATACTTCATGAAGACATCAAAGTCAGATTCGTCCTAGGTGATTAAATATAGGCGGTTAAAACTTTTGTTCCTAGTACCGAAATTTCCAGATCTAACCATCTCCAAAAGACCACGATTTCACCTATCTATTCTTGTTTGTTTTCTCTAAATTTTTGATATGTTAAACCTGACGAAGTACACTACAACTTTCATTAAGATATCAAGGTGAGATTTTCACAAGAAGGTTACTTTACAGACCACGAAACCACTGAAGGTCACCACGACGAGTTCCAGATCTAGTCTCTCCAAAGAAAATCATTTCACTAACCATTTCTTGTTCGTTTTGCCTCTAATTTTAGTATGTTGTTGTTTAGGTGTTCTCTACATCTTTCATGAAGAAATCGAAACAAGATTTCGACTAAAAAGTCACATGCAACACACAAACTCAAGAATAGTCGAACTGGTCTTTCCCAAAACAGCATGCATGGCCAACGAATCTCTCTCCATAGCTTCGAAATTTCATCCCATCTACCACAACCAAGACTTACCATCTACTACACATACACACAGCAATGCAAAGGGTAGGTTTTAAGACTTCACTTGCATCGAATTTAAGTACAAAACAGCGACAAACGGCGGGCAAAGCGGCGAAGGAACGGCGGCGAACGAGCCTCCTCCTTCCTTTCTCCCTTCCTCTCTTCCTCTCTTTCTCTCTTTCTCTCTCTCGGCACCAAGACCGACCACCCCCTTCCCCCTTTTTCCTTTTGGTTGAAAAGAAAACTTGCATGCATCCACATTTTTGCATGGGGGACACTTGTTCCCAAGGAGGAGGCCATTCAGCTCCTCCCCCCCTTCATGCGTCGACAACCCCAAGGGCTCTATGGGCCGGGCCTCTTGGCCCACTTTAGGCCCAACACACTTGGGCCTAAGGTCCAAACTTAAATGGCCCATATTTATTTTTGATAATCCATCTTAATCCCACTTATACAAGGTACCAAATTACAAATTTAAATGGCCATAATACTTTGTAACATAGTTTAATAAAAATCCAACTTATAAAATTCATGGCCAAAAACATAATTTCCTCATCAAATGAAATCCTTGGTCTCACATGGACATAGGACGCGTTTCCAACAAAATAATTATCCATTTATATAAATACCAGATCGTTCTTATTCACTTGGCCATAAATCTTGAAATCATAAATCAATAAACTCCTACTTATAAAACACATGGCCATGAGTTGTTTTTGGGATGCCACAGAACTAGAAAATTAAGGAGAAAATCCTATAACTCAAAAATCTTGTTCCCACTTGCTCTTGTTTAATCCAATTTAGTCCCCAAAAATCCCCATGCTAAAGCACTTGATCCTCACTTGCTTTCTTGCACCAAATTTCCCTCAAACAACAAGTCTTGGGCAACAAAAACGGTCATTTCCTTCAATTCTGAATTCTAATTCATCTTTCTCGGAATCCGATTTTTGAACAAACTTCTATGATTGAGGTCCAATTTTGATGAAGAAAAAGCCCACACAACTTCCATTCACCAAGTAACTCACGCCGGAGGCCAAAAATCCCTTCCATTTGGTCAATCCAAATTTCCGTTCATTTTCCAAATCGTTTGAATCGATTTTCTGTTAAAATTTGGAACTCGCCGAAAATTCCTCAAAATGTGAGTTGACGTTCCTAAAATGACTCGTAACATGTCAGAACTTTCAATTTCTGAAATCGGGTTTAAATTCGCGATTAATTTCAATTAGGCGCGATTTTAGCGTAACCTAGCCTACTGGGTAGCTTTTAAGAATTTTTGGTGCAATTAACCCGTGGTCAATTTTCTTGGAGCCACACGTAGCTCTTTAACACATTGGCGACTCTCGGTTGTCGTGAAAATCTCAAGGATTCAAAAACGGACATAGGGTTCCAAAATGATAGAAAAATCAGTCTAGTGCCAGTCGACGATAATTTTCCAATTTAGTGGAATCACCCACGTTTAGCCACACATCTCAGTCGAACCAACCTATCTCTGATCTCAAATCAATTTTTAACGGTGTTGTAATGGCCTCTAAAGATGAACACGGTTGAGTAGCCAATTCCTGGTCGAATTCTCAAGTCTATTGCATTAAAATTCTTTAATGGCTTCCCCAGATAGTTTAGTTATCTCATGAGTAGCTATCTCAGAGAAAAACATTGTAGTTGCGTGGATGAAAAGCCCAACTTATCCAATTAAAATCAGAATCTGAAATTCAGGATGTCACATATTTGGCAAACAATATGAGTAACTAAGGGATTCATTATTTTTTGAGTATGAGGAAATATCACAAAGCCAAAGAATATGAGAAGAAAGACACGGGGAATTAGATTCCCAAACTAAGGTTCAAGACTAAGGAGACATTGCTCAAGGAATGTATAAGGCATGAAATTTGAATTTTCCCTAAGAATGGCTCTAACTTTATCGAAAGTGATATTAAGGAATTAACTCAAGAGAGAGATCGGGTTTTGACCAATAGGAGGAGTAGCGAAACCTAGGGATGCCTTGCCTAACCCAGTGGCTATCTTGAACTCCTTAATTGTAGGGGTCAACTCATATTGGTTAAATATGAAGGTGGAGGTCGTGGGATTCCAAAAATGGACCAATGCCTGCACCATCGCAATTTGGGACTTGACCTTCAATAAGCTCATGAGAAAAGCGATGCATTTCCCACATAATCTCAATGTTTTGGGTCGAGATTATCCCATATGATCTTCAAACTCCTTGGCACGAGGATCACATTAATCTCAGCTTGCCCATCTAAACTTAAACCTAAAGAGGCATTGTGATGTCCCAATAGCATCACTTTCTACGTTCGAATGCAAACAGGAAAACAAACTTCAACTAAATTGATAGATCTCAAGAGTGAATGGCAAAGAAAACACACACGGTCCCAGCCAAAAGGGGCGTTCATTTATAAATCTGCTACAACCATTACATTCTTTTGAAAGCTCTAACCAAGCATGCCTGTAGAATTACGATCTCAATTTCACCTATTATCACATAATTGAAAAGTACTAGATAGAGAAAAGGGCGCTTTTATATCCTTTCATGAGATAACGATTTGTGACACGTTACTTACAAGCTTGTTTTAACTTGCATGCATATATGTACATCATTTGCATTCCTCAAAATACAAACAGAACATGCAAAGAAAGGTCTACGAGTGAGGGCTCAAAAAGTGTCATAGCTCCTCTACTTAAAGTCGTCCCATGCTGATACACAAGCCACCCTTTGCGAATTTAACTACCTACACCTCAAGTCCATCCGGCCCCATATGTAACGGGCCTCTCAAGATCCCATCCTGGTTCAAGAACTAGGATATGAACCACCTGAGAAACCATGCAGGGTAGCCATCATCAAACCAGAAGGTGGCCTCATAACAAGTGAAAGTGCAACATAGGTCGACATCATCAACATCATGAAAGGAAGTCTCCACGTGCACTAGGGTTCCATATGTGGCTATTGGGGGTATGTCAATCGCTAGTTATTTGAAAAAGATAAAGGACTAAGCCGAGCTCATCAAAGGAAATAAATCACATATTAGAATGCAAAATCTATTCATAACCCTGAAGATTATCCAGTCCATAACCCGGAACACATTAAACTTAATCCATAGGGCCTATCGTATATAAGAGAAGCATATATGAACTTGCTTAGCTAACCTTAGAAATGAACGCAAGTTGATGCAACATAGTTAAAGCAACCTACTAAGATATACCCCAAGCATTCAAGACATAAGTACAAGGTCATCTTTGAGTGACCGGCACCCTTTTTTGCCCAGTCACATCTGTCTATTTGCAATTTCTTAGTTCCTTTCATAAGCTTACAAAGTAACACCGGGTTGCTGGCTGGTCTTTCATGGGTTGCTGGCCATGGTCATCTCACTCCGAGGTATCCTGGATCCAAGGGTCATTGGTCCTAAAATTTTAAACCAAGGCATCCCAAATACACAGCAAGGGCATCCCCACTCCCTGGGGACATCATCGGGTCACTAGGCAATGGATAACTTTCATAATTATTTCATGGCATAATGAGCTTGCATCCCACACAAATATATCTAGCACAATTAAAACTTACCATCACACATAGAGTCAGTACCCATAGCATTTACAAACATAGCAAATCACAAGTCAAGTTTCACACCTTATAAAGCTCATAATCCAGACTATATGCTCATATTGTGCCTCAAATCTCCCTATGTAAATTGACATCACAATGCCACAGAATAGCAAAATGAATATAGTTTTTGATGTTCACACACATCATCTCAAACATGCTGTACTCATTGCACTAAGGAGACACAAATTGCAACTACTTGAATGTTCACACTTTGAATATGGGAGTGACATGTTTATTCACCAATTAACGAAGATTGAGAGACCATTAGACTCCCCAAAAGCCACAAAAATATACACCAAAAGGGTTACCATCTTATGTACAATCTCAGATCAAGACAGAACATGGACTGTTTCGAGCAGTTTCAAACACGAGCAAAAAGTGCATCAAATCTTATTGAATATAGAAGAGACATAGATTAACATTTTTTTTGTGGAGAAACCTAAGTCTATTCCTCACCGTGTAAAGAGCGCAACTTGCTGTGTTAACCCCTAAAATTCTGCAGCAACTTTCTAGATTAAGCGCCTACTGAAGAAAGATCATTTCATTACCCAAGACTCGACCATTTGTTCTCAATTTTGATATGTTGTTCCTAAAAATGTGTTCTATAACTTTCATGAAGTGGTTAAGGCCCAACAATGTCTAGAAAAGTGCAGAAAATTCATAGATTAACCTAAGGTTCTGCTGGTTTGTACAAGTCAGTTTGTTGTTCTAAGGGAAAGGATGTTCACACCAGCTAATTCACACAAGAAAACTCTATTAACCAGTACATCAAAGCTTAAATTCATTGGTATGCTCTTAGGAAAATTAGTTCCTTCCAACAACACATTTGAACCCAAAAGTGATGTGTAAACCAGCAACTATTGCGCCTGTCTCTCCCAAACAGAACATCCCCAAACCCTTGCCTCCTTATATGGCTACCACAAGCTAATTTAATTGGTCTACAACGTCTTTTAGAACCTTGACACCACACCCACGGAACCCAAAACAATCTCTACTCCTCGTAGACTTCATGCAACGCATCTTCAGTCCAATCCGAACCCAAACTTGCCTCTCGCCCACTCACAACTAACATGCAGCACACGTCTATCCCTAAACAGTCCTCTACTTCAACATTTTGACAAACACAGCTTCCTCACGCTTGAATTATTGCATATCCGAACCCCGATCATCACATACAAAGACCAAAGACTCCATTTAAGGTCTCATCTAATCCATTCCAGCCCAAAACAGAAACATCAACATCTAAAAGCTAACCAAAAATTACTCCTCTCATCTCTCAAGCCTAGCTCAGCTTCCAAGTGACACATGCACGTGTATTTCAAGCCGTGATCCGACACCGTAAGCCTATCCAAAGCTATACTCAAGCCGATTCGATGTCCTGAGCTTCGAAGGATTTCGAACAACCCAAAACATGATAATTTCCCCTACCTTTGAAGCTGTGGACGTTCTTCCACCTTGGATCAGCCTCGTCGCAAACCCTCAGCTTTGCTTGAACACAGACAAGCAAGGAGAAAGAGGAAAGTGCTTGCTGTCGAGAGAAATAAAGTAGGGAGAGTGGCTCGAGAGAGAGGGAAAAATGGTGAGAGGGGGTAATGAAAATGTGTGTTTTGTGAGTATATGGAGAAAAATGGTCGGAGGAACGAGGGTGTTTTCTCTCCCTCTTAACTTAATGACCCAATTAAATTATCTAAACGAGTTCAATAAAAACCGAGTTTAAAGAAGAACAAGACCAAGTGCATATGTTTTCCCCATGCATGTTCCAAAGTCCTCAAAATAGTTGCGCAACTTTTGTGTTGATGATTGTTACGACACCCGAACGACAAGAGTTGCCTCAATATCTTCCCAACACACAAGACCTCTCGCGGTCTAAAATTTCACATCTCACGGCATTCATAAGACTAAAATTTCCTTTTAAACTAAACAAGCGAGTAAAGTCTCCTACGACTTCACGCGGGCCTAAATGGCGCTAAAAATTTGAAGCCCATGTAGACTCGAGCGGCCACGATCCTTGCCAACAAAATCTGGTTTTAAGGCCCTATAGATCCAATTCAAACTCGTAATACTAATTTGGCCCATTCTCGTGGCCCAACCTGACTCGTGAGCCCAACTTAATTTTATTCATTGAGCAGCCCACAAATAAAATTTTAGGGCCCAACTCTATAGGTCCGCCCCCAACCCTTAGCCCAACATGGCCCCCCACAACCTTTCAAGATTTCCATTTATTCACCTAATGATTTTGAAGGTCAGAAAAATTTGGGGTATCATAAGCATTCACTATTAAAGACTTATCTTTGTTAAACTACAAAGCACGTAATTAAAATTCGAAAATTAAGAAGGATAACAATGATAAAAAAGGAACGGTGTCTTACCAACCAAACTCATAATGTGACATCCAAAAATTTGAGCCCTCTGAGGGATGAATGAATGTGAATTTCATCAATGCATTGTTGGTTAATCTCACTCGGAATTGATCACTCCTAAGATACTAACCTTCAGGGGAAAGGCTAATGAGGACAAAACTCGTGCAACTAAAGAACTTAACCTGGGAAAACGACTTGACCATGAGACTTGCATGAGAACGATCCTGTAGATAGGTAGGCCGATTTCAAGGATGACCAGAAGTTGATTCGTGGACAGAACATAATGAAACGACGGGTTGATTCCGTTTACCGTTATCGAGCCCACGAACGACCCTATGTCGATCCTTGGGAATCGTGTACTTTGAAATAAGAATCTATCCTCCACCATTCATGTAGTCAAGGACGTCCATGTGTCGAGATGTCTTGAACGTAGTTTGGCATGAGTCAGTTACGTGTGAACCCTCAAAGTCGCCTATCAGTTTGAGTTGTACCAAAATGGCATATGGGCAAAATTGACATGGCATGAGAACCCAAGATTAGACTTCGAATTATCAGGAATGTTCAGGTTGGACTTCGGATGTTGCTACTTTGTCAGTCGACAATGCAAGTCAAGCCAATTGTTGGGAAAAAGGACTTATGAATCGAGGAATCGAGCCCATGAGGACGTGGGCCGAGCAAGGCCAGTGTGGGCCTCAGGCCCAAGGTGGGACAGCCACCATGGCAGGCCCAAGGCAAGCAATTGAGCCCAACCAACTATTTCTTCTTTCAAGCCCATTTGAGCCCAATCAATTCCCAAGCCCATTCCTATTCATTTCCTAGCCCATTTCTTAGGCCCGCCCATCATTTTCGGTCCAAAGGCAGATTAGGAATTTTTGCAAGGTGGAAATGATCATTTTGCCCCTAAAAGCAAATGGATAAGGCAAAAGAAAGAGAGAGAAGAAGAGGTCATCTTGCACGGGGACTTGGGGCCTGCTTTATGGGCCTTAATGAGGAATGCATCATCTTTCCCTTCACTCTCTCTCTCCCCTCCTTCGACCCTCTCTCGATGACCTCTCTCTCCCCTCGTTTTCCCTTTCTTCTTCCTTCTGCTCCAGCAGACCTTTTTGGGAAAAGCTGAGTTGATTCTTGCCTTCATGTACGAACCAGTTTCCGTGCCACCCACCACTATGCTCAAGACACCCAGATTGTCCGCCTTGACTTGGTCATTCACCGGTCGGAGCTGCTAGCTGACCTGCTGGCCGGCTAGAAGCCAGTGGTAGTTTGACCGTCTGGTCCTGTTCTGCTCCAGCTAACTTGCTCATGGAAACTTGAGTTGTTTGTTGCCTTCCAGTGAGAATCAACCTTCATGCCACCCACCACCGTGTCCATGAGAGCCAATCCATACAGACGGACCCCGCCGCTCGTCGAACAGAGCTACCGGCCAACCTGCCCGCCGACCGGAAGAAGCCGCTCGCCGGTCCGTCGGTCCGCTCGCCCACCTATGCTGTTTTGTGATTTCAGCCATTTTTCTCCCATTCCAATCCTTCCTCTGTCCAACCTAGCCACCAACAAGTCCCCATTAATCCCCAGGTTCTGCCGATTACTGGCCAACCCCTCACTGGAGGTCCGATCAGTTGCCCAACTCCTTTTCCTCTGTTGTTCAGTTTCCAGGAGTTTCAGTGGGAGGCAGTGTCTTTTGTTGCTGTTCCAGCCCCTGGACCACCTTGGATCGTTGTGGTAGAGGTCCCTGAGCGTAACCTCCGTCGTCGTCGTCGCATCCGTGTCTCCAACTCATTTAACGAGTGAGTTCAACTTCTAGTCCTTCGATTAGTGCCTAAACTTGCTTAGGGTTGGTTTAATTAGAGTTGATTCTAGTTTAGGAGATTTAATTAAGTTGTATTATCCCTAAGATAGGTGGTTAGATGGATGGATTAAATTAGTTTAGCTTAATCTTGCTTTATTTACTTAATGTGGATTATGTGCTTAAGTAAGTATGCTTAGGTTTAATTGATTGGTTGTTTGCTTTAATTAATGTTTGGTTTAATTTATGAATTTAATTTATTAGTTATTTAATTCTAGAAATTCACTATTCACGCGATACTGCTCACACGCACTATTCACCCGAGAATGAAAAGGTGTCTAATTTCACGTGTGTTGATTTTATGAAGTGAATGGATGTGTAAATGCATGGGCATCCGTATGAATTGAGTGATGATTGTGAAATTTCGATATTTGATTAGAAAATCCCGAGTGTCAGGTTTTAACACTGAAAGTGGTTTTAAAGACTATATCAAACCGTGGGATTTTAAAAAGGAAGGATACCAATTTTTAAGGGTCGATCTGACCGTATTCCCACACATGATTATTTTCAAAAAATGTTTTTAATACGAAGAAAACAAGCCAAGGTCGTTATCTTAATTGAGGCATGTGAGTGCAAAGCACAATGTCCTTGGCTCGAATTGAATGATCGTGTGCTGGCTAAGAGAACCCATCCTCAATGTGTGTCAGTGGGCATTTCCCTTATATGGGACGCCTTATCAATGGGCGCCAATCACAGTAAATTCTGGACCAAAGCTCCAACGGGAAGGCCGTATGGAATACCGTCCTCGGTGTGTGTTGGAGGACCTGGCTACGCCAGAGGATCAATGTGTGTCGGGTAAAACGGCCTGTGTGGATGGTAATAATTAATACCAATGTGTGTCTAGTAAAATTGCCTGTGTGGGTAGTAATAATTAATGCCGATGTGTGTTGCGTAAAACTACTTGTGCGGGTAGTAATAATCAATTGGAACACATGATTGATTGAGATAGATGCACCTTATTATGGGGTAAAATTGTGTGGCATGGAATGGGAAGTGTCACATCGATTTTACCTTATAATCGGGACCTGTGTAATTGATCAATATGTGTTGTGTGGTGCACTAATGTGCAAGAGCGTATGAGAATCATGGCATCATCGGTTTTGATTGTGCATGAGTTGAATACATTATTTTTGGTATGCACGCATGAATCGTTAACGTGCAGGGTGTGGCAATGGCCAAGGGAGATCATTTGTTACACAACTCGTATGTGATTGATGAACTACATCAATTAATGGCCATGTGCATTGCGTGTATCGTGCTAAGTTATAACGTGCAGGGTATGGCGTACTGGGTAAGGTTACATGTGAACTGACTATTGTTTTGTTGGTCGTAGACTTGTTTGTGGGGTGATTCTGAAGAGATACCTCAAGTTGAGTTGGTGTCCTAATCGAGGGACTAGGGGGAGGACTTGCTGAGATTTTATATCTCACTGGTTATTGTATAATCATTTTTCAGGTCCCTAGTGTAAAGAACCCGGAGCTTGGGAAGAAAGGGTCAGGAGCATAGGTGGCTCAGTAGTTCTTTTTGAGATAGACCTTTTGTATAAGAACTTGAGCTGTTTATGAAAGTGTGTTTGTAATTGTAATTGGTTGTCTTGTTTTTCTATCCCATGTATGTTGTTGTCAAGGGATTAGTTAATCTGTTTTCACATGTGTAATAAAATGAATGGGTCAGTGACGCGTCCTAGGTACGTTGCAAATTTCTATCGACCAAGGAAGGGGTTGTTGCGTGCCCGGGGTTTGGGGCGTGACACATGGCACGCGCAAATCACACATCGCATGAGGACTTGTGAGGTTTTGATGCCTAAGGTGAGAATGCTAAAGGCTTAAGCTCCCCATCCCCAAAGATAGAAGTAGTTTATCCACCACTACTATCGTTTGTCAGTGCCACTTTTATTAATTGGAATGAGTGGACTTACAACGAGTGTTCACTCATGGATTCCACCAATAAATCCCCCTCAGGTTCTAAATTGGGCAATCAGAGTTTTAAACAGCGGTGTATGTGTGGTGTAGTGCTAAAACTTGTAAACATATATTTAAATTTAAACAATCAGCACTTCAATGTGACCCCACATATATCTGTACATCCTTACACCATCTACAAGACAAAGGGTTTTCAAGCACGCCATCCCTTATAACTCCTACTGACAAGATCAATTAACACGTAGTTAGCAACTAACTTCATTTTCCATGCGACTTCGACATGTAGACAATCCTATGTAAGACACAATAGTTAACACGTGTTGTGACCTGATCTCGTCACTCAATCCCTCTCGCGAAAGGAAAGGAAGGGGGAAATGTCGAATTTAGAGGTACTTGATCATAAGAGTTCCCTCACAATTCTCAACCATAGGGATGTCGTCACCTCACCCCCCAGATGAACCTTTTGTGAGTTTCCTTTACAAGGTCGTGAGTTCTCCTAAACTCATACCTCGCGTGACAGTGAAGTGTTGCGATCCGTACCCACATGAGCGACACACGTCGAGAGAGGAGGTTGGGTGTGAATATTGGATTTAAGAATACCTTTACCATGGTAGTCCTCCCTCTGGTACTCTCTTCCCTAAGGATGGCATCACTTCATCCATTAGGAGTCTTCCACATGCGAGTATGCTAAAACCATAGAGAGTCGTATCAAGACCCGTACCCCATGCGACTGGTTGATTTATATGATCTAATTATTTAAAATATCCTAAAAAAAAAGACAGGAGTCGCAACTAGCCTAGTTTTTGGGGGTCGGCTAGAAACCTAATTGAGAGTTAGGAGTATTTCCTTGATTCCTACGCAACTAGATATCTAGGTCCGAGGACTTGGATTACGCCAATATCTCTATTAGCGCCCTTTTGGTACCTAAACAGTATGTTGTGCTTACCTAACATGTCCATGCATTTCTTCTTTACATTTTCAGGATATTTTCTCCTAAACTAAGAGATCATGTGTGGTTGGTTTTTTTTTTTTGCTGTTCTATATCTAGAGAAAATGAAAAGAAAGCATCCAATTGAATTGAAAATTGTGAAGCAGTAAGTAAACAAACAAGGAAAACGGTAAATTTACCATGCAATCCTAGAAGAAACATAAAAGGAAAACACAAATGAAAATGATAAGAAGAAAAGAGATCCCGCAACTTGTCGGGCTTTATACAACAAAAGGAACTCGAGACATATGTGGGGGAATGAATAGTACATAATAATGGTCGAAATGGACATCGACCTCCACTGTCTTCATTTCTTATCCCTCTTTAGGGTCCTAATCTAGATCTAGTCTAGGAAATCTATAACTAGGTACATACAATCAAGAAAGACAAACATACACATCAAAACAGTAAAAAAACACAATATTATGTCAAGATCAATTACTCAAAGAGAGTTCAATGCAAAAGAATATTTGGGTCTCAGAGTCGGTCTTTGTCTTTCATGCATAGGTCCCTCTAAGACACATACCCAATCCATTTTGTGACTTGTAACTATTATCAACCAATTGTGTTCTCACATGGCCAATAACACTTGTAAGTCCCTAATGAGGAACTCTATGCGATCCAAAGATTTCCTTGGATATCATGCATCGATCCTACCATTCATCTAAGAATCACATGCATTTGCTGGAATTAAACATGCATGTAGGCTTTTTAGACCTTATTTCTCAATCAATCAAACAAATGAATGAGTCGTGAGCGGATCACTTATTACCGAAAGCATGCGCCAATCGCAAACATAGGCACTTCTAAATGAATGACATGATTGTGTGGACGGGGGATATATGTGATGTTTCAAAGACATCTTTCAAAGTCATCTACATAAAGTTTTGAACACATGCTTACTCGTGAGTAGTTGTTTTTGTGTCGCGAATGCATTTTGTATGGTTTGCTCATATGTGGGTTAAGATGGAAGATAATAAACTGCCTTGTGCATACATGATTTGTGATCATTAAATGAAAGAAGAAGACCGTAGTCATATAACATTGGCGGCGATACCTTATTCGTGAGAACGAGTTGCCTTGGTTAAGTCGGGATGCCTGTGTTAAGCCTGGATGCCTTGAGTGAGCTAGCCCCCGGGATGCCTTGGTTGAGCCAGTATGTATGTTAATGAACCTTGTATGCATGCAAGTATGTTTATTACCATGTGACTTAGTGTGTTCATGGATAAACCAAAGGTAAGCATGCATTGAAGTTACACTGAAGGGATACATATGTGTAGTCGAGGTCAACCAATAATATTGTTATCAATCTACCATCGATATTATAATACGAGTACTGTCCATGCTAGATTTGATGATAAGTTGTCATCCTCGTAGACGATTAGGTATTTTTACTTACTGAGTCTTGGACTTACTCCTTATTTTTCAAACTTGTAGACAAGAAAGAATGATGTCAGTTTTGGAAGCTACAATCATGCTAGAGGAGATAGGAGTTTCCCCTGGCCTATGTAGAAACTTGTAGTATGGTGTAAAAATGAAAAAGGGCCCATGGAAAAAAATGGGGCTTATAAATGAATTGCCGTAATATAAAGTAACAAGTTATATTTGATGTATGTCCCAATCTCTTAGCTATTGTTTGTCTGGGGAGCTCATTTGTTCATGCTTCCGCCTATGTTCCTTAATAAGATAAAAAGAATCAAGACAACGACAAGCTTGGGATGTGGCAAAAATAACATCTGCTGCTGAAGACCCTGGAGATGAAGTTGGGGTCGTTATAGTGGCGAGTGGGCGTAGGGCCCAAATGGTGTGCAAGTGGGCCGGGAGACCCTAGTGTGGTGTGCATGGGCTATAAGGCCCAATTAGGTTGTGAGCCCGAGTGCAGAATAGATGAGAGCTGTGAGGCCTAAGTGTGGTATTAGTGGGCCATGGTCCCATGAATGTTTTCATGGATTGTAAAGGTCGAGACTTGTCATGAGGGCATGAGGCCAATGAAGTGCCTCATGAGCTCGTGAAGGTCGCTAGGCAAGGTTATATAAGGTTTGGACCGTCTATTATGTTCTGGATTGATTTTGGAAGTATCGTAGGTTTGGATGAACCAACTTGCAGTGAAGCTAGTTGTTTGGGCTAGGATTAGGAACACTAGACTCTCCTTCCCTAATGGAATCTAGACAGTCAGTTTTGGGTATTGTTTGCATGATCGATTCTATTGGCATTGACTAGAGGGTGAGTCCTTGGATGCTTGATGGTATAGATCCTCGCATAAGTGTGATGTGGTTGTTATTGGCATGCTTAAACCAAGATGACCACACGTGAATTTATATGCATGCCTAAGATACTGTTTAATAAATACTGTCGGACAGCAAACCAACGACGTCCCATGGAGTCGGAGAGAAACTTGGGATGCCAAGGGATAGTGAACTCTAGATGCTCTAAAGTAGGGATGCCATGGTTAGTAGAACATAAAGCCTGCGTGGGCTGAACAGCGAACTAGTGTACACCACAATGGATAGTGCACTCCGAAATTTCACTAGACTGGATTATTCTTCCTTGCATAGTTTGGCGAATGCGTCGACCATGTACCTTGGAGTGAAATCAAAAAGTGAAAACTAAAAGACATGTGAAAGGTGCAAGCATGCATGGTTGCATTGTTCTTTAAGATCAATAGATCCTTATGGCGTAAGTTGAGACTGAGGGTCTAGATCACATTAGGGTCTTGTTGCTCTAGTTCATTAGTCTTTAGAATAGTGGGGATGGACCAGGTCCAAGGAAAAGTGAGTCACGTATTTTAGACAGTTTTTCTTCGTACATATAAGGGGTGAATCATGCGGTATAGCGTTTTAGATATTTCATTGCTGGGCTTTAGCTCTCTCTTATGGTTGTTTACATTTTTCAGATACTTAGCCATGGATGAGATTCTTGCCAACCTTGTTGCACACTACGGCATCCTAGTAGACTTTGAGGGTGCAAATGAAGGCTAAGTGGTTTGTCTATGAGGGTCGTATAACCCTTTTGACCCCCCAGTGTAGCCCTATTATCACCCATGTTTATACATAATACAAGAAATGAAAGTTGTTCCTTGTTTCTCTCTAGTGTACATCCTTGATTGAAGTTTGCTTGATGTTTGAATTTGTCTTCCACATGTGCTTTAGAAAGACGGCAGACTGGGACGTCATACACATATAACCCAAACTAGTATATGCTTGCCACTTTTAGTCCAAATTCTTTTATATCACAAAAAGTCCCAAATTGATACATCAATCCATATTTACTCTCAAATTAGTACACCTCTGTCATTTTTACGCCCAAAATAAATCCTTGATTTACCACAATTTAGGGTAAATGTCACGAGATGTATTATTTTGGAATTTTTTGTGAAACAAAATTAATTTTGTGCAAATGTATCACAAGTGTACTTATTCAAGACATTTTCGTGACAAAAATTAATCTAGGTTAAATGTTGCGAGAATGTACCGATTTGGAATTTTGGGTGGTATCAGCCTTTTTTATTATCTCTGCAAATCGTAATCTGACCATGATGATCGAATTAATTAGTTTCGCCTTTGAGAGCAAAGAAGGAATACTGAGATGGATGTGTAAAGTCGTTACACAAGGGGAAACGACAAATTTCGCAAGCAAAGAATTTTACCCGATACCATAATTATTCGAACGGATACTTTCTCTTCACGACTCAAGATTCGCGTAAGCAGAGAATTTATAAAGTGTGTTCACGATGACGAATCGCACAAGCGAAGAATTTATAAAGCCTGTTCACGATCAAGAATCGCACAAGCAAAGAATTTATAAAGCTTGCTGTAGACAAGAGAGGCCATGCCAGAAAAAGCATGAGAAACGAAGAAATATATGCTAGATAGGGAATAATGTCCCCACAATCTACTTCGGCCAAGCAACCAAGCCAACATACACTCGCGACCTCGCCCGAAACATACTGACCAGCCATGGATGCTTCCGACAGGAGAAGCTACACGGTGACAGCTGAAGCCGCTGCTGAGATCGTGTCACAGAAACTAAAGACCCTTGTCTCTCGCTTAGAGCGGGTTGGGTGCCTAGCGATGGAAACCCTCGTGAACGACGTCAAGGCAAAGCTGGCCATGATCCAAAAGTTCTTTTCCACTCAAGACAGACCGTTGGAGAGCGCGGAGTGGTTAGCGCGGCTCCTCCAAACAATGTACAATGCTGAGGATATCCTTGACAAGTTCCACCACAGAGTGGCCCGCAGGAGGCACGAGGCCCTGCACAATGCCACAGGGCCACTTGCTGCCCTCGTCCACAAGTACCTTCTGTGGAGGGACTTGTCCAATCTGGTGAAGGCCATGAAGGATCTGTGTCAAGATCAGTACTTGACAGATGAGATGGAGGCCGGTGGCGAGAGGAAAAAGGAACCTAGTAGCTCATTTTCCCATGCTAGTCCTGCATTGGAAGTCCAAAAATTGGCGAGACTGACCAATTTCGGGGACCGGCGAGCATTGAACAACTTCATATGTCGCAAGGCTGAGAGAGACAAAATTATGAAGTGGATTGAGACGGAGGACAAGCAACTCCATATTATTACAATCTGGGGCAAGCAAGGCGCCGGAAAGACGTTCCTCGTGAGATGGGTCTACAGGAAAGCAATGTACCTGGGCTTCAATATGCGAGCTTGGGTACACATCTCAGCCAGCATGGACCAGCAGGAGTTCCTGTTTGAGATACTGAAGCAAGTGGACAAGCTAGGGAGGGAATTGATGGATTTCGACAAGATAAAGACGTTGCTGCGCCAGAAATTGGCCAGCGCAAATAAGTTCCTCATAGTGTTGGATGATGCGTGCCAAGCTAACGAAGAACTCTTGGATGGGTTACTGTTGATCATCCCGCCATTCTGGCAGGGCCACATAATTATCACAACTCAAGATTATACGATGGCCCAGAACATGTCATACGATGAAGACCCAATAAAGCTAAAAGACTTGGATAATAGAGAAAGCCAGATGATGCTTTCTCTGAAGTTGCATAGAGGACGCAGTGTTCTGAACGACATGCCAGAGCATAAAATCCTAAACCGGATTCCAGCCTTGCCACTCTGTATATCCTTACTCGGCGGGTTACTGTCGCGTGCTAAAAATCACGAAGCTGCAGCGTTGGCAGATGATCATTCTAAGATAACGGTATCAGATCTACTGGAATTGAGTTACGATAGACTGCCAGTCCATCTAAAACCGTGTTTTGTCTACATGGCTTTGTTTCCTGTGGCATCCCCAATTCCGACAAGAAGGTTAGTGAGGCTGTGGTTGGCTGAGGGCTTATTGGATTCGCACTGTTGTGATAGAGAAAAGAAAACATCACCCGAGGAAGTGGGAGAGGCTTTCATTCTGGAGCTTGTGGATAGGAACGTGATCGATGTGGTGAGCTGGAGGGCGAATGGATCACCCAAAGCTTGCCAAATGCTCTCCTCTCTGTATGACTTGATCTGCCGGACCACGATGAGCATGGGTTTCCTCCACATACATAATGCTAACATGTCGAAAGTCAGGAATGACTGCAATCCATTGGGCCAGAAACAACAGCTGCGGGACACACTGCAAGAGAGAACTGAAGTCCGGTGGCTTGTGGAGCACACGAGCATAGTCAGAGATATCCGCAGCAGCAGCTACCCCGATTTGAACCTCGGCCACGTCCGCTCATTTCTGTCGTTCAACCTGAGGAGAGGCATGCTCACCAAGGACATCAGCACATTTTTTAGGATCATAACCTCCAAGGTTGGCTACAGCTTGTTAAGGGTGCTTGACTTGGAGGGTGTGTATAAGCCATCCTTGCAAGGTGTGCTCTGCAAGCTGGTGCTTTTAAGGTACCTGGGACTGAGATCCACGGTGCTGGATTCGATCCCAAGGGAGGTTGCAAATCTGCACTATCTCGAGACTCTTGACATAAAGCACACCAACATCACTTCCTTGCCGAGTTCCATGTGGAAGGCGAGGAACTTAAGGCACCTGCATCTCAACTGGTTCTACATCGACTTGAAGAAGATCCTCAAGATTATGGCCTTGACTAAAGTCCAAACCTTAAGTGGGCTGGTTATCGGTGAAGTGAAGGAGAACTCCATGATAGGCCACATGAACAGCTTGACCACGCTCTCTACGCTCAAGCTTTATTTGCAACACTCAGATACGGACACCTCAGGCGTTGCAGGGGAAACAGTAGCCCGTTGGATTAGCTCCGGCCTCACCAATCTCCAGTCCTTGACCTTTGGGGTGATCCAAGAATCCATGCCCACGGAAGAAGCCAAGCCAGTGGAAGAAGTGAAGCCTGCGAGATTACAGATAGGGATATTACCGGAATTGGTGTTGGCTCAACATTATGAACTGCTTCAGCTTTACTTGCTAGGCCAACTCAACAAACCCATCTGGACACAGCTCTTGCCTGGCTCGCTCCGGGTTCTGACCCTGTCGGGTTCAAAGGTGGAAACTGACATGATGTTCGAGTTGGGAGGTTTCCTGAGGAACCTAAGGACACTCAGGCTGTTGGCTAATTCTTTCCTAGGCATTAGTCTGACGTTCGTCAAAGATGGGTTTCCGAGCCTCGAGATCTTGAAGATTTGGAACCTGCCGAATCTTGAGGAGGTGATTATTGACAAAGGAGCAATGCCACATCTCAAAGAACTCGAGTTTAGGCAAATCGAGAAGTTACAAACTGTCAAAGAAATTAAGGAGTGCGAGGAATTGGAGAATATATGTGTGATACGTCAAAGCGATGCTCTTGTTGAGAAACTCCAGGACCAAAAAAGGAAGAACACGAATCTGACATGTTATATATATAACACACAAGAGGCCCCGGATCTATAGACGATGATGAAGATCGACAGGTGATGCGGAAGCAATCGACCTAGCTCCACTAGCCCACTCAGCACCATCATTGCTCATTCAAGCCAAGATTGAATTTGAGCATAATGTGCTTCAACGGGTCGCGACTAAAATTTTAAACTAAAGCAATACCAAACCATTCTTACCAAAGTTATTGATACCGACGATTAATGAATTACTGAATTGCTAGTATTATATATTAGTCGTTGATTTCTCAGTATGCTGTATTATTTGTTGATCTTGAGGTTTATCAACAACATATCAATGGGAGACCATTCTAAACAACTTACTTGGTTATTTGATGAAGTCTTGGGGTATTTATCTTCTGGTTAAGGTGGGAGCACGAATTTTGCAAAACTGAATCAAGAATGCAAGTTCCCAAGTCGTTAAATACATTTCTATTTTCTTAAGAGTTCTATTGTTACATAAGTTTCAAGAGTCAAAGTTTTGAGTTCCAAAGCCTTTAATCTCAGGCTAGTTCCCATGTCTATTTATTAGTTTTCTATTTCCTAAGTTGTATCCCTCCTCTTATAAATAGAGGAAGCCTCTCGATTGCAACATGACTAGATTTGATGAATGAAAATACTTGAGATTTCTTTTTCGTAAGCGAATATCTTTGGAGAGTGGATAACTCCTATTTCAGTCTCTTTATCCTTGGAAAGTGGGTTAGTTTTTAGTGGTGAGCCAAAAAGCGCTTTATCCTCGGCTAATGGATTTTCATTTAGGCCCTAATAGTGAGCTTCTGCTATCCCAATGTCCTTTATCCTTGGCGGACGGTTCGTCCTTTTAACCATTGATGGTGAACTTTGTCTGTCTTGATCTATCTTCTTCCTTGGTTGATGATGCGTCCTTTACACCTTGGTTGCGATTGTTTTCTATCTTGATCTTATATTTACCCATTGATAACCATCCCCCACACACACATTCCCGAATGCTCAACCACAAAAATTCCTCCATCCCAGAATCACTCGTCCACACACGCATCAACAGGTATGGGGACATTATTAAATTTCAAATACGTTCCTTATGCATGATGGTGAAAACATGTTCATACATTGATAATTTCAATAATTAGCTATTAGTTATTAAAATCCCTTCACGTGTCTGTTATATTTTGTGATGAATTGACATGATGTCATTCATTCAATGCAAGATATTCTTTCTTTAGTCTCAAGCATTTATATAAGCAAATACTCAATACAATGAGGTCATAAAAGCACGGGCAACAAAAAAATAAAAATAAAAATAACACGGCTTAAATGAAGTTGAGGAGTGACAACATGCCATATGAGTCATGCGTTATAAATCACTAATTTACTCGGTCAAAGATTTTAATAAAAAAAAAATGTAACATAATGGAAAAAATAGAAAAATATAAAATCTCTACTCGGACAGCAGCATCAACGGTAACTCTATATGGCTCTTTACTTCTCCTATCAACCTCCAACGGATAGATTGAAGATGGATATAAGAAGAGAAGATCTCAAAAGCCAAATGTTAGACACGTGCAAATACAAATATTGAAAATCTGATTTACGCCGTGTTCCAAGCAATATGTTCTCCTTCGACTATTTCTCTAAGTGTTGTATTCTTGTTGTTTGAGCAATCGTGCTAAAGATTAAGTATACAAGAGTAAGAGTAACAACTGAATGTGATCTATTGCTAAAAGGGATTAGTGCTGGCTATTTGTAACTTTTTGGGCAGATTATTAGTGCAATCCCCCGGGTGTCCAAGAACCCGACCCCACTCGACCCGAACCGAATACAACCTAAACATGAAACAAACATAGTATATGCTTCGGGTCTTAATTTTATTCCACAAAAAATTATAAAATGAGTGTAATACATGTTTTGTGTTGGGTTAGGGTCGAAAGATTGTTCGACCCAAACAAACACATTACATACATTAAAGGAACACCCGAACTAGCAAAACACAATTTCCCTTCCCTTCAAAGCCATCGGGCTGGAACCCTTCCGTGGACTCCGCCGTCGTCAGCTCCGCGAGAGAGGGTGCTGCGCGCGACACCGCCATTAACACCCTGGTTGAAGTTGAAATCGACTGGGGTAGCCCCATCTCTCTCTCTCTCTCTCTCTCTCCAGAGAGTGCCATCGTCCTCATCCCAAAGTAGCAGCAATGAATCCCACGCCTCCCGCATGACCGTCCTTCTCTTTCTGGAGTAGGTAATTCCTCCCTCTTCCTCTCTCTCTCTCGAGCTCGGTCGCACTGCTCTTCGGTTTGCGACTTGTTTCCTTCGTTGGGCCTGCGCATTGGGGCATCGCCGTGCTCTCTCTTTTTGCCTCCCCTACTTAGGCGTCGAGGCAAGAGGCGCTCAGATTTCGCCTCCGGCTTCGGGCGTCTTCCCTCATTGGTCCCAGGGGGGTTGAGGTTTTCCGCCCGAAGCGCGCTCGCGAGTCTGGCCGAAGGATCACGAGGGGGGGTTCAAATTTTCCCTGCTGTTGCTACAATTAGGTCTGGGCCCCGACCGGGGAGATGAATTCCAGCTCGTGCATTCAGGTTTTTTTCGTGGATTGATGACAAATTTGGCGGCGAGTTTCCGGTGACTCGACGAGGAGATTTAGGGGTTTTGTTTCGTTTTTCGTCGGTGAACTGATTGTGGCCGTGACTGGAAACTCTTGCATGCGAATTATTTGTGTTTGGCTAGGAGGGTAGAAAAATGTGGAGGGAATGAAAGAAAGTGGGGGAGGGTACTCTTGTTTGATTTGGCCTCATGAATGTTGTCTGAGGAATTTAACCTTTAATCTGTCAAACTAAGAAAGTTATGTATAAATGCACTTGTCTTTTTTTTTTTTTTTTTAACTTGCATAAGGTGTTTATTTTGATCGTCTCGCAGAAATTTATTAGCCAGTGTATAAGGTTTATAGCAGGTCAGTAGGATGGAGCGTATAACTCTGTCTCTCTAGCGCTAGCATGTGCAGAAGTTGTTGTCATTGAATGATTTAATTCAGATTTAGCAAATATCTTTTGGGCAGTTTGAAGGTAGATGTAGCACGAAACCTAGTCTTTCTTAAGGAATGTTCCAGCAATTTCTGTGTTTAATCTTTAAAGTTATCATGAAGATGCATGTTTTGAGCGAGATCTACTTATCGTGTAAAGGTGCATTTGCTATTATTGTTTCATGCTGATGCAGCAATGGCCTTGGGGGCTTTAATCTTGTTGGAGAAAACTCCTTTTATGTTTTGAAGCTGACAAAACTTATCCAAAGTCTATTATGTGTTGGAGAAAACTCCTTTATTATTTTGAAGCTAACAAAACGTTTCCATCGGTCTAGTCTGAAGACTTCCAGACCTAAGTGTTAAAGTTTGAAAAACTTCAAACTCGTCAAAGTCTAAAGACTGCCAAACTCAAGACTTAAAGTCTACTCTCATTGATAGTTCTAGACGAAGAAATAAGACTTATCTAGATGACGGATTATCTTCAAGGATTCGATTCGTATCGTTTTTGGAAGACCTTATGGCTAAATACAACATCAACATGATTGCTTATTCTTAGTGGAATCTACTCCGATTTGAAAATCTTTTGAAAGGCGAGTAAACTTGAAAGGCTCTACTTATGGAAACTAAAGATCCTGATTGTATGGCGAATAAGATTGACGGGCTTTCATCACAAATCAATCAACGACTCGAGATCACCTGAATTGATTCTGCCCAACAGGTAGATTGGAAGAATTACTTTGGAAAGTGCCAACGGTTGTGAACGTATAAAGGAGTATTTAAGGCGAACTCTCTAGTTGTTCGAGGTAGTGCATGAAAGAAGAATTTCAAAGTCTGAATCTCTGTAGTTCCTTGCTCTTTCATTCATTGAGTTTAAATTGTATAAAAGAGAGAGAGAGAGAGAGAGAGAGAGAGAGAGAGAGAGAGAGAGAGAGAGAAACACATAGTAAGACTTTGTGAAGAGACTAAGTTGAGACTGTCCACTGAGGAAGTCGAAGATCACAAGCTGTATAATCTCTTTTGATTCATAGTGGAATCCAGCCAGTGGGCTGTCAACGCGGGAGAGTAGACGTAGACTTGAATTAAGCTGAACCACTATAAACCTTGTGTTTAAATTCTCTTACCCTAACCTCCTTATCTTATTCGTTGCTTTACTTAATTGCTTTATAGAATTGTTCAAAGCTGTTTACATCCTGAGTTTATTATTATCATTCAAAGGCGATCTATTTTATTAAGCCTTGTGACAACTATTGGGCCCCCTATAGGTGTGCATACTAGCCCTTTCAATTGGTATTAGAGCTTGGTGCTTGGTTTATAAAAGTGTTTTTACTTTTGAGCTAAAGATTTTTTATGGTTAGTATTTTGGCTCTAGGTTTGGTTGAAGGCCAAAGCAACACTAGACCTCCCTACTTTGATGGGAAGGAATACAACGTTTGGAAAAATAAGATGAAGGCATTCCTGAGATCGAAAGATCCCCTAGAATGGGATGTGGTAGAAAAAGGAATCATTCCTAAAGCTACATCAGCATCTGGGAAGGAAATTACAAATGTTGGAGAATTGACACAAGCAGAGATAACCAAGAGACAAACTCTTGATGCAAAAGCAATTTATTTATTATATTGTGCTTTATCTCCTGCTAAGTAAAACAGAATTTCGTCTTGTGAAACAGCCAAAGAAGTCTAGGATAGGTTGCACGTCATCTATGAAGGAACTGATCGAGTTAAAGAAACGAAAATCAATATACTCAGACAGTATGAAGCATTCAAGATGAAACCAGGAGAATCCATCACTGACATGTTTAGTCGTTTTACAGAAATTATAAATGGTTTAGCATATCAGGGATAGCCAATCTCAGGATCAATGAATGTTAATAAATTGCTGAGAGGACTCTCCGAAGACTAGAACCATATGAAGACCTCTATAAGAGAAATCTAGAGGATCATGCCTCTTTCTGTAGACGAATTGGTTGGCACACTTCAATCATATGAAGTAGAGCAAATCAATGAGAAAGAAGATCCCAAAGGTAAGAAGTCAATTGCCTTAAAATCTATTGATGATTCTGATGATACAAATTCTAAAGATGACTTGGATGATGAAGAGCTAGCACTCATGATAAGGAGATTCAGAAAGTTAAACAGGAAGGGAAAAAGGTTTAACTGGAAGAAGCAAGGTAATCAAAGATTTCAAAAGAAATCAAATGAGAATAATGAGACTAACAAGGATGTGATTTGTTTTGAATGTAAGAAAAAGGGGCACATCAGACCCAACTACCATTTGTTGAAGAAAAAGAAAGAAAAAACAGAGAAATTCAAGAAAGCTCTCAAAGCAAAGAAATGGAGTGATACAGAATGCGAGGAAAATGATGAAGAGTATGCAAACATATGTCTGATGGCAAATTCAAAATTAGACTCAGACTTTGAGATAAATTCAGATTTAGATTCAGACTCAGCCAGTGAAGCTGAGGTTAGTAATTCTAAAATTCCTATTAAAGTCTCAAAATATATAGATGAACTTTGTATTAGCCTCAAAACATCTCTTAAGAGGATTTCCGAGCTAAAAAAAGGAAAATTCCAAACTAAAGCAACATGAAACTTCTTGAAAAGAAAATTTTGAAAATCTTGACAAAAGTTGTCATTTTGAAAGAAAATGCAGACTCTCTTTCAAAGGAAAAAAGTTTTTTGAAATAAGATATTTCAAATATCACAAAAAGGTTTTTAATGGGATATGAGAAGTTGGAAAAAATTCTTTCAATTCATAGACCATATTTCAACAAATCTGGTTTGGGATTGATATTTGAAACCATTCCTTTAATTGATTTTCCAAAGATGAAGGGAAGAATCAAACAAAGACCTACAAAAACCTTTTATAGGAATCATTTTCAAAAGGCTTTTGTAAAACATATTGGTCAAAGTGCTCTCAAATGTTCAAAGTGTAACAGTTTAGAACATTTCGAGAAGGAATGTCCTAAGGATTGGAGACCTGTTAAGAGAGATTGGACAAAGACTATATTTCGTACTAACTTCCCTAGATCCAAGAAAGTGTGGGTACCAAAGAAAGCTTAGTTCTTTTTATGATTGCAGGTTACTATCAAGAAAAAGATTAAATGGTATTTGGATAGTGACTGCTCAAAACATATGATAGGAGATTCAGCCTGTTTTATAAAGCTTGTGCAAGTAAAATGAGGAAAAATGTCTTTTGGTGGAAACAACAAAGGAAGGATTGTTGGATGTGGAATTGTGAGAATTGGAAGTCTCATAATCAACAATGTCTCATTGGTTGAAGGTTTGAATTATAATCTTCTAAGCATTAGTCAACTGTGTAACACTGGATTCAAGATTAATTTCCAAGAAGACATGTGTTTGGGAACCAGTAAAGATCTCTCTCAATCCTTAACTCGACGAAGACATGGGAATATTTATCTTCTAGATATAAAATTTGAAAGCTCTCAATGTCTAATATCCATTCAAGATGAAGCAAACCTTTGGCATAGAAAGTTTGGCCATATCAACATGAAGCAGATTACTAAGATCTCCTCCAAGAAGCTTGTTCATGGACTGTCCAACCTGAAGTATCAAACATCTAAATTATGCACACCATGTGTATTGGGACAACGAGTTAGAAGTTATTTTAAACCAATAAATCAGGTTTCTACTAATCATATTTTGTAGCTTTTGCATATGGATCTCTTTAGACCAACCATAACTCAAAGCATTGGTGGAAATAGATACTGCCTAGTAATCATGGATGACTATTCTTGTTTTACATGGGTATACTTCCTAACAAGTAAGTCTGAAGCATTCTCTTACTTTTCAAAATTTGCCAAGAAAATTCAAAATGAAAAGGGGTATGCTATTACCAGAATACGTACAGACCATGGAGGTGAGTTTGAAAACCAAAACTTTGCAAAATTTTGTGATGACTCTGGTCTTCAGCATATTTTCTCTTCTCCATATACTCCACAGCAAAATGGGGTTGTGGAAAAAAAGAATAGATCTTTGCAGAAAATGGCTAGAACACTCTTAATTGAGAGTAATATTTTATCTCGTTTTTGGGCTGAAGCAGTTTCTACATCTTGTTATATTAGTAATAGAGTATTCTTAAGGCTCATTTTGGAGAAAACTCCTTATGAGTTATTCAAAGGAAAGAAGCCAATTGTTTCTTACTTTCATATGTTTGGTAGTAAGTGTTTGATTTTAAAGAATGCAAATGATCGAACTGGTAAGTTTAAAGAAAGATCAGATGAAGGTTTTTTTCCTTGGATACTCAACTACAAGCCAAGCCTACAGAGTATACAACAAGAAAACTTAGTCTGTGGAAGAATTCATGAATGTCAAGTTTCAAGACTCAATGCAGAATCAACTGGATCAGACTAATCTTGAAAAACCTGAACCTACTCTAGATGTTACAAAATCTAATTCCCCCGAAGTGGTTCAAACTCCTGAAGTTCAACATCAAGATGAACCAGAAGATTCAACTGAAGCAGAAGATTAGCAGACTGGCAAACCAACTAGCAACTGGAAGCATAAGTCAAGTCATCCCGAGGAACTCATCATTGGCAACATTGATGAAGGAGTTCGCACCAGATCCCAAAGGCGAGAAGAGTCTAGTGCTCTAGCACTTGTTTCTAAGATTGAACCCAAAACTGTAGATGAAGCCTTAGCTGATGAAAGCTGGATTGAAGCTATGCATGAAGAGCTCAGACAGTTCAGCATCAACAATGTTTGGGAGTTAATTCCTAAACCTAAAGGTAACTCTGTTACTGGAACTAAATAGGTTTTCAGGAACAAGATGGATGAGCAAGGAAAAGTGATAAGGAACAAAGCAAGACTTGTGGCCAAAGGATATACGCAAGAAGAAGGGATATACTATAACGAGACCTATGCACCAGTAGCGAGGTTAGAAGCAATTAAATTATTACTTACTTTTACTTGCTATAAAAATTTCAGGTTATTCCAAATGGACGTGAAAAGTGCATTCCTAAATGGATTTATCCAAGAAGAAGTCTATGTGGACCAACCACCTAATTTTGAAAATCCAAGAAAGCCAGACTTAGTCTAAAGACTAAAAAAGACCCTATATGGATTAAAGCAGGCACCTCGAGCTTGGTATGAAATGTTAAGTAAATTTCTAACTCAAAATGGTTTTTTTTAAAGGAAAAGTAGATACTACCTTGTTTATCAAAAGAGAAGGTAAATATTTTCTACTTGAAATTTATGTCGATGATATTATATTTGGTTCACTTAATGAAAATATGTGCAAGAAGTTCTCTAGATGCATGCAGGATGAATTCGAAATGAGCATGATGGGTGAGTTAACCTTCTTTCTGGGATTACAAGTTAAACAATCCAAGGAAGGAATTTTCATTAACCAAGAAAAGTATGCAAAGGATTTCATCAAGAAGTTCAAGATGGATAATTACAAAATGATAGAGACGCCTATGTCAAGTTCTTCGAAGCTGGATAAAGATGAAGGAAAGACTGTAGATCAAAAGCTATACATGAGCATTATTGGTTCACTTCTTTACCTTATTGCATCTAGATTTGACATTTTGTTTAATGTTAGTATCTGGGCTAGATTCCAATCAAATCCCAAAAAATCTCACTTCACTGCTGCAAAGCGCATCGTCAAATGCGTTACAACAACTCCAAAGCTAGGTCTATGGTATTCCAAAGAATGAGACTTTACTCTCCTTGGATATTCAGACATAGATTTAGCAAGATGTAAAGTAGACAGAAAGAGTACTTCTGGTACATGTGAACTGTTCAGTAATAAGCTGGTATCATAGTTTTCAAGAAAACAGAGTACCGTAGCTCTTTCAACAGCCGAAGCAGAATATGTGGCTCTGGGAAGTTGCTACTCTTAAATCTTGTGGATACGGCAACAGCTAAGAGACTTTGGAATTGAAGAATCATGCACCGAGATCAAATGTGACAACACCAGCGCCATTAATCTCACAAAGAATCCAATTCTTCATTCAAGGGCAAAGCATATAGAGATTCGACATCATTTTATTAGAGATCATGTTCAGAATGGAGAAGTTATGATTCAGTTCATTGACTTAAAGAATCAACTAGCAGACATATTTACAAATCCATTAGAGAAAAGCCTTTTTAAGTCTATTCGCACCAGACTGAATCTCATATCTTCTATCGGATAAAGTCTGAAGGTGTTCAGACTCCGAGGTAAAGTCTGAAGGTGTTCAGACTCAGAATGACTAAGAGTTACGACTATAAGTTATTTCTTTCAAAAATGCATAAGTTTTTATGCTTTTTCGAATTGGTATATTGATATGTCAAATTGTCTCTTGCCTATTTTATTTTTAGAATTTATCTTTTCAAGATTTGAATTGATGACAGTTTTTCTTTTTCAAAAAGACAGTTTTTCATTTTTGAAAAGGCAGTTTTTACTTTTTCCTTTGTAACGCTTCGTACACCCCAATTTACCTGCTATAAATTCTATCAATTGTCGTCTTTTCTGTTTTCACTCTCAAACCCTAGAATACAAAACTCCCACTTGCTTTCACTTTCACTCTTGTTTGATCCAAAAAATTTCATCTTTGTCAAGTAAGTACAAGAATTTCTCCCTTAGAGTGACAATGTCTTCAAGAAAGTCTTCGAAATCACAAGCAGGGGACCACAGCACATGCTTGAGGGTCCAATGCACTTCGATTTGACCGAGGAAGATGACTCTCCTCAGTAGCAACCGAGTTAGCAACAACTACATTCTCAATAGCGTCAGTCTCCTCCACCGTCTCAACCAGAAGAAGAAATAGTGGAAGATATTGAACCTATAATAACGCTAACACCTAAAGTTGCTTTCAAGCTTTATTCTAAGTTGAAAGAATGAGGTACTGCTATGTCCTTGATCAATAAATATCTGAGAGAGAGAGAGAGGCTACAAGAATGAAACTTTATTCTTGCGTGATATGGAGAAGTTGGGCATTGCAAAAAAAGGGTTGGCTGAAAAGACTTTTGCCAACTTTCCTAGTGATCTGTGTTTTGGCACGTTTAATCAACCAAAAGGGAAGGACGACAACAAAAGAATGTTCACACATTTTTAGCCTAGGATGGGAGTTGCTGTTAATATTGGTGGTGATGGAGCGAGCATTTTCTACTTTAAGGAGCACGAGAAAGTTTACTTAAAATTGCTAAAAAGAGGGGTGATGAACCCTAAGAGTGTTGACTTTGACTTTCTCGATTCTGTGCAAGTAAATTTGAGGGAGAAGTTTGCACTTCTTCAATTAGAGTGTTTTTGTTCTGAGTCTACAATTGCTTATCCAAAGCTCACAGCCTACTTCTATTTGAATCTATTATTTTTGGATGCGAATAGATTCTCTTTCACAGTCAGGGATAATGAGTTTTTGGTCAATGTGGACACTTTGGTTGATGTAATTGGGGGTGAAAAGAATGAGTTTCCAACCAATTAGTGTGTCTATTGCTCACACTACACTGGAATTGGTACGAGACAGGCATGTTGATAGCAAGATTTCCTACACTAGGGTGAATGCCTCCAACGTCTTGCTGCATAAAATTGTGATCATATGCATTCGTCCAAAATCAACATCCAAAACTGATGTATCCCATTCTGAAGCAAAGTTGATGTATGCCATCAATGCTAGCTACAAATTCTCTCTGCCTCACACCATCCTATTTCACATGTACAGGACAGTGGTGAAAGATAAGGAATAACTTCCTTATTCTGCTCTTATCACATGCCTTTCCAAACATTTAAAAATTCACATTCATGCACCTTTATGTTTGACAAGCATTGCTCCGATGGTGAATGGATTTAAGATGGTCACAAAGATGCGTCTGAAGGAGCTCAACAAGGTGTTAAAGCGAATGAAGGAGAAATCCCCTGTCAAGGTAAAGCAAGACTCTGCAGCAACCAAGAGGAAAGGAAAGGAGCCCATGGATGTTCCACTGAAAAAGAAGAGAACTCTCATCTTGCAGGATGAAGAAGATAAGGACGAGATGACTCTTTCAGCTTTAAGGAACTTGAAGAGCTTTGTCAGCCTTCAAGAGATAAGAGAAGATCCAAAGGAGGGAGAGAGAGAGAGAGAGAGAGAGAGAGAGAAGAGACAGAGAAAGAAGATGAAGAACAAAGGAGGGCAGGGGAAGAGGAAGAAAGAAGAGAATCATGAGAAAAAGAAAGAGAAGAAGAGGAAGAAAAGGGTTGAGAAGACTCCTTTGAGCCAACTTTGGCTGTATCATTGTCAAGCAACTCTGAGAAGATAGGGAATGGAACTGCTAGAGCCCAAGACAAAGAAAAACATCACTCTGAAGCTGAAGTTGAATAGGAAGAACAATTCACTACTCCACCTGAAGGCACACAAATAGGGGAAGCTGCTAAAAAAAAGGCATTTCTTCACCTGTATTTACTAGTGATGTGAGTCGTTTTACAGTAGAGCCAGAAGAAGTGTATGCCTCTCATTATAGTGAAGCAAACATTGAGGCATCCGCTCCTAGTCATGGTGGATGAACTGCTGAAGATCCATCCATTCTCAAAACTCCTAGAACAAAATCGGCTGAACCTAGTGCTGCACCAGAATAAACAACAAACTTTTTGAGACTGCTGGACATCCTATTGGATTTAAGGAGACAATAATATGGTATGGAGTATGAGATGAAGGATCTTAAGAAAGCTTTCATGGCTCCTTCAGTGTCATTGCAAGAACAGCTACTCGCCCTGAAGACTCAAGTGTAGACTAATGTGAAGGGTGAAGAATTACAGCTATTGAAGGAGACTCTTGCAAAGCTTGAGAAGACAGTGAATTCTATAGGAGAATTCTATCTTGTTCGCCTGCCAAAATAGCCTTGACTCTGACCCCACTCTTTTTAAACAACTCTTTTTATTCATTCTCCACTTTTTGCTGTTGACAAAAAGGGGGAGAAGTTTATGCAGATTTGACTTTGGATTGCTTTACTTTTGGTTTGATTTATTTTTGGACTTATCTTTTAGTTGTGGATTGGACTTTTGACTTTGGACTATTTGACTACTAAGTAACCTGATTTGATCTTTTGATGCTTGTAGTAATTTAGGCCGTGCTATTGATTATGGAAGGATAGTTATCTTGCAGGACTAACATGTTTTATGTGGTTGCAGAAATGATACTATCCATGTCCTAATCAACTCATCTTTTATAAGATATCATGTTTTGCTGAAGTGTTGTTTTGTAGGACAAAAGCTTTCAAGTTTGCAGGAAAGTTTTGTTACCATCAAAAAGGGGGAGATTGTTAGAAAAAACTCATTTATTGTTTTGAAGCTGACAAAACATTTCCATCGGTCTAGTCTGAAAAATTTTAGACCCAAGTGTTAAAGTCTGAAAAACTCCAGACTTTATCGTCAAAGTCTAAAGACTACCAGACTCAAGACTTAAAGCCTGCCCGCACTGACAATCCCAGACGAAGAAAGAAGACTTATCCAGATGACGGATTATCTTCAAGGATTTGATTTGTATGGTTTTTGGAAGACCTTATGGCTAGATACATCATCAACATGATTGATTATTCTTATTGGAATCTACTCCGATTTGAAGATCCTTTGAAAGGCGAGCAAACTTGGAAGGTTCTACTTATGGAAACCAAAGATCCTGATTGTATGGGCAAACATGATTGATGAGCTTTCATCTCAAATCAATCAACTACTCGAGATCACCTTAATTGATTCTATCCAACGGGTAGATTGGAAGAATTCCTTTGGAAAGTGCCAACGGTCGTGAAGCCATGAAGGAGTATTTAAGGCGAACTCTCTAGTTGTTCGAGGTAGTGTATGAAAGAAGAATTTCAAAGTCTAAATCTCTGTAGTTCCTTGCTCTTTTATTAATTGAGTTTAAATTGTATAAAAAAAAAAAGTGAGACTTTGTGAAGAGACTTGAGACTCTCCACTGAGGAAGTCGAAGATCACGAGCTGTATAATCTCTTTTGATTTATAGTGGAATCTAGCCAGTAGGTTGTCCATGCGGGAGAATGGACGTAGACTTGGATTAAGCTAAATACATAGGTTTATTTACAACATCAGGTCGCTTACAAAAAAATCGGCTTAATCAAAGGGGACTGTTCCATGAAAATAGTTATACAATAACCAGTGAGACAACGTCTCAATGAGTTTTACCCCCTAAGACCCGATTAGGAAGAAAATATGCCCTATGGATACTGACAATCATATCATCCAATCAATCAGATCCACTTAACTATCAATCGACTCAGTCGATTACATATCATCAAGACCGCTCCCTGGTCATATCACTTATTCAATCTCAAATCTTGTTCATGGCTCAACGAGCATTGTTTACCAAATTCTTGGTTATGAATACCAATCAAAAGGACACGACCTATCTTTAGGTGGTAATCACGACACAGTGGGTGCAACCTTTAATAGGTGGCAGATCATGGCCTTATTAGGCACGACCTCTATCAAGTGGTGAATCACGCCCCAATGGGCATGACTTTTAACAAGTGGCAAATCATGGACCGATTGGTTACAACCAACTCCAAATTCGGTGGCAAATCTCGGCCTAACTAGCACGGCCATACTTCGGCAACTTTTTAAGTCCACTCACAACCTTTCAGGATCAATTTTCAATTGAATACTGACACTAATCAATTTTGGGATAAATCCCCACATAATCGTCAATTCGCTCAATTTTCATAATCCAGTGCTCAATTAAATAAACAGACAGCATCATTGCAATCAGCACGAAATTTCGGTCACCGACCATCCTAGTTGAATTTTCAAAAAATAAATAAATAATTAAATAATTATGGAAATTAATAAATAAATACCAATAAATCCAATTTGGGCTCGTAATGCCTAATTGGACATCAAAACGGACCCGGAAAAATTCCAAGATTCATTAGATAAAAAATAGAACGTGTCTACTCGCTAATGGCACTAACTAACCACCTAATAGACATCGTCAGATAATTAAATTAACTAATCTAATATAATCTATCCACCTAAACATGCTTAATTTAATCTAATCAACCTCTAAACATAATTAACCTACTAAGCGAGGATCGTGAGTGAAACTCACTTGTTTAAAGCGAAGGCCGGACCACCGCAACGGTAGCACGACGGCGGCTAAAACTTGGGTTTGCAGCGGTGTCGACGGGGCTTGGACCAGGCCTAAAACTGGCCCAACAAATCTCAACCCAAGTTGAGACTTGTTGCTAAATTGGGCTAAGCTTGAAGCCGGCTTAAAAAATTGGGTTGGTCTTGCATGAAGTTGGGCTATAATTGGGCTTGTGGGCTGAGCTGCGATTGTTGAAGATGCGGGCCGTGGGCGCTGGAAAGTGGGGCCAGACACTAGGCTGACTTCAACGTTAAAGATGGGTTGCAGCCTTAACCGATGAAGACATGTGATGGAGGAGAGGGCGAGCTGGCAGTTGCTGGCGTTGAGATGGGTAGAAAGGGCGAGATGCTGACCAAGGCGAATGAGCTGGGGACGCATGGTAGCTGGCGTGCACAGGAAGTCTAGGAGAGAGAGAGGGCCAAAAGTCAAGGGATTATCTTTAATTTTCAATGCTTGGTCCCCCCCTTGTCTCCAACCTTATCCCTCATGTCCCCCATTTCTTCCTTGATTAGAATTTCTACAATTAATCCAAATTTTGCTGCAAAGGTTGCTACCCTTCCATGGTTCGAATTTCACTCAAATAGTCTCCAATTTCTTCACGAAATTCCTGAATCCGATGTCCAATTTCAATGAAGAAAAAGCTCGTAAAATTTCTACAAGTGCCTCTCGTCAAATAGCTCAACTTGGAAGCCCAAATCTACCTTCAATTTGGCCCGTTCAAATTTCTATTAATTTCCGAATTGTTCGAATCGATTTTCCGTAAAAATCTCGGAATTTCCGAAAATTCTTCAGAGGATGAGTTGACATTCCTAAAATAGATCGTGACACGATAGAACTTTCAATTTCTGAAATCCGATTCAAATTCGTGGTTAATTTCAATCTGACATGATTTTAGCGTGACCTAGTCTACCGAGTAGCTTTTAGGAATTTTTGGTGCAATTGACCCATGATCAATTTATCTCGAGTCATAATGTACATCTTTGACACATTGGTTACCCTCGGTTGTTGTGAAAATCTCGAGATTTTAATTATGGGCACCAGGTACCAAAACGATAGAAAAATCGATCTAGTGCCGATCGACGAGTATTTTGCAATCAAGTGGAATCACCAACACTCTGATCACATATCTTAGTCAAATTGACCTATCACCGGTCTCTGATCGATTTCGACAGTGCTGTAATGACCCTTGTAGATCAACACGGTCGAGAAATCAATTCCTAGTCAAATTCTCATGTCTATTGCATTAAAGTCCGTTAATGAAAGACGTCGTGCGCTTACGCCCATCTTGGCAGCAATGCAAGACGATACGCCAAAGTCTTGATTCTCTCAAGAATCTCAAACGGACCTATGTACCTCAGACTCGGTTTTCCTTTCTTGTCGAAGCACAAAGTTCCCCTCATTGGTGATACCTTCAGAAAAACGTGATCACCAACTTGGAATTCCAAAAGTCTTCGATGCTTATCTACGTAGCTTTTTTTACGACTCTGAATGGTCTTTAACCTATTTCTGATTACCGCCACTGCATCCACTGATTGCTGTACCAACTTTAGGCCTGTAATCTTTCTCTCTCCAACTTCATCCCAACACACCGGTGTTTTGCACGATCTATCATACAACGCTTCAAATGGAGCCATCTTGATGCTCTACTGATAACTGTTGTTGTAGGCAAATTCCACGAGATGAAGTTGTTTCTCCCAACTTCCTTTAAAGTCCAGTACACAAGCTCCCAACATATCTTCAAGGGTTTGAATTGTCCTCTCAGACTGACCATCCTTCTGAGGATGATATGCCATACTATGTTGAAGCTTTGTACCGAAAGCACCTTGTAAGCTCTTCCAAAAAGTGGCGGTAAACCTCGAGTCTCGGTCTAAAATTATCGTAACCGGCATTCCATGCAATCAAACTATCTGACATACGTATAAGTCAGCATGCCTATCCAAGTCAAGATCCTTTCATACTACAAATAAGTGAGCCGACTTTGTCAACCTATCGACTATTACCTAAATTCCTTGGTAACTCGGCCACGAAATCCATCGTGATATGCTCCCATTTCCACTCTGGGATCTCAAGAGGTTGCAACAGTCCTCTCGGCTTGCAATGCTGAGCCTTAACGTGTTGACATATTAAACACTTTGTGACATGCCTAGCGATGTCCACCTTCATACTAGACCACCAGTAGTGTTGATGTAGATTCTGATACATCTTGATACTTCCGGGATGAATGTTGTAACTACTACGATGAGCTTCTGATAAAATATCCTCTTTAAGCTTTACATTGTTAGGTCAACCAATCGTCCTCGGAATCTCAGTGTTCCATCATCAGAAACCTGAAAGTCAACTTTCCTTCCTTCGATATCCTCTTGTAAAATTTTCTGAACATCTGGGTCTATCAGCTAGAGTAGCTTGATCCTGATTTGTACATCCAGCTCAATTCTGAGGATAGCCATGAGATGAGAAAGGTGGCCTACCTCAAATTTGAATACCGAATCTCGAGCTCTCTCAGTTAAATTCCACTCCTTAACCAACAAGCGAGTAATTGACGACTTTCGGCTCAAAGCGTCAGCAACCTTATTTACCTTTCCTGGGTGATATAAGATATCACAATCATAATCCTTTAGCAGTTCCATCTATTGACGCTATCTCATATTCAACTCCTTCTAAGAGAATAGGTACTTGAGACTCTGATGGTCCGTGAAGATCTGAATTTTTTCCCCACATAAGTAATGTCTCCAAATCTTCAACGCAAAAATGATAGCTGTGAGTTCTAAGTCATGCATCGGGTAGTTTAGTTCATGAGGTCTCAACTAATGGGAGGCGTATGCAACAACCTTACCATATTGCATCAACACGCAACCTAGTCCTCTGAACGACGCATCACTATAGATCTCGTACCCTCTAGGACCAGATGGAATCGTCAGCATCGGTGCGGTAGTCAGCTTTTGCTTCAGCTTTTGGAAACTACACTTGCACTTGTCTGTCCATACAAACTTCTTGTCTTTCTTCGGGAGTCTTGTCAAAGGCGACGCCAAAGCTAAAAATCTTTCTACAAATCGTCTTTAGTAGTTTGCCAAACCCAGAAAACTTCAGATTTCTGTCACTATTGTCAGTCTTGGCGAATTGATCACGTCTTAAATCTTGCTTGGGTCCACGGAGATTCCTTCTTCTGAAATCACGTGGCCTAAAAACGCAACACGAGTCAGCCAAAACTCGCATTTGCTAAACTTAGTGTACAACCGATGAATCCTCAAGGTCTGGATCACTAATCTCAAATGATCCTCATGCTCCTCAGCACTCCTTGAATACACCATGATATCATCGATGAACACGATCACGAAATGATCTAGATATTCCTTGAATACTCGGTTCATCAAATCCATGAAAGTAGCTCGAACATTTGTCAACTGAATGGCATCACAGTGAACTCGTAATGACCATACCGAGTATGAAATTCGACTTTGGAATATCTTTTTTCATATTCCTCAGCTGATGATACCCTGTTCTCAAGTCAATTTTTGAAAATATCGATACTCCTTGTAACTGATCAAACAAGTTATCGGTCCTCGGCAATGGATACTTGTTCTTGATTGTCACCTGATTGAGTTGGTGATAGTCGATGCACAAACACAAAAAACCATCTTTCTTCTTGACAAATAGAACTAGTGCTCCCCAAGGTGATGCACTGAGAACGTATAAATCCCTTATCCAATAATTTCTGCATCTACAACTTCAATTCTTTCAACTCTGATAAAGCCATTCGGTAAGGAGCCTTAGAGATTGGCTTTGTCCCGGGTGCTAACTCAATCACGAATTCAATTTCTCTCTCTAGCGGCAATCCTAGTAACTCCTTCAGGAATACATCTGGAAATTCTTGCGCAACTGAAATGTTTTCAATCTTTCGCTCCTTAACTATCGTATCCACGATAGTTGCATGGTAACCTTGACAACCCCCGTCTAACAAATGGGTTGCCTCTTGCGACGAGATTAGGGAAATCGAGGGTCCTCCTCGGTTTCATATAAACTTGAAGCTCTCACCCTTTAATGAGTAAAACTGAATCAATTTGTGATAACAGTCCATTTTAGCTCATTGCTTGGTGAGCCTGTCCATGCCAATTATCAAGTCAAAGTCATACATGGCTAGGACTAACAGATCTATTTTCCCCTCTTGCTCACAATCTCTAAGTTGCAACCAGAACAACCCAAAGCAGAGAACACATTATTCTTCAATGGTGTAGATATGCTAACAATAGATTCAAGCAATTCAAGATTCAATCCTATGAACTTAACATACTGCTCAGCAATAAAGGAATGTGTTGCTCCTATATCGAATAAAGCATAAGTAGGATGGTTGTTCAGTGAAACCATACCTGTGATGACGTCAGGCGCAACCTCTGCCTGACCTTAAGTGATGGCATACACTGTGCCTTGAACTGGGGGTCAGAGCTGTCCTCCCCACAGTACATTCTATGGTACATTCCCCCTGATCTGACCCTATGGTGACGACGGCGGCAACTGTTGAGGTCTCCCCTATTTCTAGGGACAGTTCCTGGCTATGTAACCGTGTTAGCCACATTCAAAACAGGTGCCCGTCCTTCGGGGGCACTGGTTCGCTCCATGTCACCTTCCACAAGCGCGACATAACTTAATCCAGTTTGACTCAAACTTGCCAACTCTGCCCTTCCGGTTGGGCAGGATTTGAAATCTTCCTCCGACATGGGTCAAAACCCCAGGATCTTTGGAGTCTCCTATTTCTTGCGTTGTCCGGCACATTATGGAAAGTGAGCACTTTATATTTAACAACCTTGATGATATGGTTCTTGATGGCCGAGACCACCAAGGTTTCCCCTCAAAAAATAACATTGTTCCTTTTTTTCCAAATAAGATGGCATATCGCACCAAAAGAAAACCAAGCAATGCTATGGTAGAAATCCTTGCCTGCAAGGAACTTCATCGCCCAACTAAGGTTGTCCATCCATGGCTTATTACGCCACGGAAGGTTACATCTGGTGGCCCAAAAATACACAGTCGTCGCTGAGATATGACACTCAAAAAACAAGTGATCAATGGAGTCCGGGACAGAACTACAAAAAGCACATAATCCATGATCGATTCTCCTATAAGAAAGAAGGGTCACCTGGGTGGGCAAGCGGTTTTTTGTCATAAGCCAAGGTGAAATTGAAATCTGGGGGCCAAAGCATTATCCCAAAAGAAAGAAGCCCAGGGAACTCGGCATTTCTTATTACGAATGATCTCCCAGGCCGAGCCCACCGAAAATATGCCTGAAGAGTTACCACACCAGCAGAAGTAATTAGGGGCAGAGGAGAGGACCGGTAAATCCAGCTGCCAAACTTGCAATAAAGCTCTAAAAACCTGACCTGCGGGAAAGAGAAGATCCGCCAAAGTAGCAAGTCTGGAGAGAAATATGTTGGTATCTTGGTTCTCAATGAAGCAAAGTACTGTGGCTCCTTCAAATGCAGAAGAAGAATATGTTGCTCTTGGGAGTTGTTGCTCTCAAATCCTATAGATAAGACAACAACTGAGAGACTTTGGAATTGAAGAATCATGTACCGAGATCAAATGTGACAACACCAGTACTATTAATCTCACCAAGAACCCAATTCTTCATTCAAGGGCGAAGCATATAGAAATTCGACATCATTTTATAAGAGATCATGTCCAAAATGGGGAGATTTTGGTTCAATTTATTGATTCGAAGAATCAGCTAGCAGACATCTTCACGAAGCCCCTTGAGAAAAGTCTATTTGAGTTTATTCACATGAAGCTGAATATTATTTCCCTTTTGGAGTAAAGTCTGGAGTCGGTCAGACTCAGAATTTCCAAACATTACTTCAGTAAAAGAATGTCTTAATTCCAAGTATTTTATTTTTGTAATGAAAAGGTATGTTTAACCGAATCATTGCCTGCCTATTTTATTTTTAGAAATTATCTTTTTTGAATTTTTTGAATTTTTGGCAGTTTTTTATTTTATTTCAGAAAATGCAGTTTTCTTTTTCCTTATGACGGTTTGATTATCTCTTTTCTTTGTGACCTTTCGTTTTCTTTATATACTCTCTTGTATTTCTTTTGAGCACTTCTTTTCAAACCCTAAAATATAGACTTTCTACTCTCTCGCTTCTACTCTCAAGATTGTTCCGCAAGTTTTCATCTTTTTCACTCAAATCTGTTTGTGAAATCCTCCAAGCCTACAAATATGTCCTACCAAAGGAAATCCTCTCGGATTGCTAATCAAGGTCCGAGAAGCATGCCATAAGGACAGACTCACTACGATCTCACTAAGGAAGACTCTCCGCGTAACTCTCCATAGCATCCTCCACAGAACTTCACTCAGAATGTTCTGTGCCAACCTTTAGAAGAGAAAGTTGAGGAAGACGCAGAACCTCTCAGAGCCTTGAGACCCCAGGTTTTCTATGAGCTTTACTATCATTGGAAGCAAGGAGGTACTCCTATGACCTTTATCGATGAATTTCTAAGGGAAAAAGGATATAAGAACGAGATTGTTCCTAAGAAGGATGGAGTAGTTGGGTATAGCGTCGAAAGGATCGGTAGACAATGCTTTTCTTCATTTTCCTGCAAACCCTGGGTTTGGTTCTAATCATCCTGAGAACAAGGATGATGATGAGAGATTTTATTCGACTTTTCAAGAATGGGTGTTGCTGCAGATGTCCCTAGAGACAGAATGAGTTTGTTTCGTTCTAAGGAACACAAAAAGGTTTACTCACAGATGCTGAAGAGAGGGGTGATGAACCCTCGTATTGTTGATTTTGATTTCCTAGACTCGATCAGGGTTAACTTGAGGGAGAAGTTAGCCTTCCTTCAACTGGAGAACTTTTGTTATGAGACAACTATTGCATTTCTAGAGTTGACTACATTCTTCTATTCAAATTTGTCTTTTCTTGATCAAAATAGAATCCAATTCACTGTGAGTGACAAAGCCTATGTGGTGGATGTAGACACACTGGCAGACATTATTGGGGTGGAAATGAGTGGTTTTCAACCAATAAATGTCTCTTTTGGTCAAGCAATGAGATTTCTTGTCAATGACAGAGTGCTAGAAGGAGGCATCACTTATTCTTGACTGTCAGTCTCAAATGTTCTGTTGCACAAAGTTGTCATTAAGTGCATCAGACCGAAGGCTGCATCAAAAACTGATGTTTCTCAATTCGAAGCACGGCTCATGTTTGCTATTCGTAATAGGAAAAGATTTTCACTCCCTCATACTATCCTGATGCACATGTATAGGACAGTTATGAAGGATAAAGGACAATTGCGTTATTCTGCATTGGTTACAAAGCTGTTTAGACATTTTCATATCGAGTTTCCCATCTCTCTCTTCTCTCGAACTGTTGCTCCTGTGGTTATAGGACTGAAAATGATTTCGAAGATGAGGTTGAAGGATTTGAACAAAGCTATTGAGCGCATGAAGAAGGAGTCCTTCAGCAAAACCAAAGTAGATTTTGCTGCAAGGAAGAGGAAATGCAAGGAAGTTGTGAAAGAACCTGTAAAAAAGAGAAGATCTCTCATCTTGCAGGATGAAGAGGATAATGATGATCTAACACTTTCTACCATTGCCTTGAAGAATCTTTGAGGTTTTGTTGGTTCCGAGAAACCAATTCACAGAGAAGAAGCAGAGCCATAAGAAGAAGAAGAACCAGGAAGGGAAGAAGAAACAAGAGAAGAAGAAGGAAAAGGTCACGAGGATGACTCTTATGAGGCGACAATTTGTTATATCTTTATCTGAGGATTCTAAAGCAACTCGGAGTGGTCAAAGAAGAGTATGTACAAAGCAAGAATATCACTCTTGTTCTGCAAATGAGAAGACTCAAGAAAAAGAAGTCATTTCTCCACTTGTAGGCACAGAAACAAGGGGAGCTGTTGAGAAAATAGTGACCTCTTCTCTTGTTTTTGCAAGTAATGGTATCAGTCGATCTCTTGCACATCCAAAAGATGTCTATGCTTCTCATTTTCCTGAAGCTGACATTGTAGAATCAACTTCAAGTCATGGAACTAGACAAGTTGATGTTCCCTTGTCTCTCAACTCTCCACAAACTCAATTTGCTAAAGCCAGCGCATAGACAGAACCAAATGCTAACTATCCAAGAATGATAGAGCTTCTTTTGGAGGTCAAGGCTCAGCAATATGCTGTGGAGATTGAGATACAAAAACTTCATACTGTGTTGAGATCCTCTTCTGACTTTCATGCTGAAAAGGTACAATCCTTAGATACTCAGGTACAAAATTTGAATCAACAAGTATCTTAGACTGTGGCCAAGAATGATCAAACTCTTCAGATTATCAAGTCTGTTCAGACTCAAGTCAAGAATGTTCATCGTCAGTGGTAGAAGATTGAAGAGGCAGTGCAGTCAATGGGGGATTTCTAGCTCGTTTGAATTCCAAGACAATCTTGATTCTTTTATCTTTTTTCTATTTTGACTTTCTCCATTTTTTGCTGTTGACAAAAAGAGGGAGAATGTGCAGATTATTCTTGAACTTTTGAACTTAACCTGCAGATTTGATTTTGTTTGACTGATAACTCTTATAATCTGTAGCAACTTTTGTGGTGATGATTATGGATATGGATGGTTGTGGTTGTTTAAATCTTGGTGTTTGACTATTTTTTCAAGATTAACATGTTTTCTATGGTCGTAGAATCGATTCTATCCAGATCATTATCTATCTATTTTTAAGATATCATGTACTGCTAATGTGTTGTTTTGCAGGTTACAAGTCTTTAAATCTATAGGGAAGTTTTGTCACCTTAAAAAATGGGGAGATTGTTGGAGAAAGCTCCTTTGATGTTTTGAAGCTGACAAAATTTATCCAAAGTCTATTCTGAAGAATACCAAATTTTGTGTCAAAGTCTGAAGACTCCCGGACTTTGTGTCAAAGTCTGAAGACTCCCGGACTTTGTGTCAAAGTCTGCTCACTCTAACAAATTATAGACTAAATGAAAGTGAAGGATGAAGACTTTTCCAGATAAGCGATTATCTTTCTTTCTTCAAGGATTTGGTTCACGCGAATTATACATGGCTTTGTAGATGGAAATACCACCTACGAGATTGATTATCTTTATTGGAATCAATCTAGATATATCAAATCTTTTCAGATTGCAAGTACATATGGAAAAAATCTACTTATGGAAACCAAGATCTTGATTATATGGGTGAACAAGATTGACGGACTTTCATCACAATCTTCAAATGGCTCGAGATCTCGTTGATTGATTATGTCCAACTGGTTAATTGGAAGAATTCCTTTGAAAAGTGCCAACAATCAAGAAGGCATGAAGGAGTAGTTAAGGAGGACTCTCTAGTTGTTCGAAAGAGAGCGTGAAAGAGAATTTCAAAGTCTGAAGCTTTCCATCTTCTTGTTTCTCCAAATACTGAGCTCTAAGTTGTATTCAAAAGAGAGAGACTTATAGTGTGACTTCGTGAGAGAGCAATAGAGACATTTCACTGTGAAGTCGAGATCGCGAGATTGTAAATTCTCTTTTGATTCATAGTGGAAACCAGCTAGAAGGTTGTTAGCGTGGAGAGTGGACGTGGGCTTGATCTAAGCCGAACCACTATAAATTATGTGTTCATATTATCTTCCTTGGACTTCTTTATTTTGTTTGTAGTTCTATTTAACTACCAAAGTCTAAACTAGCTCAAAGTCTGTTGTTCTTCAGACTCAGTTTCAAAAGTAAAATATCTTTACCGTTCTTTGCAAAAAATTGTCTTCACATCTATTCACCCCCCCTCTAAGTATTCATACTAGCAGTTACAAATCTATGGTTGTGAAGCTACAAAGTAACTGATAATCAAAGGCATGATGAGAGTTTTATTCATGGAAGGAGTCTTTGGAAATATTTGAGTATTGATCGTAACTGTACTATGTTATAGGATGATAAAGATGGAAGGAAGGAGTCTTTGGAAACATTTGGATATCAATAGCAACTTTATCATGTAATTAGATGATAAAGAGGGGAAAGACTCGTTTTCTTTGTTAGTTATCCAAGCTTTAAAAGTTACTATCGAAATTTCCTTGGTTTGAGGATAGATTGACATTTGCATTTTAGAAAGCTAAGCAAAAGAAGCTCCTTTAGGAACTTTTTCTTTGATTTTCAGAAACTTCTGCTCTAAACGTCTCTTTAGATGCCTGCTGAGGCTATAGCTTCCATAAAGAAATTATTGCTGCTTTACTCAAAATTTGGCCAAGTAGGTTCTCAAGAGTGATCTTGGAACTTGATGTGCTTTTCTCAAGTGCAATTTTTATCTGTATATCTACTTTCTTTCCCTTGAAAATTACTTTATTATTAATGAAAAGGACTTGAAGGCTGATTGATGTTTGCAAATCTTCTCACGGATGCTCAGATAATCAGTATTCAAGCTTTGTGATTGGTAGACATCTAGAGACCAACTTTGTCGCGACCAAATTTTTGGGTGTGAACCACCTAGAGTTTGGCTAATGGATTATTAAGCCTAGACTTAACTCGGGCTCTCCCAAGCCCATACCGATTTGCGACTTAGGTTCAAGTTCTTAACATGTAATTGATTTTTCAATTAGGAGTCACCACTAATCTATTTTTGGTGGGTCGATTAGAAACCCTAGTAAAGTAACGGGAGATTTACTTTACTCCTACGAACCAGAGACTAAGGGTTCGGGGACTTGGTTACGCTAGACTTTTCTAACGCCCTTTCGGTACCTTTCTCTTTTATTTAAAAAAAAAACATGTTTTGCAAGCAGCTTTGATTGATTTTAAATCTATTTCCCTAACATGTGAGGTGATCATGCGGGTGCGCAATCCACCAATTTAACACCCAAATAAACGATAAATAAATTGCAAAAACTTACCTGAAAGCAACGAAAGCATCTGCAATGTTAAATTAAAATCTACATCAACAACCCTAGATATGGTTTCTAATTAACACGCAATTTCTTTTTTGTTTTCTCTTAATTAATGAAATCATGCAATATGCAATGCAATATTAACTAAATGACCTAATCTTAATGACATGTAATTTCTAATTAAATGGGCCTAACAAAAATACTAAATGACATGCATCTCAATGAATCTAACCCTAATGACGTGCATATGGCGTTTTTTCTTTTTCCTAAAATAATGCATTTTATCCTAACTAATAAAACTAATTTAACCTATGACATTTTTTTATATTTTTTTTCATGAAATTCGAAATTTGGTGAAATGTGAAAATTACCTAATTAGATTAAGATCCTATTTAATTTATATTAGGAATTAGGTTTAGCCATATCCTGATTTAAACTAAAATATTATCTTAACCAAAATGATCCTAAAATGCAATATATCTAAAAAAATATACCTAAACTTATAATAAATTAAAAAATTATCTAAATTAAACCAAGTGCAATTTTTATCCTAATATGCAATGACGTGCAAAATGTATCCTAACTCTACATGATACATGCATGATGATTTTTTTTGTGTTTTTGTTTTCTTTCTTTTTTTTCTAAATTTCGAAATTAATAATTGCCAAATAATTAAACATGCAATCCAAGTTAAAAAAATGAACTAGCAACCTAAATTAATTGATTTGATTTTTTATTTTTGAAAATTCGAAATAAAATTCCTATTATGAGCATGTAAACCCTAAAACTACATTTTTTTTTTAAAGAAAACTAATCTAAGTAACACCACAGCAAATCAAGCAATATTGATACCCAAATTGACGAACCATATTTCGCACATGAGTTCGGGTTGATCAATTTCACATAAATCACGAATCGAATCTCGGGCGGGAGATCGGATTGGCAATTTTTTTAAGTAATTGCGAGTCGGATTTGGGGCACGAAAATCGGACTGACAATCACTAATTTCAAGGCAATTTCATATCATGGAATTTCAATTTCACATTAAGGGAATAATTACACTAATAAGATAAAATAAAATAGCAAAAATAATAAAACAAAAATAAGATAAAGAAAATACCTAAATTTTCTTTTGCTTTTCTCTTTTTTCTTTTCTTTTTTCTAAAAAAGAAAAAGAAAAACAAAGCTGGTGGCCGGTCCGGCGAGGGGAGATCGTCGGCTAGGGTTCCGGCAAGGGCATCGGGAGCGGCACGCCGGCGGCACAGCAACAGGGGCTTCGAGGATCAGCGTGACGGCGTCACGGGCAGGGACGAGGAGACAGGGATGGCGCTAGATCTAGGCTGGTTGCTGTTCAGATCTGCGGGCGGCGAGCGGCGTCGAGCTACGGGCGTCGGGGCGGCGTGGCGGCTCTTTGGGACAGCGACGCGGCGCACGAGGGAGGTTGGGTCAGCGGTGGCGCGATTTTGGGTCGCCGGTGGCTCGGCAGTTGGCGCGAGCAAGCGGGGATGGCACGGGCAGACACATCCCCATGAGGAAGATGAACAGTCGCGGGGAGTTTTCTTTTTTTTTTTTTTATTTTTCTCTCTCTTACCTCACTTTTTCACTATTTGCTTTTTGTGTCTTTTTTCGACGGAAAAGAACTCCCCATGCTCCCACCGTACGCGACTCCTTTTATACACTAAAAAATTGTATCTCCATGGTATATTTCATTGCCAACTTTGCTCGTGCAAAATACTATTGAATATATCATCCCACCATGCGCAATATTTTTTATGTGTTTTTTTTTTCAATATTTCATTCGAGAATTTCCTTTCTGGTCAAAAATACATCCCTTGATGTATATTGCCTAAATATATGAAAATCCCAACGGAATATGTGAAAAAATTTGCACTCGTAGTCGGTCCAATAAACAAAAATGTTCCTAAACTATATGCCATGTGATTTTTTTTTTTTGGTAAAAATTAACCCTAAAAATTATGCAAAAATTTAGGTGTCAACAAACTTAAAACGAAATGTAAATTGTCAGGCCTGGGTCACCATTTAGGGGATATTTTTTTTATGCCAATTGTTGCACATATGTGACTGAATAAAATTAAAAAAAGAATTACTACTCTGGCTTTTGAACCAACTGAATTTTAGGCCTCCCCTTATGTGACGACCCTGAGACCCGTTGGGGTCGCCACGACGTTTCCTTGTCCTTATTATCCTTTTCTTTGTGGAAGCGTGTATCGACTATCCCATCATGATTTAAAACGACGCACACGAAATACACACCTGACACTTTTATTTATTTATATCTTCAAACAACTTCTGTCGGTACAGATAGGCCAAAAGGTTCCTATTTTTGGCTAAACCAAAATTTGTCCGACCATACTACAGTCTAATTACACGGTCCTCTTCATATCACGTCCTAGTTGTCCAAAAATGATACCATCCTCCCCCGGATCCTCCTCCTACTCGACCCCACTCGAACCGCCGTCATCATTCGAAAGTGGAAGCGGCTCCACTGTACGCCCATTTACCTGGGCATACAGTACAATGAACCCCATTAGTACAAGGCTCGTAAGGAGACCAACATCCACCATCAGGATGACTGTGATCTAAAAGAATGTGACATTTGGGAAGTCAGGGTCCACTTGCTCCACCTGATCCTAGGTGAGGTCTATGGGAATGCCATAGAACATGGTAGAAGATGCGGGCTGGAGTGGCATGGCTACATGTCTGAAATATTATAGTCCCACAAGGGGTGAGTACAACTACTTAGCATATCAAAGCCTGTTAGACCATATTACATAAGTCTACCACTACTCATTTGACAAAATCCTAAACATGCAATATGTAAAATGAAATAACTTAGGATACCAAGACTCTAAAGGAATTTCACAAATGAGACACCAAGAATGTCACGCCCTGATCCTCCGATTACATGCCTATCCTTCTACGGTTGATTAATTAGCGACGTCCCAGGATGCACCGCCAACCCATTCATTTTAATGCACATGTAGAAGCCACTTAAACGTCCCCAGACAACAACAATATGTGATAAGAAAGTAAGGCCACAACTCACAACCAAAACAAGCCTTTTATAAACAAATAGGTCTATTTACAAAAATATCGGCTCAACAGAAATGGAACTGTCCTATGACCCTCTAGTCAACATATTCACCGATTCTTCGGTCTCCATCTTTCCAAACTCTGGGGCTTCCAGTCCTCCACCAACACCATCTAAGGACCTGAAAATAGTTATACAATAACCAGTGAGACAAAATCTCAGAAAGTTCAACCCCCTAAGACCTGACTAGGAACAAAATACGCCTTAAGGCTACCTAAGCACAAACATAGGTCGAACGGCTTACCTTGACCGCAGTCTCTTCCTGTAAGTCAGTCTATCTCATAGATACATAAATCACATCAACCAATCAATACAATCAATCGAATTGAACTATCAATCAATCGACTCAATCGATTACATATCAACAAGACCATTCCCTGGTCATCTCAGTCAATACTATCTATCAAGTCCGACCACCTTGCGGATAGCTTACTCTAAGCTAAAAATAGATAGTATAACTTATCAGAAGCTGCCGGATATACCAATATAATATACTAAATATATGCTCGCCAGAAGATGCTAGATAAACTGATAGTATACTATAGATGCTCGCCATAACCTGCCAAATAAACTTCCATAGTACACTGAGAATAATAATGCTCACTAAAAGCTACTAGATATACTGATCTGATATGTCCCTTATGCTCACCAGAAGTTGCCAGCTATACTGCCGTAGTATACTGATACTATTAATGCTTACCAGAAGTTGCCAGACCAGAGTCTGCAGGTTGATATAATATATCATCTTGATCATTTAATCATTTTGTTATTTTTATCATACCCAATAAAAATACCCGTGTGTGGATACACGGTTAGCCTTAGCCAAAATATAATATTTTTCCACTTTTAAACATCCCACTAGTTTCAGCAGTCCCAATATATATTTTTGACACTGCAGACCGATGCCCGGTGATTTTCTCATTCATTACTGAAATTAGTTATTTCGGGGATAAATACCCCCAACCATCAATCACCCGCAATCAGCACAATTTCGAACTCAACTAAATAAATAGATCACCCATTGCGATTAGCATAAAATTCCGGTCACCAGCTATCCCGGTTTAAATTCCCGAAAATAATTAACTAATTAATTAATTAATTAGGGAAAATAATAAAAAATACCAATAAATAGCAAAAATGCAAACATAGGCCCATAAAGCCTAATTGGAAGCTGAGACAGATCTGAAAAATTTTCAAACCACTCTAGTGAAATAGTAGAGCTTGTCTAGGCTCTAATTACACTACTTTAGTCACCTAACATGCAATAACAATCAATTAAATTGCTAATCTAATCTAACTATACATCTAGTCCAAGCTTAACTTAAACTAATCAGCCCTTAAGTGTCATTAACCTACTAAGCAGGGATTAGTGAGTTAAACTCCCTTGATTTGTGATCCGCTTGGATCAAAATAATGGGGGCACGACGAGGATTGACAAGTTCCAAAACGACGGCGCCAATAGGGCACGGATTGGGCTAAAAAATTGGCCCGCAAAGCTCACCGTTTCTGCTCGGATTTCCTTGGCTGATGGGCTGCTTCGAGCAGCTGATCTCACGTGGGGATGTTGGGATCGATCGCGAGGGTGATGGGCTGCATGATGCAGTAGTTTCAGTGGACGTGCAACATGAAGAAATCTCAGTGGGATGCGTGGACAGCAGCTGGTGCTTGCTTCGGCTGATTGCTGGATGACAACGGAGCTTAAAGGAGATGGGGGCAGTCAAGGATGGGCTTCGGTGGCGAGAGGAGACCACGGCTGCAGGGTCAACAAACCGAAGTTAGCTTCAGTTGATTGTTGAACGTGGCAATGAAGTGGGGGAAGGGTAGACGGCAGAGAAAACAAATGAAGAAGAAGCTGCAGTTTTGGTTGAGTGGGACGGCGGTCAAGGCATGCAGAGGAAGCCTTGAAGAAGAGAAGGAAAAAGTCAAATAACCTTATCCTTTAATCAAAGTTTGGTCTCCCCCTAAAGTAATCAATCTTATCCATTGGCCTCTTAACACTTTCTTGTAGATAAATCCACCAAATAATCAAAATTAAAGCCAAAATCCAGCCCCCACTACAAAGCTCCGAATTTCACAATTTTTAGCTTCCAGTTCTTCGACAAATTCCCCAATTAATGTCCAATTTTGATGTAGAAAAAGACCACATAATTTCTACACGTCCCTTTCACCAAGTAGCTTAGTTTGTAAGTCAAATATCCCTTCAGTTTGGCCAATCCAAATTTCCGTTCGTTTTCCAAAACGTCCGACTCGATTTTCCGTAAAAATCCCGAACTCGCCAGAAATTGCTCGAAAGATGAGTCCACGTTATTAAAATGATTTGTGACATGACAAGATTTTCAATTTTTGAAATAGGATTCAAATTTGCAGTTAATTTCAATCAGACGTGATTTTAGCGTGACCGAACTTACCGGGTAGCTTTTAGGAATTTTTAGTACAATTGACCCGTGGTCGATTTTCTTCGAACCACAATGAACCTCTTCGACACATTGGTGACTCTTGGTGGTCATGAAAATCTTCAAGTTTTGAATACAGACACAGGGTACCAAAACGACAGAAAAATCAGTCTAGTGCCGATCGCCGAGAATTTTTCAATTTGGTGGAATCATCCATGTTTAGCCACATATATCAGTCAAACCAACCTATCTCTAATCTCCAATCAATCTTTACTGTGCCATAATGATCTCTGCAAATGAGCATGGTCAAGCAGTCAATTCTTGGTCAAATCCTTAATTTTATTGTTTTAAAATCTCTTAATGGTTTCACTTGATAAGCTAGTTATCTCATGAGTGGCCATCTCAAAGAAAAACACTATAGTCATGTCGATGAAAAGCCCAACTTATCCAATCGAAATTAGAACTGAATCTTCAGGATGTCAGAACTCTTCCCCTCTTATAAAAATTTCGTCCTTGAAATTTAAACCTTTCTCAATCCTTAAACGAAAAGGTGGGGTATCATTGTCTCATCAAGTTTCACTTTCCCCCATTGCTTTTTTAGTCTCGTGGTGTTGTTAGACCACTTTGACCAAGGAAACCCTCTTGGTACACATAATCTGTCCTTTCCGATCCACAATCTGAATCGGGCTTTCCACGTATGACACTATGTCGTCCACGTCTAATTCTTCAAGACTCAACATGTGGGTCGGGTCAGGCTCATATGTCCTCAACATCGACACGTGAAAGATGTCATGCACTTGCGCGAACCTCGGCGGCTATGCAAGACGATACATTAGGATCCCTATTCTCTCTCTAGAATCTCAAAGGGACCTACGTACCTCGGTTTCAATTTTCCCTCATTGCCGAAGTGCAAGGTATCCCTCATTGGTGACATCTTCAGAAAGATGTAATCACTAATTTGGAACTCTAAGGGCCTTCAATGCCCAATGATACAACTTTTCTGGCTGCTTCAAGCGGTCTTTAATCTGTTTCTGATTGTGGCAACTGCAATCACTAACTCTGGGCCTGTGATCTTTCTTTCCCCGACTTCATCTCAACACACTCAAGTTCTACACCCTCTATTATGCGATTCTTCAGAAGGAACCAGTTGAAAGCTCTGCTGAAATTGGGAACCTTTGGTTTAGATCTAATATAAATTCGTCACTAGCACTCCAAGCAGATAAACTATCTGACACACATATACTTCTACATATATAATCAAAACAAGGTCCTTTCACAAGGCGATAAATTGAGCCGACTTCATCAGTGTGTCGACCAATACCCAAATGGAATCATTACCCTTTTGACTTCTCAATAAGCTCATCACAAGGTCCATTGTGCCATGTTCCCATTTTCACTCGGGAATCTCGAGAGGTTACAAGAGTCCTATCAGCTTACAAAGCTATGCCTTCACTCGCTAACATGTCGGACACTTGACGACATGTTTGGCGGTGTTTGTCCTCGCATCGAATCATCAGTAGGTTGACGCAAATTCTGATACACCTTCATATTGCTAGGATGAATGATGTAACTACTACGATAAGCTATTGACCAGATCTCTTCCCTGAGTGCTACATCGTTAGGTACACACAATCATCCTTGGAACTTCAGTGTTCTGCCTTCTGAAATCTAAAAATCAGTCTTTCTCTTATCGGTATCCTCTAGCAGGATTTTCTGAACATCTAGGTTTGTCAACGGAAACGTCTTTATGTGGCACCCCTCGACGGCCCCCGATCCGTTAAGGTCGCCACAGTTCCCTTACTTTTCACTTGACCAGATAATATAATAACACGTCACTCTGATACCATTTCAATTGCAGCGGATCCATACAGCCATGGGGGTTTATATCTTTTAGTTCAGTCCCTCGCGCAGTTCATATACGAAAGCACATCCAACAACTCCCTTCCTTATATTCAGAAAATGATGCACACCTACTAAACATTTATAGGTAAAAGCCAAACACTTTTATTTACTTAAACCAGATGGACATCATTCATCGGTACATCAAAATGCCATAGTTTTCTATACTTGGCTATACTTGAAAAGATGACCGACATCTCCTCCAATAGTCGTATACTTAAAGTCCATCGATCAGTGTCGGCGTCCAAAAGTTCCTTCCTTTGCTATCCTCCTCCTCGCGATCATATCCAACCACTTGATCCATCTACTGGTGGCAATAGCAGCAGAGGTATCTTATCTAGTCTGAAATGTTATTCCTCAAACGGGGTGAGTACAACCACTTAGCAGTAAAGATCCACCAAACTACTCGTTGCGTCAAACAGAACAATCAAGGCATCATAACAAAGCACATATCATTCATGCATTCAAGCATAACTTACCTTACAGCCATGCATATGTCATCATACCATATGTGCATATACCATCATGCACTCATTATCAAGCATTCATGCATATATCACCATGCCATATGTACACATACCACCATGCACTTATCATCAAGCATTCATGCATATATCACCATGCAGTCATGCATATCTCGCCATGCCATCGTGCATATATCACCATGATTCATATGATCCATGCTATCAAGCATACATCAACATGATTCATATCATCCATGCTATCAAGCATACATCACCATGAGATCCATTCATGCCTTCATGATCGCATTTTGAATATCAAATAGCATCAATTTACTTTCATAAGCAGATCATGCATCATGCCATATGCATACACCCATGCACATGATTCACTTTCAATTCTTATCTTTCACAAGGATCTCATCAATTTTTCTTCCCAGGGACCAATGTTTGCATCCCTCATTTATTGCTCATGTCCAATTTGGCATCACGAGGAACCTTCGGCACACACCTCCGGGCATCTGGCACCCCCACATTCCAGGCATCTCGTACCCCAACTGGCATCACAAGGTATCCCCTCGGCACACACCTCCGAGGCTTCTGGCACCCCCACATTCCGGACATCTCGCATCCCAACTAGCATCACGAGGAATCTCCCCGGCACACACCTCCAGGGCTTCCGGGATTACGTACTGACATACCACCAGGCATTCCCCCCCTGGAATTACGTACCGTATACCACTGCGCATCTCGAAACTCCCGAGGACCCTCCAGAATTACACCACTAGGCCACCGGGCATCCTGACACTCTCATGGCATTGTCGGTTCACACCTCCGACGGTATCCTCATTTCCCATAATTGATATTCACATTTATGTCTCAATACCAACATGGCACATGATGTGATGACAACCAGGTCAATTTCAGCTTTTGATTATATATGTAATGCCAAATATCATCACATGTGCAGCAAGATTCAATCACTTAAAACAATATAATTCATGGGGCTCATACAAAACAGAATAGTCCATGCATTACAGCTTTTGAAATTTGCACAATCCAGCTTGCACAGTTTTAGAAAACATTTTTGGTTAAACAGGCAGATGAACTTCAAAAATTACGAAATTTGAATATGTTGCAGGCAAGACATGAATAAAGATATTTCATGCAGAAAATTTTTCCAAAAGAATCTCATACAAAACGGCATAGACCACGCATTGCAACCTTACCAAGTCCAAACACATCAGATTGCACAGTTTTAGAAAAAATTTCGATTAAATACCCAAATGACATTAAAAAATTATGAAATTTGAATATGTGATAGCCAAGACCACAAGGCAAATACTTCATGCAGACATCAAAGTCATATTCATCCTAGGTAATTAAATATAGGCGGTTAAAACTTCTGTTCCTAGTACCGAAATTTTCAGATCTAACCATCTCCGAAAGACCACGATTTCACCTACCTACTCTCGTTTATTTTCTCTAAATTTTTTATATGTTCTACCTCAAGCAGTACAATACAACTTTAATTAAGAGATCAAGGTGAGATTTTCACAAGAAGGTTACTTTACAGACCACGAAACCACTGAAGGTCAGCACAACGAATTCCAAATCTAGTCTCTCCAAAGAAAATCATTTAAGTAACCATTTCTTCTTCGTTTTGCCTTAAATTTTAGTATGTTGTTCTTCAAGGTGTTCTCTACAACTTTCATGAAGAAATCGAAACAAGATTCCGACTAACAAGTCACATGCAACACACAAACTCAAAGATGGTCAAACTGGTCTTTCCAGAAACAGCATGTATGACCAACGAATTTCTCTTCAAAGCTCCGAAATTTCATCCCATCTACCACAACCAAGACTTACCATCTACTACACATACACACAGCAATGCAACGGGTAGGTTTTAGGACTTCACTTGCCTTAAATCGAAGGAAAACACAGCAAGAACGACGGCGGGACTAGGCGGGCTCGACAGCGTCTCCTCTTCCTCTCTTCCTCTCTTCCTCACTTTCTCTCTTCCTCTCTTTCTCTCTTCTTTCTTTGGACGGTACTCTCTCTCTCTCTTCTCTCTCTTCCGATCGAAATCCCCCTCCCCCTTTTCCTTTTAGTTGAATTAAAACCCTTGCATGCTTTACTTCTTGCATGGAGGGACACTTGGTTACAAAGGGGCAACACTTGGCAAGCTTTTCTTGCCACTTGGCATTTTTTCCATGCACATGATGGGCCTTCATTTGGCTAGTCTTGGGCCAGCCTTGGTAGACCACTTCATGGGCTCCTTGGGCCGGGCCTCTTGGCCCACTTTAGTCCATCACTCTTGGGCCTAAAGTCCAAACTTAAATGGCCGAAGTTTATTTTTAATAATACATCTTAATCCTCATTTAAATAAATACCTAATTGCATAATAAAATGGCCAAAAGACTTTGTGACATCAATCCATAAAATGAAATCTATAAAGTGCATAGTCAAGGACAAAGTCTTCTTTATCAAATTGTCCTATAGCACCAACCTTGATCATCTATTAACATAAGATGTATTTCTACCCAAATAATTCTCCATTAAAAATACTCGGCATTAATCTATTAAAATTCTTTGGTCTAAAGGCCATAACATAAATCAATAACACTTCCATCACCTTTTCATAGGTCGTAATGCATCCAAAGGTTGCCATGAAATTTAGGGATGCCACACTTGATTCTAATCTAAACATTCGGCTCAATTCTGATGGTGGCCATGAGATGTGAAAGGTGGCCTACCTCAAATTGAAAACCGAATCTCGAGCTTTCTCAAGTAAGGTCTATTCCTTGCGCGTCATATTCATTACTGAAGACTTCTGACTCAATGCAATAGCGACCTCGTTTGCCTTTCCAAGGTGATACAAAATATCACAATCATAGTCCTTCCAACGTTCCAACTCACAACACTATCTCATATACGACTCCTTCTAAGAGAATGAATACTTGAGACTTTTATGGTCAGTCACGATCAGGAATCTTTCTTCACACAAGTAATGTCTCTATATCTTCAGAGCAAAAAATATCGCTACGAGTTTTAAGTCATGCATCGGGTAATTCAACTCACGAGATCTCAACTGACAGGACGCATATGCAACAATCCTATCATGTTACATGCAACACAGTCCTCTAAACGACACATCACTATAGATCTCGTATCCTCCAAGACTAGATGGAATGGTCAGCTTCTGCTTAAGCTCTTGAAAAATATGCTTGCACTTATCTATCCACACGAACTTTTCTTCTTTCTTCAGGAGTCGAGTCAATGACAACATTAATGCTGAAAATGTGACAGTCTGATTTTCCACTTTTGTTCTCAATTTAATAAATTGGGCTTTTCAGAGACGTGTCTATAGTGCTATTCTCTAATCCGATCACTCATAAGATAACTAGACTAGTTGGGGAAGTCATTAAGGGATTTTAGTGCAACAGGCTTGAGAATTTGATCATAAATCGACTGCTTGACCATGTTAGTCTATAAGGGTCATTGGGGCACAGTTGAAAATTTACCAGAGACTGGAGATAGGTCGATTTGACTGAGGTATGTAATTAGGCAGGGGTCATCCCATCTGATTGCAAAATTCTCGTCGATCGGCACTAAACCGATTTTTCCAATCGTTTTGGTACCCTGTGCCTGTAATTAAAATCTCGAGATTTTCATGACAATCAAGAGTCGCCAATGAATCAAAGATGTACATTATGGCTCAAAAACAATCGTGTAGCACCCCGAACCCTTTGGCGATCGCCACAAGCTCTGATATTACACTTTATTACCTTTCTTTCTTTCGAACAAGCGTCCTAATTTGCAGACACATTTTTTTTTTAAACGATCGGTCCCAACGTGACTCATAGCGGAAGCAAATTAAACATCACCATCTATCCCCCTACCAATCCATGATACAAATACACACCAGCTAAACATCAGGATTTTATAAACAACTTCGACACTTTGCTTACATACATATATAGCAAGATGGGATTCCCTTCGGGTCGACACAAAACAAGAAAGGCTAGGACTCTGCCATGTCCTGCCTAAAATCTCAAAAAGAAACCTTGACCCTAACATCATACGAGCACAAACCCCCCCCATCGAAAGTGTCAACTATCTACATCAAAAAGAGATCCAGCTCCTACTCATCGCACACAGGTCTCACACCCAACCCGGTGCATCAAGCGGTGGCGGCGGCAACATCCCTCGCATAGCTCCATCCCGACGAACGTGCACATAAATGAACTCCTGAATAACAGGACCCCCAGCCAGGCCCACGTCATACATCACTAGACAACGTACTCGGATAAAAGTCAGTCCGAGAACAGAGGGACAGTCTATCTCAACACACTTGACCTCTACATCGGATGGTATCCCGTAAAATGTACCCCGCGTGACGGCAGGAAGCGGCATATTGGCTAATCTGAAATGTTATCCCCAAAAGGGGTGAGTACAACCACTCAGCAGATAGGGAAATCCAATAACAACTCAATACATCATGCAAATTACACATGCATTGCAGGCATTACTTACCTTGAAGCCAGGCACACACTATCATGCATCATCATATCACATCACATATCATCATCATCATCATCATGCATATCATACCATATCATGGGTGATCATCATATCACATCACATATCATCATCATCATCATGCATATCATATGATATCATGGGTGATCATCATATCACATCACATATCATCATCATCATCATGCATATCATCATGCATATCATATCATGGGTGATCATCATATCACATCACATATCATCATCATCATCATCATCATCATCATCATCATGCATATCATCATGCATATCATGGGTGATCATCATATCACATCACATATCATCATCATCATCATCATGCATATCATCATGCATATCATATCATGGGTGATCATCATATCACATCACATATCATCATCATCATCATCATGCATATCATCATGCATATCATATCATGGGTTCATTTTTCATCTTTTATCTTTAAGTTTGATCACCACATCACCCACTTCTCATATCATCATTTTCATCATCCCTTCGGGCAAAGACCTCCGACAAGTTTCCCAGCATTTCCAGCCATCCCATGGCCACCGGGCTTCCGGCCCCCCACATTCCGGGCATCTCGCATCTCAACTAGCATCACGAGGCATTCCCTTCGAGCAGAAACCTCGGACAGGGCTTCCGGCCTTTACCCTTCTAGCCAGACATCTCGCACCCAAATCCTAGCATCGCGAGGCATTCCCTTCGGGCAAAGACCTCCGACAAGGCTTCCGGCCCCCCATATTCCAGGCATCCTGAATCTCCCAGGGAATTCCGGCAATGTATCTATACATTCCTGCCATCATCCTGCACCACAACCACTTCCTCATTTACCATCATCCACATATACCATTTCTTTATCTCAATTTAACATGGCAATTGGCATAGTATCAAACAAATCACACTTGACATGGAATTCACACTTGCATCTCAATTCATATGTCATACACATGCCAAAACTTTATCCCATACACATCTCAATTCAATACATGTACAAGGACCATGTCATACGCATACCAAGACTTTATCACATATATATCTCAATCCAATACATGTGCAAAGACCTCATCACACATATGCCACACAAATAGAATTGAATCCATGGCCAAATAAAAATCCATTTTATTTTATTATTATTTTATTATTATTTTATTATTTATTTATTTATTTATTTATTTTATTATTTAATATCAATAAATTCCCAAAATTACAAAAAGTCCAAGAAATTATTAAACACACCCATAGGATGATATTTACTTGCAAAATTCATGGCCAATATGAATTTTTTTACCAAATTCCACAATTTTCCCAAAACATCATATTATTCTCGGATTTAAACCAAATGCACAGTTTCCGAATAAATTCAATTAAAATATCCATTCGGCTGCCAAAAATTACAAAATTTAACAGGGTGATAGCCAAGACATTTTCGTGCATCTTTTATGAAGAACTCCAAGTCAAATTCCTTATATATTATTTTATTCAACCTCACGAAGCTTCTGGAACCCTTACCGCATCGTCCAGAATACACATCTCCGAAATATTAAGATTTCACCCATCTATTCTCTTTCGTTTCTTCTTAAATTCGGATATGTTATGTATCAAGGTGTCCTTTACAAGTTTCATGAAGAGATCTAGGTCAAATAACCAAAGTATGGTCACCATTTAAGTCAATCAAATCTCGGGTGTCTCGGAACACATCACCAGAATCATCGTCTCCAAGATCTAGCCGATTTACTAGGCTCTACTGGTTCATTTCTATTACAATTTGATTATGTTGTAGTTTAAGGTATTACCTACAACTTTCATGAAGACATCGAAGTCAGATTTTCATCACAAACCAACATGCAACCAAGAATCCAACAAGAAGTCAGTGAAAACATCACAGATCTGGGGTCTCCGTAAGATGAAGCTTTAACCCCTTAAATCTCCATCATTTTCCACGAAATTTCAGTATGTTATACTACAAGAGGTTAGCTACAACTTCCATGAAGACATCAAAGCCAAAATGGGTCTCCAAACACACATGCAAGCTCAAACAAGTTACTGACTCCTACAAACTGAGCAAGAACAGTCACACGGCTTGAAAACAACCACCCTTACCTCGGTTTTTCTCACAAATAACACCCAAAATCGAACATGCAACCCATATACACACATGCAAGAGAAGTTATAGGACTCCACTTGCCTCTAAGATGAACAACGACAGTGTACGGCGGACGGACACGGCGATCGGACGGCGAACGAACGGCGGCACCCCTCGGCTCCGCCCTCCTTCCTCTCTCGGTCTCTCCCTCTCTCTCGCGATTTCTCTCTCTCTCTCTCTCTCTCTCTCTCTCTCTCTCTCTCTCTCTCTCTTTGGTCGAATGAAGCAAGTAACCGGCCACTCTCTCTGTCCTCATCCCTTTTATACTCCCCTAATCCCATGATTAGCAATCATGAGATTGCCTACAAACCCACCAATACATGGCATTCCCTTGCCACTTGTCACATTGGGCTTTAATTTGAATTTGGGCCATCCGGCCACTCCTTGCTTTGGGCCTTAGTGGGCCGGCGAATTCCCTTCTTGGGCCGACTGGCTTGCCCCAACAAGCTTAGGCCAAATGGGTCTAAGGCCCATTCGAAAATAACCCCCCTTTTTCCCTTTTTTTTTTTTTGAAATTCTTCTATAAATATTTTTGAATTCCAATTTTTCATCTCAGCCAAAGTCTTGAGATATTTTTGTTCATTGAAATTTAAATCATATGGCCAAGCATAGATTATAAATCTATTAAATTTAAATTTCCACAATCACAAGCACAAATCATCAAATTAAAAGACTAATGGCTAAAACATAAGCCATGGAAATTTTTATCACCTAATTAAAGACTTTAACACACCTTAAGGCTTGGCTTTGAATTTCTGGGATGCCACAAATCGACTATAGGTCAATTGCATAAAAAATTCCCAAAAACTACCAAATAGTTTAGGTCACACTAAAATCACGTCAGATTGAAATTAATTGCAAAATTTAATCTGATTTCAAAAATTGAGAATTCTTCCGTGTCGCAATTAATTTTAGGAATGTCAAGGCATCTTCTCAAGACCTTTTGACAAATTTGAAATTTTGGTGGAAAATTCAAATTGCAGCAAGTTAAATGAATGTGGTAAAGACCATAATTTAAATGGATTTTTGGTCTTTATTGTAGACCCTTTGGAGATGGAAATAATAAGGATTTAAATGAGGCTTTATCCTTATTAACAAGGGTTATGAAATGATAAAATGAAAAAGGGAAAAGCTAATGGAAAGGATGCAAAATTTGGATGGATGCACACCAAGGGAGAATCCACCACCATTTGAATTTCATTTGAAGAGGATAGACTCATCTAGGGAATGGTAGGTCCCTTGAGAGTGATGGGGGCTTAGTTTCCATGGAAAACAACAAAAGGTTGTGGAAATATGGTTAGGGGACCCTCCATGATCCTTTTTCTCCTTCTCCTCTTCCCATCCTCGTGATCCCTTCCCCCTCCTTGTGCCGTGCAACCACTCGTCTCTCTCTCTCTCTCTCCCTTTCTCTTTCTTTCATTTTCCTTTCATTTGCCCATAGCCGTAAATTCCTTTGTCTTCTTCTCCCTTAAGCTATTCAGTCCCCTCTATTTTGGCATTCCCTGCTTCTCCTTTGCCAACAACACAGTAGCCAAAAATAGAGGAGAGCTCTATTTTAGCGTTGTAGGTTTCTGGATCAGCAGAGGCATCGACCAAGCTGCCCTCATGTTCTATTTCTCTTTTGTGCGGTTGTTAATCACCTCTCAACCACCATCACCAGCAGTCCGGCAATCCAAAAAAACCGACAAGATTTCTGCATCCCTCCGCCGGAAGCTCAGCATTGCTACATACGGGTGTTGCAGCATTTCCACTGCCCATCCCTCTCCAATTTTAGCTCACCACCTTCACTGGAAATAGCCATCCCTTCACCATTGCTATTGCCTTGTTGTCAGGACCCCTACTGCGCCGGTGCAACCCACTAGTCGACCGAACCACTCCACGGTGCCGCTGCCTCGCCTCTAAGGAGCTCACGCTATCGCTGCTCGGCCTAGTCGGGCCGAGAAGATTGATTCTCAGCAATAGGCCAAGGGCCTTGCTGGCCTGAGCAGGGTCACTCGAAGTAACTCCGGCGTTCTCGGAGTCCGAAGCCTAATTGCCGTCACTCCACCGCCACCGGAAGCCTTTAATCTTTAGTTTAGATGAGTCAATTTCCTAATTTCTGATTAGGGGTTGATTACATTCCTTAAGTGTATGATTAAGTTAAATAGGATTAGAAATTAGTTTAGTTAGGATAATGACTAGTTAGGTAGTTAGTTGAGATGAGACTAAATAGTTACACTAGCTAGTTAAGTTGGTTAGACTATTTAGTTAGAGATTTAAGTATTTAGTTAAATAGTTAGCCTAGGATGTTATTGTAAGGCATTAGTTTAATTAGGCATTTTGATAATTGGATCTAGTTATGATCAATTTTGATTGATAGTGAAAAATTATAAATGGTAATTAATTAAATAATTAATTCAAATGATTTAATTATAATTTAAGTAGTTATTGAATATTTTTTGAAAATTAATTGGAATAGCCGGTGACCGAAATTATGTGCTAATTATAGTAGTATATTCCATTAATGCCATGGATTGTTAAATTGTACAATTGAGTGATGATTGTTAATTGTGAATATATAATTCAAAATAGCAGAATTTTGGTATTTAATTAGAAAATACCATGTGTTAGGTTTTGGGCACCGAAAGTGTTTTTACGTACTATATCAAACTATAGAATTTTAAAAGATATAATACAAATTTTCTGGTTCGATCTGACCGTGCTCCCACATACGATTATTTTACCATGAATTTCTAATATGAAGAAAAGAGGCCAAGATCACTATTTTAATTTAGGCATTTGAGTGCAATGCACGATGTCCCAGGCCGAAATTGAATGAATGCATGAATGATATGAGATGCTGTCACGAGCCTTTGGGGCCGGACGATGCTCCTTCAGGAATGCTCCAAGTCAACGGATGCTGGTCACAGTGGAGGCTGGACCGAAGCTCCTTTGAGAAATACCATCTAGATACAGGCGTTGCCGTGCTCGATGGTGCGTGACGAAGCCCGGTTAATCCAGAAAATTGCTAACTGTTGAGTCGGCCGTGACCGATGGGTCATAACCAATTGGAATGCATGAATGATTGAGATCAAGGAACCTGATTAGGAGACGGAATTGTGTGGTGCGGTATGAGACGTACCATAACGGTTTGGTCTATTAATCCGGGCCCGTGAATCAGTGATGGTATATATTTATATGTGTATACATGTCGAGATGTTCCAATGATGCCTGATTTCAATATAATTACATGCAAATTGAATGGTACTGACATGCAGGACAAACACTGTTGTTACATGAGTTTTGAGGAGATATGGTTAGACTACATGCGGGTGTACTTTTCTCCTAATCGGGACTCAGGGGATGGACTCGCTGAGACATCTTCTCACTGGTTATTGTATAACCATTTTTAGGTCCTTAGATGAAGGATTGTCAAGCGAGGCGCAGGGGTTCACAAGAAGTGAAGTCTAGGTTTTTCTTTAGTCTCTACTAAATGTCGACGAGTCTTCCGTCTAGTTGGGACAGTGGGTGACAGTTCACCCTTTTTGTTATCGAGAAGTCTTACAGAATCGGAAAGGACACTGGTCCTATGGATGAGAAGCTCAGAGCGTAGATAGCCTAGTAGCTCTTCTTTTTGAAATAGATCTATGTGGTGTTAGACTTTTCTATAGATATATGCTGCTGTATTATCAGTGTGTTTTGTCAAAATGTCATCCTACGTTTCTATGGCATCCTAGAATTTCATGTCAACCCTTAGATGTGCTTTGACCCATGATTTGCAATAAGTTTGAGGCCAAGCTTTTAATGGATAATTATTTGATGGAAAAATTCCATTCTTGGCTGTGTGTTTTATAAGTTGGAATTTATTAAATTATGTTGCAAGTTTTATGGTTTTATAAATTTAAATTAGGTATATATATAAGTGGGATTTAGAGTGGATTATTAAAAGAGGAAGTGGGCCAAAATTCTTAGGCCAAGACCAGCCCACAAGACCCCACCATTTGGCCATTTAGGCCCGGCCCGCGAAGCCCAAAGAGGAGGGGCTGCCGTCGACCAAGGGAAGAGAGGGATGGACGGAGAGGCCCGGCCCAAAGGGAAGGCCCATAAACCTGCATGTAAATCCCCAAGTGGAAAGAGAAGCTTGCCAAGTGTTGCCCCTTTGTAGCCAAGTGTAAGAAGCCATGCAAAATCAAATGATTGCTAATGATGAAGGGAAGAAAAGAGAGGGAGAGTGGGTGGATTGAGAGAGTGGGTTTTCAACCAAGAGGGAGAGAGAGAGCTACCGTGCGAGAGGAGAGAAAGAGAGGAAGAGAGGAAGAGAGAAAGGAAGGAGGAGGAGGTTCGTCGCCGCCGTCGAGCCACCGAGTTCCGTCGTCGAGCCCGCCATGTGTTTGCTGTGTTTTGGTTGGATTAGAGGCAAGTAGAGTCCATTAATCTACCCTTTGCTTACTGTGTTTGGTGTGTGATGAACGGTGAATCTCGGATGTGGATGAAGTGTGAAATGTCGAAGTTGTGTTCTAGCCTAGTATTCTGTTTCTGGGAAAAACAGTCCGACCTTTGATGATTTTGTGGGTTGCATCCGATGTTCTAGTTGGAATCTCGCTTTAACTTCTTGATAAAAGTTGTAGAGGACTTCTTAGAGAGTAATATATCAAAATTTCAGAAGAAATGAACAAGTATAGACCGGTGAAACTATTTTTCTTTGAAGAAGTTAGATCTGGAAATCGTAATCCTGACCTAGTGTGATTCTGTGAATTTTATAAAATTTTCCGGTTGAAATTTGATCTCATGTTCTGAATAAAAGTTGAATATGACATGTTAATGAGTAATATACTAAAATTTTAGAGGAAATGGATGAGTTTAGGTTGGTGAAACAATCTTTATCCGAAACGGTAGATCTGGAATTCGATGCCGAGGATTATGGACGGTTATGGCTGTTATAGTTTTTAATTCATCACGAATTATATTTCAAAATATTCATGAAATATTTACTTATGGACTTTTTCTATAACATATAAAAATTTCAGAATTTTGGGAGTTGATTTAGGATTTTTACCGAATTTGTGAATGAAACTGTGTATGGCAATATTCCGAAATTATAAAGACTGTGATGTGTGGACTGTACCGAATTGTATGATGTTCTTTTGATATGGTGTTCTTCATGAAATACTTTCCTATAGAATTTTAGAATTTATTAAGGCTGTTTACTAATTTTTCAAGAATTATGACCAAAGGAGTGCAATATGTTTTTATCCGAAAATTTGCTGTATTTTCAAAAATAAATGAATTTGCTCCATGTGATATAATGTCTTGAGTGGTTGATTATGCTGCATATGTGGTGACATTGGCATGTTATATAACATCAAAAGCTGGTTTAGACCTTCGATATTATTGCATCAAATGCCATGTTGAAATTGAGATACATATGTGAATATGAATTATGATAATGATGATACCGTCGGAGGTGTCAGCCGACGATGCCCCGGGAGTGTCGGGATGCCTGGAGGTGTGTGCCGGGGGGATTCCTCGTGATGCCAGTTGGGGTACGAGATGCCCGGAGGTGTGTGCCGGAGGCTCCTCGCGATGCCAGGTTGGGTGCAAGCGATAAGATGAGGGACGCAAACATTGGTCTGTGAGAAGAAAAATGATGTGATCTAATTGAAAGATAAAAATTGAGAATTGAGTCATGCACATGGATGTGTACATATGGCATGGGATGAACCTCATGGGAATGCAAGCATCAAGTGCATGGTGGTATATGCACATTGCATGGTGATATGTTCATAGCTGTTTGATGATATATGTATAAGTGCATGATGGTATATGCACGTTGCATGGTGATATATGCATGGCTGTTTGATGATATATGTATAAGTGCATGGTGGTATATGCACGTTGCATGGTGATAAATGCATGGCTGCTTGATGATATAAGTACAAGTGCATGGTGGTTTATGCACGTTATATGGTGATATATGCATGGCTGTAAGGTGAGGTATGCTCGAATGCACGAATGATATATGCTTTATTCATGATACTTTGATTGTTCCGTCTGACACATTGTGTAGTTTGGTGGATCTTTACTGCTAAGTGGTTGTACTCACCCATTTGGGGATTAACATTTTAGATTGAAAAATGCCGTTGCCACCAGTCTCGTGTGGTACCTACTATGGATTGCCATCTGATGTTGAGGTGGAGTGCACGGAGCATTCCTGTGTTAGTGTACCTGGTCTGGTGTTTGTTCGAGTCCCTGTCTTGGTTATGTACGATGTGGGTCTTGCTAATGGCCCTGTTATCCAGGAGTTTTTGTCTATTCATGTCCAGTGTGATGGAGTGATGATAGGGATGTTGCTGCCACCTTCGGCTGATGCACCAAGTTGGGTGTGATCAAGCGTACGGCTAGTGGAGGATGACACTTTTTGGTTAGCCGACACTAGATGATGGATGGGTGTATATGCCAAACGTAGGGTTGTGTTCTTTTGAGTTAACTGAGCATAGTTAAAAGCCTTGGCCCTTTTGCTATACCGACCCAAGATGTCCATCATGATTATGTAAATAAAAGTGACTCGACTTTATCGCTTTATATGATGAATAGCTAGCGTGCATTGTATTATTGTCGTTGGAGATGGATTAGGGAGTTTTGATTATACTTCCGTTACAAGAACTGCGCTGGGACCAATTTAAAAAAAAAAATTAATTAACCCCTAGGATTTATGGACCCACTATAAATAAATGGCATCAAAATGGTATATTGATTAGAACAAGCAAAAGGTACTTGTGGTGACCCTAGCAGATTGGGGGCCGTCGAGGGGTGCCACAGTTTCTATCCCACTTTTATGTTGTTTGGAGATTGTGAGTACGTTTCCGCATGTGCCATAAACTGAATAGGTTGGTGACACTTCCTAGGACGTTGCAAATTTTATTGACCACTGAGGGATGTGCATGTGCTCGACGTTCGGGTCGTGACAAAAAAATCCTTCCACAAACCTTCTGTAGTAACCTGTCCAACCCAGAAAACTTCTGATCTCTGTCACTGTAGTCGATCTTGGCTAATTGATCACTGCTTCAATCTTGGACGGGTCCACGGAGATTCCATCGCCTAAAATCAACTGGTCTAGGGACGCAACACGAGTTAACCAAAACTCGCATTTGCTAAACTTAGCATACAATCCTTGGGTCCTCAAAGTCTGATGTATCATTCTCAAATGGCTCTCGTGCTCCTCAACACTCCTCGAATACACCATAATATCATTCATAGACATGATCACAAACTAATTTAGATATTCCTTGAACGCTCGGTTTGTCAAATCCATGATAGTAGCTGGAGCATCCATCAAACCACATAGCATTACAATACTCTCACAAAGGCCATATCGAGTACGAAACGCTGTCTTCGGTATAACCTCCTTTTTGATTCTCAATTAATGATAACCTGTTCTCAAGTTGACCTTTGAAACCATCGATACTCTTTGTAACTGATCACCCAATTCGTCGATCTTCGGCAATGAACACTTGTTCTTGATCACCACCTGATTGAGTTGACGATAGTCGATGCACAAACGCAATGAGCCATCTTTCTTTTTCATGAACAAAACTAGTGCTTCCTAAAGTGATGCACTGAGACGTATGAATCCTTTGTCCAACAACTCTTGAATCAGCACCTTTAGTTCTTTCAACTCAACAACGACATTCGGTAAGGAGTCTTAGAAATTGACTCTGTCCCGGGTGCTAACTCAATCACAAATTCTATCTCTTTCTCCGACGGTAGACCTGGCAATTCCTTTGGAAGCACATCTAGAAATTTTTGGAGTACTTAGATATCCTCAATCTTCAGTTCTTCAATTTGTCTTATCTATGACAATTTCCAAGTAATCTTGGCAACCCGCGTCTAGCAAACGGGTTGCCTTCAAGCGATGAGATTAAGGAAATCGAGGGTCCTTCTTGACTCCTAATAAACTCGACACTTCCAAATGCTAATGGATTAAGCTGGGTTACTCCACGACAATAATTCATTACTACAAGATGCTCCATGAGCTCACTCTATTCATATATGACATCAAAGTTATACCTCGGCAACTAGTCGAGCACAACTCTAGTTAGTGGTCCTTCTCCTACAACCTTAACACAACATACTGAAATTCCACAAAATTAATCCCCAAAACTTTGCTGCGCTACTCCGATAAAATTATCCCAAAAACATTCTTCCTCTGATTGATGCATGGTCTGACTCAATCCTGTCCCTTTTCACCATCCTAGTGGCGTCCTATCTATGGTAGCGGTGTCTATGCTCCCTTGGACTCACTTTGGTAGTCCTTCACCGGATGGCCGTGCTGGCCACATTCAAAGCACACTCCCGTGATACTAGGACACTGGATTGACCCATGCTTCCTCCTACAAACTTGACACACATCTAATGAGTCCTCTATCTAATGTCGAATGACAGCATGCACTCTTACTTGCACCGGGGTCTATCCCAAATACCCCTATGCGCTTTATGCGACGCATTCACTCTGGTCCATTTTATCAACGGTAGTGGCACTTGTGATCTCATCGGTCTCCTGGGACAATTCCTGGCCAGGTGACCCTATTGGTCGCACTCAAAACAAGCACCCATCCCAGCAGGCCATGGGGCTGATCCATGTCGTTTTTCACAAGCACGACACACTCCATTTTGATTTGGTGCTGACTTGTCTATCCCACCTTTCCTATTAGACGGGATAGAATGCCTTTCTCCGATCATAGGCTTCTTTCCAAATCAGTTTCCATCTCTGTCTGACCAAACCTTGCCCAGATGTGGTAGCTCATTCCCCGATTACAATTCCAGGTTGGACCTCGGCAAGTGCGGCGACAACAATGGTTACGGCATTGGTGGTGGCAGTAACAATAGCAACAGCGATGGCTCGATCCTAGGCTTACTGGCTCGACAAGCACCCTAGGACAACTTGCACCTGAACGATCCCGTTGAGCCTAGGATCGCTCGGTGCTGCTACACTACTACCGACCTATGGTGGTACTCTTACGCTCGCGTTAGCCCAAACTTGCGCTCTACCACGACTACCTCGGGCACCGATCCTTGTCGGCGTTTTGTCCCCAGTCACAGAGGCTACTGCCCTCTTATTATGAGTCCTTAGCTCCTAATCACTCATGTTACAAGATCTTTATAGAAACCGGCTTTCTAATTCCAATACCATATTAGAATTTGAGTGACCGACACAAACAAGCTACCAATCAACTATCACAGACATGCACTAGCATGAAATAAAGGTCATTTCTACTAACTATCACATGAACTTATCGCACCTTATCACTCCAAACACGGACTTGCTCTAATACCACTTAAACGGAGATGTCATGCCCCGATCCTCCGAGCACGTGCACATCCCTTTGCGGTCGATTAAATAACAACGTCCCATGATGCATCGCCGACCCATTCATTTTAATGCACATGCGGAAGTCACTTAAACGTCCCCAGACAACAACAATATGGGATAAGAAAGTAGGGCCACAACTCACAACCAAAACAAGCATTTTATAAACAAACATGTCTATTTAAAAAAATATTGGCTCAACAAAAAGGGAACTATCTTATGACGCTCTAGTCAGACATATTCGCTGATTCTTCGGTCTCCACCTTTCTAGACTTCGGGGCGTTTGGTCCCTCTACCAACACCATCTAAGGACCTGAAAGTGGTTATACAATAACCAGTGAGATAATGTCTCAGCAAGTTCAACCCTCTAAAACCTGAATAGGAAGAAAATATGCCCTAAGGCTACCTAAGCACAAACATAGGTCGGAGGGCTTGCCTTGGCCTCAGTCTCTTCCTCCAAGTCAGTCTATCTCATAGATACATAAATCACATCAACCAGTCAATACAATCAATCGGATCGAACTATTGATCAATCGACTTAGTCAATTACATGTCAACAAGACCATTCCCCAGTCATCTCATTCAATACTATCTATCAAGCCTGACCACCTTGTGGACAGCTTACTCTAAGCTGAAAATAGATAGTATAGCTCACTAGAAGTTGCTGGATATACCGATATAGTATACTAAATATATACTCGCCAGAAGCTGCTAGATATACTTTCATAGTACACTGATAATAATAATGCTCACCAGAAGCTGCCAGATATACTGATCTGATATGTTCATTATGCTCACTAGAAGCTGTCAACTATATTGCCGTAGTATGCTGATAATATTCATGCTCACCAAAAGTTGCCAGACTAGAGTCTACAAGTTGATATAATATATCATCCTGATCATTTAATCATTTCATCATTTTTATCATACCCGATAAAAATACTCGTATGTGGGTACACAGTCGGCTATAGCCAAAATATAATATTTTCATTTTTGAACATCCCATTAGTTTCAGTAGTCCCAAAATATATTTTTGACACTGTAGACCGATGCCGGGTGATTTTCTCATTAATTACTGAAATTAATTAATTCGGGGACAAATACCCCCAACCACCAATCACCCTCAATCAGCACAATTTAGAACTCAATTAAATAAATAGATCACCTCAATGCAATCAGCATAAAATTCCGGTCACCGGCTATCCCAATTTAAATTCCGGAAAATAATTAATTAATTAATTAATTATGGAAAATAATAAATAAATGCCAATAAATAGCAAACAATACAAACTTAGGCTCGTAAAGCCTAATTGGAAGCTGAGATAGATCCAGAAAATTTCCGAACCACTCTAGGTAAATACTAGAGCTTGTCTAAGCTCTAATTACATTACTCTAATCACCTAACATGCAATAACAATCAATTAAATTGCTAATCTAATCTAACTATCCACCTAATCCAAGCTTAACTTAAACTACTCAGCCCTTAAACATGATTAACCTACTAAGCAGGGATTAGTGAGTTAAACTCACTTGATTTGCGATCCGCTCGAATCAAAACAATGGGGACGCAGTGAGGATCGACAAGTTCCAAAACGGCGATGCCAACGGGGCATGGATCAGGCCCAAAAATTGGCCCACAAAGCTCACGGTTTCTGCTTCGATTTCCTCGGCTGATGGGCTGCTTCGAGCGGCTGATCTCACATGGGGATGCTGGGATTGATCGCGAGGGTGATGGGCCGCACGATGTAGTAGTTTCGGTGGACTTGCAGCATGAAGAAATGTCGGTGGGAGGCGTGGACAGCAGCTGGTGCTTGCTTCAATTGATTGCTGGATGACAACGGAGCTTGGAGGAGATGGGGGCGGTCAAGGATGGGCTTCGGTTGCAAGAGGAGACCGTGGCTATAGGGTCAACAAACCGAAGTCAGCTTCAGTTGATTGTTGAACATGGCAGTGAAGTGGGGGAAGGGTAGATGGCAGAGAAAGCAAATGAAGAAGAAGCTGCAGTTTTGGTTGAGTGGGGCGATCGAATGCGAGAGAGAGAAGGAGAACCGAAGATGTGAAGAGGGAGGGGCGGCAGTCAAGGCGTGCAGAGGAAGCCTCGAAGAAGAGAAGGAAAAGGTCAAATAACCTTATCCTTTAATCAAAGTTTGGTCCACCCTAAAGTAATAAATCTTATCCCTTGGTCTCTTAACACTTTCTTGTAGATAAATCCAGCAAATAATCCAAATTAAAGCCAAAATCTAGCCCCCACTACAAAGCTCCGAATTTCACAATTTTTAGCTTCCAATTCTTCGACAAATTCCCCAATTGATGTCCAATTTTGATGTAGAAAAAGACCACATAATTTCTACAAGTCCCTTTCGCCAAGTAGCTCAGTTTGTAAGTCAAAAATCCCTTCAGTTCAGCCAATCCAAATTTTCGTTCGTTTTCCGAAACGTCTAAATCGATTTTCAGTAAAAATCCCGAACTCTCCAAAAATTCCTCGAAAGATGAGTCGACGTTCCTGAAATGATTTGTGACCTAACAGGACTTTCAATTTCTGAAATCAGATTCAAATTCGTAGTTAATCTCAATCAAACGCGATTTTAGCGTGACCTAACCTACCCGGTAGCTTTTAGGAATTTTTAGTACAATTGACCTGTGGTCGATTTTCTTCGAGTCACAATAAACCTCTTCGACACATTGGCGACTCTCAGTGGTCATGAAAATCTCAAAATTTCAAATGCGGACATAGAGTACTAGAACAACAAAAAAATTAGTCTAGTGTTGATCGCCAAGAATTTTGCATTTTGGTGGAATCACCCTCATTTAGCCATATATCTCAGTCGAACCGACCTATCTCTAATCTTCAATTGATCTTTACTGTGCTGTAATGATCTCTGCAAATGAGCATGGTCGAGCAGTCAATTCTTGATCGAATCCTCGAGTCTATTGCATTAAAATCCTTTAACGGATTCGTCTGATAAGCCAGCTATCTCATGAGTGGCCATCTCAGAGAAAAGTACTATAGTCGCGTCGATGAAAAGCCCAACTTATCCAATCGAAATCAGAACTAAATTTTTAGGATATTACAAAGAAAGTAAATAGACATTCGGGACAATTCAATAATTGATTCGACTTTGGTTCTAACTGCCGCCATCTTCCGAAGGGACCCATGTTGCACCCCTCCAGGCATCTTGCATCCCACTTGGCATCACGAGGTCCTCCGGTTTCCTATTTCAGTCCCCGGGCATTTGAAGCATGTCACGTTACACCTCCAGGTATCTCGCATCTCACCTAGCATTGCGAGGACCTCCGAGGCTCTTATTTCAGTTCCTAAGCTTCCAGAGCGTGTCACGTTACACCTCCAGGTATCTCGCATCTCACTTGGCATTGCGAGGACCTCTGAGGCTCTTATTAAAGTCCTCGAGCATCCAGAGCATGTCACGTTACACCTCTAGGCATCTCGCACCCCACTTGGCGTCACGAGGACCTCCTGGGCTCATCACGGTCCCCAAGCATCCAAAAAGCATCGTTTTCACGCCCTCCAAGCATCCCGACACCCGGGCATTGTTGCCACAGGGGTCCGACAGCATCAATATCAACTCCATCCACGGTGCAGCACCTAATAGGTTTTATTTATGCCATCCCACATGTCTAAACCAGACCACTACGGAAGCATAAGACCGAAGTCAACCATCAAATCGGAATTAATACCATTCTATATTCGACTCGATTCCGAAGACTCGGCTAAAGAATTCTAGCATCCGAACCCTAATCAAAACACGTTGAATTGCCATAACACTACGGTACTCGCCAATTGACCTCAAATCCGAACCGGGCCATAACTGAGCCGGACTGACCAGCTATGATTCAACTATACCAAACACCGGTACAACCGTCCAATGATCATTAGGACCCACACGGTTTCACATCCGAACCAGTGCCAACGGTGCCGACGGTCGTCACATGCACAACAAGGCAACTCAACCATGAATTATGCTCAACTCGCCAAGAACAAGCCCGACTACGTGATAGCTCGAAGCATTCGAGCTGAATTTCTGCTCGAATTCTTGAACAAAATCCGAGTAAGGCAAACATCACGCAATATAGAACAACAGGACTGCCACTTGCCTCAAGTTCATGAAATGCAATCTGCCACGCAGCTGGTGGCGAGGCAATGCAACCGCGAAGTGAGCTGCGGGCAGAGCTGTGAGCAATGCGGCTGAGCAATGGCAAAAGGCAGGCTTTCCTGGATGGCAGTGGCACTGAGGAGAGACGACGATGGAGCTGGTGGCGCGGTGGTTGGCGGTTGACAGCGAAGCACGAGCGGAGCGGTGAAACACGGGTGGAGCAGCGAAGATTTTTGGGTGTGTTTCTTCTTGGTTGAAAATGAGACAGCAAGGGTCGCCGAGGGAAGAGGAAGGTGCGGTCTTCTTCAGCTTGCCGTTGTTTCCTCCGCTGGTTGACTAATCAAGTCAACAATTCTCATTCAAATTCTATGGCAGCAAGAGGAGAGGACAGCTCAAGAATTCAGCCCTTGCATGAGACACCCTGCATGTCTCATGCAATAACGTGGCTTCCCATGGTGAACTTCTCCCTTGGTTGACAGCTGAGAAGATATGGCGTGTACGTGGCTGCAGCTTCTTCCTTTGGTGCATGCCATCTTGCATTCTTCATGCAAGAACGTGGCTTCTTGTTGGTTGACTAATTAAGTCAACAACTCTTCACTCGGTGGCAGCAAAGGGGCCGGGACAGCACCCTTGGCTTGGCCTTGGCATGACATTTGAAATCTTCATGCAAGGGACGTGTCTTCATGCATGGTCAAAGTCATTAGCTGCTGTCCATCCAAGAGGAGCAAACGTGGCTGCTGATGGTGTGGTCAAAGTCTTCATTTCGGGTGGTTGGCATGGGGCAGTTCGGGTTCAGCATTTCTCATTTTGTTGACTGCATTGGGCGTGTGCATGGGCTGGAAATTGCGTGGAATTCAACTTGGCAACGTACAAATGAGGGTGAACATTGGTCTCGCGTGTGGCGTTGCGTGAAGAAAGTTTTAAATGAGGTGATGTCACGAGGATGTGACGAAACGTGACGTTTTGATACAGTGACGGTGATGACGAAACGGTGGCCATAAATGTTGCCAACGACGTAGTCCAACGACAAACTTGTCGACGCATCATGGACCGTTACGTACTCAAGGCTCAACGGAATCCAGATGTCACACTTTATGTCCTCTATCTTTTCTGACTGTATACCCAATTTAGGGGAATGTGAGGTCACTCTTAGATCTTTTGTTGCAAGTTACATTTTTTCCTGTGGCTCGTGTCTTTTGTTTCATTAGTGATGAATTATAAGAGAACATGCATGAATGACGGCCTGATTGATCCTGTGGCTCATGTCTTTTGTTTCTCGAATCACATGGATCTTTTAGTTGTATTTTTGACTGGGCATTTATACAAACTGCCCCACGAGCCTTTTGTAGCTCATAAAATCTAATAAAACTATCCCCTTCACTTTTGTAGAATGCCGGAGAATTCACTAAAAGGTTAAGCTAATAGAGAGAGAGAGGTTGAGGGCAGAAAATGATAGGATTCGATGCGGAAACATTGTGATAAGAGTGGCCTTAAGAAACGTCGTTTGCACGAGTTGTGGCACCGTGCCGTCATTTGCCCCAATGGCGTCTCTCCATTTGAGAATGCTCCTCCCCATATTAGACCTTATCTACAATTTGTTAATTTTGGGATGATGCCCCTCAATTCAGCTATTATTCTTACTGCATCTTCATCTATTCCAATGTATATGTCTACGATTTATGGTGGATGCCTATGGGTAAGTCCATTTTCAATTTATGCTTATGGTAAAAGTTCCTAAAGCCTTAATGTTGAAGGCACTATCTTTCAGATTTTGTTGTTCTTCAAAAGTTAAATGGCCTTTTACTTTAAAAAATCTTACCACGAAAAAAAAAAAAAAAAACTCAGAAGCCTGACCTGGACCGACCCAACCCGACTCGAAATTTCGATTTAGGTCTTATGTTTTTCGAGTAGGGTTGGGTCAGGTTGAGTAACATCAAAACCTGACCTGACCCGACTCAACCCAACCCAACCCATTGACACCCTTACAATTCAGCCCAGCTTGTGGCTATTAGTTTGAGGAGCGGATATAGGTTTGGTGTTGACACTTATAATTTGACTAATCATTTAGTATTTAATTGCATAGAAAATTAGAGATTGATTTTCACCCCTAAGCAAAAATATTAATATTAAATTACATTGCGTATAGATATTAGGGACATTTGCATTAATGGTTAATTAGGCCCATATAGTTTGCATTTAATCAGACTGGTAGTGGATGGTTTTGAGCTTAAAATCAAACAAATCAAGTCCACTAGACGGGGCCAATTTTCGGCTAAGCATAGGGCAGGAGTGGCCGAGATTCACATGGAGAACGGGCTAAAATTGAGCTTAACTTAATCTAATTTCAGCCCATGAGATTCAATTAACAACAGTATACCTTAAGCCATTTGATAAGTCCTAAAATAAGCCCAGATTAAGTTTAAACCCAGTTTACATTTATATAAATAGGATATTATGCCTCATAATTCGGAGGTTGGCAAATTTTTTCTCGGAGTACACAATAGAGAGACACATATTGAGAGAAAAGAAAGTTGAGAAAGGAAGAGACGAGGCGGCCACCATGCGAAAGAGGAAAAGAGGAGTTTCTTCGTCTTTTTTACAGGTCACAAGAACACACCTAGATCAGCAAAGTAAGCATCTCCATGGGTCCTTGTCACTGCGCCAGACCACTCCTTGACCGACGTTCAGCTGTTTTGACTAGTTTCTAGTTCCCGATCAACGCATGAGGGACGCAACGATCAGCACCAGTCAACACACCAGCAATCTATGTGTTTCCTTGTGCCTCAGTGACGATCTCGATTAGTCCCAGTGAAGCCCAAGTAAATTCCAGGCCGTTGAATTTCAGGGTGCTCAGTAACTTTTGTACCGAGTTCAGTGAATTTTGCTGCCACCATCGTGCTCCTGTCATGTTCAACTAGCTAGCATTTGGTCCCTGACGCACTCAACGATATCTTTAGTCTTTGCTTTCATGCTTAGTGGGTCCAACAAAGTCAACATAATTCGTTGGATCAAGGTTGAATTATTTGCAGGTGTCTTTGGCTTGCTGGAAAGTCCAATAAATTTACTCGTTGGTTGCCGTCAATGGCTCCCATCACCGAGCATCCCTGCCGCTGATGCGTTTGTGGGCGAATGATTTCGGAATGGGGAAATTTTCTTGTTAAGTGCAATGTAAGGGAATGGTGTATATGGGGAATAGATGTCGATAAATAAATAAAAGTACAATACAGAATACAATCACCACCAGAGTCTAATGGACATGCCACTATCAAGGAAGAAGATCGGGATGGATAAAGTTCATCAAAGGCTTAAAGGATCAGCCACCCTCCTAGGATAAAGGACATTGGGATAGAGAAGCTCACTACTAGGGCTTAAAGCAAAAACTACCAGCCGAGGATAAAGTGCTTCTTGGCTTACCACCAATGAGTATTCGAGTCTCCAAAGACAGAGACTGATATAAGAGGTATCCACTCTTCAAAGATAATCGCCCTTTTGAAGGAAAATCTCATATAATTTTTGTGACATCCTCAATCCAATCTCAATCTATGGAGCGAAATTACAACGATAATCGACAAGCTGTAGAAAAGCTAAGAAGACAACTTTGGGACGAAAACTCAACTTTTTATCAGCAAATCATAAAATTTTGGAAAAGTGGAAATGGGCTGTGAATGAGGAGCCATGAAGACCCAAGCCCACAGATGGGCCCATTGGGCCACAAGCCCACCTGGCCGGCCCAAAGGGGCCCATTGAGACAATTAGGCTCATTTTGGATGTTTAAAAGCTTGCACATTAATGTTGTCCATTTGCATGAATAACTAGACAATAGCTTGTTTTAATTTCTAATTTGCCCTTGTAGAAGCTAGCTAGCCCATGAGGCAATTTTGGTTGGCCATCTAAACGGCATATGAGCCCAAGTGAAAAGGAAAGGGAGAAGAGGGCCCACTTGGTTGTCTTCCTTGGTTCAATTTCAATTTGAAGCGCATGCTTATATATTGGCTCAATTAATGCTTGGATTGCAAGGGGTACAAGAAGCATTCTTGGCCATGAAAATAACTTGGACAAGAGTGAATTAAGGAATTTGTACGAGACTAATTAATGCTTGGATAGACGATAACCTATGTTGAGCTCACATTTCCCTCATTTTCTCTTTCATTCTCTCTCGTTCTCTCTCCCTCACTCTCTCATCACTGAACCCCCCCTCTTTGTCATTTCTCTCTCTCTCTCTCTCTCTCTCTCTATCTCTCTCTCTCCTTTATTTCATTATCTTGGCCACCCCTTGCTGCCACCATCCACCGCATCACACCACTGCTTGTTGTACGCCATCCGTTGCTATGCTGAGCCGCACCCTCATAGTGAACCGTCCGTCGCCGTGCCGAGCCCCTTAACCTTGAGCCTCACGGTCGAGCTGTCGTCCATTGCCATTTGTCATTCTCATATTTGTGCTGTCATCCCCACGTCCAAGCCGCACCTCATGCCATCCCTTGCTACCCACACTGCCGCCTTGATCGACTGTCTAACTCACTACCAAGCTGCTTCACCTCACGCCACCTCTGCCGTCATGAGCTGTTTAGCTAAGATCCAAAGGTGAGTAACTTCTTAACCCTCGTTTAGGGTGGTATTTACATTTAGGATTAGGATTAAGATTAGATTAAAGTTAATGATAGATAGATCAGGTGACAAGTGGATTAAGGCGGTAAGTTATCATGATAAGTGATAAGTAGAGGTGATAAGCTATCATGATAAACAATAAGTAGAGTTGATAAGTTATCATGATATGCAATAAGTGGAGGTGATAAGCTATCATAATAAGCGATAAGTAGAGTTAATAAGCTATCATGATATGCAATAAGTAAATTTGATAAGCTATTGTGACATGCGATAAATAGAGGTGATAAGCTATCGCGATGAATAATAATTGGACGCACTAAGCTATCTCAATAATATGATAAATTATCATGATGAGTAATAATTTGATATGATAAGCTATCTTAATTATGATAAGTGCATATTATATTCTAAGTTTTAAAGTGGTAACTGCTTATTCAATTCTAATTTTAAAGGCAATGTGTGTTTATGAAATTCTTGTTTCAAAAATAGGAAGTGTTCTTGACACTCTATGTTTTACAAATGATAAGTGCTCATGAAAAGCTATTTTGAAAAGGGAGTTGCTAAATTGTTAAGTGAGATGATGGTGTGATGTTATATATCGTGAGGTATGTCACGCCTCAACCCTCAAACGCACGATGTCACGCCCCGACCCTTGGAAGCACGGCAACCCTCCTTTCTCTTTGGTCATTTAATTACGACATCCCAAGAGACATCACCAACTCATTTATTTTATCTTTCGATTATACGCAAATTGAAGTAGAATTAACACTATCCAATCATCCATAATAAGAGGAATAGCATTAAACACCATCAAACACACTTTCATCTTATATATACATTACACCACAACTAAAGTATCAAAAGTTCATTTTTACATATAAGTGGAGTGGATTCCTTTTGGTTTGCCAAAAGGGGGTTGAGTTGACCTAGCACCTCTATACTACGAGGACAACCTCAAAAAGTGATATCCCTTACGCGTCTATGTTATAGTACCACACTCAACACCAGCTTTTGACGGGAACCATTTTTGGTAGCCATTCTTATAGAATGAGTGAGGACTAACCCCTCTTATATCTTTTTGTGTGGGGCGATTAATTAGAATGCCCAGGGAATTTGGGCTTGTACATGAAATGTTCTGAGTATATAACTGAAGCATATAAGTTGTGTAGTATGTACTTGTGTTTTCCTTACTATCATCGTTGTTGTTGTTGATTAGATGATGGAGATTGCATCCTTCCGCATGTGTTTAATGGAAAAATAAATATCAATGGAATGACAACGCGTCCTGGGACATCGCAAATTAATCCTGACGTAGTGAATGTTGCGTTTCCATGGATAAGATAAGGTCTAGGGCATGACAAAGGGACAGCTAAGTCCCCCACAAAGCTCTAACCATGTGGCAGCAGGACTTTGCACGTCAGGTAATTCGGGACTTTACATGGTGTCGTTTGCAATGGGATTAAACACAGATCCTTCGCTCACTTTTCCAGAGCTTAAGCTACTGATGACAATTTCTGATGATTGTCTTGAGCATGAACCACGTGTCTTTTCGTTTCAGAAGGAAAGTCCTTGTCATCCTGATCTTTGACCATGGCGGCTCAATCATAGGGGGCTCCTGTGCTGCTTACGATGCTGTTTATGCCTCTGTCGTGTACCTTAAGCGAGGTGTTGTACTTTATTAGTACGTCCATGATGGGGTGCAATTAAAACGCACTGTTTCGCCTTGATAAGTTATGATGGAATGACACCTTTCGAAAGAGTATGAGAGAGTCGTATTTAAAAGTCCCGAAGATAACTGTTGAAGTGGTTGGTAGAAAGTGCATTCAAAAAAGAAATTGTTTTCTTTTCTCTCCCCTTTCCATCAAAGAAAAAGAAGGCGTTGCATTTCTCCTTTACGAAAACAATTGACATTTATGCTGTCAAAGCTGTGGAAATTGGATGTTTTCCTCATCACTGCATTCAAACCAACGTGAACTAATATTGTTCGTTGATCATCCATAATTCAACGTTCGTTTCCGGGTAAATTGTCCATTGCGACTCTGAAATATGTAAGTCGTCTTATGCTAACTTTCTTCTAACACAAGGAAATTATTTGTCTTGTACAAAGTGAACTCCCTGTTGAAGAGTGTATACTTCAAACTTGCTTCTGGAGAGGTCAACTCGTATTCAGAGTTGTCAATGTCAAGATCAGTAGAATCACTATGCCCAAGTCTTGTTGATCCAAGTTTATATATTTCATAGGATGTGTCACGCCCAGAACCCCGAGCGCGCGAACATCCCACCATGGTCGATTTAAAAGTGTGACATTCCCAGGACGCATCACTGACCCATTCATTTTATATGCACATGCGGAAACGTATTATAAAACCCCTGACAATAAAATATAGGATAGAAAAGCAGGAAGCAATTTCACAACCAATCACTTACATAAACTAACGGAGTTTACAATAGAGGTCTACAACCAAAAGTCTACAAAAGGCCGGCTTATAAAAAGGGACCATCCTATGACCTACAAGTCAAACACGATCTCCAATCCTTTCAACTTCACCTCTGTAACTCCACAGGGCCAATCATAACGGATTGGCCGCTCCGTCCACTAGGGACCTGAAAATGTAAGCCGATAATGGGGTGAGACATTATCTCACCAAGTTCACCCCTAAACCCCTATTAGAAAGGAAATACACCCCAGGATGGCCTAGCCACACCATTACAAACAATGAAACTCACCTTCGCCTCAATTCTTTCTTGCAGGTTAGCACAGTTCATACTACTCAAGCATATGCAGTAATAAGAATGTACACAACCAGAATGTAAAGACTTTCACATAAACAACTACCACAGGATGGCCTAGCCACACCATTACAAACAATGAAACTCACCTTCGCCTCAATTCTTTCTTGCAGGTTAGCACAGTTCATACTACTCAAGCATATGCAGTAATAAGAATGTACACAACCAGAATGTAAAGACTTTCACATAAACAACTACCACAGGAATCCTGATTATAAGACTAGATCGTTATGACACGTCCCATATCGTGCCACACAATTTCGTTCCATAATCCAGCTCATCAACAACACTCAGCATGTGTTCCAATTGCTATTCACTGCCACACATGGGCATAACCTACTCACCGTTCAGCTATCTACTGGCATTTAGCTAGGCATCGTCTCCCCACCTTAGAGCATGGCTTCGTCATTATGTCGACGGCGTTCCCGAAGGGGCATGGGCCCAGAATCGACTGCGACCCGCATCCGTTGTATGGGCCATCCCATGTAGGGGCAAGTTCGGCTCAACAGCTTAGGACAATTTCCTCTTAATTAACACACAACAAATTCATACTTGGCCCAAGACACTTTGCATTTCACTCAAGGCTTCCATTTAAAATAGTGATCCCAGCCTCTTTTCTTCATATTAAAAATGTTCCAAAAATTATTCACGTGTGTGGGGGCACATTAATTTCGAACCAAAAAACCAATATCTTACTTTTTCAAACCCCACCATTTAATATGATCCTTAAAATCCAATTTTGATATCAAAACCCGACACCTGGGATTTTCTGAATAAAGTTCGTATTTTTCACAACCAACACTCAATTTGCAATATCCACCCATCAAATTCATAATTTGAATACATAGTAGTGATCAGCGTGAAATTCTGATAATTTAAGATCTCGAAAAAATTTCCAAAAAATAATAAATAATTAAATTTATTCCAAAAATTAATTAAATAATAATAATTTTTATTAATATTATATAATATAAATTTTCATTAAATAAATAAATAAATAAATTCGAAATAATTAAATAATCTAAAATGATCAATTAAGGTCTAAACAAGATTGTACTAATCTAAACATCTACTTAGCCTTAATTAATTATATACCAAACTAATCACACCCCTTAATCTAAACCACACTTAACTAAACTAAATTAACCACCTAAGCTCACTTAGCTTAATCTAAGCCCCCAATAAGCATTAGTAACCCTCTAATCAAGGTTTAGAGGTTAAACTTACCCGTTTAACGAACCGTTTGGTTCAAAACGACGAGGACGCCGCGGGGAACAACTTTCTTCAAAGTGGGCCAAGCTTCTGGGGTCGGGAAGCCGGCCAAAATGGGCCAAACAGCCACTACGATACCCATTTTTGCAGCTACTGTGTTGGTGCCGAAGGAGGGGGAAACAGGCTCGGGTCGAGCTGGACAGGGCCGGTGGTGGTTCGGCTAAGCTTCAACGGTCCAAGCGGTGGCGTACGGCAGAGGAGGGAGCTCCAGCGGTGTCCTGAGCTACTTGGGGAAGCTGCTAGAACTCGGCTAAAGAAGGGACGATGGCGTGAGGGAGGCAAAGATGCGCGGGCAGCAGTGGCGCGCGAGGATGGCGTCACGGCGGCGAATGGCAACGGGCGGCACTGCTGGCTGCTGCTTCGGCTTCCCTAGGTAACTGGGCATTGAACAGCAGCTGGAGATGGAGGAGAGAGGGCTTCGACGAAGCAGGAGGGAGAGAGGGAGGTGGATGTGTGCGTGGCGAAGGTGGAGTAGCGACGGCATGCGTGAACAGTGGACGGCGGCGTGAGGCGGCGATGGCTGCTCTGGCTTCGCTGGTCTTCAGCTTCTTCAGCTTGTTGGGTTCATGGAGCAGCAAGAAGATGGAGAGAGAGCGGGTGCCAACAGGAGAGAGAGAACAAGGGGGGACCACTTTCTCATTTTTCTCTTTCTTTAATCCCTCAAATATGGCCCACCAAAAGAGTTGTCTTCCACTAACAATTTCTAGACAAATATGCACCCTTCTAGAAGCTTTTAGGTAGTCCAAAATGTTGAGTCCATGGGGCATACGAATTTGTTATATTTCCCACTTCAATCTCAATCAATTTCATTCAATTCTCAACCAAACAAATCCAATTGAAACCCAATTAAATCCATCAAGGTGTCCTTATCCATCTCATGACTTTTCCTTGTTAATTTATCCAACTTGACGGCCAAAGATGCGATCAAAAGCGTCCCTCTAACTTTCCTGATCAAAGGCGGCCTTATTTTGCTTTTCTGCCAAAAAATCTCGGTTTGTAGAAAAATCTTCTAAGGATGAGTCGATGTTCCTAAAATGAATTGTGACATGGCAAAACTTTCAATTTCTGAAATTGAGTTCAATTTCTCGGTTAATTTCAGTCTAGCACGACTTTAGTGCGTCCTAATCTACCAAGTAGCTTTTAGGAACTCTTCATGCAATTGACTTGTGGTCGATTGTGTTCGAGCCACAAAGTGCATCTTTGACACATTGGCGACTCTCAATTGTCGTAGAAATCTCAAGGTTTTAAATACGGACATAGAGTACCAAAACGACAGAAAAATTGGTCTAGTGCTAATCGACAAGATTTGTGCAATCAGGTGGAATCACCCACACTTAATCACATGCCTTTGTCAAGTCAACCTATCTCTGATCTCTAATCGATCTATGCCGCAATGACCCTTGCAGATTAGCACGGTCAAGCAGTCGATTCTTGATCAAATTCTCAAGTCTATTGCGTTTAGATTCCTTAACAGTTTCACTAGATAGACTAGTTATCTCATGAGTGGCCAACTTAGAGAAGAGAGCTATAGACGCGAAAAATGGAATGCCCGACTTATTCAATTGAAACCAAAATTGTAAAAATCGGGATGTCACAGGATGAATCATTGCCCCGACCTGATAACACAGATGGATTTGCAACAGTATATAGATAACATTAGCGACAGGTTGTGGTGTTACTAGGGGGATTGCTCTAGTGGCAATCGAATTTGCCTCTGAGCTCTGCTAATGTACCTCATCAAAATCTGCTAAATCTAGGAAAATATTATCTTTATTATTACCCTCATGTTTGTCATGCGACAATCTTGGTTCAAGTGAGGAGAAATATTGTACTGATGAGGATTCACCCATTGAGCAGTTGCATGAACTTGTAGCAGCTTCAAGCTCAAAAAATATAGCAAATCGTGATACATCGATATCAAGTAAGAGGTTTAGCATCCAATCCTCAAGAAAACACCCCTGTAGAGAACTAAATGTTTGAGCACATTACCATTACCCTTCATATGAATGAATTTATTATGTGTAATAGCACTAAGAATTATTTAACAGTAGATCCTGGGATGATAAATAAGGGTCTGAATTTGGGCCATTTTCTCAAAAAGAGGCCCAGAGTCTAAACAAATTTGTGGCCTATGCTTCCTTGAACGGTGATGCTTTGTACCTAGAAACGGGGCTAGTTCTACAAGGAAGTGGAGGAATCAAAATCGGAAAGGATACTGCCAAGAGCATATAGTCGTGGACAAGGGAGTTGCATACTCAATTAATTGTCGCTAACTATCCAAATGCATCTATAATTCGCCTCTGTGGGTCAAGTATTGTCAGGAAAGCTTAAATCGGCATTTGATAGTTTGGTGAAGAGTTTGCCAAGTGAGTTGTCGGAGGTAGGAAGGGCCTACAGGTCCTAAGGTTAAGAACAACTGGAGTGGTGAAAAAGCTTGAGGATCAACCCAACTGTAGCTCACATAGTAGGGATAAAGGCAGACACATAAGTTGTTTATGACGAACTTCTGCTGAAGTGACCCTTTTTTTCCAGTTGATATCCGTGGTGCACTCGAGTTATTCACCCATTTTGTTCATAGATTGTAAGCTATTTTACCACTTGGGAATTAATAATATCATGTAGGAAAAAATTCAGCGGAATACGACTTACCTATTTTGGATTCACAATGAACAATTTACCTGGGAATGAACATTGAATTGTGGATAAATGACAAACAATATTACTTCACGTTGGTCTAAATGTAGTCACGAGGAAAACATCCAATTTCCACAACGTAATTGTTTTCGTAAAGAAGAAATGTAACGCCTTCTTCTTCTTTGATGGAAAGGGGACAAGAAAATGAAAACACTTTCTTTTTTAGCGTACCGTCTGCCAGCCATCCCAATGGTTATCTTCAGAAGCTTTTTTATACGACTCCCTCATACCCTTTCAAAGGGTGTCTTTTCATCAAAACATATCAAGATAAAACGGTGCGTTCTAATTACACCCCATCATGGACATACTAATAAAGTACAACATCTCCCACTCTGACATGATGAGCTTGATAGCGCTCTATCAAGAATATAAGGCATTCAACATTCATCAACTTTAGATACAATTCATACTGGCAAAAAGTCGTGCGACCAATGAGTACTCCTACACTTGGGAGCTCAAATTATGCACTTGTTAGGGATGGCATAATGGCTATAACCCTAAAAAGAAATAAACGATTGATGTCTCATAGTGCCCCAGACATATTTTGTTTCATCAATCCAAGCATACCTATCCCTTAAAGACTATACTTGACTATTCTCATAACAGCATGTATGTACAATTATATCTACAACCACAGAAGGTGATATAATTGGTCGACCAATAAATACATGTGATAGATGTAAAACAACAATAGTCTTCCTTCGCACTCATGTCTCTCTCCATTTCAGAACAATTGCTTTCCAAGATACGTCCCATAAAGCCATATCTATTCATAACTGCCGGTAACATGCTAAAATAGCAACATTAATCTTTCACTTCAATAACATAGTCAAAAGTAACATAGGGCACTAAATGAGGTAAATTATAAATTACCTTAAGGGCTCATACAATGAGTAAATATGGAAAATTTCACTCACCTTCCCTTGTCGGTCGTACAATGCACATATAGTATGAATTACATGCTATAGTGGACTTCTCTTTCTATAAGAGCGTATGCCATTTATTAAATATATCCACTATATAGGTCTTGGCCTAAACATAGTCACGTGCTTCTCACGTACTCAAGTTTAGTTCGAATGCTACATCAACTCGCTTTCTATAGTGCCCAATTAAGTACTCGTATCCGGCATCTTTTAGGCATACATGATTGTGGGATTATCATGTTCGGTTTTATTATAAACAAATCAAAGACCTCATCTTGACTCCAATCAAGGCGACATATTATTTGATGTACTAAATTTGCACTTCAGCATTTATTTGTACATAACATTTCATCTCAATGTGCTAACTATATCACTTGAGGTGATTACTCATGTGAGTGAGCCAATCATTACCTGCTGACATACTTTTCAATAATATATGTGTGTTTGTGCTAGACTCATAATAGATTTATACTTATTGATAAAACATCAAGTCACTAATAAATAAATAAGTACGATACATATGTTTACATATACATAAACCAATGATCCTATACAATAACACATATCACATTCTACGTAATTTTAGTGACATCCTGTGGGTAAAGAATACGTCTCTATGAACAGCATTCGTAAATGGATCAGTAACCATTCTATTAGTTGAAATGTATTGTAGAATCACTTCTTTCTATGCTATTATATCACTAATGAAGTTGTTCTTTATGTTAATGTGCTTCGTCCTTCCATGATACTTGGGATCTTTCATATAGGCAATGGCTGCTTGACTATCACAATAAACTATCATCAATCGTGGAACCTCAGTAACAATGGCTAAATTTTCCAAGAACCTTTTTAGCCATACTACTTCTTGCACTATGGCAAAGCATGCAATAAATTTTGCCTCCATCATAGACAAGGCCATACATGTCTGTTTCTTGCTATTATAAGAAATTGCACCTCCATTGAGCAAGAATGCATATCTAGAAGTCCATTTACGCTCATATAGGTCTCCACCCAAATCAGCATATGAATAGCCTAATATGCGTAAATCATTCCCTTGGTAACAAAGTCGATAGTCTATGGTGCCTTTTAAGTATCTTAAGGTCTTCTTCACTGCTTTTCTAGTGTGCTTGACCAGGATTTAATTGATATCAGCTGACCAATCTCACGGCATAACATATGTCGAGTCGTGTACACATCATAGTATGCATCAAACTTCCGATCACACTAGCGTAAGGAACAATTTTCATCACTTTATTTTCTTCTGGAGTCTTAGGACACATCATAGTACTTAGGCCTTCACCTTGCATGATAGGGGTATCAATGGGATTATAGTGCTGCATATTGAAATATTCAAGAATCTTCATTATATAAGACTCTTGTGATAAAGTAAGGAGTTTCCTTGATCGATCTCTTTTGATCTCAACTCCTAATAAATAAGCAGCTTCTCCCATGTCCTTTATTTCAGAATTGAAGGATAACCATTCTTTTATGATGGTAACCAAAACATTGTTAGTTCCAGCCAATAGAATATTGTCCACATAAAGCGATAAAATCATAAATTTATCTCGAACCGCTTGACATATACTCAGTGATCTTTTTGGATCATCTTGAAACCAATAGTCGTTATGGTTTAATGAAAACGAAAATATCACTGTCTAGATGATTGCTTAAGGCTATATATTGAGCGATGAAGCTTACAAACTTTATGCTCTTGACCTTTAGTTATGAAACCTATTGGCTGCTTCATATAGATTTCCTCATCTAATTTTTCATTGTGAAATGCCGTCTTTACATCCATTTGATGTAATTCAAAGTCCAAGTGAGCAATGATGGCTAGGATAAAGCGTATTGAGGCAAATCTTACAACTGGTGAAAAGGTTTTCTCATAGTCCATACCATCTTGTTGAGTATAACATTTCGCCACAAGACGAGCCTTATACTTTTTAATGGATCCATCCGCCTTTCGCTTAATCTCAAAAACCCATTTGTTTCAAATAGCCTTGCGATTAGATGGTAGATCAACCAAGTTGTGACGACCAGAACCAAAGCTGTGACGTCCCATAAGCGTCACATACTAAGCGCAAGCGGAAAAATATACGGATTATCATCTTGACAGGACTTGTTGATTTCAATTTATCGGACTATAACATCCATCTTTAATTGGTTAACATGTAAAATATGGACATTTTAGGATCTAAAGCTTTATAACATACAATCACCCTGTAATAGTCCTGTCACCTAATATTAGACAATCCAATTAAGAACATATATAAGGATCATGAGAAGCTTCATTAACTTTCTATTTTAAAAACCATTCGGGCTTACATTCATCGACCTGGATTACTTACAAGTTCTTCACCTTTGTACAACACATTTACATGTTCTTATCAAAAGTGTAAGTAAATAGCTAGGGAAAAAGGGTGAGAGGGTTCCTAACTTCACTACCCCCACACTAGCCCACGTCCACCAAAAAAACAAAAGACGTCTTCTTCGGCTTCATCACGATCTAGGCACCTAAGCACCTCCCACCCCGGCTCCAGGTCCTCCAACACCAAACTGAAGAGGGCCAAACAGCTCCCCTTCGTGGTTTATGAACCACGCAACAAACCTCATAGGAATCCAGTCTACCCTGCCATCGTCCATCCAAAGTGTAGCCTCATATCTCATGTAGGTCAGCTCGATATCAGGATCATACATGTCGTGGAAAGATACATCGATACATGCTATCACCCCATAATGAGCAATCAGTGGTACGTCCGTACTAACGATCTTAAAAAATATAAACGAATGAGCAATGCCTAGTAAAGAAATAATAAAATACTAAACTAGACAATCCACAGTTGTCAAAGTAAACAAGAGAACACAACCAAATAGCTCAACCTACTATGGTAGGATTGTCACAGGTATAACTAAAAGAATACTAAAATGTCACATGAATGATCATTCCATAACAAACATGCTAAATGCACATGTACACCCCATGCTCCTAATCCGAGTTAAGATGATATGCAACAGCAGCAGGCAAACTCACACACCAAGTGGAATTTACATTATAGTGTGTATATCAAGTCCACCCTCGATCAATTTACCCACTAGAACGCAAGCCAGCCCAATCGAGTCACTTTTGGAATCCCACATCCGGACTTCCACAATATTGCTATCATGGACATCTCACTCCGAGGCATCCCAGTATCACAAAACTGAGGCATCCTAAGATCACTCAGCATGGGGCATCTCACTCCGAGTGTCGCGCCCCGATTAACCGAGCGCGTGCCCATCCCTCTGTGGTCGATTAAATAGTCATGTCCTATGACGCATTGCCGACCCATTCATTTTAATATGTATGCGGAAGTAAATAAATAATCCCCAGACAACAACACGATGGGATAGAAAAGTAGGGCCATAATTTTTCAAACCAAAAATCACAACACACTTATATACATATGCAACTATGTCATCTACAATAATAGCCAATAGATATATACAAGGTCTGCAAAAAGGGAGAGGGGTAAAGGCTACAGGTCCTCAAACATTCAAGTCCTCTTCAGAATACACCAGAGACTCTGGATCCGACAAGCTCGGGTCCACCACTTAACCACCTGGAGGGTTAGCCGTACCCTTTCCAAAAGCTACTTCTAGCACGTACATGGGGACCTCATATTCGGGTATAGGACCCTCTCGCTGTCCATTATGCTCTTGACGGTACCATGATTTGTATTGATGGAGTACCTTATGGGGTAAGGCCTCATCAACCCAAACCACGGACCTCACCAGCTTATAGAGCCATCCTCTTGGGTTCCCATGCAATGGAATAAAACACTTCTGCTCCGTTGTGGCATCTGGAAATTTAGACGACCCTCAAATATGCAACGGCCATGAGTAATTGACAGGAGTATCGTCGGTACCACCTTCAACCTAGTTTCATCATCACTCGACATCCCAAAACATTAACTTTTGGAGAAAAAGAAATTTTCCTTGAATGACCATACGAACAATCCCACCAATAGCCACATTATTTTTTTTTTTTTTAATCTCTTGGACCAATTAGCCGTGCAACAAGAGAAGTCTTTGGACTTTGACCGATTGATATTTTTTTTAAGAGCTGAAGGGAAGGAACTCGGCCGTGCATGAGAAACATGCATGCCGCGCGAAGAGGAGGAATTGCCCACGTCCAATGCCGCTCCAATCTCTCTCCACTTAGTCAACACTTTAGTCAACTGTGAAGAGAGAGCATTGACCGAAGAGTGGCCAACGGAGGCCACGTTGCTCTTCATCCGGTGTCTTCAATTCCTGCTGCCACCGAAAGACCTACATGCAATTGACTAATTAGTAAATTAATTGAGGAGCGAAAGGGCGGATTAGTCGAGAAAGAGAGAAAATGAACAGAGCATAAACTTGAGCAGAGAGAGAGAAAGAGAGAGAGAGTGATCGAGGGAGGGTTTAAGCGAGGGAGTTGGTGAACGAGCAGCAAGAGAGTGAATGGCGAGAGGAGAGAAGGACCGTCCTCGGCCGTGCTCGCGTGCCGCCACCGTCGACGCCGCTCACAATTGCCACCGTTGAGCCATAGGACTTGAGGCAAGTGAAAGTCTACTAACCTATATAATGCAATGCTGTTGTTGTCTGATGTAGTGCAATAGACTCGTAAATATTTGGGTTTTAGATGTTGGTTGTTGAATTTTGGATGATTGAAGTAGATTGGGATTGAGGAATTGAGGAAATGCTTTGGTTTTCTATATGTACTTTTAATTCCTTTGAACTACAATAAGAAATATAGATTTGATGGACTTTTGGAAGTAAATTAGCCAAGGTATAGGCGTGGTATTCTACCGAATCCATGCGGTCCAGAACAACTCAGGTGTAGTCAGTAGCTTTGTCGATTTTCTATGGAAATTTCTAGCATGAATTTGGTTTTGACTTCTTCATGGGAGCTGTGAGGAATTGCTTATATTATAATATATGTTCTGTCAGATTTTTCTGGATTAATATAGTGGGCACAAACTTATTTTGGTGAGCAATGTTTTTCTGCTAGCGTGTGAAACCCGAAAACCTGAGTGAGTTATTAAAATTCTTATAAATATTTTTGGAGCTGATTCGGGCAATACTTTCTTCAAAAAATTCGTAATATACCTTTGTACGTACAACATTTGGGTTATTTGTTAAGTTGAGGAGGTCGAAAAGCTTTTCTTTTGTTATTGTGAAGTCTGGTTGATGGAATAAATCTGAGGCTGAGTTGTGTGATTTAATTCTCTCTGTACGTGACGAATTTGGCTTAGTGTTCTTCATGAAATTCTTTCCTTTAGATCTCGTTTATATCATACTAAAATTTTAGAATTTTCTGAGTTTGTTTAGGCGTTATTCCAGAATTTTTACTAAAACTGTGCATTCTGATTTTGAACTGTTTTATTCCGAGTTTGTGCAATTTAGCTCAAGGGTGAATGCATCTTGATTTATCATTTGATATGATGGTGTTGGCATTCACCATATTATCCAACATTGAGATTTGATGAAGACTCATGGGACATCCAACGTCATTGCATTGGAAATTGTTTTTGGTATTGAATTAAATTAAGATGTTAATGTTGCCCTTGGACCCTCGGGTCAACGAAGCCCCTGGAGTCGGGATGCCCCAAAGGTTCAAATGAGTCGATGCCCTTTGGATGCCTGGGATCTGCAGTGCCCTAGAGGTTTTCCCTGGGAGTGTTGGGATGCCTGGTTGTATTTTGAATACATGCCCGGAGAGTAGGGGTAACCATTTTCATGGCGAGCCCCGGAGATTCCTCGCGATGCCAGGTGGGGTGCGAGATGCTTGGAGGTGTAACGCAACACACTCTGGATGCCTGGTTGTATGATGAATACATGTCCGGAGGCTTTCACGACGCCAGGTTGGGTGCAAATGCACGGAAGGAAGCAAACATTTGTCCTTTGGGAGGTGAAACCTTTTGAATATTAAAACCAATGGTTCTATTAAGTGTGTGTGTGGTCTGGTTATAGGACTAAATTGTATGGCATGGAATGTGACATGTCATAACAGTTTGGCCCTATGATCGGGACTTGTGTGACTGAAAATAGTGCATCTTGGTTTCGAAACTGCATTTGCTATTGCATCAAAGAGCTTATGGATTTGATGCATACTTATTTCTTTTGATCATATGTTTTGTCTATCTTGCATGAAATTGGATAGTGATGGTTCTGCACAATATAGTTTAGTGGATCTTTTGCTGCTAAGTGGTTACACTCACCCCTTTTTGGGACTAACATTTCATATTAGAAGAAATGCCTCTGCTACCTGTAACTCACGGTTCATTCTACGGACTTCCGGTTGACCTCTAATGGGAACGGTCAGAGTACCAACACCCCGTGGTGCGTGGGTTGTTGTTTGAGCGAGTGAGGGTTATCATGGTGTTCGATGTTGGTCTCTCCGTCGACCCCATTCTGCATGAGTACATCGCTGTCTTTGTTTGCCGAGAAGGGCACTCACTGGGGCTGTTGCCACCGCCGCCAGCCGATGGACTGGATGGGTGGATATGACCGAGAGTTAAGGTCTGTAACAGAAGCATTTTTGGTTGCCAACACCGTTTGATGGACTTATGTTTATAGTCGTTGTAATGGTTGGGTATCTTTTGGAAAGTAGCGGAGTATAGAAAACCACGGCGTTTTTGATGTACCGACTAAAGATGTCTATCTACTTTATGTAAATAAAGGTGTTCGGCCTAAATTTATAAAATGTTTAGTAGGTGTGCATCGCTTGAATTTGTGAAAGGGGAGTTGATGGATGTGCTTCCACTATGTAAACTACGCAGGGACTGATCTAAAAGCTATAAACCCCCAGGACTTATAAACTTATTATAACTCTTTGGTATCAAAGTAATACATTATCAGGTCGAGAGAAAGCAAGTGATCTGTGGCGTCCCAAATGGATCGGGGGCTGTTCGGGGGTGCCACATCCGTGACCTTCTTCTGCTGTCCAGAACGCTCAGGAGGAGCTACCATCTAGGGACCAAAAAATGTTATCCCACAATGGGGTGAGATGATGTCTCAGCAAGTTCGCCCCCTAAGCTCTGACTAGGAAGGAAATACGCCATAGGGGGTACCTAAGCACAAGCACAGGTCAGAGGACTTACCTTTGCCTTAGTGCCTTCCTGCAAATCAGTATAATTCAAACATTCACCGAATCACATCAACAAATCAAATTATCCAGTCAGATCAAGCCATCAATCAATTGACTCAGTCGATTCCATGTCATCAAGACCATCTCTCAGTCATCCATTCAATACTATTTATAAAGTTCGATTATATCAAGGACTGCTCACTCTAAACTGATAATAGATAGTATAGCTCACTCTAAGCTGATAAACAGTATACTGCTAGTGCTAAGCTAACATATTAAAGCCCTCAGGCTGATATAGTATACTGACAATACTCACCAGAAGCTGCTAAGACATACTGCTCTTACTAAGTTAACATATCAAACCCCTCAGGGTGATATAGTATACCTATGATGCTCACTCTAAGTTGATAGATAGTATACTACTCTCACTAAGCCGATATATCGAGGCCCATAGGTTGATATAGTATATCGTTCTCACCATATGAGAATGCCATCATTTTTATCATTTCCGATAAAAATAATTATGTGTGGGTACACGGTTGGCCTTAGCCAAAATACAACATTTTCCCTTTTGAAAATCCCACTAATTTTGATAGTCCATAAACCCATTTTCGGTGCTATAAACGATGCCCGGTTTTTTCTAATTAATAACTGAAAATATTAAATTTTTGGGATAAATTCCCAAAATCACAAATCACACTCAATGTGCACAATCCAGCACTCAATTAATTAAACAAATCACACCATTATGATCAGCATAAAATCTCAATCATCGGCTATCTCGATCTAATTTCCAAAAAATAATAATTAATTAAATAATTATGAAAATTAATTGATAAATACCAAAATTTGCAACTTTGGCCGGAAAAGCCTAATTAAAAGCCGAGATAGGCCCGGAAAAATTCCGAACCACTCTAGATAAATACTAGAGCTTATCTAGGCTCTAATTACACTACTCTAACCACCTAACATGCAATAACTATTAATTAAATTGTTAATCTATTCTAACTAACCACATAATCCATACTTAACTTAAACTAATCAACCCTTAAGCATAATTAAATCCCTAATTAGAGATTAGTGAGTAAACTCACTTGATTAACGATCCAACGGGACCATGCCGATGGGGACGCAGAGAGGATCGATAAACTCCAAAGTGGGGACGCCTTTCAAGGTCGGGAAAGGCTCGGAAACACTTCCTGAAGCTCATAGCCCATGCTAAAGCTTCGATTTTGGTCTTGGACGGTAGGGGCTTAACCGAGCAACTTCAATGGCTGAAATGGCGAAGGAGGGACAACAGCTGCATCAGCAGAACACGGCGGGGCTCTAGGGGTTTCGACAGTGACTCACGGTGGTCGGCGACGCTGGACAAGGCCTCGTGATGCACGGACGAGGCAGAGACAATGGCCACAGACAAGCGAGTAGGTAGGAGGTGCGGTTGGCTTGTGAGTGGCACGACGGGTGACGCGGTGGCTTGCGGTGGTTCCGACGTGTAGCTAGGGGTGTTGACGGTTAAGGGAAAAGGAGCTACGGCTTCTCTCTGGAAATTTTGGAGTTCTTCAACTTTGGGAATGGAGAGGGGAAGTCAACGGTGAGGGGGAGAGAGGAAGGGGGACAACAACTTGGAGGGGGGCCACCTTGGTCTTCACTTCATCTCCTTAACTCCTTGACTTGGCCCCACCATGCAAGGCTGGCTTCCTCAGCAAATTGCAGCCCTCAAAGCTTCCTTTAGAAGCTTTGGAAGTGGTCCAAAAGTCATGGACCAAGGGGCATACGAATTTTGTACAATTTTCCCTCAATTCCTCTCTAATTCCATCTTGAATCAACTCAATTTGGCTCCCATAAATTCCATTATCGAGCCCTCAATCAAATTGGTATTTTTCCTCGCTAGTAGAACCAACTTGCATCCAAATTTCGCGATAAAAAACGATCCTCTGAATTTTCCGGTTGAAAACGGCCCTATATCAACTTTTCACCAAAAATCTTGGTTTGCAGAAAAAAAAAAATCTTCTGAGGATGAGTCGACATTCCTAAAAAGACTCATGACATGATAGAACTTTTAATTTCTGAAATCGGATTCAAATTCGTGATTAATTTCAACCTGGCACATTTTAGCGTAACCTAAGCTATCAGGTAGCTTTTACAAATTTTTAGTGCAAATGACTCGTGGTCGATTTTCTTCTAGCCACAATGAACCTCTTCGACACATAAGCAACTCTTGGTGGTCATGAAAATCTCAAAATTTCAAATACGGACACAGGGTACCAAAACGACAGAAAAATCAGTCTAGTACCGTTCAACAAGAAATTTGTAATTTGGTGGAATCACCCATGTTTAGCCACATATCTTTGTTGAACCAACCTATCTCTGATCTTTAATCAACTTTTAACTGTGCCGTAATGATCTCTATAGATGAGCACGATTGAGTAGTCAATTCATGGTCGAATTCCCAAGTCTATTGCCTTGAAATTCCTTAATGACTTCCCTAGATAGTCTAGTTATCTCAAGAGTGATCAGCTCTAAGAAAAGCGATATAGGCGTGTCGATGAAAGGCCCAATTTATTTAATTGAAAACATAATTGAAAATTTCAGGATGTCACACCGAGGCATCCTAGTATCACACGACCGAGGCATCCCTGATCACACACAGGGGCATCTCAACTCCAAGGCATCTTGGTATCTCACTCAACCGAGGCATCCAAGATCACACAGGATGGGCATCCCACTCCCCGAGGCATCACCGGCATCTCAGTACCGATGTAAATCTCTTACTCATTTAATTCATACGTTTCACACATCAAACCTCTGAATTATGTCACCTCACAACATGCATGAGACCTCAAGAGTACACACGATCACTTCAAGCAAGACTCATGCTCACACAATATTTCATCCACGTCGCACTCATTGCACACACATGCCATAATTAGTAACCATACAATGATCACACTTCAATTATGGAAGAGGCATGCTCATGCACAAAATAACCATTATTATAAGACCATTAGACTACCTATATGTCATGAAAATCAGCTATAAGAGGCACGGCATCTATTGCACTATCTTGGATCAAAGCAGGATACAAGCCGACACGGGCAGTTTCAATCACAGAAGTAGAAAGTGCATCAAATCTCATTGAAATACTACAAAATTTTCATATGTTATAGAAGAGGCATAGATTAACATTTTTTATGCAGAAACCTAAGCCTATATCTCATTGTATAAAGAGCAGTAATTTGCTATCTTTACCCCTAAATTCTACAGCAACTTCCAGATTGAGTGCCTACAGAAGAAGAATCATTTCACTTCCCAAATCTCAACCGTTCATTCTCAAATTTTGATATGTTGTTCCTAAAGATGTGTCCTACAAATTTTATGAAAGGTTTAAGGTCCAATTCCATCTAGAAAATTACAGAAAATTCGAAAAAATACATAAGGTTCTGCTGTTTTCTGCAGGTCAGCTTACTGTTCTAAGGGAGAATGTTCTCACCAACACGTTTTCGCAATAATCTCACTACAACTAGTGGTCGAAGCCTAAAATAGTTAGTACAATCTTAAGAAAACTAGTTCTTTCCTTTAACTACACCTTTAAAACCCTAGGCAACGCATAAACTAGTAAGTTTTCAATCTGTCTTTCCCAACCAGAACATCCTGATCCACTATCCCCATCTACAGCTCAACTAGACTATTTAGCTCATCTACAACCTCTTTTAGTACCCCAACACCTCTCCAACAGCACCCAAAAGTGACCTTAGTAGCTCTTCTCCTACACACAGCAACCCACAGCTCAATTCAAGACTAGTATTCGCATCTCGACTCCTCGACAGCAACATGCAACGCATATCCATCACTTAGCAGTTGTCTTCCCACCAACTCAACCAAATTCAGCTCCCTCGCACTCAATTCTTTAACCATTCGAAGCCCTATCATGACATGCAAAGACTCACAGCTTCAATTGAGTGCTCATCTAGCCTATTTCAACTCAAAACAGAATCATCAAACCTAATCCTCCACCATTCAGCATGCTCCGCAAGTTCCCTCGACAAACGGCAGATAAATTCTAGTTTAGGACCTCATCATTTCCTTACCGGTTACTTGGCTTCATTGGTGGCTCAATGCTCTCCAAGAATCTGATTTCAAACTCATGCAAGAAGAAGCAAAAGTCGCTGTAGCTGCTAGGCTTCGCTTCTGCTCGAGCCAAGAGAGAAAGGAGAAGAGAGAGAGAGAGTTTTTGGTTCTGTTTTGGGGAGAGAGAGAGTGGCGTGAATTATGAGGAAGATGGCAATGAGTGTGTGCAATTTTTTTTTCAATCCCAAGGAGAAGTAATCATTAGCAAGATTAATCATTATATTTCCTCTACAACTTCGGGTTGGGGAAAACCAAAGGGAAGAAACGGGTGTCGTGGCTTCCATGCACGCCTCATTCTTCACGGTTGACGCTTGGTGCTCGAAAACAATTTACTTCTAATCCATGTCATTAGTTGGACTATTAGTTTCTAATGTCTTTTACTTAGTTTCGTTCTGAATCCACAAAATTTTGATTCCCTCGTAACTATATGAATCTATGAGTTCGCACGAATCGAAATGACATGTTAGCATCTCGGCACTAATCTACAAACAATAATTTATCACGATAAATTACTAAAGTTAGTGGTCGACAATGGAATTACAATCGCTTATAAGTTTTAATAAAATTTATAATTAAATCCTCATAACAGTAATCTATAAATTTAATCAAAAATTAAAGTGCTCAGGCCTAATTACCCGTCTCTGGCCCACCGGGTTCATCCCATGACATTTCACGGCCCACTAGACTTAATTTACCATCCTAATGAACTTGACTCTTGGCCCACTCCAAGCCAAGCCCAAGTTCATATCCTATCCTTTGGCCGGTCGAGCCCATACTCAATATCTTTGTGTGGCCCGTTAACTACTTAAGTCCATACTTTCCTCACGGCCCATCAGGCTTGTCTTCTAGCCCGCTTTAAAAATAATCCAAGCCCTTAATGTTCCAATTTCAGTTACAAGGTCGGTAAAAATTCAGGATGTCACAACTCTCCCCTACTTAGAAAATTTTGTCCTCAAAATTTAGAATCTTACCGCACTCATGGAAGAGTTGAGGATACTTATGTCTGATTTCTTCTTCGCTTTCCCAGGTTGCTTCCTCTGAGTCATGGTATCACCATAAAACTTTAACCAAAGGTATGGTCTTGTTCCTTAGCACTTGTTCTCTTCGATCCAAAATTTTTACAGGCTCTTCCACATACCTTATCCTTTCGTCTATTTCAAGCACTTCAAAGTTCAGCACATGTGCTGGATCTGGCTCATATTTCCTTAACATAGATACATGAAAGATATTGTGTATATTGGATAGCTTTGGTGGTAAGGCTATTCGATATGCCAATTCCCCAATCCTTTCTTGTACTTCAAAAGGTCCTATAAACCTTGGACTCAATTTTCATTTCTTTCCAAACCTTGACACATTCTTCATAGGTAACACCTTTAGAAACACATGATCACCTACATTGAATTCCAGAGGCCTACAGAGTTTGTCTACATAGCTCTTTTGCTGACTTTGAGCTGTCCTGAGTCGTTCTCATATTGTCTTTATAGCTTCTAAAGTAATTTGAACTAATTCTGGCCCCGTCAACTTTCCTTCTCCGACTTCATTCCAGCAAATAAGAGTTCTACAATTCCTACCATATAAAGCTTCAATTGGAGCCTTACCAATGCTTTGTTGGAAGCTATTGTTGTGACATCCTGAAATTTCAGTCATGTTTTCAATTAAATAAGTCGGGCCTTTCATTGACGCGCCTATGGTGCTATTCTATGAGCCGGACTATCTAGGGAAGTCATTAAGGGATTTTTATGCAATAGATTTGAGAATTCAACTGGGAATAGACAACTCAATCGTGCTTATCTGCAGAGATCATTACGATACAGTTAAAAATTGATTAGAGATCATAGATAGGTCAGTTCGATTGAGATGTGTCGCTAAATATGGGTGATTCCACCAAATTGCAAAATTCTCGTCGATTGACACTAGGCCGATTTTTCTGTCGTTTTGGTACCCCGTGTTTGTATTTGAAACCTCGAGATTTTCACAACCACTGGTGTCCTGAAGTTACTACAAAAAGATTTATGCAAGTGAGAGTAAAGAAGTCTTTCTCATCTTTCCTCTCCAAATAATGTCGGACCAAAACTCCATAATTGCCCCCTTTGTGAGGTGATTCTTGACAATGGTATTTTGTAGAAAATTCTCCACATTAAAAAGCTCAAATGGGCTCACTATGGTCACTTGTGGTGTATAGGATAGAGGAAAGAAATGTCTCTTTTTCATTTTAGTCCATGTACCACTTGCGAATAAATCTCTCATCCTTAAACAACTCAGGTTTTCTCTTTCCGCTCAACTCTTAAAGTGTTCATAGGACGTGTTTGGGAATGGCTTGCCTTTCTTCATTCTAAGTATTCTTTCCTTGGCATGATTAAGATCTTAGTTTTACTCTGCTGAGATCATCCGACTAGATTAATCTCCATGGGGAATTTTGATTCAAAATGAATAACTCACAAAACAAGAAAACAAGTTTGTTTCTAAGAAAGTGCTAATGGTTTTTTTTTTATAATATAAATTCTCCGTTTGTTTTCCATTTAATTTTGAGAAGAAGGGTACTCACCTGTGGCATGGCGACTCGATAACCCTGTAAAGAATGTGAAAGAATATGTTAGTGCAAAAATCTCTAGGGATTGAAAGGTTGGAAACGATACATTATTACCCTTCATTTGCGTTTTATCCTTTGGGTGCTAACATTTTTTGGATTCACCCCCCGTGGATATTTGCTAACTCGACATTACCCTTCACTTGAATTTGTCTTTAAGTGTTCGATGTTTTCCTATCAATGGAAAAGAGAATCATGTTAGAGACGCTATCAAAATGACCAATTGGAATCGATACAATTTACCCTTCACGTGCTTTCATTCTTCAAGTATGAACTTTCCTTGAAATGGCTAGGATTGATTGAAAAATGGCTATGTGGCCCTAACTTTATATAATAATTTACAAAGTTCAATTCTTGCTTTTTCAAATGCTCTTTTCGAAGAGACGTTTAACCAACAAGGAGCTTGAAAATTTTAAATATTGATCATTAGATGTGTTTTTCAAGATCTTGCTTTGAAAGGAGAGAGGGTGCTCCCTGTTTTCACATTTGGGGACATTGTTATTTAGATGCTTCGCCCCATTTATTGCTTTCTTGGCAGAAGGAGATGCTTCTGCGGTCAAGGTGTACCTTTTCTCCCCATTCATCATCTGCAAGGAAGAAGAAATGTGATATGTTATTTTCATACTCGACACAATTCATTTTAGGAATGTCATACTCCCTTTTATGCTAAATTGAATGTCTTGTCATGTCTTATTTGGAGAGAGATATTGCTCCTATGACACACTTTTGTTTGGCATATGTTGCTCCGTCATGTTTGTTTGATGGGTCTTTATTTTGTTCGAGTCTATCCATCAAATGTGCACCACATGAGGTTAGATAACTTTGCCACATGTAGCTCCATTATGTTGGATTGACAAATCTCCATTTCATTTGAATTTTTCATGATTTATGAACAACCAAATTTAAGAATGCTCCTTTGCTTTTGTTGGAATGGTATAAAACTTGGCACCCACGATGTATCTTTGGCAATAGAAAAGAAAATCATGTCAGAATCAATATAAAAAAATGGACAATTGGAATCGATACAGTTTACTCTTCCTTCAGTTCGCCTTTTGAATGCTTAGCAGCTCCCTTCATTTGTCTCATCATGCAAAGTGAATGTGTTCGATGGATTGTTTTGACATTTGAGGCATTTGCCTCGTTTTCTTTCGATAAAACATATAACAAAGCAGCATTTTGCGGCATAAATCTCCAAAGTTGATTGCAGAAAGTTCTGGCAGCCAAATGTTCAAATGCTTTAATTGCCAAAATGTACAAGAGCCCCAATGCTAATCTTTTAGTAACACATGATGCGGCTCCGTGATAGCTGAGCTTTTTCGATCTTCTTCCTCCATTTTTATGTGACCAAGTTTACACTCTCTAGATAATAGGTGCAGCTCTGCAGTATCACCTAAAATTATAGTGTCTTCTCATCAACGCCTGATTCAGCAATCACCAAATGTCCCTCATGGTCCGTACTCCCTTCTACTTCATTGGAACCATCCCTACATTAAAAAGACAGATTTTACACTATTCTCAAGAAAATTCTCTACTAAGTCAATGATTTGATCTAGTGCTACATGCTTCTCCTCCGAGCAAGCATTATCTTCAACACTTCCTTGGCGAGGGTTGTCATGTTGGAGAAGCCCCAGTATTAGGAAGAACACCGGACATCCTCATCCACAATGAATATGCACTCTTAGCTGATGAATAAATGTAATGGTAGAGATCACCTGCGCGGCAACAGCGAAGGATCACGAGAAACAAAGTATCTTGCGCAGGAATTCAACACTTCAAATTCTCGAATCGAAAGTAGAGCCAAAACTCGATGCGGTTCAAGCAAAGCCAAATAGGGGACGCTTCAAGTCTTTGCGGCTAGAAATCAGGGTAACCAAAGTTCAATGGCTCTTGGTTGTGAAGTGGAACAAAACAAAGCACATCCAGTGCCTTCTCAAACTAAGGGCGGCGACAGTTCAGCTTTCCTGTGGCTCGGTTTGAAACAACATACAAATCTGGTAGACGTATTAGTGATGCCAATCCATAAGCACGCGGGTCATCCCTGATAAAGCTCGTAAAAAAAAAAAATCTGGTGATGGTGATACTCGACCTCCAGATAAAGAAACTTCCTAGAACGAAATTCAGCTTCATTTAGCCCTGTGGAAGATCAACGCTAGTGGAGCTTCGACGCACGCTTGAGGCTTTTCGTGTTCTCATCAGGAACAGACATTTAGTTTCGCAATTCGAAGGCTACAGCAGCAGAGATACAGCCGAGGAGACTAGAAGGGTAACGCAGGTAATTGGGCTGAAGGCATGGCTCATTAACCTCAATACTGCTTGTTGCTGTTGAGATAACTCTAATAACTACCTCAATGCAAGTAATCTCACATTACCATCAAGTAGTCAATGAGGATGTGTTGACGCCTTGTTGTTTTGACAAAATTGGGTTCTTACTTGGCTCCAAATGAAAGGTCAGTGATGATGCTCGCAAGGCGAAGTGAGCCTAAGACACACAGGAGAAATCTTGGGTTTGAAGTAGTTGCCAACATTATGGACACTACCATATGAGAACTTTTTCCCGAGATTACTACTCTCTCTATTGAAAGCTCCATCTTGGGGCTAATCCAATATTCCATCCGAAAGGTCAGTCTCGTCGAACTTCTGATAGTAGACCAGTAAAAGTAGCTGCTTCTTCTTCTTCTTTTCTTTTGATTTTTGTTTTTAGCGAGAGAACCAAATGTGCCGAAACATCTTGATCTTTAACACTCGAGTATTTCATCCCCTCTTGCAACATGCTGATTCTGGTCCAAGCTATGAGACAACCCCCGGAGATATAGCATCAAATGACCCTAGGCTAAGTCAAATCGATAGACTTCCATATCTGCATTTGGGATTTTATGATTCTACTTCTCACTTTTGATCATTAGAGATGAGGCCTTTTTTATGATCCTGCTTCTTTTGTGGTCACGTCGTTCCATCTTTTGAAGAAAGCACACTCTACTTCTCTAGCATTCAACCATTTTTACCATCTCAAAGCATCACCTTGCAGGTCTAACCTGCGAAAGCGACTAAGCGAAGAGATAAATCATACACCAACTTTTCTTGAAATTCGTTTTCGAAACATTTTGAAGCTAAGGCATAAAGGATTGTTTGAAACACTTCCAGTTATTTGTTTTTTAACGATGATTTTCACGAAATTGAATTCCATTACTAAAAAATGTGAATCGCATGATTTACAGAAGCATCAATTGGGTTTGCAATCAAGACCCAAAACAGAAAACATGATTTTTAACAAGAATAAAGACAATGATAAAATACAATAAACTCTTGCATAGATGAGAGTAAAAATCAACTCTTGTCCCAACTATGGAGTTCACTTCTCTATGTGATCAAACATGAGAATATGAAGGAGCGTCACGCATAACTTGCAAAAAGACGACAATGTCAGTATGTGAATGAGAAAATGGTCTTTCAATGAGGTCGCCCCTTACAATAAAATCGAGGCAACGGTACATGCCACATAGTCCCTATAATAAGGATTTTGGTATTTCTCCAAGATTTTTTTTGTAAGAGAATGCATCATTACAAAAATCAATCCGTGGCCATTAATTGACTATCCACTTTGATTCTAAAAGCTTCATATGCAAAAGTGACATTGATCTTTTAAAGATTGATTTGTGATTTTACTCTTACAAAATTGAAGTGACTTTTGTTTTTAGAAATCTGTACACAAAATGTGATTTGAATTTCAGTCCCAAAATGTGAGAAGGAAAGAATTTGATTTAAAATGTAGTTTCAATTTTTGTGCCCCAATATATAATCAAGACTTGAAAGTTCTTTTTTCTTTTTTTGATAAGATGTGATTTTGAGCCCATAACCGAAAATTTAAACAAAACTACGTGTTCAATAGGGCCAAATCAAAGTGTTTAGAACTTGCATTCAATATTCACTTATCAAGAGCAATTGCCATTTTTTTTCAATTATAAGCCTACATAACTGAGGGAATTCGATTGATCTCTAAGAGTTTCAAAATGGAAGTTCAATAAAAAATGAGCAAATAAAAAGAAAAATGGCACTTATAGTGAGTGGCGATTTTTCTTTCTGTTTTTTTTTAATTACATAAACATGCACATGGGATGTGGTTCGATTTCTATTATATACGGCTCAAAATGGAGCTACAAGATTACCAGACTAAACTAACGTGATCACAATTAGGTTGGGGTTCCCATGATTCTAGCTTCGTCAAAGAGTCGACCTATGTGATGACCCTTGGCCCGTTAGGGTCGCCACGACGTTCCCTAGTCATTACTATTATTTTGATGCAGAAGCGTATAATAACAACAACATCATAACTTAAATCGATGCGCACGAAAATATAGAACCAGGCACTTTATTTATTTATATATTTTAGACGACCTAGGTCAGTACATTAAGGCCAAAAAAGTCCTTTTTCTGGCTATATCCAAAACACTACTCCGACCATCCTACTGCCGATTTACACGGTCGTTTGCGTGACACGTCCTGGTCTTGCCAAAAATGCAGCCTTCATCCCCCAAGCCCTCCGTCTACTCGACCCCGCTAGTACCATTGCCGTCATCATCTGGGAGTGGAAGCGGTCCCACCGAGTGCCCATTGACTCGGGCATATAGTGCAATAGACCCCATCAACACGGGGCCTTATGGAAGACCAACATATACCGTCAGGATCACGGTGATCTGGATGAATGTCACGTCAGGGAAATCGGGGTCGACTTGCTCCACATGGTCCCACGTAAGATTGGTGGGGACGTCGTAGAGCATAGTGGAAGATGCGAGTTGGAGAGGCATGGTTACGTGTCTGAAAATGTAATAATCCCATAAGGGGTGAGTACAACCACTCAGCAAGTAAGAGTCTACTAAACTATACTACGCGAACCTATCACCACCCGTTCAACGCAATCCAAAAATAAATTACATGAACTAAAATAATTGAACTTGCATCGGTTCTAAAAGAAACGGAAATTTGGAATTTCAATTCATCCATATTCGACTACCACCATCTTCCAGAGGGAACCGAATACACCCCACCAGGCATCTCGCACCCCACCTGGCATTGCGAGGACCTTCGGGCCTTTATCACATTTCCTGGGCCTCCAAAGGGCACCGTATCAAAACCCTCCGGGCATATCGACACCCGGGGCATTGTTGTCAATGTGGACCGACAGCATCGGTAAATTAAATATCATGGTGTAGCAATCCAACAGTTGAATTCTAAAATATTTTTCATGTTGCTAATGCAAGGAAAATAATTCAATTCCGAAATCCAGAATTATAGTATAAACCAAATTGCAAACAAAATCTTGAAGATACGTCAAACCCACGTCGGTAGAAACATTTCATACAATCGAGATCTTAAACACTGAATCGGTCACAATCAAAATCACGGTTTTCACCCCCGGAATTCGTATTGTTCTACTCAAAGTACCTTCAAATTTGCTACCTCATAACATTTTCAAGTTTCAAAAGTTTAGAATTTTCCGTAGAAAACATTCTCGTACTTAAAGCTCCCAAACGTTCCGCAACATAAAAAAAATCAGTAAACTCATGGGTCCACACCCAAATCTGACCATGACCGAAACCATGCATTTCACTCCTCCAAGTTCGTGGTCAACCGGACTACTTTTGAGCTTCACCCGTACATACTCAGTGCTACTTTCAGAGTCCGCAATAACCACAGGTTTCAGAAAGGTTCGTCTATGAATGTTTCCAAATCCACCAAATAACGCGAGTATCATAGAAATAATAGAAACCTGTAGGATTCCGAAGGAACACGTCTCACCAAGCGACGGAATTCACACAACATAGAATAGTCGACGTCTACTTGCCTTGAATCCTTGGTGCTAAAGGCTGGTGGCAGAGCGACGAGACGATGCAAGCTGGTGGCGGAGCAGCGAGGCGACACGAGACGGCGGTGCGGTGAGGAGGTGCACGTGGCTGGCGTTGATGAGCAAAACGAGGGTGAAGCTGTGAAGGTCAGAATGAAGATGCGCCTTGGCTACAGAAGTTGATGGACGAAGAAAGTGTGAGGGGAAGTGTCACGCCTCGAACCCCAGGCATTGCACATCCTTCAGCGGTCAATTGAATTGCAACGCTCCCAAGACGCATCACCGACCCTTTTTTTTCCAATTAAGCACACGCGGAAGTGAATTAAATACAACACCCAGTCAATGATCAAACACAAGGATAGTAAAAACAAGGAACAATTTTCTTACCAATTGTTGACCCTAGGAAGTCTATTAATTACCAGCCTCTTAGCGACCACTTCCTATCGACTCTCTCAACAACCTTCAAGGATCAGGGTCACCCTAAACTTCGCTAACGGCAGGGCCAGCCAAAAGGTGTCGCATCACACGCCCATCACATATGCACTCAAGAGATCTCCATGCTACGGTCCTGAAAAAGGTTAGCCCACGACGGGGTGAAATAAAATCTCAGCGAGTCAACCGCCTAAACCCCCATTAGGATGCAAATTCACCTCGAAGGTGGTCCTAAACATGCACCATACAGAACTTACCTTGTCTCGGCGCATCCCTGCATATTAGTGCACCACATATATCATATGAATATAGCAAGCGTATTTAATAACTGGAACACCTCATATCATCTTGCAAACAATTACATGGGTCTCGATTATAAGGCCAAACCGTTATGATACGTTCCATTCCGTGCCACACAATTTTGTCCCATAATCAAGCGCAGCTATCTCAATCACTCAAGCGTGTTCGAATTATTTAGGATCCAACGGCCACGGCCAACTCATCAATCGGTGGTCATCCAACATAACCAGGCATCATCCCACTTCATCGGGCACGGCAACGTCTACATCTAGATAACATTCCCGAAGAAGCATCGGCCTAGCCGCCACTGTGATTGGCATCCGTTGTCAATGGCATCTGAACTTAATTAGGTATCGTCCCACGTGAACGCATCAGGACGGGTTCCAATAATCACCACACACACATCCATGCTCGGCTAAGAACATCGTGCTTTGCACCAAAATACTTCCATTTCAAATAATGGACTTGGCCAATTTTCTTCGTATTAAAAATCATCCCAGTAAAATAATCGTGCGTGATCACGCATCTAAAATGAACCAGTAAGCATGGTACACTCTCATTTCAAAATTCCACGATTTCATATACTATATAAAATTTTGGCGTCAAAAACCGACACTTGGTATTTTTCTATTTAAATACCATAAATCAAATTTTGTAATAATAATCCAAAACAACCACTCAGCACTCAATTGCACAATTAAGCAATCAATTTCACATATAAATTTAACCACGAGAATCAACGTAAAATTCTAAGAAACGGTTAATCCGTCACAATTTACGCTAATTATAGTTAATTAAATAAATTGCAATTAAATATATAAATTGCGATTAATTAAACTGAACCACATAATTAACCTAACCATGTAGGCGCATCATCAATCAAGCCAACTCTTAGCTTCTATCATATAGCCAAGAACCCCAAAAACCCCTTTTTAAAATTCACTTGGTCACCTTTTTTTTTGTTCAAACTTTCTGAAATAAATTCGTATGGGGTCCCGTATTTGAAATTAACTCGCCAAACTTTGCACGCATCTAGATTGAAACCTCACGGTTTTATTGAGCCCATAAAACTTGGCGTCCAAACCCGACACCATATTTTTTTTCTAATTTCTTTTTCAACCACCCTCTTTTGAAAACAAACCTTAGTAACCCCTCTTTTTTTTTTTGTTCAAAATGTTTAGAAATAAATTCATAGGTGCTCAAGTACTCAAAATTAATCAGACAAACTTTGCACACACCTAGTTTGAAACCTCATTATTTTATTTGGAAAATAAGTTCTGGTGTCCAACCTGACACCTAATTGTTTTCTAATTAATAGCTCATAATGTTATCTTTTGCAATAACAATAAACCATCACCATAGCACAACCATTCACATATTAACAAACATAAGCTCTAAGCATGCCAAAAGTCAACCACATCACCAAATATACATTATCTAGCAAGCTAGATACCAAAAACAACAACAAAACCACAACCGGTCCTAACCGGCAGAAATCGGGCCACTCTCGCATCTCCAAGTTTAAATCCAAAAACCTAATCAAAAGAGTTCTAAAAATTTTCAAATTTGAATATGTTGTAAATGACACCTAAAAAAAACATTTTTCATGAAGACACATTAACCCAAAAATTTCTAGATTGAGAGCAATAAATAGCCCAAATCGTTACCAAAACTGTGTCCGTGTCCAGGAAGTCTGTTTTCCAAAATTAGTTTAGTTTGAAGTCCAAAACTTATCCATTTGATCTAAAATTTGACTATGTTAAATCACAAGATGTGATCAAAAAATTTTGCAGAGGAAATGTTTCAAAATTCGAACCCTAAAAGTTGATAAAAATCTATTGAACACCGAAAGGTCACAAGTTCCAGCACAAACAGAGGTTCTGTTTTGATTGAAACAGAGCTGAAATCTCATTCTTTTAAATCCATAAAATCTTGAGAAAAATATATGTCATAATTGAAGATTTCTAGAACATTTTTCAAGAAGGAAGTAATTGCAAAATCTCATCACATTTTTCCCCACAAAAATAGTAAACGGCGAGGGTCCAGTAACTAGATCTAAGGGAAATCCATTTTTTTAGACTAAACCACCCTCATTAGTGCTAATATAACCAATTAGATTAACACAAACCCATATTAATGATAATCTAACCAAACTAGATTAACACTAATCTAACTTAAGGCTAATCTCACTTAGTACTATTTAACTAAGCTAATTAGCACTAATATAACCTCCTAAGCACAATTAACGACCTAATCAAGGATTAAGGAGTTAACTCATCGGATTAGGATGGCGGTGGGCTCGTGGTGACAGCAACTCAACGGCGGTGAAGACCCGAGACTACTGTGTCTCCAACGGAGCTTAAACGACGAAGGAAAACGGCCCAACAAGCTCACGGCTAGAGGGCTCGGTTCTGTTTGGAGCTGGTCGGGGCTGCAGGGGTTGCTGGTCGGTCTCGGTGGAACTGGGCTTCGTTGGTGTTGGAGCTGCAGCGGACAGGACGGGTGACGAGTTGCTGGATGAGCGACGGGACGGGCTGGTGGTGGTGTTGGCAGGGCTGTTCGGTGGTGGACGTGTGGGCTAGTACGAGGTGGCTGTGGGCGTGAGGTTGAAGTGGTGTTGGTGGGTGATGATGGAGATGAAGGGAGCTGCTGGTCGTGACTTGTATGGTTGGGGCAGCAGCAACAAAAATACAAGGGAAGAAGGGGCTGCGGTGGTGGAGTGGTGTGCGGCAACAAGAAGGAAGGAGAATGGGGGGCTTAAAGGAAGGAGGGAAAATGGAAAAGAAATGAGAGCCAGCCGCAAAAGGGGAAGCTCACACACGCATAAAAGGAAGAAAGAAGAGTGGGAGATAGAGAGAGAGAGGAGGGGGAAGCAAGTCAAGCTAAGCAAAGACTTTAAGGGAAAAATCTCCATTTTCATCCTCATCTACACCCCAAAAGTTTCAAATAATATCTACACTCCCCCAAATACTTTCATAAGCTTAATTTTCCAAAATTAAGTCTTTTTGGGCAGCAAAATCATTTTTTTTCCCTTGATCTGTATTTCCATTTCATTTTCCAATTTGTCCGAAATTCGATTTTTCTGCAAAATTCCAAGCTCGACGGAATTTTCCCAAAAGATGAGACAATGTCCTAAAAATAAATTGTGACACGCTAGAATGTTTGATTCCTGAAACCATATTCAATTTTATGATTAAAATCGACTAGACACGATTTTAGTACAATCTAACCTACTGGGTAGCTTTTAGGAATTTTAACATGTTTGACCCGTGGTCGATAATTTTCAATCCATGTTTTTGCATCTCCGACTTGTAGACGACTCTCGGTTGTCGTAAAAATCGCAAGGTTTCGATTACGGGCACCGAGTATAAAATTGACAGAAAACCAAGTTAGTGCCGTTCGATACGAATTTTGTAATTACACGGAATCACCCGCAATTCAATTATGTGTTTCCATCAAATTAACTTATATCTGATCACTAATCGATTATAATAGTATTGTATTGACCCTTGCCGATTATTATGATCGAGCAGTTGATTTCCGATCGAATTCTCGAGTCTGCCACATTTATATCCCTTAACAGCTTCACCTAATAGATTAGTTAACTCATGAGTAGCCAACTCAAAGTAAAACGACCATAGGCACATCGACGAAATGCCCATTTCACATTATTAAAACGGGGTCAAATTTTCAGGATGTCATAGGAAAGAAAAATGAGGGACGTCTTCTTCTAAGCTTCGACTCCTCCGCCTAATTGATCTTCTTGGTTAACTTTTTCCTTCCATTTCGTGGCAGCAGAAGGGAGAGACAGCCCGTGGATTTGTCTCTTGGCGTGAGACACCTTGCAAATTCATGCAAGGACGTGGCTGTAGCTTGGTCAAAGTCTTCAATTTGCTGGCCAGTTGAGAAGGAACAACGTGGCTGAGGTCTTATGTCCAAGTTCCCATTCGCTGGCAGGCTAAGGAGGAAGAAAACGGGGCTGCACTTCAGGGTCAGAGTCTTCATTTTGCTGAGAAGCGTGTGAGGTTGACGTGGGGGAAATGGTGGGAGTTCTTTGCTCTTTTCTTTGACCACTTGAACGTGTGCATGGGAATGAAGAAGAATTTGCATGGAAAGCTAGCTTGGCAAAGTACTAACGAGAGTGAACATTGATCTCGCTTGTGGCGTTTCGTGAAGAAGAAAATTTTAGGAGATAATGGACTAGGCAATGGTCGAGCTGTCACAGTACGGCAAAGATGTGACGATGAGATGTGATGGTTCAGTACGGTGATGGTGGTGGCAAAACGGTGGCCGTGAATAGTGCCAACAACATAGTCCAATGACAAGCTTGTCGACGCAGTATGGACCGTTACGTATTCGAGGCACGGGCGAAGTCCAGATATCACAACCCGTGTCACATGATTATCGACCAGGGTGGTAACTCTTGACATTAAGAAGGAAATTTTGGGGTTGAGAAGAGCAACTCGTACTACATGATCATAGTCGGAGTGGCATCCACCTCAACATCATCCTAAGAAATCCTATGTGGCGTAGGTCAAGCGGCAGGTCGTGTGTGCTAAAGTGTAGTATGATGTAAAGAATACATGCACGACAATTTATAAACAAACACCACTTTAAAGTTCAAAAAATAAACATTCATTCCAAACTCCACACCTACAAAACAATGGGTTAACAATCACTTCTTCTCTTATAACTCCCAATTGCAAAAACATTTAACACTCACATTAGGAACGTACTTGATATCCTCGCTACTAAACAAAAATTATTTTTTAACAAGATAGATTTAGACCTAAGTCTTCTAAGGTTTAAACCAAGTCCCCAGCGGAGTCACCAAGCTGTCGCGTGATACCCCTCGAGGGAAGGGAATAGGTTTAGGGATATTGCCTAAATGACGGACCTAAGGCCCATGATTAGGCACGGACTCTCCCGAGTCCATACCTCACACGACATTGGCTTGTTCTTAAGAATTTCACAATAAGAAGTCACCACTAGCCTATTAGAGTTGACTAGAAACCAAGTAAGGCATGAGAGTGTACCTCATTTCCTACGCAATCAAAGAATCTAGGGTTAGGAACTTAATTACACTAAGGGCTTGTTTGATTGTGTTCTTTTTTTGTTCCCTGGAACACAATTTTTGTTCTTTTGTTCCGGGGAACAAAAAAAGAATAGAAACGTGTTTGTTTACAATTTTGTTCCCGGGAACAAAAAATCTTTTTCGTTCCCGAGAACAAATTTGGAACAGCAACAAGAAATAAGAAAAACTTGTTTTTTGTTGCTAGGAACACTTCCAAGAAACAATTTTTCTCTCTCATATTTTTTCCTTCTCTTTCTTTTCTTCTTTTCTTCCGAGGCCGGTGACTAGCCATCGAGGGCCGGCGACTGGCTGTCGAGGGCCAGCGACCTTGCCAGAGCATCGCCGGCCCTCGGCGAGGCTCGGCCTCTCCTTGGTTGGGGGAGCTTGAGCTCGCCTCGCCTATGGCTGGGTGAGGTCAGCCTCGCTGGATCTAGGTGAGCTCAAGCTCGCCTAGCCAAGGCGAGGCCGACCTCGCACCGGCCGGCGAGCCTCGCCATGGTTGGGTGAGGCCGTCGGCCCTCGTCGGCCAGTTGCTGGCCATGGCCAAGGCTGGCAACCGGCCAAAAGGAAGAAAAAATCAAAAGTCAAAAATCAAAAAGGAAAAAGGAAAAATAAAATGAAAATATTAAAAAATTAAAAGAAACAAAAGATTATACAAGTTTACCAAACGTGTTTATGTTCTTTTTCTATTCCAAGAACAGAAATTTTGTACAGTTACCAAATGCGTTCTTTTATTCAAAAATTGTTCTCCGAAACATAAATAGTTTTTTATATTTCTATTCCCTGGAACAATTTTTGAACTGAAACGTTACCAAACGCACCATAATTAACCAATTAGTGCCCTTTCGATACTTTTTTTTTTGTGACCCAGGGAACCTCGTACAACCAACAGCCGACGAGCAAACCCTAGGGTGACGCTAGCGGAGGACCCACCACCCCGACGTCACGCTTAAGAACCCTAGCAATGCCTCTGAGATTTGAACTTCTCCCCTTCATGAGGGGGAGAAGAGCCCAAGCCAGCAACACCACCGCAGGTGGTGGTCCCTTTCGATACTTAATCTTGTTCATTTAAAAAAAAAATGATTTTTATCAGGCAATTTGGATTAACTTTAGACAAATCCACTAACATGTGAGATGATCATGCGGGTGCACAATCATTAAAATAACAATTAGCAACCAAGGAAAGCATTAAATAAATTGCATGGGATAGCAAAGAATTAATACTATAAAGAAGACAAATGCTAATCCTAACTAGACTAAAGAGAAGCCAAACTCAATGTATCAATGTTGTGCATTCAAAGGCATTTGTCCCTAAGGACAATTTAAACCCTAAGGTAAAGCCCAAAGGTGTAGTCAAACTGAAACATAATTCCAAATTGAAAGGTTCCTTATTTTTGCGAAAAAAATTACTTCAAAGATTAATTTCAACCTTTTCGCGGAAATTTAAATATATATATATATATAATTTTTTTATTTCTTTTTTAATAAAAGGAATTTTTGAATTTTCCCCCAAAAAAACTGGATTTTTCCAAATTTTTTATTTTTTTTGAAAAGGTCGAATTTTTTTAATTTTTTATGGGTTTTCGAATTTTCGAAGTTTTTTTGAATTTTTATTATTTTTCGAAATTTTTGATTTTTTTTGAAAATTTTTGAATTTTTAATATATTTTTAATATTTAATATTATTATATTTAGGAAAACAGGTTCGGACTAGGTAAACCCAATCCGACCCACTAATCTGATCTGAGCCTACGTCCGACCCACGTCAGATAAAAAAGGATCTCTTTTTTTTTCGTTTAGTTTTTTTAAAAATATATATTTATTTCTTTCTTTTTTTCTCTTTTTGTCTTATCCTCGTTTTGTCTCTTTCTGCTGCTCCATCTTTTGCACTCCTTATTCCTGTAGCCAACTTTTGCTCTCTTTTCCCTATTCCTTTTTTTTTTTTGCTGCACCTTTTTTTTCTTTTGCTTTTTCTTTTGTTTTTTGTATTTGTTTCTTCCCTCTTTGAGAGAAAATATTGGCTGAGTATTACACTCCATGTATACATAGAGTAAGACCATTCAGAAGTCGACACGTGGCTCCACGTAGGCGACAGGGTCAGAGGTTCAAAATTTGCGCAGCGAGCTCTTGGGGCCCACCACTATAACGCCGTCTCTCCTCTACTCTCCGTTGCAACCTATCGACTTGTCCTCTCTCTCTCTCTCTCTCTCTCTCCCCGTTCTCCGTTCTGTTACGGGAAAACAAAAATCGCAGGTGCTTCTCTCCATATGCTCTTCCCCCTCCTCTGCTCTCCCTCCTCCGCTGGTTGCCCGCGACGCCGACGCCCCTCCATCGGTTGCCTCCGTCACCCCCGACTCCGATGCCAATGCTGACGCAGCCTTTGCCACTGCTCCTAAACCTGACTCTGACTCCGACGTTGACGCCCATCCGCCTCCACCCACGACGCCGTCGCCGACGCCCCCCGCCTCCACCCCTGACGCTGTCGTCGACGCCCTTTCGCCTCCCTCTCACGACCTCTACTCCCCTTCCTCCCTCTTTCCTCTATGAAGCGCCCTTTCGCCTCCCTCTCACAACCTCTACTCCGCTCTCTCCCTCTTTCCTCTGTGGAGCGCCCTTGCTAGCCAACCATGATGCCAACGAACCCTTGCTTGCGTTTTGGCCTCCCGCCTTGAAGGGGACTCTTAATGTTCTAAAGTCGTGTTCCAAAGCACCTTCTGTCAAGCGTGTGGAGGGCGCTGGCCAACCCCGATGCCGACGAACCCCTGCTCGCATTTTGGCCTCCCTCTCCGCAAATGAAGGTCGCTCTCTCTCTCTTTCCTCCACGAAGCGCCCCCTGCTCCTAAACGCGGACGCCGTCGACACTGTCGCCTCCCACCGTCGCCTTCCCAAGCCCCACAGATAGGCACCCCATTGGTGACTCCCGTACATCTGAAGGTTTTTTTTTTTGGATTCCACTTAGTAAAAGTCATGTCAAGGTTTATAGTCGAATAAGAATGGAGCAAATTTGCATTAGGATTTTCTACACCCCCATGGTAAACATGCTCTTTTAGATAGATGGCTCTGTGAAAGCAAGTTTCCCTTATAATGTAGATTGTGAAGGAAGATTTTCTTTGCTTTGTATCATTTTGATAAACCTCTTTGCTTTATATTGTTATAACCTAAGATTCACCTTGCCTTGTGATTTGTTGCAATTCATTTGCTTATCATACATTTCTCTGATTCCTCTTCGCCTGATGTAGCATGAGTAATAGGTAGAGATGGTTGGTGACAAAGCTGGAGGCATTTGTTCATCTAGTTTTATTCAGTGACTGTTTGTTTTTCACGTGGAATTTAGTCCCAATGTCTCTCATTATTAGCCCATGCATATTAGTAGTAGGATTATGTCATTTTTACTCATAAACGATAATGATTGTGATATTTTATTCCCTTAGAATATATAGTTAATTAGTGTAGGTGTCAAACAAGATGGGCTAAATATTGTAAGTTCAGTTTTCTTAAAACTTTTTAATAAATTGTATATTCCATCTTGACAATCACATTTGACAATTTCATAGGAAAAAAAATCTCATATACTTATGTTTGCTAAAGTGCTATTATAATAAAGCTATCTTCATGTATAATGATGTCTTAAGTCTAATTAAATGCATCACCTAATTGCAGAGTTACAAAGATATTAAGTGCTTCACTCTCTCTCTCTCTCTCCCCAAATGTGCACACATGCACGAAAACGTATGCTGGAGATGCTTAACATTTTAGTTAGTTTGGTGCTTGAATGGATATTTGTCAATATTGCCTGAATATATTAATACTCACAATTGGTTACTTTACTTGAGAGGTTCACATATTGCATTTTTCTTACCTTTTTGTGATCATGTTATTTTTTTCAATCTGGGCGATAATCCAACAGTAGACCATCATTGTAAGTTTGCAATGATGGTCTATGTTGTATTTGATCAACAACTTGAGTTTTACAAGGTCTGCCGCTTGTTCTGCCAAAATTACATTTTGCGTTATTGGTGGTGGTGGTGGTGGTGGTGGTTGGTGTTCTTATTATTTTTTTTTTTTTAAGGGGAGGTCTGTGGTTTAATAGAGATTTGTACTGATTATTTCATTGTTCTCCTGAAGCTATCTGATATGTGCACCGAGAAAATATTCGTAATGTTCTAGTGAAGATTTATGCATCTGAAGGGATGCTTTGGGAAGTTATTATTAATGAAAGAGATAAAAATGCTACAAGAGTGTAATAGAATAAAACAATAAGTGGACTGGAAGATTTTCTTGTCCTTTTTATCATCTACTGGTGTTGTAACTCATTATTTTTGTTACAATTGAAGTTTTAAAATGTAAGACTGCCAACTACTTGTTTATGAACTTGATACACGAGGTCCCTGTGAAGAAGCAAGATCTTCCAACATTTGGACCTTGATAAAAGGTCAAGCAAAATTTTGTTTTGGCTTGATGCTGGGAACTTTGGCTCTGATGTTGTTAATATAAGATCAGCATATGCCCGTAATATATGGGCTACTACTAAATGGTCAACGTGATTTCCATGTCTTTTTGATCGTTTATGTCATTTTTCATTCAAGTACTTTTTCTTGAAGATTATATGGTGGGAATTTAGTAATTATTGGGAGATTTAGGGCCTTAAACCGAAGAATCTGATCTTGGCTGCACATGTTATGTTTTTTTGCCTTTGGAAAGCAACATACGTTTTCTTGTTATTCTTTCTTAGACAACAAAGTTAATTGTGGATCATTGTAATGACTATTTGTAAAGTTACTCGATAACTGTTGAAATAATGCCTCGTTATTCTTAATAATCGAAGGACAGTTACAAGAAGATGGGTGTTCTAGATGATTCTGCTTCTGAATCAATTTGATTCATAAACCGAGTGATTTGATTCTCGATCGTCTTGTCTTATCCAGAATGACTACAATCAAAGAGAGACTTCTACGACAACGCTCAAAGCAGGACAGGGTGCTCGTTTTGCAAGGATGCTATAACTAGAATCTCTCTTCTGCACGATGCACCTCACCGGAATGCCTGGCTATGTGCTTATGGTTTTTATTGAAGATGGCTTGATTACACACATAAAATCCATCGTTTGGAGGTAAATAATCCACATGGATTACATTACACCTATTTCGGAATCTCGTGTTCTTGTACTGCACTTCCGTTCTCTCAGTCAGAAGGCAGTAATATCAAGCTATGTACGAGCTTATGCTGAACTAGAAAGCCCATGAAGATATGGGTTTCAATTTACATTACATGTATGCACAAGTGATTCTCAGGAGTTTCATCCGGAGATCAGATATCATACATACTTATATTTTGCTCGCTCAAGGATGGCAGTCCTGAATATACAGAAGCAGTAGAGATTGCCATTCACACTTCTATGAGGCAAACCAAACATGGTCAAAGCCAATGGACAGAACCATGTGAACTTTTCTTTCATTCCTTGTGCAAACTTTGGTGCAGAATAGTACAACCATGACTTCCTACTCAATGTAGAGTAGGGGGACCCTTTCGTGGGTAATGCCATGCACATGCAAGGAACGAGTAGGTAGATAATTGATCAAGAAGCTGTCGCCTCAAAACAGTGCTATGAATTTCTTGCACCATGTTTGAGTCCATCATTCCGCACTCACTGTTCGAACAGGCTCACGCCCTTAGGGACTCTGCATGCACCGAACTTTGAGAGTTTCTTACATTTCCAAGTCCAATTCACGCAACAATGACGCCTTAAGGAGTTGTTACCCTGAAATTCTATCGCAGAGAACGTTTAAGCAAGTTCAAAACCAAACACAATAACAAGATCTGCCAAACGAAGTCATTTACACACTGCTGTCAGCACAAAATATCGGACTCCTTTCAGATCATAAGCCTTATGGATACAATAATAGAAGTAACAATTTAGAAGCACTATATCCATTAACATATCTCACACCCCTCATCTTTCTATGGCACTAGCACAAAATGGAGTTCACTTCGATGTCGCAGAAGCTTAGTCCACTTCCTCCATTTTGCTCTCCTCAGCACCATCCTCTTCCAAGGCAGGCATGTCAACATCATCACCAGCAGTCTCATCCTCGTCAATGCTCAGACCCAGCTTCAGCATCCTGTGAATCCTCGCTGCGAAAGTGTTGGGGTCATCGAAACTGAACCCGAATGTTAAAAGAGCAGTCTCAAACAGCAACATCACCAAGCCCTTCATGGACTTGTCGTTCTTATCAGCCTCAGCTCCTCCAATGATGCCATTATCAGGGTTGATCTGCATTGTCTTCTTGCTTGACATGTAAGAGCTCATGCTGTTGTCCCTCAGAGCCTGAGCCTTCATAATCCTTTCCATATTTGCAAACCATCCATATTCTCCCGTCACCAAACAGCAGGGAGAGTCCACAATTCTATCCGATACCACCACTTTTTCAATTTTGTCTCCCAAAATGTCCTTCATTGTCTTGCACAAGTTCTCAAAGGACTTCTTTTTCTCCTCCTTTGTCTTCTTTTCTTCCTCGCTTTCATCATCAAGTTTCAGGCCCTCTTTGGTTGCAAAGACCAACTTCTTTCCATCGTACTCCTCCAATTGTCCTACAGCATACTCATCAATTGCGTCCACCATAAAAAGCACCTCATAGCCTTTTTCTTGAGCCGCTCCAAGAACGGAGAGTTCTCTACAGCCTTCTTGCTTTCACCAGTGATATTAGTAGATATCCTTCTGACCCTTCTTCATCCTCGTGACATAATCCTTCAGACTTGTCATTTCATCCCCACTCTTTGTCGAGCGGTACCGAAGGAGGTCTGCAAGTTTAGCTCTATTCTGGCTGTCTTCATGGATACCCAATTTCAAGTTCTTTGAGAAGGCCTCATAGAACTTGTTGCAGTCCTCCTTGTTCTCTGCAATCTCATTGAACATCTCAATGCACTTCTTGACAAGATTTTTCCTGATGACCTTCAGAATCTTGTTCTGTTGCAGCATCTCACGAGAAATGTTGAGGGGCAAGTCATCAGAATCGACAACTCCTTTCACGAATCCAAGATACTCTGGAATGAGCTCCTCACAGTTGTCCATAATGAAAACCCTCCTAACATAGAGCTTGATGTTGTTCATCTTCTTGCGAGTATTGAAGAGGTTGAATGGAGCACGTTTTGGGACGAACAAAATAGCCTTGAATTCAAGCTGCCCCTCAACAGAGAAGTGCTTCACGGCAAGATGGTCTTCCCAATCATTGGTCAAGCTCTTGTGGAAGGAAGCATACTCCTCCTTGGTGATATCCTCTGGCTTTCGCAGCCAGATGGGTTTCAGTTTGTTGATGAGCTGCCACTCATGAGAAACCTCCTTAGTCTTCTTCTTCTTCTTGGACTTCTTTTCTTCCTTCTCCTCATTGACGTCCTCAACATCTCCTTCCTCTTCCTTCTTGGGCTCATCGTCCTCATCATCATTGATCTCTTTCTCGGTTGTCTTCTCAGTCCATAGATAGATGGAGTAGCTAATGAACTCGGAGTGCTTCTTCACAAGGCCCTTAATCCTTCTTTCTTCCAGGTACTCCAGGTGAGGAAAACAGAGACGTGACGCTGTTAGCATTATGTATCATCCAAAACCATAGCAAATCTTCTCCATCAATTCATAAAAGCAACCATAAATGAACTCATCTGGTCCTCCTTAAGGAAGAGGGTGATCTTGGTCCCTCTGCCGAGTTGCTCCCCACTCACATCTCTAGTAACGTTGAAGGAACCACCAGCCTGGGACTCCCAGATGTACTGCTCATCATCATTGTGCTTAGTAGTCACAATGACTTTCTCAGCCACCAAATAAGCAAAGTAGAAACCAACACCAAATTGACCAATCATGCTCACATCAGCTCTCGCCTGCAATGCCTCCATGAATTCTTTCATCCCCGACCTCACAATCGTAACCAGGTTGTTCACAAGATCTGTCCAATTCATCTCAGACGTTAATATCTACCAACAGTCTCACAACTTAAATGAACTCAGCGTAACAGTTACCGTTATCGCATAGGAACATAGCCATAGCCAAAAGACGCGAGCAAGAAAATTGATCAATCTCTGTCAGCCAATTACATTACCTGCTTTAGTCATGCCAACGCTGCTGTCAATGATCGAAAGGGTCTTGTTGGCCTTGTCCAGCACCAGCCTAATGAACAGCTTGGGCTGCGCATCGAGCTTGCTCTTGTCCGTGAGGCTCTCGTATCTAATCTTATCCAACGCCTAAAGCACACACAAACCGATCACAGATCAGAATCAACATATCACCTTCAGCATCACAATATCGCATTTTGATCACGATTATTTCTCAACAATGCCTAAGGCAGAGCCATCTAATCAACTAAATATGACACTCTTAAGTCTTCACCAGGCATCGAACAACTACTTCAAGCAAACATAAATCTCTCTGATCTTCAAGCCTGCAAGCCATTACTAACACCTACCAGACAAAAGACATTGAACAAGGCAACCTAGTACTTCAAAGCGAGGTGGAGGAGACGTACATCAGAGGAGTTGCTGATGAGCTCGCGGAGGAAGATCTCCTTGTTGCTGTAGAAGGTGTTGATGATCAGGCTCAGGAGCTAGTTTATCTCCGCCTGGAACGTGAACGTCTCTGCTTCCGCCATTTTTTAATCAACCTTGGATACACAGGAGTAACAGGTTTCCACAGCATCAGTGGAAAGCGGGGACGAGTTTGTAGTTATAGTTTCTGCCCCTAAAAAGGTATATTACCCCCACCAAATTAAGGAAAAGGGTCACTCTCTCCATTGACCCATTTTCCTCAAAGTCACGTTCAGAAAATTGTGCGGTTTACATGTTCACTCCTTTGGCTGCAAATACTATGGCAAAATTGTCCTCTTTGTCATCCTACATAAATTTGCAGCACATCTTCAGAAATGATATTGAAAGAAAGTGTTTGGAATATTAGAGCAAGAAGAAGACTTAGAGCATCGATTCTCAAAGAAAAGAAACAACTAAAATAAGATCAGGAATCTTCACAAAGAATGCATTTAGCAATTGAGAAGTCTAGCAGATAATAGCAGAGCTAGTACATTTTAGGTGAATTCTGAACCTTCACTCCAAAACCGTAGGAAAATTCTGTGAAACTAATGGTAGTTCATTAAATTATCGAGGCAACAAAACTCTGCTCAAATCTGTGGACGTCGCTGATCGTCAATGACTCGCTTGCCGATTCCCACGATCCTAGAAGTCCTCGAGGTGGCGGCCATACAAAAGCTGCCTCTTCTCTGCGTGCTGAAGATGAAGAAAAAGGCGATGGTCGGAAGAGGGGGAGACGAGAGATCAGTCTGATATCAAAATGAGGAAGCGGCCCCAATGGAGAAAAGCCAACTGCCAAACTAGGTGGCCAGGTACACCTACCCAGTCCCCGTAGTACGGCTATGTATTCAATAGTACCGTCCGCTTTTCCTTTCTCTCACCGCCTTCACTTTAACGGCGAACAAATGTGAAAAAAAAAACTAAAAGACACGGATTCGATTTTCGGGGCTATTCATTTAAAAAGAATTACATGGAGAGTGATTTCTTTCGTTTTGAGAATATGGACGCGATCACCCAATATTTAAACAAAGTTTAGAAAAGCATAGTTTACCCCTTCAACAATCTGTTGATGTCCACCTTCAGGATTGGCAGCAGTATTTTGATTTATACCCAAACCAGTAGCAGGTGTCCTTGCAACATCTTCGATGTCTCTGATTATTAACTTCAAAAGAGCAACATGTAGTTCGCCCAACAATCTTGAATCCTGTCATGAAGTAGAAAGTGCAGATGGGCATAAAAATTAATAAAAGGAAATCTTATGAGAAACAAAGATATCCAATTAGAGGGAACATTGCTTACATAGTCGTGAAAAGCTTGACCTGGTAGAGTGCAAACGGAAAATGCAACACCCATCGTCCCAACCATTGCTGATGCACGCTTCCCTCTGCTGCAACATCCTTAAGTGAGAGCCCAGTTGCGGCTGCAGCTCCGGCGACCTTATATTGACAAATGAAAGCAAAGAATCATATCAGTATTCTTCACTTTCACTACTCATAAACGCAGGGCAAGAAGTGTGGAGTCTCTCAACAACAATGAACCATAGATATTGCCAGATGCATGAAAACTTCAGAAGAATAATCCGAAAGGGATGTCCTTCTGACTTTCTTAATTCACGTTTCAAAAACTTTCTAAAAATTGATTTGCCAAAACAGGAGCTACCTATGTTAAAGATCTATTACAACAAGAAAATACGAGAGTTTTTAAAGTTGCCGTAGTCACTCGAATAGATGAAAGTGATGGTGACAAAAATTAAGGATACAAGCGTGGACCATGAGAAGTGGGGAAGGAAAAGATTCTTGTTTAGTGCCAAAAGGGACATTTAAAGCACAAACTTTCAGAGAGAGAGACCACAAACCTTGTGACCTAGAATAGTCCCTGCCAATCCTCTCCTCCCGACTATGCCTCGAGGGGGAGGTAAAGCACAATCATCTCCGACAATCACCATCTGGAATAAGGCATAACCTTTTGACACCAGTCTCCAGCATATGTTAAAATCACAATCATATCTAGAAGTAATTACAGGGGAAGTACCTCAACCATGTAACCTTCAGATTTAGCCAGCTCAGTAGCCAATCCAAAGTTCAAGCGATCACCTGTATAATTCTGCAAAAGGGAGATTGTAATCCTTCTTCTATTAGATCTTCTGTTTTGGACAGATGTCATAGCATAGGGAAATAAGTACTTGTGGTCTATGCGGCTGCTAGAACTGCATAAACTCCCGGAATTTCCGTGGCAATGAAAGTGCCGTTTACAAATTTTTTTAGTTTTCCCTTATATACACAAGTTCACATGTATGCCAAAATACTCTATAAGGTGGTAGGATAAAGTAAAGGAAGTACCTTGACAATAAGTAGACACCCCATTGGCCCAATTACGGCTCGGATGCCCTGAAATATATACAATAAAGCAAAATGAATCTCATAGACAAGGAGACAAGACATAAAGCAAGAGATTCTTGACATTTTCCTTGTTTTGTCATATCATCATGGGAAAACATACAGCTAGAACAGCATCAACTGGTGGAGAAGCAAAAGCATCACCACATATTGCAGCTGCTAGCATCCCTTCACCCACGAATCCAGCATGAGCTGGCTCATGGCCGCTACCGCCACCTGACAAAGAAATAGCATAGATCATTGAACTGGAGATTCTTATGCATAAATCATGGCCAGCTGTTGAAGTCCATCACTTTCCTTCTAAATGATTGAACTGTAAATGAATTAATTGGGTAGATGAAGTAGAAGCTGTGGGGAATGAGGAGATGCGAACAGATCAACGGTTTCTAAATGAGAGGAAAAAAAGTGTTTATGAATATAGAAACATTGGCAGGAACTGAAAGATAACAACTATATCACGTCGATGCCATGGACGTCACCGACAAAATAAGAATTCAAGAAATTCAGTGCGCACAATTAGATTCTAAAACATTAACATAGTAATGCAGGGAAGACAACATTAACCTGATATAACGACGACCTTGTCATATGTAGCAGGCGAAATATCAGCCCGCAACACAACCTTCACTTGCATTTCCACCAATAGGATTGGAACGGTCGTGTGAGTTACTGAATAAACTGTAAGACTCATGAAAGAAGCATCCAAATATATATATATATATATATATACCAAATTCGGGATGTGGCACCCCCAATTCGCCTGAGGTCGCCACAGGTGATCTCTCTTAATTACTTGATCTCATATAACTTCACAGACTAATACCCTTTAAATAGAGATTTTTTTTTTTTAAAACGGTTCCAGCGCAGCTTATTAGCGGAAGCATAAACAAGTCTCACTATCCCTTACTCCAATAACCATAATGCAATGCACACCCACTAAGCTCCAAATGAAAAGACAAAGCCGAGTCACTTTTATTTATATTTTCATGATGGATATTTTGGGTCAGTACAACAAAAAGGCCAAGATTTTTAACTATACTTGGCTACCACTCAAAAGAGGACTCGATCCTACATCAAACATGTACAACCCTCCATCAACAAGCGTCGGCTATCTCCAAAAAGTGTTAGCTCCCATTAGCTATATGTGCCATCACACCCAATCCGGTGCATCGGGTAGCGGCGGCGGTAACATCCCTAACATGACTCCATCACATCGAACATGGATAGACAAAAACTCCTGAATAATCGGGCCATCAGCAAGGCCCACGTTGTACATCACCAATACTCGGACTCGAACAAACACTAAACCAGGGGCACCGACACAGATATGCTCCGTACACTCCACATCAACATCAGTAGGTATGCCATAATAAGTACTGCATGCAACTGGCAGCAAAGGCATCTTTCTAATCTGAAATGTTAATCCCCAAAAGGGGTGAGTACAACCACTGAGCAGTGAAGATCCACCAAACTACTCAATGCGTCAAACAGAACAATCAAGGTATCATGAATAAAGCATACCTTACCCTGCGGCCATGCATATCATCAAGCAACGTGCATAAGTCACCATGTACTTGTGCTTATGCATGTATCATCAAGCAGCCATGCATATCATCATTATGCAGCGTGCATATTCCACCATGCACTCATCATTAAACAGCCATGCATGTACCACCATGCCATATGTGCATATACCACCATGCATTTATCATCAAACAATCATGCATATATCACCATGCCATATGAGTATATCCATGCGCATAATTCAATTCTCGATCTTTATATTTCAAATAGATCACATCATTTTCTTCCCAGGGACCAATGTTTGCATCGCACAATTTATCGCTCACATCCCACTTGGCATCGCGAGGAACCTCCGGCACACACCTCCGGGCATCCGGCACACACACTTCGGGCATCTCATACCCCAACTAGCATCACGAGGTATCCCCTCGGCACAAACCTCCGAGGCTTCCAGCACCCCCACACTCCGGGCATCTTGAAACTCCCGAGGCATCGTCGGCGCACACCTCCGACGGTCTTGTTATTATCTCAATTTACATTTATACATGTATCTCAATTTCAATATGGCATTTGATGCAACAATATCAAGGGTCTCAACCAACTTCTCATGCCATATAACATGCCATATTCCATCACATATGCAGCAAAATCAACCACTCAAAGTATTACATCACATGGAAATATTCATTTATTTTTCAAAACACATCAATTTTTCGAATAGATCAGAATGCATTCCTCCAGTTAAAACTCTAGGAAAATTAGTAAATGTGTTAATAAATTCTGAAAACTTGACACATTAGAGACGAGACCTAAGGGCAGATATTTCATGAATAGCACCATACCAAAAGAACCTCACACAAAACAGCACGGTCCATGCATCACAGTTTTCAAAACTTCAATATTTCAACTTGCACAGTTTCGGAAGAAATTTAAATTAAATACCCAAATGAACTCCAAAAATTCTGAAATTTTGATATGTTATAGACAAGTACTAAAGGTACATATATCATGCAGAAATCGAAACCCAAATCATTCTATATTAATAGATATAGACGATTAATTCCCCCCGTTCTTAGTATCACCTTTTTCCCATTTATCATCTTTCAAAAGAAACTCATTTCACCGACCTAAATACGTTAGTTTCTTATAAATTTTCAGTATGTTACTTATCAGAATATTGCCTACAACTTTTATTAAGGACACATGATCAAATTTTAACCGTATGATTTTATAAAAATCACGAAATCATACTAGGTCGAGGTAGCGTTTTTCCCAGATCCAGTGTCTTCAAAGAACAACGATTTCACCGACCTATTTTTGTTCATTTCCTCTAAAATTTGGATATTTTCTATCTCAAGAAGTACAATAAAACTTTCATTAAGATATCAAAGTAATATTTTCACAAGAAATTTACTTTACAGACCACGAAATCTCTAAAGGTTAGCACAACAAATTCCAGATCTAATTTCTCCAAAGAAAAATAATTTCACTAACCAATACTTGTTCGTTTTGTCTCAAATTTTAGTATGTTGTTCTTCAAGGTGTTCTCTACAACTTTCATGAATAAATCGAAACAAGATTCCAACTAAAAAGTTGCATGCAACACACAAACTCATGGATGGTCGGACTGGTCTTTCCAGAAACAGCATGCTAGAGCAATGAATCTCTCTTCAAAGCTCCGAAATTTCATCCCATCTACCACAACCAAGATTTACCATCTACTACACATACAACACAGCAATGCAAGGGGTAGGTTTTAGGACTTCACTTGCCTCAAATCGAAGGAAAACACTGCAGAAACCACGGGACTAGGCAACGCAACGACGGTCTTCTTCTTCTTCTTCCTCTCGCACGCCCGCTTCCTCTCTTTCCCTTTTGCTCTCTCTCGGACGACACTCTCTCCCTCTCTTGGTCGATTCCCCCTCATCAATCCACCTCCCTCTCTTTAATTTTCTTCCCCTACAATCATTTGCAATCATTTGATTGCATGTAGCCACCCAAGGAAGCCAATGGGGGCAGCTGCACTTGGCTTCTCCTCCATGCCACTTGGTGATTCGCATGCAAAGCTTAAGGGCTTCAAGGCTGGGCCGGCCTTGGGCCTTCATGGCTGGTCGACCAAGGGGTGGCGTGGGCTGGTTGGACGGTCTTTGGGCCTAAAAATCAGCCCACACTCTCCTATTCCTATTCCATTTAATCCTCATTTAAATAAACACCTAATTTCAACTTATAAGCCCACAAAACTTTGTAATTTAAATCAATAAAATTCTACTTATAAAGTGTACCACCAAGAATAAGATTTCTATATTGATTGCACCTTAATAAAATCCTTGGGTCACTTGTAGACACATCTCCATCTAAACAATCGTCCATTACAATGCTCGGCCTTAAATTAATTGAAATTCATAAATTCAATGGCTAATACAAAATCAAATGGCACTTCCATTACCTAATCATGGTTCATGGTACTCCAGAGGTTGTCACGAGATTTTAGTATGCCACAATTCTCCCCTCCTTAGAGAATTTCGTCCTCGAAATTAGACATTACCTATGTCTCCTCAAACAAGTGAGGGCACCTTTCCCTCATCTCGTTTTCACTCTCCCATGTGGCTTCATCCACATCATGATGTCACCATAATATCTTAACTAAAGGAATCTTCTTAGTCCTAAGAACTTGCTCCTTTCGATCCAGTACTTGCACAAGCTCTTCGATGTACCTCACTTTCTCATCTACTTTGATGGCTTCATGATCGAGTATGTGACCAGGATCTGGCTGGTACTTTCTCAGCATTGACACATGAAACACATCATGTAAATTTCTCAATTTAGGAGGCAGCGCCAAACGATACGCTACATCCCCTACTCTTTCAAGTATCTCAAAAGGTCCAATAAATCTAGGGCTTAACTTACCCTTCATTCCAAATCGAGATATTCTTTTCATTAGAGATACTTTAAGGAATACATGATCTCCCACATTAAACTTTAAAGGCCTTCTACGTCTATCCGCATAGTCTCTTTATCGGTTTTGGGCTGTCATAAGTCTTTTCCTGATTATCTCGACTGCTTCTGTAGTAACTTGTACTATCTCGTGTCCTATCAATTTTCTTTCACCTACTTCATTCCAACAGATAGGGGTCCTACACCTTCTTCCATATAATGCCTCATGCATAGCCATGCCTATACTTTTCTGAAAACTATTGTTATAGGCGAACTCTATTAGGTGTAAATTCTCATCCCAATTTCCTTTAAAGTCAATAACACATGCTCTCAGCATATCTTCTAGAGTCTGAATCACTCTTTTTGTTTGTCCATCTGTTTGACGATGAAAAGAAGTACTAAACTGAAGCTTTGTCCCTAAGGCATCTTGAAGACTTCGCTAAAAATTTGAAGTAAACACAGAATCTCGATCAAAGGTGATCGTTACAGGAATACCATGCAAGCGTATTACCTGGCTTACATACATCTCAGCAATTTTACTCATTGAGTAATATATATATATATATATATATATATATATATATATATATATATTACGAAAGGGCGTCGGTGACAGCGCTGGCGTCGGGGGCGAAGGCGGAGGGCGTCGGCGTCACGGGCAACCAGTGGAGGAGAGAAAGCAGAGGCGTCGGCGGAGGTGGAAAGGGCGTCGGCATCGGCATCGGCGTCGTGGGCAACCAGTGGAGGAGAGAGAGCAGAGGCGTCGGCATCGGCAATGCTGGCAACCAGCGGAGGAGAGAGAGCAGAGGAGGGGGAAGAGCATATGGAGGGAAGCACCTGCGATTTTTGTTCTCCTGCAACGGAATGGAGAACGGGGAGAGAGAGAGAGAGAGAGAGAGAGAGAGAGAGAGAAAGAGGAGAGAGAGGACGAGTTGACAGGTCGCAGAGGAGAGTAGAGCAGAGAGAGCGTCAAAGTGGTGGCCCTAGGAGCCCGCCGCCCAAATTTTGAACCTCTGACCCCATCGCCTACGTGGAGCGACGTGTTGACTTCTGAATGGTCTTACCCTACGCCTACCTCTTTGGTCTCCCTCCCCACGAATTTTCCTCTCCGAACGTCCTCTTCTCCCTTTTGCCTTTTTCCACTTTTACACCTCTTTTTTTTCTTTTGTTTTCTTCCTTCTTTCTACCCCTCCTCCTCCTCTTCTTCTTCGATGGTTTCCTCCCATGCCCGAATCTGGTCTCCACTAACGCTAGCTCGCACACCAGCACCAGTCGAAGTAACCAGCGCCAACTGCCGCCGGCACCACCCAACGGTCTTCCACTCCAATCGACGTCGACCGCCGCCAGCCATTTTCTCCGGCAACCAACTAACATTCTCTCTGGTGCGAAGGGAAACACTTGCTGATTCAACGATATAAGGCCATTTCATGAAAATGACACCAAAGCACAGCAACACACAAGACACAAACATCGAGCAACCATTACAAAGGTGAAGACGGGTTAATCTCCGGTTTAAACACGTCCTAGCCTCCAGCCTTCTCCGAGGCATTTCATCAAACATGTAGGATGCACTGGTTAACAAAGGAACCTAGGCTCATTTAAGTATTCGGGTTCGGACCAAACTCGACATTAGATGTACAATTAGCATTTTGGACTGATTCAGAGACGCATCCTTTGCATTTTACATGAGTATAAAAAATAACATCAAATCTTGGCCACACTAAAAAGACTCGAAGTTCACTCGAGCATTTCAACAAATGGCTGGCATGCACTATTGAGATGGGGAATCTCCAACCTGCTTGAGGCTCTAGCACGGACTTAGCTCCTAACAACGTGTACTAGAATACAGAGGTTTTCGTGGAGGGCCAACGGGACCGAAACTCGCATGAACTGGTCGGCCGCGGGCTCTGGTCCGAAGCTCCAAGAAAC